>CM065052.1:229720771-230450771 GCA_032883995.1 Coronaproctus castanopsis | reverse complement strand
TTTCAATACTTTATTTTACCAATAATAACAACGAATATTAATAATTACGTTTTTGTAACCTAATTTGAAATATTAAAAAAATTACATAAAATATTTAACAGTAGCCTGATACATCTTTATGAACAAAAATAATACATAAGTTGCTAATGAAATATTATCGGGCAGCTCGAAATCGAAATGTTTGAGGGGGTGACAACTTGCTATTAACTTGTAAACAAAAGAATAAAAAATAAAACTTACAAATATTAATCACTTTCAGAGGATGAAGATGCATCTTCAGTACAACATTCTCGACAGATTCTTGTAACGCGCAAATGTTCTGTGCATGTTTTACTTTGACATATATCACAGGCTTGTCTGGCTGATTTATTTTTTGATCTTGGGCAGATATGACATCTTCCAACTAAATGTTTTGAAACCCGGGATGGAGGATCGTCTTCTATTAGATCGCATCCGAGTAATTTTGCCCCTCTTGCACGGATACTTCGAGGAACATTATCATCGGCTACACGTTGTAAAATTTTTGGCTTCATGAGTTCGAAAGCTAATTCATGAAGAAAATCACGTCTGCATATTTTTGAACAATCTCCTCTTCTTCGTTTATTGTTGGTGTAGATTACCAGTGCATTTATTGAGGATACATTGAATAGATTAAAAAATATTGTTAGTGGCCATCGACGTGAATTCCAACAAACGGAATATTGGTTACACATTTGATCCAGTAGATCTACTCCGCATTTTGTGTTGTTATATGTTGTTATTATCTCGGGCTTTTCTGTCTGTGGGTCAATGGCATCATCATCATGCATTGTTGACAAAGCCAAAACTACTCTATTTTTTTTTGGTACAAATGAAACTAGTGTCATATTTTTCTTATATGCAAACATTGAAGATCCCAATGCCCTACCCTTTGTTTGTAAAAGTTCGTTCGGTATTTCTCGCTTATTTTTTTTGAGTGTACCTATAATTGAAATTTTCTTTTTTTAGTAATTCTTCCGCAAGTGGAATGCTCATAAAAAAATTGTCCACTGTAATGTTTCTTCCTACTAATCCATCGATGGGGGATATCAGTCGTAACACTACATCTTGAGGTTTATTGCTTATAAAAAATGGTCCGTCTGGTTGCCTTCCTGCATAAATCTCCATGCTGAAAGTATAAACGGATTTGGCATCCACTAATGCATTTATTTTTATACCATACTTGGCCGGCTTTGATGGAATGTACTGTCTAAAGGGACATTTTCCTCTAAATGCGACCAGCTCATCTATTGTCAAAAATTCACTTGGTGTGTAATTTTCTTTGAATCTGCCTGTTACTAATTCAAATATCTCCCGAATAGGAGCTAGTTTGTCTAATGTTTGACGTTCCTTTCGAGTTCTAATGTCATCAAACCGTAAGGCTCGCAAAATAAACCGAAATCTCTGGAGCAACATTGCTAAATATACAAGTTCGATCCCTGTCCCTTTCGAATTGTCGAATATTTCCGACATATGGAGTCGTCCCGATTTCAGCACTCCAACTATGCATATAATACCTAGAAGTGCTTTCATTTCGATAGAATCAGTTTCTCGTGCATCTCGAGGTCTTTTATAGTTGTGTGGTATCTCATTTATTTTTATGTTGATGTACTTCACTAATAAATCGATCACTGTTTCATCAAAAAACGAAGAAAAGCATAAATGTGGGGTTAGTTTCTCTCTAGCAGGTCCTTTTACCCCAGACATACGTAATATAATATTTGGTCTCGATGTTCTCCTATTCCGTGGAGGAGGAAACATATTCCATTGAGTATTGTTATCCTTACCTAAATAAAAAAGACCAGTTGTTATGTATGATTTTGTTGAATTATTTTCGTTTCCAGAATTCTCTGAACAGGAATCCTCTAAATTATCTGAGACGTGGTCGATTTCTTCATTATCAGATTCATCACCTAGGATATCGTCGTCTGCATTCTCAGACAGCCATTCCATTATTTGATTATCTGACATCGTAATCATAGAGTAAAAAAACAACCAAAAAACCTAGATATAACACTATAATTTAATATGTAATAAAACAATCGAATTATATACTCCCGAACAATAAATTACACGAACAAATAAACAATAAAACAAAAACAAAAGAAAGAAAAATAATAAGCAAAAAATATAACGCCACTGGTCGCCTGGACTACATATGTAGACCACACGCATAAAAACAAATATAACAACCGAACGCTAGTAACTACATATACTAAACTGAAGTAACACAGACTTAAACGATCAACGGAAAGGTACTCAGTCGCGTACATCGATCGGAGCAACCACATGCCACTGACAACAAAATTAGCACACGTGGTCTACATTTGTAGACCGCGCGACCACTGCAGGGTTAAATTCGATGGTATTCTATAATGCTCCCGATAACGGTTATAAATCGGACATTTAATCAGTAGGTGTTCGATCGATAATTGACAACTGCATAAGCGACACTGCGGTTCTTGTTCATTGTTTAGTAGATACCAGTGTGTAAGATGGGTATAGCCGCAGTCTGCACAACGTTACTTCTCGGTTTCTACTTATTTGATGTGAAGACCGCTACGGCTTCGTTGACGTTTTTTTTTTCCTGTAGTCAAATTCTACCAATCGTTATTCCACACGTTATTGAAATGGCGGTTGAGCTGATGTTTAAAATCAATAAACAGCGTCGCTGCATTAGGTGGTGTCGATTCTTTAGTGGATGCATTAATCGTTCTTTCGGAGCCCTGTATGTCGCACTGCATTGTGTAATGGCGGTACAGCAGAGATCGAGCTCCTGACCAATGTTGGTGTTTCGATATTTAATTGTTGCGAAATAGACAGACTCGGTGATTCGTCGTCCTCTCCGAACGTCTTATTTGTACATTTTAGTTTGGCAAAAGCTAAGGTGGTCAAATAATTCCGCTGTAAATGTAATGGTCACTCCACTGTATCGCATAATAAGTTCGGTATCGGAGAAGTTCGAAAAGCACGAGTTGATAATCTTAAACCTGTATGATGGATTGAGTTTAAACTTTTCAACAACGATTTACTAGCGGAAGCATAAGCTGGTGAACCGTAGTCAATTTTAGATCGTACAAGTGTGCGGTATACCATTAGCAGATTACGTTTGCTTGCACCATAGGTTGTATGCGATAGTTTCGGCAACAAATTTAACTTTTTGTAGCAACTACTCTTCTCAGCGAGTCAATGTGCGCTTTCCAAATAAGTTTGTTATCGAATATCAATCCTAAATATCATACTTCATTTGTAAGTATTATCCGAGCGCCATACTTACTTTGCGATCACAATTTTTCCGTTTGCAGAATTGGATTGCAGTTGTTTTAGTTGCTGAGAAACAAAGGCATTCTCATGGGACCATTGTTGAAGTCTGTTTATTGTACTTTGTAGGATACCCTCTGCTAGTTCCACATTAGTGCATGGAAGAAATATACATAAGTCATTTGCAAAGAGGATCGAATTTACCGGTTTTTGCACTTGTTTTACGATATCATTTATTGCAATGTTGAACAGAGTTGGGCTTAAGACGAATCCCTGTGGAACTCCTGTCAACAATGTATGTGATTGGGATAAAGTAGATCCTAGTCTCACTTGAGAATGACGGTCTGAAAGAAAATTTGCAATGAACGTGCAAAGGAATACGATACCTCCAGATGTTGTCGAAAGCCTTCTTCAAATCAAAAATACGACCAGTAAATGGTGCTTATTTGAAAATGCTTTAATAGATCGTTGTAATATAAGAATCGGATCGATTGTGGATCGTCCTGGCCGAAAATTAGAGATTAGCAAATTACCCACGTGATTCAATTTCCCATAGTAGCCTATTGTTGATAATTTTTCCAATACTTTACAAAGAATCGACGTAAGGGATATAGGTCTATAATTATCGAGAAGTGTCAGATTTTTATTAGTCTTCAGTAATGGAATTACAATGGCGTTTTTCCATTTTAACGGGAGGTTATCCGAAAACCATATTTTATTTTTTTAATTGTTTATTTTTTCATTTGTATACTTGTATTTAATTATTTACTTTTTAGTGTTCGCATTTTAATTGACATTAGCCGTTATATGTGCCGCATATAAATAAATGAATAAATACACGTGTATACGTGTGTGTATGTACTATTCAAACGTAACTAAACGGAATACGTAATTGTATGTTTAAGCTTTCAGTCAAGCGTTTATAAATTTGACAATGTAAGAAAACGAGTAATTTCGATACTTACTTGTGTTCAGTTTCCAGTATTTGGCACTTTTCAAACTGTATTGTTCTACGTTCACTTCGACCGCGATATTTGCTAATGATGAAAAAAAGCGCGTTTTTATACGTCATTTCTTTTTAAATTAATTTTATAGCCGTTATTATTATTATTATCGAAATTTAAGTATACTCAAAAGTCGTCTCGATAGCCTAGTGGCTGGAGCACAGACTTTACGGAAGGTATCGACGATGTTCAAGTTATCATCGGAGAAATAAAAATATAAATAATTTTGATATTATTATCGCGTCAAACGCAACGGCATAACACAACGCACAACACCATATGCATGCTAGTAATAGTACACTACAAAAACACGCAGAACTGCATCATTGTGTGTCGTGACAACAAAGTGATTACAATCAGTTCTTCCGGGTGTGCGTGCTATCTGCGCAAACTCTTTAGTACGGTTGCCTTGTACGCTACTTACACTGTACGACAAAATATCTATCGTAGTAGCCTCGGCACGTAGTGATGATTTTAGAAATATTTCTAATTATAACGACGCCTATAATAAATTAAATATCGAATCTTGTCTTACTTCCGTATCGTTAATAATTGGAGCGGGTTTTTTTTGTTATTATTAAATTTCAAGCGAATAACTTCGTTCCCGGAGCAGTTACTTCAAAAAGTCGACAACATTTTTTTAATATTCCGTTGTTATATATACACGCCGAGAAGGAAATGCGATACATATTTACCCAATTCCGTAAGATATTCTTCGTTGATAAATTCAATAGCTCGTGCTTCTGTAGGCAAGTAGAAAGCATTATTGATATTTCTTGTATTTTTGACAATTTTTAAAAACGTTGAAAAATTGAATATTTTTTCTTTTCATCTATAACAACCAGTTTTTATCGTGTACGTCCCTTACCTTTTAATTTCGCTTCATGTCCAAACGCCACTTTCTTCTTTTATATCATTTAACAAAATCCACATTGCCGACGCTAATCACATATATTTTGGATGCTCCCACTATCTTCCCGTAACACATTATGCAACTAAATCATATTATCTATTCCACCCTCTATAAATATATGTCTTTCTTACTCACTACTCGTTATGTGCACGTTTATGTTTGTTTATACAATTTCATTCGTGAATTTAGCGATATAACCGCTTTATTACAATTTTAATGGGTAAACACTTTTGGAATCCCTTAAAAAAAAAAACAAAGTTTATTGTCATTTTAATTTTCTTTCTATAAAAGTGGTTTTGCTCGACAATGTGTACCGAAACGTACCGGTGATATTTTCTTTTTGTCCACTTCGGGTGGACCATATTTTTGAATCGCGTATTAAAGAACTATCGAGTATATTGCATTTATTTTCGAATATTCTTATAACAATATTTATATCGATCTTTAACTCATTAAGACGTATTATTAAGAAAACTGCTTCGAGAGTTTGGTAATTTCCCATGTATACGAACGTAGAATCAATCTATTCTAGAACGACTAGTACAGGACCGAGCAAACGAGTATTATGTACTCTAATAGAGAGGACGTTATCGGTCGCGTAATATGGAAGAACGGATTGACAAGAAGCTGATAAACGATAGAAGAATTAGATGACGTACTGGCAATGAGACTAGTCAATTACCGATTTCAATAAATAACATCTCAGGTTAAGGGAAAATTGGTCTCGACCTATTCATGACGATTTTTCACGACGCTCACAATCGGGTTTGCGACTGAAGAAACAAAAAAAAAAAGTACTTGATAAAATCTAAAAAATTACTTCCTCTTTTAGTGCGACTTTGTCTTCTGTAGCTACTTCTCGAATTAAATATCAAACATTAAACAATTCAATTGAAAATTAGTTAAATCACTCATATTTATTTTCTTATAGAAAACACAAAAGCTTTTCGCCATTTACGCCATTATCAAGTGAAACATTTTTAAAAAATCATAATTTTAAAATATAAATTAAATATGATTTTTTAATATTTATTTTCATTTTACTTGTAAAATTGTGTTTTTTAAAAAATTTTGTGTTCGTATATTTTTATATTTTATATTTTACTTTTGGACATCGTACATCCCAACAGTAAATGAAAAATTTAAAATTCCACCAGTATAGAACTTTTATAGAATCCGGAAAATAATATTGAAGAAAAAAATTAATATAAAAAAACAAAATTAATAAACAAATATATTAATGTTAAATTTCAGCAATTCAAAAAATAGACAGAACAGAAGCGGAACAGCATTTTTGGAGTATATTTTCACAATCACCATCGAATATTTTTAAGTAATTATATTTAATTTATATTTTAAAATTATGATTTTTTAAAAATGTTTCACTTGATAATGGCGTAAATGCCGAAAAGCTTTCTGTTTTCTATAAGAAAATAAATATTAGTGATTTAACTAATTTTCAATTGATTTTTTATAAAAAATCACTACATTCCGCATTATATAAAAAATTTAAAAATTCGAATATAATATTTACCGATTTCTCGCAAATCCGGTTCGATGGCGACAGCGCCACGATTCGTTGTCCGGTACCTAATTAATATTCGGTCGATGCCTTTTAAAAGATTAATAGTATCCGTTTTGAAAAGGCTCGGATTAAATTCCGCTGAAATTAAGTCGAACGTATTCGATATTTATTATTTAAATCGTAATTTTACACTTCTGCATTGCAAAATGTACCTAATAGACGATATAGAATTCGACTATACACTTAAGTCGGCATAATAACAAAAGAAAAAACGGGAACAGAAATTTATAATTCGTCGAAATCAATTTTAACTTTGACCCGGTGCGAAATACAATTATTTGAAATTAAGCGATCGAGAAAAGCGTTCTAAGCGATGAATAGTATAAATAATTAAATATTTAAACTAACTCTCGCTCAACCCATGTATACACATAAATGATAAAACGAGCATTAAAATATATATATATATATATATATATATATATGCATAAATAAGTACTTTGTTAAAATACACTGGGGGCTGGCTCGCGATTAAAAAATCTAGCGGTTGCTATTGCCCCACACAACCAAAACATATACACATAATTTTTTTTTTTTGTTTCACATGTCAAAGTCAACAAAGTGTAGTACAAAATTATAAAGTTAGTTTATCTACGCCTGTTATAAAAAAATTTTTAACGTTAAACTAAAATATATTAAACATTTATAACTACAAAATTTATACAATTAGAAAAGTATAGAAATTTTTAAAATACTAAAAGGAAACAATTCGGTAAACTCTACGTATAATCGTGAAGTATTCTTATTTTTACACAATTTACACAAATGCTCTGAAAATGATTAATTGTCATATAAACAATAAAGCTTCAGTAAGGAAAAAATTCTTCATATATTAATAATAGGAACAACATAAACAGGAGAAATGCGATGAAATAATTCACACGCGGAAATGCACACGGTAAAAGAAAAAACGCCGAAAGAAATTCGAAGAAGAAAAAAGTATTTTTTAGCGAAGCCTGGTCAGCCGTGTGACAGATCATGGTCAAAATACCACTGCCTTTGGTGACACGACTCACTGATGAATGTTACTTGCGGATGTACATACAGCCGTATAGTTTTAAACGCATAATTACGCATATACATACTAGTAAATATAATAATATAACACAAAATACTTTTTCCGGGCAAATGAAGCTTTTATACATATATATATATATATATATATATATATATATAATTAGTATTATGTTACAGCCGATTGGCTGATTCGCCCCAAAACACAATATTTCTCCATAAAATGCGGTCACTGACTGCCTTCTTCAAATCTGCATATTTCGTAAAACCCGTCTGCTTTAGCACCGTATCGACAAATGTTATTTTAGGACGTCCGCGTGGTCTTTTACCTAAAATTTTACCTTCTATAGCAGTATTAAGAGTACTATTTTCGGACCGCATTACATGTCCTAACCAACGAAGACGAGTTTTCCGTATCCTGTTGAGTATCGCTTTTTCTTCTCCTATTCGTTCGAGCACTGCTTTATTCGTAACTTTTTCGGCCCAACTAATTCGTTGCAGTTTTCGCCAGCACCATATATATATATATATATATATATATATATATAGAGAGAGAGAGAGAGAGAGAGAGAGTGTGAGAGATTAATCAGAGAATAAAGTACATTTTTACCGGCTTCGTACACGTTTTCTAATAAATGCGTCATCTCGTCTGTTAACAAAAAATGATGTCGTCATTATTATTATTATTATTCATCTTAATTTCCTGGTGATGATGATGCTTATTATGATTATTATTACTATTACTATTATTTAGATAGAAGAAGAAGAAGAAGAAAACGTAAATTACTTACTGTACAAGAAAAATGTACAGAACTACTTCTTCTAAATTTTGTTACGAAAAATAATAGTATTTTCAATATTGAAGTAGAACTTGGAGAGAAGGTGAATATCATTATTGTCTCACTTTAATAAGGCACACGGAAATACATTGTATTATACTACCTTGGGTTCTGAAAATAAGTCTCCTTAATGATAAACTAAGGCGTAAAGAACTAGAACGTTATATCTACAGAAATTCGGACCCGAGGTAAATACATAATCCTCCTGAGACTTTTTATTTTTAAATTATCCATACCTAGACAGTTCTTCATTTAATGAAATCGTCCGGAACAAGCTGGAAACTCCGTATTTCCAGCGTGGCATATAAATGGTTCCTTTACTTCCAAATTCTTTTAGAAAAACAGGTTCGGATGTGTATGCGTGCATCGATATATGCTCGAACGTGTGTATTTACGTAAGAATTTTTATAAAAATTATGTAGATGCTATTTCATTTAGCACAACAGCCCAACTATTTAATTTTTAATTGTGTAATCCGTGGATCGTGATTAACTATTGTAATATGTTTTTTTTTTTTTTTTTTTTTTTTTTTAATTTGCGAATGTATACTACTAGGCAGTGAGCATGTATGAGTGCATGTATGTGAGAATATGTCAGCTTAAATGTGAAGAAGTATGTGCTTGCGAATATGTACATACGGACGTGGACGTCTTTGTATATTTATACATTCATTTATGCTAGATTATTGCGCATTGATGGACGTATATATTTATCTACATTCGATGTACTAGCATATGGTTTTATGTACTTCAAACTTGCACATATGCGTAAATGATGGCAGTAAAGTAAAATTGTAATATCGTATATTATATTTAAATAAATTTGATTTGAATTTTATTTTTGATTATAAAAGAACTATATCGACTTCATCTTGCTTTTTATCATCCCATATTATCGTATTCCGTAATAAACTGCAAGGGGGGCTGCTACATACCATACCTTTGAAAATCAGAAGTCAAATGGATAATCACCAACATCAATTGAAGATATGGTACAACAACAACAACAAGAATATAATGTTGCATTTTTCGGCTTCCACAATAAGATTTCTTCGTATATTCGGTATACGCGCATTATTGGATGTAGCTTATATTTTCAGCATGTTGAAAAATATATTTTTTATTTATTAATTCACTCAATTATATATTTGTCATATATTATTTGAAAAAACAGATATATATATATATATATATATATATATATATATATATATATATATATATATATATATATTAGGAATAATACTGATATATATGTGTTGTTTATTAACAAACTTTTGCTTTTGCGTCAAAAATGTTCACAAATTTAGATAACTAATGTTTTTGTGAATATGACGATTTTTTTTTGTATTTCTTCTCGAGAATTAGAAGGATAGACGTAACATTATACAAACACACAAATATACATATATATACATATGTGTGCATATATATATATATCATCATCATTCTCTTTCTTTTTCGCTCTACAGGGCGTGGTGATATTATGAAAACGACGTCCTAGCTATAGTTTTCTAGGTTGTTCTATTCTGAACAGCCAATACCGCCTCGTGAAGACACAATCCAGTTATTGCTTTTAATTGATCAACACGGCGTGTCCGTGGTCTTCTTCTGGTCTTTTTCCATTAAGTTTGCCCAACATTATATAGCGTTCGAGTGAATCCAACTATATGTCCGAAGAAGCTGAGGAATCTCCGTCACATTATTTCGGACAGGCATAACTATATGCCTAATTCGCTAAGTATGTAATCTTTCGTAACTCGGTTTTTTCCATGAAATCCTCAGCATTTTTCTATAAGTCTACATTTCAAACGCATTTATTCTGTTTTGGTCGGATATTATGAGTGCCCACGTTTCACCTGTGTATGTCGCAAATTTTTAAAAGATCACAATTAGAATACGCACATGTGATTTGAGATCTTTTCTACACTAAATATATTCATATGGTGAAAACAGTTTAATTTCAGTTTTTGAAGTATATTTATTATCGTCAAACTGGTGTCCATACTACACTTTTGTTGAATTATAATATTTTATGCGATTTATTTAATATCGAATACTCGAATTTTAGAAGAAATACACAAGTAAGCCGAGGTTCCTTGCATTATGTTTGTAACGTTCGCGTAACAATTATTTATTATATAGAATCCCATTTATGGTTTCCATTGTTAGTAGTAGGTCACATCGTGTTTCTCATGAACCACATGCTCGTACAAATCTAGGATATAATTCACCACTTCTATCCACTTTGCGTCTGTATAATAACATACTAAACATTCATCCGCAGCTAAATATATTCATTTTGATAGTAAATTTATACGTAGTAAACGTTTTTAAACCCTATATATCAGTTCATACTTTTCGGTTTGTTTTATGTGATAAATCACTTCGGTCGTAAAAGGTCCTATTTATCGCTATTGTGAATAAGTGACACATTACGATTAACTTGCATGGGAATGTATGCGTATGATTTGTATTCATTTCTGTTTTTTTTTTTTTATCTGTGAATCAGTATGTGTTTATGTGCTTGTCTCTAGGTAGAGTTTGTTTACATGAAAATATGGGTGTATGATTGACTTTTCTATTTTTGTTCTATATGGAGCTCGTATACAAGTATTGTATTTCGTTAGAAACGTTATCATTTTATTGTATAGGTAATAGTAATTTGTTTTTAAACTTTTAATACGTTTTATGTTGTGTTGTGCGAGTCTGGTCAAATTTTTATTTTATAATTATTCTGTAAATGCGTACACTACAATTGGCGTTTTGCTATTGTGTACTCCGTAATAGGCAAATAGGTAAATAAAATGTGTATTGAAATAAATAATTTATTCGTTAAAATTGACCGGTAGAATGTATAGCGTTATAAATAATTTATTTATCCCGCAAGAAACACGTGAGATTAGTGTACCGAAGTGATGAGTTCATTTCTACCGTATAAAATGTTGTCTGTGCAGACTTCAAGCGCATAAAGTCGCAGAAAGTAATTTCGACAGTTGGGCTGTTAGTAAAATAAGCTTTAGGTTAAACGTATAACAGTAACAACGTTAGTAACATTGCCTTTAATGGTACTATTAAATGGTGACATGATTAACAATAAAATCGAATAATAATAGCGGAAAACTCGAATATTTTAATTTGTACTTACTAACCTGTATCAATCATGAACGCGATCATATCTACGTGATCGACAAACGCCCCTGCAAAATAATGTAAACTGCTTAACGACGAATTTTTATAAACTTTCATCGAAATAATATTCATTCATTTTTTTTTTAATTATTGGACCTCCGTACAGTTTACACGTATTTATGCAGAGACGTGTAAGATTAGATAATGATACGCTCGAATTTAAAATAGCCTTGGGCCATTATGCGGGTATTTTGAAGAGCTAAGAAAAATGGAATATTTATAAAACATCGTGATCGAGAAAGGCTTGATAAAAAGCGACTCGTCAATTTGATTTGCCGAATGACGTTTTTGAAGAATTTTTCGAAATTTTCTATAACTCCGCATATATATTTCTAAAGTTGTCCGACTTCAGAGAAATATGAGTTAGTATGTACATTATCACGTTTAGACTGTAAGGGCATCCCCAAAACGAAAACAAAAAAAAAAAATCTTTTAGTCCTATATTATAAATTTTTAACACAAAAATACCTCGTGCAGCTGAAAATATAAAATACTAATTTAAAATTTTTAATGCGTTATAACCGAGTAGCTAAAGAACGGACTTCTATACCGAAGGTACAGAGTTTGATAAAAATTATCATCAAAAAATAATAATATAAATAATCTTAATATTATTATCGGAAGGTAGTCGCAAACCACCACGTACAACACCGTATGCGCGCTAGTAACAGTATAGTACTTCGATCGGTTCGAGATTCAACATTCATGCAGACTCCATCTCACTCAACGAACAGAAGAGATCACGTTGTACTTGCTCGTCTGCGCTCAGGTCACACTAATATCTCCACACAATTATACTCTAAAAAGTCTTCCTCCTACTCTATGTTCAACCTGTAATGTCCTCATTACCGACCACCACATTCTCCTTGAATGTGTGCAATTCAATTCCGAATCTATCCTCGACAAACTGCTGAACCACCCAAAACATTATTTCCTACATGCAGGATGCGTCTAATAATTTATTAAATTTTCTTAAATCCTCAAATTTATATCATCTAGTTTAACAATGCGTCCTTCCTTTTTATTCTTCAAACTTTCAATTCACTCTTACTAACCTTACGTTCTCTCCGTTCCTTTGCCTCTGGCTTAGTACACGGCAAGTAAATAATCTACAGGTAGGTGTGAACATGCGGGGCTGCATCGTGTAGTGCCGACAAATTACAATCAGTTCTCCCGGGTGTGTGTATGTGTGTGTTCTTATCTATGCTGACGTCACATTATGATTGCTTTGTACGCTACTTACGCTATACAACGAAATATGTGTATGTAATCGCATAAATTGCCCACCAACCTGGCGCTTGAGAAGGTGTACAATGATGATTTTAAAACTTGAAACATCTAATAAGCAATTTTAAAATAGTGTGAGATTAAAATATCTCTTCGGGTTGATCTCTTAACTCATTATTGATTAGAATTTTTTATCACTTGCAAAAAAAAAATTTTCTCCGCCTGAATATCATCGTATCTAATGTTTTTTTCTATGTCTAGAAAATTTCGAATCACACAACGCGACTGCTGTGCTTGTTTACCGATGTTTCTTCGTTATTATTTTTTTGCCACAGACGGGACTTGTTTTGCTAAACTAGCACTTGTTTTTGTTTTAACCTGTTTTTTTCTTCTCTCAGACTAATATCCATCTTTTTCGTTGAAATCTAAAAAATTTCGATCGCTTCTCGAAGGATTCATCCGTTTTGAATAAGATTTCTTAAAATCGTTAAATTGTATTTCGTGATTTCCACGACTCTGATATGAAGCTACTGCGAACGTACCATTTCCCTTGTGTTTACAGTTGCTTTACGTTCTATTACCGTTCTACTAGTCAGCCCGATGTAGCTGAAACTGTACGATGAAAAAATTCTATATACGCTCGCAACATGTTCTTAGTAGAATTAATTCTTGTCGCTTTGTAAATATTGTTTTATTTATTTACACGTGCCGAACACTGGTTTCACATTGTTTTTTCCGGTAAAATTCTACCTACCTTGTCTGTAGCTGCAATCAAGATTATGATCATCCGAATACGCGAATTCCAAAAATATCGTTCAGCTATTATTAACTCGACGTTCTAGATAGATAATTGATGACGAAGACGTCGATTACGTCGTTAAAAAATCGATATCGAGTTGAAGAATTCCTTGTAAAAACGTACTTCGTAGTATCGAGACAAAAGTTAGTGCGAAATAGAATTTCTTAATGTCTCGAGCTTTCAACCAGCCTATACTTACTCGCTGCTTTACGTAAATTCAATCAGCATTTAGACATTATAATAATAACAGCAATTTATATAAAAAATACATCTATTCCAATTTTCTAATAATAAATTAATCGATTTTCTTCGTTTACATAATGAATACTGACGCGGTGGTAACTTTATTAACCCTGAAACTAGTATTAAAGACTGAAATGGATTCCTATATACATACCTGACATGTACTTTATATATCAAACGTTTCGATTAATCTTGAAAATTTAATCGTCGTTGGAATTAAAAAAATGAAATACTAATTTTATTGTTTTTCCAATATTGTCGTGCGAAGTTTTACAGGATACAAAGGTGTCCGAACAAGGCCACCACCTCGGTACGTATTGAACCATACGTTACATCGAGACTTAAAAATCTCATACGTGAAAGACGAGATTAAACGTGCTGTTTGACACTAGTCTAGACGTTCGTAGGTTAAAACGTAGTCGACCGTTTGATCTAGCCTAATTTTTCAGTGGGGTCCATCGCTGGATGCTAACCCTAACAAGTAATTTCGCGTTCCAGTTCAATTGCTGGATGATTACCTGGCCAGTTGTAATTTTAAAAATAAAAAAAAATTAAAAAAAAATAGTTTGAACGAACGCTATACTTACGTGTGGTTTTTTGTAATCTATAGTATTCTCAAGTTCGGTAATTGCAAACGGTTTTCCTAGATCCGATGTAACATGAAATTTTTTTTTATTCAACCTACTCCGCAGACAGCTTTCTGAGTAGCTATTGCGCATTTCGGATGGTGTGTGTGTAGAATTTTTAGTTCCACCGCATTAATCAATTTTCGCGCCTTATGCAACATCGATATTGATATTGATTATTTTTATACCTGCATTTATAACTACCGGGCGAAAAGCTGCCTATGCGGGAAGATTGGTGAAAATAATTCGCCGGTTGTAATTAATCTTTGTTCGTAACAAAGTACAGGTCTTCTGGATTATTATTCGTATTCTATCTTGCAGAATGGCGAAAGTGTCTTAATGCTCTAGAGCATGAATCGTCGTATCGTGTTGCAATCGCTAGTTGGTTATACATTGTATACCAGCGTTTAAAATCCACTACAACCGCTACGCCTTTTGCGGCTATCTTATATTCGACGATTCGTATATATTCCTTATAGTTAGTGCTTAGATTGCGATAGTATTTTAACACTGTTCAGGTCTAACGCGACCACAAAAAATTCGAAATTATAACTCGTTTCATACAGGCTCAAAGTATATCGATTGTGCTGCATCACAAGTCCATCTATCTATCTCACGTATGTTGATTTGTATTATCCAGACGATTCGAAATGATTTACTCACTGTTTGTTTACCCCCAACTTTCCAATTAAAATACCAGTACCTAAGGTACGTTATAAGAAAGTAAATAACGAAAACACTTCTTACATACGGAAAGTATGGGAATATTGGTTTCTCCTTTGTTCGATTGTCGCTGCATTTTCTTCGTTCGTTTCTGTCGACAGCAATACGAAGTTGTAGTAATCGTACTGAATTAGTTCTCTCAAGTGATGATGGAAAACAAGTTTTACATTTGAAAAATCTGAAACGAAATAAATTAGCTCTAACTTATGCGAAACGTATTCAATTATTAATCGAAATTTATAAAATTTATTTAGAACAAATTTTGTTTTTCGATTTTATAATAATAATATGTAAAATTATGATTTCGGGGATATTTTTGTAGACGTGGTCGATGAGGAAAATATCTTAAAAAAGGATATGCGAAGAAGTGGTCCTAGAGACGCGTATTGAAAATATCTTCAACGGAAAAAGGAGCAGCAGTTCGCAGTGGAGAATTCGTGTAGAAGAATATCGTGTTTCACAAACCGTGTTACAAGACTGAAAAGAAAGCAGAAAGAAGTTCCGATAGATAGTGAACGTAAAGAATCGAACGGGAATAAAAGGAATTCGAAATTTGGTGGGAACATTGCAACAGTTAAGTGCCTCGAATGCTAGTCCATTCTATACGTAAAAAATATAATAGTCACGGCGTTCGATAACGAGCAATACGATGACGATGAATGAGATATATATAATATATCCTTTTAAACTACTTATTCAAGATTCGCGTTGTTCTGCTAGAACCGGAACTATACATGAAGTACTTCTTATTTGTTATTTCCCGTTACACGTCCAATGTAAGTTTTTACTTTTAACAGTGTTAACAATTTCAGCGTTTTTACTCAAACGATATAATACTTCGGAATCAGTAATTTTGGCCGTCCAAGGAATTTTCAAATTTGGGGGGAAAACCCGCATCACGAAGGCTTCTAGTTTTTCGCAGACGATAACGCAGATATGGTCAATAATTCCGCACCCTAAAGTAGTACATTAACTAACACCGAAGATCTGCATTTTCTGTATACATCCTCGTCTGTTCCATTCCGTAACTTACTTCAATGGAATGCCATCTATCGTTAATGTGGCAGCCTAAAAGTATTACGGAAGCAGTCTTCGCTATCTAAACCTTATCGAATTGTACTGTGTTAACATTCTATACATCGCCAATAGCCATCCCTTTGTTTTTGTAGCATTTACTACTCTTATTTACTACATCCGCTTGTTCTAGTCGCAAGCGTCGCTACATCATCATCTGTTTACCGGAATTACTATCATTACGCCGTATGCACGTACAAATATCTTAGCGTTGTTTATTTAAGTTGTAAAATATTTTACCTCGGCCATATTTTACGTACAGATCGTTCGATTCGGAAATCCATTTCAAGTTACCGGCGAAAGCTGACAAAAGTAACAAAATTTAATTATGGAATATTTATCGACTAATATCGATTATCGAAATAAGCCGACATAATGAAAAGAGGTTACAATCGCGATAAATTGATAAGACTCGAAGTAATATATTTTTACATCGTCCGATATTTCTTAATTGTATTAGTTCTTGTTAAAATTATAAAATTTTCCTAACATGCTCGATGTTCGAACGTACTCGGATTTTAACGAAATGTATATAGACAAATTAACGTTTATTAATCACGTATTATTGTAAAAACGAAATTTATTTGAAATTTAGTAATTAGAAACGCAACTATGACTTGTATTATATAAATTATGTTCCTACTACAGACAAATATACGTACGAAACGGTGTAAAATCAGGTCGATTGATCAAATATATATATATATATATATATTCGTGCGTATGTATCTATTTGTGTGCGTGTAAGTATATATCATTTATAGAACGTTCTAAATAAGAAAATAAGGCCTAGACTCCCGACACACATGTATAATTCAATCACAGAATTTATCGATACCAACCAAAGGTGCTTTCATAATAACTGAGGATACGATAATTGTCTTGATACATATCTGTGTGTAATTTTAACGCGGTCAAAAATGCAGTACATTTTGAAGGCAAGTGTGAAGCGGCCCATTTAAAACCTATGTCAGCGAAAAAAAATATTATATATATATACAATATATGTAAAGTAAAATATCAATTTTCATAAAAATGTTATTTAAAATTACGAAAAGGATGAAAAATAAATATTGTGAAATATTTATCGAAAGTGGTTGGATCCAATAAAAAATGTTAACACTCATCAAACTCATGCTTAAGTTGTTACATATATGTATATATTTATATATATACATATCTATTTATTTATTTATTTCGATTTCTCCACACTTTGTTGCGGCAACTTGCATGCGAGGTAATTTTTTATTTTATTTTGTTTCTATAGTCTCCTGATTGGAGGCACCAGAGAGTAACTGATGATGATATATTAATTGTTTGAAGGTTGAGAGCTGGTATAGTCTTTTAGATCTTTCTGAGTCGTCGGATAATGTAGTTTGGCTTAGTTTTCAAGGCAGATGATTATATGTTAATTCTCTATGGCCGATAAGAAGTCACGTTCGCGCCACATCTTCTCGTTTTGACGTCACGAAGGTTTTCCGAGGCATTGCTTATTTCGTTTGATAGTAGCGTGTCGCCCAAATTTTGAGTTAATTTTTGTTAGAACTGCGTCTATGGATATTTGTATGCATCCTTATGTGGAATTTGAATTTCTGGTTATCTTCTCTTACTGCTAAGTCTACTAGAATGCTACAAGATATACCTGAGAGTATGCACACTATTTCAGCATCCAAATTCGCGGAAGCATGAATTATACTATCGTATTAACAACTTAACAGATTGTACAAAAACGACTATTCATTTGTAGTTCCCGTTGATGGTGATTTGGATAGCTAATTTTATTGCGATGAAGTCTACCAATACGACCGTAAGTTCCGCTGAGAAAGAATTGTCATCGCGATAGACACAAAAACTATCTTCTGTTATCGTAATTTAAGATAATGGTGGTTCGAGTTCGAAAGACTTCTGAAAAAAGACATTGACGAGGATATATGGTAGAGGAAGATTAAGAAAGATTACACGTTAAGATGTTAAGATGGAATATCTAGGAATCATTATAAAAATAATCATTCTGTATATTTTAAACAACTCTAACCGACTTACCGTCCACCAACAATCGATCCTTTATCCAGTTGTACATGCTACCGTTATCGTTTATCTCGGTTTCTATAAATTTTTGTATATATATATATGTGTGTGTATACATAAAACAGGTACTAAATACTCCTTATATGTAATTGGTCATGCAGAGTCGCATAAATGTGTAAATAATTTATAAAATTATCAATCAACGAAATATAACATTTTCTAAATAAGATTGCAGTAAAATTAATTTGACAAAAATTAAATTCGAATTTTCTAGTCGATAACTTTCCACGCATATACAAAGTACTGTTTTTTTGAAAATAATTGACCGTGTAAAATAATATAAAAACAATTGATTCTATTATAACGATTAAATATAGCACTTACCATCATTTATGTTACATACGTGTTATAGAAATGTGAACTTCAGCAGTATAGTAGTAAAACACATTTACGTTCCACTCGCGCAAATTAACTTCAAATCCACAAGAAACAACAATTATCGTCGTAATAACAAAACCAAAAAAATGACGGGCAATTCAGATGTCCGTCCAAAGAATGTAGATAAATTAATCAGAGATTTTGGGATAAATTAATCGCAATTTTTTTAGATAAGGAGTTTTTGGGATGATAGCGACTCTCATTGACTCGCTTACGAAGGGATCGAAGTAATGATAATTTTGCCCAAATTTTACCTACGAAATGATAAAGTTAAAGAAATTGAATTCATTAACTCTTTCAGTCGTACAGCATGAAAATGTTGACGTGAAATTTTAAATTTCATACGAAATATTCATTAAACAGTACCGCTTGCTAGGTGAAGTTTAGATAATTTTCAATACATTTATACAAATATTTTTACATTTCACCTCGAGCGGAATATAAATAATTTTATTAGTACTAAAATTTCATGCACCGTATATGCGTCTGATGATAATTACAGCGAACCGTCGAAATGAACGAAATTTCTCATGGTCGACGGTCGGGATAAAATAATTAATTATATCGATTAATTTTTAATTAATTAAATAGGATTAAAAATTTTTCGAAGCGAGTACTACATAACAAACTAATGTGTCACGACGGCTGTTCTACTATAGAATAAAATTCGCATCAAACTGTCTACATTAAACGACTTACCTTTAACCAGCATTTCCAGCATTAAACCGTTACCTAACATCAAACCTATAAATAAGTATATAGAAATAAATTATCGTTATCGAATAAATTACCATTTTTATTTCTCATCGCGCGTTGAACCGTTCGACAATAATAAAAAAAAAAAAAAAACATTATGAAATAATATTCAGTTTTTATTTAATTAATTATTTACCAGTGGCGACTTGTACATAAAGGTTGCATAGGTGTACAACCACTGGATATATCGACAATAGCATAAAAATTTATTATGTACTAAAATAGTTAAAAATACTAATTATTTTATAGAGATTAAACATTATAAATAAATTTAAAATATATATTTTTTGTATAATATATTATAAAAAAGTTAAAAATCATTCAAAGTGTGCTTTGAAATGCCTAGTTACAACAATTAGTGGTTGCACGACGCTCCTTGCACCCTGAAGAAGGCGTTTGAAAGCCGTATACAGCGTTATATGTAGATTTTACGCCGAATGCTACTGTGTGTGCAGAATGTACATAGGACTATTTGGTGACTGCTGGTTGCAATCGTTTTGCAAAGTCCTTCAAGTACACACACATACTTGACACGGCAAAATAGGTTTTTCTTCTTGCATTGTTCATAAAATGCAGGTACAGTTGCGTCGGCCTACTTACGAACGAGTCTAGGACTTAAATTTAAGATTAGTTTTTCTTATTCGAATTTCTATCGGCGTTTTTTTCTTTTACCGTGTGCATTTCCGCGTGTGAATTATTTCATCGCATTTCTCCTGTTTACGTTGTTCCTATTATTAATATATGAAGAATTTTTTCCTTACTGAAGCTTTATTGTTTATATGACAATTAATCATTTTCAGAGCATTTGTGTAAATTGTGTAAAAATAAGAATACTTCACGATTATAAGTAGAGTTTACAGTTTCCTTTTAGTATTTTAAAAATTTCTATATTTTTCTAATCGTATAAATTTTGTAGTTATTCACGCGGAAAGAAAATTATTAATATATTTCGGTTTACTATTACAATTTTTTATCTCACGATTGATAATCTAACTTCATAATTTCTAGTTTTTCTGATTACGGTTTTAAATGGTTCTTGTATTTGTATTGCACTTTGTTGACGTTTGAATTATTAATGTTACTTCGCGACGTTGTGCGGAACGAAAATAAATTTTGTGTGTATATATGTTTGGGTGGGATGAAGTTGCAAGCGCTAGATTTTTTACCCACGAGCCGTCTCACTTTTATGTAGCAGATTAAACAGTCCACGATAGAAATATAACTTTTAACACGAGTTCATCTAGCCCTGAATTTTGAGTAATCGTTTAGCGTTCTGGAATTTCGAGGTAGATCGTAAGTATTCTAAATTAGAATAGTTCTGAATGTTTGTTCCAATAAATAAAACCTTTTTTTTTTTAATTACTAAAAGCAATTTTCTCGCAGCCAGTGTCCAAGTTGGCATTGAAGTTCTTGATATTTACTCATATTCGTGCGATCGTATACACTGTTCATTTTGTCTTACTATTGGCCTTTTATCGGTTAACGTCTACTATATTTTTTATAAAGTTATCACGTCTCAATATACTGAAAGTTTAATTTTACCTTCTTCTATACGATTAATTAAACTTATTTTTTCGTGTACTTCTTCCAGGATATATTTGTTTTCATTTCTTCACAATTCGATTTCGTTATTCAGCGCTAATTTCGCATATCCGTTGAATTGTTAAAAAGTAATTGAACACACTCCGTATGTTTTTCTATTTCCTTTCCGATATCTATACTAATGTTTTTATTTGATCATATTGTTTTTTTCCCGCGATTAAGTGCGCCTTGTCCTATTTTCCTCTTTGAATATCCGTTATACTTCTACGATTCTACGTTAACATTTAGGGTTGCTCTGGAGAAGACGTATAGTTTGTTGTTTTTTGAATAACTCAAAAACTAACTAGAATTTTTTAAATGAAATTTTATTTAAAAATAGGAAAACGAGAAATAAGCTTACAGTCGTTTTGAGCAACAGACATCCTTCAGATAACAGTCATCTGCAACAATACATTCATTCAGTTATTTCACAAGCTTTTCGAACTCTTTTTCGAGTATGGGTCGCTGAATTTTTGAAATATCTTCACAAATACGATTTTTCAGATATTTTAAGATCTCACGGACGTGTTTCGTCGGAATCCTCGTTTGTACAATAAATGTAGAGCACGTGGTTTCTGCGTTGTAGCAGTTTTACCAACTGCGTTATTAAAGAAACAACCGTCCGTCTTCTCTGGGTCACCCTATACTTTCTAGGTAACGTATTTCTGTGAAATAACTCAAACTACGCATTTTGTTTGAATATACCGCCGTATTTCTAAGATGTACATATGTCTGAGTGTTTATCTTGCTTTACTTCCTTCGGAGGTGCTTTCAATTATTTGATTTATCGCGACTTAAAATATAACCTATACATTTATGTCTTCTTTCCTTTAATTTCTTAGTGAGTATGTTCACCAATTAACCTGAATCCAGTCACTGGTTCAGCCTACTTCAGCGCGAGAACGCCTTTAGCTGAATGGTTACATCCTTCAACGTGTCACCCAGATTGCCGAACCGTGGTTATGCTTTGTGCGAACGTTTTAATCATTTGTTTTATTTTTTTTTCATTTTTTCCGTTCGTAATATTGGAAATCCTTTCTTTTTCGCAAGTGCAAATTTCAACGATCTATTCTTCCTTTTATATCGTGCGTCTTCTTTCATTTTTTGTTATTATGCTGCCATATTTTTTCTATTTACTTTATTATTTTTCTATCTATTTTTACATAACGACTCGAAAGATCAGTTAAATTTACGGCTACTGATCGGCTATTTTCGAACGTTACTGCTGTTTAAGCATATCAGAAGAAATACACACGTCCATCGCCAGTTAAACCAGCAAGTACAAGAACCGATAGTTACTATTATAGAAAAGAACTTACCATTTAACGATTTAGACGAATACTTCGTCCAGGTATTTGCGCTTGAATTGTCGATAATCCGCAAACACGCTCGGTAAATGTACGACGACAATTGTTCTTTAACTAAAAGTATTAATTCGTTTTAAACGTTTTTCAAAATAACAACGATAATTAATAATTATTATCCTGTAATTATCGCGTTAATTATAATCGTTATTTATCCTCGAACGTGCCCTATAATATACAATAGTAGAACTATACGATCTGTCGGACACTGTATACTATTATTGGTAAGTATAATACTTTTATAATCTATCGAAATAGATACAGCAGATTACAGAGTAGCGGGATTTTTTTTTTTGTTTTTTAATAGTTTACACTTCGATTACGGCCAGCTTTGTCGCATAATTAGCTCTAGTCTTTTTTTTTTTGCGTACGATACGATACATGTTCGATGTTTCAACTAGTCACCATAACTGTAACATATCAGTTAAAATTAAGATTTTTTATTTTGTCTATGTAATAAAGATTAACGGGTAAACCGATGTGGAAGCCCAATTTAAAAAAAAAAAAAAAAGAAAAAAAAAGAAACTAGTCACCACTCGTACTATGGTAACCGAATTTAGAAAAGAAAATAAACAATCTACCTGTTAAGGTACTTTTTTCTATAGCGGAATTTCGAATTAAAGTTGTTAAAAATGTTCTAGCGAATAAAATCGAATTAACTTAACCGATTAAATTAATTACATACGTCACCCGGGAAGTATAAAACGCGATACAAACGGCATGATATCTAAATCGTGGTTTTCGTCGAAAATATTACGTACTAAATTGAGAAATCGACAAGTATAGAATATCACAAAACATAGGAAGTCCAGATATACAATAAGGATGAATGACAGCGCAGTCTAAAACGCATTCACGAGGTGTTACATGATGATCAGCTCATTCGACTAAAGTGAAGATACAAAAGTGTCGTAACGGAAACAATTAAAAAAAAATAGTCGTTGTGAATTCCGGAATAGACGTCGCACAAAATGATGGCGAGAAACAAGCTGAAATGGAAGTGGTTTGAAGACTACATTGCAAACCAGCGGCTCTGCTTACATCGGAAACCAGGAAGGTGTCATTAAATTGATCAATTTCATACAGCACTTAGAAAAAAGTTGTTGCTCGTTTTCACACTTCATACACAGGTCCTTCAAAATTGGTCTGATGTGGTATATACGACAAAGAAACATTAAGAACAACTGGATTAATAAACCAAAATTAAACATATATACATATATATATATATATATATATATATATATATCAAAATTTAGTAACTGTAACTTCAAATAGGTATATTTACAAATGGAACGAATCAAATTCAGCCTACATCGAATTTCATTGTTACATTGCAAATACGCTATGCCGACAACATGTACCAGGTATACTTGGGAAACCAACCTGTTCCGCAGGCTAACTCAGCCAAGTATCTTGGCATGCATTTGGACTCTCGGTTATCCTGGAAAGTCCATGTAAAAATGAAAGCTCAGCAGATCAAGCACATAACAAGACAGCTATACTGGTTAATGGGAAGACAATCCGAGCTGGATGTGTCGTGCAAACTTCTGCTATACAAGCAAATTATTAAGCCGATCTGGACATACGGTCTTGCTATGTGGGGCTGTACTGCCACAACTAATCGAAACGTGATACAACGTCGTCAAAATGTCATCTTACGTGCAATAGTCGACGCATATCGCTACTCGCGTAACGACGATATTCACTCCGATCTCCATGTGCCGATTCTTAATGATGTCATTAAGGAGTTCGCGAAATCGCACAGGCAGCGACTGCACAGTCATGTTAACGTGGAAGCAAGACAACTGCTCGACACCAAACATGAAACTCGGCGACTTCGGCGTCGTCAACCTCTAGATTTAGTTACGTAAATATATAAATACCGTTATGCGGATAATGGATGCGTAGCCAATGGGTTACGTACTCCACACCCGTTCGTACTTAATAGTCAGTAGTTAGTTATTAAGTAACCATGTCATAAACATAGATAATTATTTAGCTAACCAGCTAAGATTGTATCATAGTTATAGTCCTACGGGCTGTTTAAAAATATATATATATATATATATATATGGATTTATAGGAGCGTGTTAATGGTCCATAAAATCCTTACTTGAAATATAATCTTTTCTTGGAAATGTATCTGCACGTTCCCTCGCGAATCTTCCGGCACCATCGTCTATAAATAGAAAAATATTTTTCGTTATATTACAACTAATTACACAATCTATATTATACATATAATGAACTTTACATATAGCAAATATTTACATATATGTGTATAGGAAAAAGTAACATTATTTAATAGTACGATGCAATAATACATGTACAACAACTTCTTAATATTAAATATCTGACATGCGAACAGTTATCTTAAAAAAATAAAATTTCAAAAATATTAAGTTACACACGAATGAATAATAAATAATGAAGATAAGGTGATATTGCACAGAAAGTAAGATGAGCACAAACATACACACATATAAACACGTGTGCAAGCGTATATATACGCATATGACTATATGAATTTAAATAAAAAAAAAACGCGATACAGTACAAAGTAATTTTGAAATTGATTACTCACTTATATAGGACAGTTCCATTTCGACCATCCTGTTTTGTTCATCGTGCGGGTGAAGTATATAACCGAAGTAAATTAAAAATAATTTAGCGTGCAATTTCAAATCGAAAGCATTTCTGTACGCTGTTCTGTGAGAATATTCGTCTACACGTGTTGAAAAAAAGAAATTATACTCGCGGCCGACGTAAGTCAAATTTTTAACCACATAATGCTTACACAAAATGTTACGTGTTATTAATTTAGATAGTTGGATTTTAATTATTTCCCGCGTATTTACTTATAAAAAAATCTTTACTGGCAGCGAACAGTACGGAAGAGACAAATGGATCAGACCAGGTTTTGTACGTTATCCCCGATCCTCTTTAATTTATGGATACTCCGGAAAAAATATTCGAAGAAATATTAAACAAATTTAAGGTAGATATAAAAAGTAAATAATAAATAATAATTTATAAGAATTACTAGGAGTCGTAGATGTAATTGTGTGCGATGGTTACGAAATATAGATAAATGTTATAAAAAATAAAATTCGCGATGATTGGAATGTAGAGTCATCTGCAAGGCCACTACTAGCGGCTTACGATAAAGTAGCGGAGAAAACCAAAATTAATTCAAATAAACGATCGATGAAATACGCAGAGATATTAAGCGTATTCCTAAAAAACTGAAGCGAATATTACGTAGTAGAAATATAATAAAATTATATTTGATCATCCCCGCCTATTTATGTAGTGTACTATATAAAGTGACCCAGAGAAGACGAACGGTTTTGTTTTTTGAATAGCGCATTTGGTAACACTGCTGCGACGCAAACTTAGTGCACACACGAGAAATTTGTTACCAGTTTCCGTGATCATGACAGCCAATAACGAGAAGGAGCGCGCGTTTAGAGTGGAACTTTATTTTCAACGTCAATCAATCGCGACAGCGCAAAGAGAGTTTCGAAAATAATTCAAAGTTACGCGATTTCATTTTGTGGGGATACCTTAACGAGTCCACGATATCTGAAAGACCTGAAAACTAGGATTTCTGAAGAAATTTCAACAATTCAGCGACGTACGCTGGAAAAAGTCTTCAAAAATTCAGTGAAAAGAGCGAGTGAATGTATTGTTGCAAATGGCGGTCATCTGAACGATATGTTGATTGTGTGCTAATCTCTAGTTAGACCATTTTTAAATAATTTTGGTCCGATCGTTTTTGAGTTATTCAAAAAATAACAAAACTGCCCGTCTTCTTTAGGTCTCCCTACATATTGTTACTAACGCGCATGGTGTTTGTTCACACCACTTTATACGATATTTAGGTTACACATAACTCGAACGAAACACAATTCATCAGCATCGTGTCAACCTCATGTAATTATTGTACACAGCGTATATACCACTGATACAGGATACAACAACTTCGAACACCGTATGCGCGCTAGTAACAATATAGTACGCTACAAGAACACACGGTGCATCGTGTAGTGCCAACAAAGCGATTAAAATCAGTTCACCGTGTGTGTATGTGTGTCTATCAACGCTAACGGCATATTATGATTGCCTTGTACTCTACTTAGTACAAGAAAATATTTACAGGTAAGTAGTCGCCTACCTCTGATACGGAGACGGTACTTAATGATAATGATAGTTGTAGATAAATAAATTCGTATTTCTCAATTGTTTACATAAAAGAAATAATTTTAGTACCTACGACTGTAACCGGTAGTTTTTCTGCGAGTGTTCGTCTTTCATTAATATCCTCTGTTAGTACTTGTTTCCAAGATTCACTCTCTGGGCGTTCTGAATTCTTCCTTTCGTGTTTATCGTCGGCTCTTTTTCCTTTACGGTCTTTATATTGACTTCCGAACTTTTTTGATAGAAACTTTCTACGCGTGTAAGTACAAAATTACATTATTATTATTATTTGACAATACGGGCGCCGGCTGCACTAACGGGCCATATGCACCCATTGATCTACTGCGGTCCTAGATCTGATTTAAAAGGATCAGTTAATCTAGGAACAGGAAAACATTATGAATATAGTTGGCAGATTCAGATAAAAGTTGAGGTAAGGAAGGAGAAGGCTCTACTGGGTTGTAAATGTTGTGAGAGCATGACAGGATGTTAGTATGTGGGGTGGTAAACAGTTGTGACATTTGGCAAAAGGAACCGAGAGGAGGGCCTGTGCCTTGAAGAAGATAGGAATGGGTAAGATTTGAGTTGGATATTCAAATACTTTTACGTCGCTATAGAGAGAGAGGCGAGCGGAAATGTGTGGAATCAAGGACGCCTCCCTGGCAGCTCGGTCAATAGCCTCATTTCCAGGAAAACTAATGTGGCTGGGAATCCAAATGAAAACTATGTAAACTTTAAATCTAGGAAGGAGGGTATGGACAAGCAGAATGCGTTGTAAAAGTGAAATATCCGTATTGTAGAGAAACTTTAAAACATTGAGTGAATCAGAAAGGATAAGGAATTAGAATCAGATTGCACCGTGGACAGGAACCCTAGACACTTGAAAACAAGGAATTCACCTTAAGAACATGGAGCAGGACTTGGAAACCGAAAGCGACGAGTTGTAGGGGGCAGCAAAAAGGCAGACCCCACACGTCAACTAGATTTAGAGCCAACGGTAAAACAGCAAACAGCATCCTTATATTTATAGATTTCAAGAGCAATATAGTTTTGGAGTACATGGGGAGGGCATAAAAACTTGGAAAGGTGGTTAGTTTCAGGTTGAACGAAGTGGTTGTAAAAGCCAGTGTGGGATTTAGTATATATTGGAAGAAGCGGGGGATTAAGAATAAATTTGTTCAATCGAAGAAATGATGATAAGAACTTATTTTTGATGCTGATTGCATAGTTAGGAGTTAATGGATTTTTGATTGTAGCTTGGAATATTGTGCAAAAGACCATTAAATGGTAGGTTTGAGGAGATAAGTGTAGAGGTGAGTTACCTGTCAGAATTTGCCTTCAGAAACACAAAGGAAGTAATCCCGATTTACTGTTAAGCCTGATCGTAGGGCTAGTATGAAAAGCTGCAGCCGCTATTCGGGTGGCTGAATGTTGAATGGTATCCAAGCACCCAAGCAAGCCCAGGGCCACAAATCCGAACGCTAGGCAACCGTACTCTAATCTAGAACGAATTAACGCTTTATATATACTTCGATCGCCTCCGTTACGTTTATTATTAATGTTCTTCAATATTTTTAAATCTTTTATAGCTGACTTTTTGAGGTTTTTGATGTGAATGCTGCATACCAGTTTGTTGTCAAAAGTTACTTCAAGGTAGCACAATGTGTCCTAGAAACACAGTTTTAAGAATATCCTTAATGCTTTTTTCCGCGGATTGATCGCCTTCGCAATATTGTTGCTCCACCAAAGTACTCGTTTTCTTGAGTGGAAATATAGTCAAAAGTCCAGCTTGTATGATTACACTGGCTAGAAATTTGACATCCTATTCCACATCATCCATATGATTGTACTGTCGGTGAAAAAGGGTCAGATGACTTCTTTTATTTTCCATTTCTGGTTCCGTGAAGGGTGAAAGTTAGATATCTTATATAACAGTGAGATGGATAATATCACTATCGTGCAAATCCATATATCAGTGGAGACAAATGTGAGGCCGATAGAGGAAAAATGTACTGTTTTTGGATTGCAGTAAGTTGGTTGATTTCATTTGTTTAATAAAGCGATATTGTGGTTATTGATAAGTAAATGTTTGATTTGATTTCCTCTAGAATTTTGAATTTTGGCGCCCCAATGTGCGTTGAAATCACCAAGTAGATTAAAAGATTTTTGGTAACAGTTTGATGATATTGTCAAAATCATGTTTTGATATTTTTTGGTTAGATGGAATAAATATTACATACCGAGATTGGTTTACGGTGGATTATTGGGGTTAATATTGAGACCGCAATTGCTTGTATGTCGGATATAATTAAGAGCCGAACTGCTTGGGGATCGAGTTGTGAACTAATGTTAACACACCTCCAGCTGCGATCAGATGTGAAGTATCATCGAACCTGAATGATCTGTAATTGTGGATTGTAAAGTGTTGGTTAGTTTTCAAATGAGATTCTTGAATACAGATCACTGGAGGTTGATATTGCGATATTAATAATTTTAATTCGGTCAGATGCGAGAATGCACCATTTATATTCTAATGCAGGATTTTATTCATGCTTCGTTAACTCAGTTTCCGAGTCAGTGATAGTGCCACGAAGTGCATTGATCAGTCTGGTTAATTTTTTCTTAATGCCTTGTCCAACTGTAAACTTTTTCAGGATTGGTAGTGAGTTGTAAACTGTATTGGATTTAAGTTCATTTGCTTCACCATGTAGTTTGTTTCTGTAAGAAACGCGAACATGATATCTTTGAACTGGTCTGGTGTAACTTCATAACGGTCTGCATTTTGTTATGTTGAGGTTTGACAAATTTCGTGACTTTTTCTACATGTTCAAGTTGTCTAACAGGGAGTTCACTATTATCCGTATTTTAACAGATTTATTAACTGCAGATCGGTTCAAATTCTATTCAAAAGGCTCATTGGGCTTCGGGTTAGCTGGGCTCTATGGCGTATGTCACTTCTACAGCAGCCGCTACTTTCTACTGTAGAGCCTAAAGATATAATAAACCGGTTTACCATTTCAAATCCATCAATTTCTCATTCTATATACAAACGGTTGATGGTCGTAATTTTAGTTTTGGCCTCGTGGACGAGTAGGAGATATTCCGCACTAATTTTTATCGACCGATTTAAAATATATGACATTTCGACCAATTAACATTATGTCATGTACAAATATATATATTGTATATATGTAATATACATAAATCAAAAAACAAACGTTTATTTTATATATGAAGCAATTCCATCTTTCTACTAACCTGGTAGATTCCCAAACGCCTAAAATAAAATAAAAAGAAAATAAGTGTTTATCGATTATTATTACTATTATCATTAGTATTCGGAGTTGGTAGTTACAAATGATTCACAGATAGTACTGGAGGAATAATTTACGTTTGCAAATAACATCTGTACGTAAGCATGTTAAAATAAGTCTAAAAAATATAAGAAAAACCACCTAATAATGTTCTGTAACCTTGCACACGACACAAAATAAGTACAACTAAAAATGAGGGGCATACGCTGTTATAGGAAATTATAATAGATACAAACTCGAAAAAGTTTTTAAATACGTTCAAGTATAAATGTTCGTTATATATTATACGAGAATTGTGTCGATAAAAATTTCCGAAATATCTATCTCGTAATTTTTGTTTAAAGCTTATAACGCGCACAATAGGCAGCACTGATCTGTTTTAATCGAAACATTTCGATTTTTCGCAATGCTCTTACAAATCGGCCGATTAATCCCCGCTAATGAAACGCGGTAATTCGCTTTTAAAATATTTATAAATTAATCTACCGATCGAATTCCAGCGCTAAAGTCGAAATTCGGCGCTTTATAGCGCAAGTGGGGGGCGGAAAAGGGGAAATTTTATTTTTTCGAAAACCGAGCCTATAGAGATTAAACCGCAAGATATGGCCTATCTAAAGTGTATTTGACCATTTTTCAATCCGACCAATAGCGGCTTAGTAATAAAGGAGGAAAGTTAGCAAATTCCCACCTTTGGCAAGGCATAGCGAGCGACTTAAAAATTTTTAAACAATTCCGACTGCGGAAATAGTCATTACTATATAAGATCTATGGTATAAAGTGAAAAACCAGCAAAAAATAGTTTCAACTCGAAACCGAAAATTTCAAAAGGGGTCTCCCCTTTTGATTTTTTCGAAATTTCGATTTTTTCGCAATAATTCGCGAACGATTGGTAGTCACGTATTTTTATAGCGAATATTCGTCGAGAAAATTGAGGTTAAAGGGTTTTGGGTGTTTGGACCTGTTTTACGACCCCTGTCATAGATAGGGGGTTCGGGTCAGCTTAAAAGAAAGTAGACGTCGAGATCTATAATTTATGTTATGACGTAAATGTTAAAAATTAACCGGTAACGAGGAATTGCGAGTTTAAAATTTCATTTTCGATTTTTAAAAATTTTTTCAGCCATTTTTGGTCGGCGGGTTAATAGCTATAATATGTATATATGTTTTATATATATATATATATATATATATATATATATATATATATATATATATATATATATCGATGGCGGGTTCGTAGCTATATATATGTATATATATATATATATATGTTTTGTGGATAACTCTGTCGAAAATGGTCAGATTTTCGCAAATTGTTCCTAATCATCAATATATATAAGGTTTTTTGCACTATAAATCGCTTAAGACTAAAAAAATCGTTATTAACTAATTAGATGGTCATAGGAAAACATATGAAATAAATACATATATTTCGCCTGCGGATTAGTAGCTATATATGTGTATATATTAAGTAATTAGATGGTCCTAGGAAAACCTATTAAATAAAGTCGTCGTCGAAAATCGAAAATATTGTTTTCTGGATCTTTTTTTTTCAATAAACGTAAATATATATATATATATATATATATATATATATATATATATATATATATGTATTTTTTTAAAATATATATAAAATAAAATTTAACGATATTTTTGTTTTATGTAGAGGACGGGTTTACATTCCAACTAAGCTGCCGCGCGGCAAGTTGTTGCATATAGGGATGGATATTCGTGGATAACTCGGCTAATTTTAGTCGGATTTTACAAATCTTTTTTTGTTTTGTTCCTAATCATCCCCTAATTATACCATACATGATGGGTAGCCCCTAGTTATAAGTTATATGCAATGAATACCATTTTTTAAAAAGAATCCGAAACAGAAGTGGACTTGGAGAAGTCCGGACTTCAAATATAAAAATGAAATCGACTTTATAATTTCTAATAATTCGCACATAATTCGTGACGTGTCTGTGATAAACAGAGTTAAAATGGGCAGTGATCATAGACTATTAAGAGTCAAACTAACACTCAATTTAGAGCCTAATAAAAACGTCAGAAAATACTTGAAGGGAATAAGGATTGATCCCGAAAAACTTGTACAAAATAAGTTGCACTACCAGATGGACTTAGAGAAAGAATTAAAGTAAATAATTTATAATACCGTCAACGAAGCAGCTACTAATATTAGTAGGACGATGCGAGAATGCGCGAAAAAATATCGCCAAATCACAGAATTATATAAAAGAAAATAAGCGATAACACTAAAGCTTTACTCCAACGGCAACGTGATTTGAAACCATCGAAGGACAAAAATGTAATCGAATGGACCGAGTTAAATAAACTGATAAGAAAAGAAATGCGGAATGACATTCGAAAATTTAATACTAATAAAATAAAAACAACAATTGAAAGAAACAAAGGACCGGGAGTGTTTAAAAAAACTATGACGAATGGTATAAAAAAACTAACAAAAATTGAAAACTCACAAGAGAAATAATAACGAACAAAAACCAAATAACTAAAGAAATTGAAAGATATTTCACCCGTTTATAGCCTTAGAAGGTGTATTCAGAAAACTAAACTGGGATTCGAAAGGCATAACAATAAACGGCGAAAAACTGAATCACCTACGATTCGCAGATGACATAGTTATAATAAGCAGGAATAACGAAGAATTAGAATCTATGCTGAACGAACTTGAAACGGAATTTAGAAAAAATAGGATTAAGAACAAAATAAACAGAAAACAAAGGTTATGACAAATAACACGGATGGTATGTCAGTAAAGTGGAGAGAATATCAAAGTTAAAATGGACGTGGGCTGAACACGTGGCGCGTAGACATGATGGCAGGTGGACAAAACATATCCGGCAATGGTGCCCATTGCATTCAAGAAGGAAAAGGGCAGACCAACAACACGGTAGCGAGACGACATTGCCAAACATGCATGATCTGGGTTGCACAAAACCGGAATCGTTGAAAACGTCTGGGATATGCCTACAACCAGCAGTGGGTTGAAATGGGCATAACGTGATAACGTGATATATATATATATATACACGAACGAACAGACGAAGCTTATTATATACTTTTACATAAGCAAAATGTGTCTAAAGAAACGGGGGTTATTAATTTTCGTATATATAAAAATATGAGAACGCTAAAGAAATTCATATCGAATTATATAGAGTGATCCGGAGAAGACGGACGGGTTGTATTAATTTTTTTAATAACTCAAAAACTATTTGGGAAAAATTGTGAATGGAATTTTATTTAAAAATAAGAATACGAGAGATTAGCTTACAATCGTTTGTGAAATACGATATCTTTTACATGACCGCCATCTGCAACAATACATTGAATATTCGGTCTTCTAACAAAATTTTCGAAAACTTTTTCGAATATACGTGGCAAAATTTTCGAAATTTATTCAGAAATCCGATTTTTCAGACATCTGGTAGACGTGTTTCGTAAACGCCGCTCTTAAGATATCCGACAAAATGAAATCGCGTAACTTTGAATTATTTTTGAAACTCTCTTTGCTCGCGTTCGATTCACGCGGAATATAACGCTCTACCCAAAATGCTTATTTAGTTTCAATTCGCTTCTAGCAATTTACAAATCTGTATCATTAAAAGTACCACTGTGGTGTTCCAATATCCAGACAGACACGTCGCTTACAGAAACAGATACTATCACACTTAACTCCAATCTATTGTCAAAGGTTAAACCAGCCACTGGCTAAATATCATGACTTTACAGTTTACTACACCGATAGGACTTAAAAAGACAATAATTGTGAATGCGCTTTGGTTCATGAAAATTTTGCGGTTCATATTCCTCTTTCGTCAACGTTCGGTGTTCTCTCGTGTGAATTATACAGCCTATTTTTAACACTAACTCTGCCAGATACCGGACATTCAAACTTACTCATTTGTACAGATTCTTTAGTTGCTGTTGAACGCATACAGCGTCACTCGGGAATACAACACGAATTCATAAAATTAATCATGGAGGAATGTCATGTTTGGAAAAAACAGATCCGCATAGCATGAATTCCAGGCCATGCGAAAGGTGTCAGCGTACGAGCGGACAAAGCAGCAAAATTATCGTGCTTCATGGGACCTGTTCCGAGAATTCCAAAACGTAAGTGATATTCAAGCGCTCCTCTTTTTCGTTATTCAAAAGCAGTGGATACAGGGATGGGCCAACATTCAATAGAATCAAAGTCGCTTCGTCTTCTGAAAGCAATTCCACAATCATCAGTGACCACTATACCCGGAAGATGAAATGAAGTGGTTTTGTCTCGCTTACGCATGGGTCATACCATGTTAACACGCTTATTTGCAGCAACATGTGAGCCTTGTAACACTCAAATAACTATCTGGCACATATTAACCCTCTGCCCTTAAATATTCGTTCCTCCCAAAACACGCCTGGTTTTCTTCCACTAATCCTTCAAAACGTAACTTCTTCTGAAAAAAGAGTTCTATCTTTCCTTAAGTCATGCAACCTATATAATCCAATCCAAAGGTTTCTTTCTCCGTGCGTCTGACCCTTATTGCAGTACACAGCACGGTATTATATACATATATAAAATTATTGTTTTAAAGTATTGTTTTAAAATATGTATTAAAAAAAAATGTCATAGCAAGATTTATCATAGGATCTACTGTAATCGATATTATTATGAAAGAAGGGTCGCCCTAGGTTAAAAATTAACGTTTCCAGTCGCAAATTATAAAATTTCGATACGAAATTATACATTTCACAAAAGCTGTTATTATAAAATGTCCTTTTCGAGGCGTACTATAATTTTCGTCGTATTTATTATAAATAATTTTAAAATCGAGACATTTCACGTCGTCCGGAAAATAAAACAATTGTTCGCCATTAAATTTTTTTACACACCCTATAGTGGATATCATAGTGAGTGAAGATAAAGATGTAATAGTAATTCGAGATATTATATTTATATTTTTATATTTTCATTAAAACCGAAATGACGTTATACTAGTAAGATCCGTTTAATGTATACTACACATTCGTGTTCGCCGTAATCGTACATATTAATTATAAAATTACCTTCGCAACTCGATTTAATACCACTCCAAATGTTAAATCGTTTCAAGTTGGTTCTACTTCGATCGTGCAAGTTGCTCTCTGAAATTAGATACGAGGATGATATGTGATGATATTAGAAACCTTTTATGAATAAACGAAATGTATTAAAGTCCTATCGTCAACACGAAAGTTAGTAGTTTAATTTGTTGAAACAAGTAACCTACAGCGAAGTGTAATCACGATATTCGGCAACATACAGTTGAGCGATAATTGATTAAAATTTCTCGTTTTCAAAGACGTTCTTTAGACAACTTAGCCTATCTATCCAACTAGTCGGTAAATGCTTGCCGAGATAGTAAAGAAACCGGAGAATACAATGTCAAACTAGTCCATATTTATAGCCTAAATATTATTAGAGGATAACATAAGTTCAGAATAAAATACGCTGGCTCATCTACAAGCACTAAAATATATGCTATATACAAAGCACTTGAGTATCTTAAAAATAAAAAAAATAAAATTTTTAGTAATGACAGACTCCATAGCTGCAATACTCATTGATTGCTATTAAAACAAAAAAAGACAATATTATCGCTAAAATAAAAACCTTACATGGAAAGATACAGAAAAATGATTCAACAATTATATTGATGTGGATACCGGGACACTGCGGTATATATGGGAAAGAAATAGTAGATAATGCAGCAAAATCGGAAACGAATGTTAAAAACGATAATACTAATATACACTATACAGAATATATCCCACAAATAAAAATAATCAAATATCAACAAATGCAAGAAGAACATAATGAACAAAAAGAAATAGGGAAACAATATCATAAAATTCAGATAAAAATAACCCCATGGTTTTGAATAACTCATTACAATATAGTAAACACTTTTTAACAACAATTATCCGATTAAGAATAGGACATAATAAAACACCTGTACACATCTAACAAGAATACGCATAATTCAAAATAGTTTATTCGATAAATGTCAAGAGGAAGAGGATATCAACCATATCATATGGAAATGCGAGAAATATAAACGAAATCGAAATAATATGATACGGGATTTATTAAAATACAAATACACACTTCCTCTAAATGTAGAATCAATAGTAAGTAACCTAAACAATGCAGAACCAGTCAAAATCATATATATAAGTTCATAGCCCAGAATAGTATAGAAATATAATAACCCAACTATAATAGTTTAAAGCAAGAAAATCATCCTATAAATGGCCAAAGCGACCTATGGTACAGGACAAAAAAAAACAAAAAAAAAAAACCATAATGGAATGATTTTCTTTTGGGCTTTTCAGCAGGTAAAAACATAAAACTAAGTTTTTTATAAAAAAAATTTTATTGTAAAATTTTGCTTTTTAATGACTTTTGAAAAAATAAATACTAAACGTGATTTTTTTAAATAAAAAAATGTAGTTTTTATGTTAAAATTGTAATTATGTTTTTTAATGATTTAAAAAAAACATTCAAATTTAAGTATTTTATATAAAAAAATAATTTTTTGTGTCAAAATTTTGATTTTTGACGGTTTTAAAATTTTATTTAGCAATTCATTTTAATTTTTTCTCCTTTTTTAAACTTCTATACTTTTTGTTAAACTTTAACCTCTTTCTAATTACATTTAAACAAGGAATGTCTAATAACATAATATTTATACTTAATATAATTATAATTTAAAATTATTACATACAAATGTAGTATAATACACTGTTTATTATAATATTATAATTCATATCACACTTTAATTTTATTATAACGTATATATTAAAATATTACATACATATATATATATATATATATATATATATATATATATATATATATATATATATATATATATATATATATATATATATATACTCATTTTATTTATTCCCCAAGTAATATTTATATCTACGCATATTTATGTTGAATTATTAATATAAATATTGCTTAAATGAAGAAATAAGGGGTAAATTAATTTATTTAGTTTTTACTGGAGTTGAAATGTTAAAATTTTGATTTAAAAAAAAAAATAGATTAAAATATAATTTTTTTTGATTAAAATAATCAAGTTTTTATATTAAAATTTTGGTTTCAAGATTTTATTTTAAAAAAATTTAAATTTGTTTTTACTTTTTTTTTCATTTTTTTTTTATTTCTTGTTAAATTTTAACCTCTTTCTAGTTATATTTAAATAAGAAATGTCTAATAACGTAATAATATAAAACAATAAAATGTTTATATAATATTATAATTTGTACTACACTTTAATTTTATATATAAATTTATGTACAAATAAATATATATATATATATATATATGTATGTATCTCGTTATGTATGTATGGACTTATGTATGTTATATTCATATTTGTATTCATGCATTTATTAAGTACGATGTAGATAAAAAAAAATATGCGAGATCTCTTAGACTTTTTTCTCTTTAAAAATATTTATATATATATATATATATATTATAGATAGATAGATAGATAGATAAATAGATAGATAGATAGATAGCGAGAGAGAGTAAATAAATGAAGTGGAAAAAAATTTTGCGTAATAAAATTAGAAAATTTACCTTGTAGCTGTAGTAGAAATATTACAATATAGAGGGCACCGATTGCAGACATACGTAATATCGGTAGAAACTAAAACATCAAACTGTTTTGCTAACTTATTATGCGACTCATTACGATTTACAACAAACGTCAGCAACACCTGGCGGTACTCGAGCGGGCGAGCGGGTGTTAACACTCGCACAGATTTTTGGCGATAGCGATCAATCGGAACGAACGAGTTTTATTTGTTTATTTTTGTCACTTTTTTACTTGGAGCAAATAGGAAAATTTCCACGCTAATTGTTGGATAGAAAAAGGCGGAGAAAACTGGGTGGATTTTTAATATGTAATTATCACAGATATTAGTTAATATATTCTTATTCAATAGCCGTTTGTAATTTTCTTATCCGTAATGTAGGTTCGGGTGAGTTAAGTAAGAGATTCTGTTTGTTTGTTGTGACAGTAACGTATTGAGCTCGGATGTCGTAAATTTTAATATATTTTTTTCTATATATAAATATCTTTCGATGTGAGACAACGAGTAAAATATTCGGTTTCTTAATGATAGATCAGCATATCGTGCGAATATCATCACGGCGCGGATGACCGGACAGTGTTATTTTATTTCACTCGTATCGTTTGTAGTTATAATCCTATAACGATAGAAAAATGGTACACCCTCGAAAATCTAAACGTCCTTAATTCAGTAAACTAGGAGAAAATTGTACATCTAACGGACTGCATGCGCGCGGTAATATATATAATGCTGGGTAACCGCAGTAGGTATATCGTCCCGGGGAACATCCTTCAAATCTTCTTTTGATATATCATTCAGCGTTCTGCAATTTTCGTATTTTTTGCATTCAGTAACAGGTGATGTCACGGGTTCATCACAGAGTTCGCACTCTGGAAGTTCGTCATCTCCGAAGATATACGCATACGTTAGCGAGGTATGTCTTGTTCTGAGCCGAGCCAGTACTTTTTCATATATGTGCGACTTTGTCGTGTCGGTTGTTCTTAGAGAATATATGTTGCTGTTAACCGTCCTTAGTTTATTTACTGCATCGGTACTAATCCATCTTTCGTTCCTGCATAGTTCATATTTTTACTTTATCCCAGACAACATTAAAGGAATAACATTTGCGGCATTTAATAGCAGCCGGCTGACCGATTATTAGAAGCAAAATTTACGGCATTCGGTTAATTGGTCAATATGTTATTAAACAAAAGATTAAATATTTTAATTTTTAAAATTTTTTTTGGTCACTTATTTTAGCGCATATGACATTTAAATTTATATTACCGTCGAGTAGGTGGTCAAAATAGAACGAGTATATTAAACAAAAGTATATTTTGTCGCCACCTCCATCTTCCGACATTATTCGCAACTATAGTCATAAATTCTATCACTAGAGAATGCATAAGTCAATCGGCTTCGTGTGGTTAATGACGATCGGAAAGACGAGTTTTATATTTGCCGATCATTTAATTTTGGAAAATTTTAAAAATGAGAAATTTCTACGAAATTTGTCGATTTGAAGAATATTTTATTTTAGGAATATATATATATATAAAATTAGACGCTTTTTTTTTTGGTTTTCCGCGCTATGGGTGCAGCAGCGAGGCTAGGAGCACGGACAGCAAATTTAAATTTTGTTAAACAGGTTTACCGACCTAAGCTTAGCAAGAAAGGATGAGACGGATGGGGAATCTTCGGCTAGAATTGAGGAAATATTTAAGGAAGAATAATTTGGGATTTTGGGACATACTGTAATTAGAACTTCACATCTATCACAGATTACGGGGACTAGTTTTTGGAATATGTGTCCATGTGTAATATGACCGATCCCGAGGCGACACAGCACCACCTGATCCCTTCGGTCTTCAGGTTGAAACTGAAATATTTATAAAACAAAAGTTGACGTAAAAGTAAAAAAAAAAAAAAGTTAAAACGTACGAGCAAGACCGAGAAATGAATTTCATCTCGTAATTTTGTCTCGATCTTTTTTCGAATTAATATTAAGATGAGATCGTTTTGTATTTGTGAAATTTCGAATTATATCATTCACGATTACAGACAATAATTAATTATTCATATTCTTGGATCGTTTAACCAAGTCGTAGGTGAAGTATTTCATGAAAAATATGACTTATTCACGACTAAGTACTGCTAGAAAAAAGTAAATTTTTCATTGAATTATTTTCGGTAAGTTCCAATAGCAGCTGGCTTACGAATTTTACCGAATTAACAACGTTCAGCATTCCGACGTGAACGATTTTTCTATCATTATAGGATTAAAACTACAAACGGTACGAGTAAAATAAAATAGAATAATAATAATGCCCGGTCGTCCACAAATGATAATATGTGCACGATATGTTGCTCTACCATTAAGTGCAAACGTGAACTTTGAACTTGCGGACACAAATCATGCTGTAGGTGCATAAAACGATGGGCACGCGAAAGTCAAAGTGAAGAAGAAGAAAATTGATGCGGTAGACGATGAACAGACGTTTACAGTTGATTAAGCGAACGACATTCACGATTGATTATATTTCATTTTTTATTATCGTTGCCGAGCAATTATTTCTCCACTCCCTGGTAAAAATTATTTCGACGACATTGGCTTTTTTAATAATCGTGGAACTGATCAGTAATTTTATAAAAAATCGTAAGTTTTTCGAAATTATGTTAGTTATTTAATAGACTATTTATATATATATATAATATGATACAATTTTAAATTTATTTTGGGTACTTAATATAGTATGTGTGTGCATTATGTACATGTGTATTTGTATGTGTATGTATATTTGCATATATACCTCGTACATTTTTGATTTACATTTTACCATATTTTATTTATTTTCTTGCTGGTTTTCCTGTAGCCTAACATTTGTTTCATTAATTTTCTACATTTTGTAATAATATTTAAGTTAACTATTAATTAATTTATTTTTTTTTAATCAGGAAAAGATATAAGGTACTTAACTTTAGAAGCTTTATTTCATAATAAGACATACGTAAGAAGAGTCATAAAGTTATAGTATAAAGTACTCAACTTTATGACACTTGTTACGCATGTCTCATTATGAAATTAAGCTTCTCTTATTCCTCTTCTTAATAAAAATAAAATAGATTATTTTTTTAATTTTTTTTTTAACTTCCCAAAAGGCACACACACAATAAATTTAACATAGGAAAATACATAAGCGAAGGTACGGATTCGGCCAATGCCCTATCACGAACTAAGATTATAATTAGCGTTTTACATAAATCTAAATTTTAATATGAATATGTAAATAAAAGAATAAGTTATAATAAATCGTGCGGTTTAGTCCTCCTTAATGTACGAGTGTCTCCTTCTGTATTGAGGAGTTCAGCAACAATTGTATTCGCGGATGTCCATAAAGTTTTGCCGCGTGCTTCCTGGCGTGAAGGCTAACAGCTGCGTCGACGTCCAAAATTTTAAAATCGCGATGTAGCAAAGCATGGCGGACATACCGAGGGGCTTTAGCTATCAAGCGAAGTGCTTTATTTTGAAATCTCTGAATAATGCGCTTGTTCGATCTCTTCGTGGTGCCCCACAGTTGGATGCCAAAACACCAAGTGGGTATTAGAATAGATAGATAAATAAGTCGTTTGTTTGCTAAACTAACAGATGAATGGTATCCAGGCAGCCAATAGAGCTTACGTAATTTAAGGCGAAGTTCCTGGCTCTTGGTTTTGACATGATGATTCCAGTTCAAGCAGCGATCGAGATGCATCCCCAAGTACTTGACGGACTCGCTACTCGAAATAGACTTTCCATTCGCGATTGACGGAATATAGCCGGCGGAACGCAGAGAAAAATCGACTCTGGCAGATTTATTTTCATTTAATTTGATTTTCCAATTTTTGGCCCAGTCGCAAATGTTGTCGATGGCTAACTGCAGATTTTTGACTGCTATCTCGTAAAGAGCTACTGACCGAAAGAAGAGCAGTATTGTCTGTAAATATAGAAATTCTTACCGAAGGAATCGTGGGAGTGTCAGCAGAATAGACTAGGTACAACATCGGACCCAGTACACTTCCTTGCGAAACTGCAGCTTGTATCATATGACGATTTGATAAGAGTCCATTAAATTCAACTTGAAGCTTCTTTAAGATTTCGGTATTTCGCAGAAGTTATAGGTAGTATTCTGCTCAGTTTGTGGATGAGACCTTCGTGCCATACGCGGTCGAAGGCTTTTTCGACGTCGAGGAATACCGAGGGACTTACTGTCTTCGAGGGTCGTTCTATTATTTGAGTGACCCTTTGAACTTGTTGCAAGGTGCAGTGCTGGTTCCGAAATCCAAATCGCCAGTTTGGAATGACTGCAGCGCGATCAATAATAGGTTTAAGCCGGAGTAAAAAAAGGTTTTCAAACACTTTTGATACAATTGAAAGGAGAGATATTGGTCTGTTGGACTGCAGTAACTCGTGAGGTTTTCCAGGCTTAGGAATCACGATAATTTTAGCTAGCTTCCACTGGCCAGGAAAGTGAAAAAGTCTCAAAATGCCATTATAAATATATGTAAGAAATAAGATTGCTTTTTTCGGGAGCTCTTGAAGAATTATAGATGAGGTGTTATCCATACTTGGGGATTTCTTGATTTTTAATTTTCTGATGACTTTAGCCACTTCTTTCGGAGTAATGTGAGGAATAATTACCGACTCTTTTGACTTCATGTTAATCTCTACGTTGAAGCTTATGTTATTGGGCTTGAATACCTCTTCGAAGTATGACGCGAATGCCCCTGCTTTTTCATCATTCCCACAGATTCAGTCTACTATTACGAATGGGCATGTTGATACTGTGCGGATGTTTAATTCTACGCGTGGCTTTCCACAATAAGTATTCGTTCTCTCTTTCCGGTGAAAGATGAAGTAAGTAATCTTCGAGCGACTTGTAGTTAATTTTACGAATTAGCTCAGAAGTATCTTTGCGCAACTTATTAAATACGGATTTATCTACAGGATTTCGAGTACGTTGCCACCGCTTTCACGCACTTCGTCTTCTCAGAACTAGGTCACGTGCGAGACGAGGGAACAAGATTTATTTGTTAGAAGCAGCTTTGTAGACAGGTGTAGCTGATACAGCACAATTGGTGACTATTGATGTTTAGTCACTGCTTGATCCAATTCGTTCGGAGACTTAATTCGTGTTTTAAAATTTATGGAATTATCGATAATGTCGCGCATTTTATTCCAGTCAGTATGTTTGTTAGTTAGTCCTCTGGACGCACTTTGTTTAAATAGGACAGTCTTAAAGATAAGATTACAGGAGAATGATCAGAAGAGAGGTCCACAATATTTCTAAGATACATATATCTTGTCGATACATTTCGTACTATAAAGAAGTCTAACAGGTCCGGGATTCTATTGGGATCTGAATGCCAGTAAGTAGGTTCCTGAGGAGATAAAAATGAACCATTGATTTTATTTACAGATTTAAGAAGTTCTTTTCCTCTTTGATTAGTTGATCTGGATCCCCATTGTGCGTTTTTTTTTGCATTGAAGTCGCCTCCAGTAATCCATTTTGTACCCAGTTTGGCAAATACTAAAATCAACAGCATCGATCGATTGGTTAGGAGGACAGTAAATCGACGCGACTACAGTTTTCGTATTGTGTAGGTGAATGCTGATGCGTGTAGCTTGAAAGAGGTTAGAGCATATATTAATTTCTTCTGCGAATGTAATAGAATTTTTTACGAAAATAATAGTAAATAAGTTAAAAATTAATATTAATAAGAATAACGTAGATAATAAGTTAAAAATAATTAGTAATAATGTTATGAAAAATAAGCTATCTATAAAGAAATAGATTATTGAAGTTCCGGGAAGCCAACGGGAGCGCAAAAAATAGATGTGTATACGAGGAAAAACGAATCAACATCGAACAATTATACATTTCCGGAGGAATTAGTGAACGATTTGAACTTATCGAACTTTAAAGAATGAAATAGACAAGAATGCACGACGGAAAAAACCCCGAAGAAATTTATAGGAAACAAGAAGCGGAAGAGTTGCGAGAACAGATTGAAAAAGCGAAAAAGAGTTGAATAGTTTAAAAGAAAAGGTGGAAGAAACGAAAAGCGAGCTCGCAGTTTTGAATCGAGCTATTGAATAGAAAAAGATAGTAACGGAAGGAAATAGAGACTAAAAAATAAAATCGGAAACTAATGAGATATCGTTATTAGAGGCTGCGTTGACAGATTTAGATATATCCGGCGAAATGGATGAGACGAGTTTATAGAAGCCGATATTGATGGTTGAGTAGTTAAGAAACGAATGGAATCGAGTGAATAAAAAAATAAATAAAGAAGAAAATACCCCGACACGTTTCTATCGTCATACGAACAAGTAGGGAATGATGATGATTATTACGACTAGAAGCTGACGTTGATCCAGAGTATTTGAAAAACGAAAGGAATAGAGTGAATATAAGAATTCTTAAAGAAAAAAATACCGCCACCATCTCTATCGTCGTACGAGCAATTAGCGAATGATTTAGTAATTTCGGAAGATGAAGATGAAAATGTAGAACTTACTAACGAATCGATGGTAGACGATAAAGGATGTATTGCGCGTGATTAGAGAAATTAAAAAGCAAGAGTTACAAAGGTCCGAGTATCCTGAAGAAGATGAAACTCAAGGTAAACAAGACTGGAGCGTGAATGAATTGGTAAAAGAATATCCGAAACGGACGTACAGGGGAATGAAAAATCGAATGAAACGGTATTAAAGGAAATTATGACGAACTTTATCGGAAAATAAGCGATGAAATCGAAAAGAGAATTACGGTAATGAAAAGTCAGAAGGAAAATGACTTGGAAATAGTAGCCAGGTCGAAAATTCGGTTCGATCGGATGAATTGTCATAGTAAGAAACGAGATGACGATAAGAAAGTTGTGCAGCCAGCGAGCATTATCGATATATACCCATGCTGGAAGGAAATATTCGAAATAGCTCGTGAATATTTTTACTATATGTAAATACGAAAGTCAACGAAGGATCATAAAGGTATTGTAAAGAAAAAAACCAATTTGAGCGAAATATTTCCATTTGACGACGAGGATGTAATCGTGCCTACTCGCAATCGAATGTCGTTGAAATATGTTAATATTAAACAAATATCCGCGAGCTTAATAAAAAATTCAAAACGCATAGGAACAGGTATAAAATTTGTTTTTAAAAAACACCTTCCTAGGAACAACACAGACGTAATAACGGGAGCTTTGAGAGAAATGATCGGGTACGGCAAAGAGAAAAACGTAGTTTACTACAATGAATGTAACGGTGAGTGAATTTTTTCAAACCATATCAATGGGTCATGTGCGATGACAATGTAGAAAAGTTGAAAAATAAGTTAACGTAAAAAATGACTTCGAACGAGTCTGTGAATTTACTCGATTATATATTCGATATATATACATGATAAATATATCCCTAAGTAAATCCGTTTACTTTCAAATTCTATAAAAGAATTATAGATTTCGATACATTTCCTTACGATTACATAATCCTTACGATTACGTAATCCTTACGATTACGTAATCCTTACGATTACGTAATCCTTACGATTACGTAAGGTAGAGAACGATGCGATTTAAGTTGATTTCATCTTTTCGTGGTTTAAATTAGATTTTTTATTGTCGCTTTTACGAATATCTTAATTTAACGCACGACAAATAAAATTACTACGGTAAATACGGTCGCCGTTACGTCTATAAAGCCGTACGGTTTCTTCCAACACAATTTAAAAATCTTTAAATTCGTCGATTTATGAATTTGTCCTAATTTTATGTTATCTCGTCGGAATAATATCGAAAATTATAATTTTCTCTAATACCCGAACTTTTTGGTATTTTATTATACGACTGCGCCGAGTATATACTAGGCATATTTTTATGTCGTCCTACCGTAAAATAATTCGCAATTTTATCGTTCGATAATAACTATCGAATTTACGGGTACACTTTCCGATTTAGGTAATTCCGATTTAGGTAACTCGTTAGCTACACTTCTTCTTATTTTTCTTATAGTTTGAAATTAAATCGTGTAGTACTTTTCACTTGCGTTGAAACGGCATTTTCGAACGTAAGTAAATACTACCGCAGTGCCCTTTCTTATATAGTAGTCAATAGAACGTTTTTAAGGTCCTAAGCGCATCGCGTAGTATTTGGCACTTGTCTACATGCCGAGGAATTTTATGTTCGTCCAAGTTAATTACGGCGGATTTCAATTTTATTTTCAGCAATTCAGGTTTGTAAACCGGTTTTCTCTTCAGCTTGTAAATCTTTTATAGAATAATATAGGATCTCGAAAATTTCTTGTGTCGTCCAGTTTGGTTTATCTTCTAACGATATCCCGTTTACTAGTAATACGAACTTCGATGTTAAATTTAGGTTCCCAACTTAAATGAACTTAATACATACGATCGTAAATTTAACGGTTATATGTACCTATTGTACGATGAAATATTATTATATTCGTTGATTATAATTTTAAGTAAATTAATCCATTTATTGTTTTTATCGACGCGTAGAATAAGTATTTTGGTTTTTCCCTTTTTACGACTACCTCATTCCACTATAGCGCTTTTCTCTTCGTTGAACGTGTACCATACATCATAATTCCGTGTACAACGTGTTTTTAAATATTTCATTAGTAAATTATTTTCCCATATCAACGTGTAGATATTTCGGGTTCCTTTTCAATTTTTTCAAGATTCTAAAACTCTCGCTACTGTTTCCTGAGTTTTAAACGGCTCAAACATAAATGAAGGTTAACATTCGGTAGGTATAACCGTTATTTTTTTTTTCCGACTATTTCGTCATAACTAATAAAGCAGCAGCCCATATCTATGGCTTATTATTTTCCATTTTCTAAATTTCTTTACAGTTTTACGAAATAATATTCTTTAATATAATCCATTATGTTTTATGTTTTTTTTTTCTTATATAATTTACAATAATAACGACCAAAACACGTACATTTGTCACAGGCTAAACCATCGATTTCTTTTTTTCTTGTTCAGATTTATCGCAAAACACTTTACAAGAACATCCTATTCTGAAACTACGCTTAACATTAGGATCCATTTTTTCGATCGATAATCGTTATTTATACCGTTAATAGTCGTTTGAAAACGTCCGAAAAAAATTGATCGTTTCGCAAAAGTAATACAGCTTACCTCCACAATGCTCAGTATTTTCCGCTGAATTATACGCAATCTATCTTGCTATATCCGCCTCTATCACTGATGATCTTCTAATATGTTCAGATTCGTTCTCTTCCATTACGTATTTAAATTCTTCCAAATTTCATCCTATTGCTGTAAGAATTTTAAATCTCCTATACCAACATCCTACTCTAAAAATAACTCTAATATGGATAGTCACGCAGGTTTTACATTCGATGATTTAGCTGATAAAGCAGCTAAAGAGACAGCTCGAATTCAATCATATCCTTTAAATATCCGAAATGCAATAACCTCCGTCGTATATATAACAAAGAAACTTTTTCGTGATCTGCGGAATGCAATTCCCTCGACAAATCATCTTAGATCTATTCGTTCCTCTCCTCTTCCTTGGAATTATTCTGTGCACAGCAGAAAGGAACAGGTAGTACTGTCCCGCATCCGTATGACTCATGGTCATAAAATAAATCCACCTTTATGCGATCATTGCGTCCGGACGCCGTTAACATTCCAACAATTATTTTTTGATTGCCCGCAATATTCCGTATACCGTCCCCAAAACTTCGGTTGTAATTCAAAACAGTTTTATCTGATGATCCAACTGCTGAGGAAACAACACTTCCCTTTCTTCAAACTATTCTTCTTCATCGTAGGCTCGATCCGAGCATCATGATACTATGAAACCTTGATTTTATGCAACTGCGTCCGCCATATGTTTCGGTCCTCTGCATATCGAACCGCTTGCTGGAATGATGTAATGTTTAGCAATTCTTTGATTCCATTCGTATATCGTGTAGGCGTTCTTCCTTGTTTTCGCCGACCTTCGACCATACCCTCCAAAATTAACTTTCCCAGACTATTTTGACGTATGATATGACCGAAGTAAGTTACTGTTCGCTGCCATACTACATCTCGCAGTCGTATTTTTGGACAGATTTCCTTTAACACCGACAGGTTTGTTCTCTTTTCGGTCCAGGAAATCCGCAGCATCCTTCTCCAACAGAACATTTCAAAAGCATCTATTCGCCGGACATCCATTTTTTTTTAAAGTCCAGCATTCCGATGCATACAGAAAAACTGAAAAGACTAAGGTGTCCATGAGGCGAATTTATGTATTCTTCGTTATGTCGTGGCTCTTCCATACTCTTGTCAGTTGAGCCAATGCATTTTTTGCAGTTCCTATTCTTCTTTTAATTTCATCGGTCGATCCTCCATCTTTGGTAATTACTGAACCTAAGTATACGAATTTATCAACTACCTTGAAGTCATGCCATTGCTGGATGTTACCAGAGTTGTTTCGATTAATAATCATTATTTTAGTTTTGTCTTTATTTATTGTTAAATATGATCAATCTCATCTAACATCTCATATTTACTTTCGAATGCTTCCGACCCATAGTAGCGGTACATAGTACCCGACCAAAAAAAAAAAAAATTACTGTAATATCGATAAAGCGTTTAATTATTCCATCGACCTACTTGTCGTCATTTATATTCCGTAATGTTACACCGTATAAAAATTTTAAACATAGACGACCACGTATGATACATCTTTTAATCTACTTCGCAATTGTAAAATACAGCGCAATTAGAACTCCAATAGCAACTCGTACGGTGGTATGTATTACCTCGAAAGAGTCGTAATAATTTACATTACCTATTTTTTTATAACACACCCAGTGAGTTCCCGGACCATCGTAGTTATTTAAATTAATTACGACCGTCTCTATAGCGCGTTCCTCGGTAATTTGTCTCCCATAAAAACACCTCTAAACAGGCGAAATATAGTCGGCGTATTTCGTCAATTCTACATTACTCAATAATCGGGATGTTTTATTTTTTTTACATACTTTTCGTAAAGTCCGTTGGCTTCTTTAGGTTTTGATTGACGTTCCTTTACATTCCGTCGCTTTATTATGACGTGTACGTTCTTCTATTAACTTTTGGCTTTCTTGTTGGTTATTAACGAGCCTACAGCAGCTGCAGTCGGTGCAGCGGCGAACGAAGCTGGTAAGAAACCACCTCTACTTTTATATAAGTTGTTTAACCGATAATTTTGTAGGTAAATCTTTTTTAATCCTTTTAATTTGATACTCGGTCAGCGGTAAATACGGTTCGTTTACTACGCAATACTCGATTGTTGTTGTGATGATCGACCGACTACTTACTAGGTAAGTTGACTCTGATTAGGAAAACATGTTTCCCCCAGGGATTACCTGTGATAGTTGAAGATATTTTTTGCGGAAACACGAAAAAATAAAATAAAATTTAACACCTGTATTGTTGTAACGCATAATGTATAAACGATTAGGAGCAAAATAAATAATTTTTAGTGTACGGTAATTTATACTTTTTCATTTATGCGCGATATCAACATGTGGGCTAACAATTGCATAGCGAAATTTTAAATACATATGTTTATTTACAGTACCAATGTTAGGTTCAGTTCATATATTTTTTTTGATCGAATGAAAAGTGAAACATAACTAAAGCCGTTTCGTTGCCGAGTCTACGAGTCTAATTTATAATATAAATTTACGCGATATATATATATATATATATATCTATAAAATAAAATTAATTCGTCGCATACGAACAATATCAATTCGTCTTGCCGATTTAATCGTTTCCAGGGAGTAAAACAATTGCTTAGCAATCATCAAGATATACTAAGTATAATCAATCTTAAATATAATTTATATCGTAAGTCGATCGTAGAAATTCCGGATAATTTTTTCTTTTAACGAAACGATCAATAAACGTTTACGATCGAAATGGACGAAATAGACGAAGCGTTCTTAGTCCAGGATAGAGAATTCAAACTCGGCGAAAATATCCTCTACAGAGACGACGAATTTACCATAATCCGTCATCCGCGGCCGATGTCGAAACATCATTATGTGCTGGCTCCGAATAGTCCGAAGCATGTTTCGTTGAGAGATTTAAATAGAAATCACGTCGACATGATTCGAAGAATGACTAACGCGATGAAAAAAGGACTGAGAGAAAACGGACCGTCTCACACGAGATTCCGAATCGGTTTTCCGGCCGGCATGAGCGCTTATCGCATACATTTGCACGCTATCAGCGACGATCTATACGGCGAATTTATCAAATCGGCCGAACATTGGAACGCGGTTTCGACCGATTACTTCGTCAAAGCCGATAAAGTAATAGTGGACATCGAATCGCGCGGAAAAGTAACCTTACCGACCGATAACGAATTAACGAATTTACTCGATAAAGACGTTCAGTGCCATCGATGCGAAGCCACTTTCGAACAATTCAAAGATCTAAATGATCACGTGACGAAGCATCATCAAAAGAAACGTGATAAACCGGCATCGTCACGGCGCAGACATAAGACACCGGTAGCGAATTCGGCAGCCCAGCCGGATGATCAAGTTGAAAAGACGACCGTTCCACGATCGGAGGATGTTGCAAAAAAGTCGGAGGACTATAAACCTCGGAAGTCTAAACGTTCTTAATTCGGTAAAATTCGTAAGCCGCTGCGATATTGAAAATGGTAAATTGAAAAATTTACTTTTTTCGAGCGAATAACCGTTTCGGAGTAATTCATATTTTTCGTTAATTTACAGAAATCAAGAATTTTTATCAATGTAGAATATGAATATTTTAAGTAATTGCATCAAAAGAAAAATACAGAAATATATAGTTACGTATGAAGCGCGAGGATCTCGTTTTTCAGTGTTAAATTACGCTGATTTAAGCTTAAAAAACAAAGACACAGATTTCAAATTATGTCTATGATACAGCTCTGTTTCGTACGGACCATTTTCTATCAAAAATATATGTAAATAGTACATGGATGTGATTATTTATTCGAAGTGTGGAAATTGTGTCCATTTGTACAGTGAGGGAATGTTAAGGAGAATATCGATGTTTATAAATTAAATGAGGAATTTCTGGAATAGGAAAGTTATCGGGAAGTTGAGTTGTGTATTTTTATAGGTAATTACCGATTATCAATCTCTACGACACAGGTATAAAAGATATAAGCGCTGGCGTATGAAACATGTGCCCTTTTCCAGTAAGCCAGCTGTATATAGTTTTAATGGTTCATTTCGACCAGAAAAATACCTATACACTCTGTGTTTTTTTTTTTAAAGAGCGGATTTTTCGTAAATTTTTCCTGCAACTTTACATATAAGTTCCTTCTTTATAAATTCGATTAATTTTGATTGTATTTTTATCGATGCGTTTTCTAGAAAGAATGGTCATTATAACATTCGGTACGGAAATATTTGTATTTTTTTATAAAGTTTTAATTTAATATTTTCCCCACAAAAACGGGTTGAACAAACTATAAACGAAATCCAAATTTAAGGTGGATTGTGGTTGTGCTGTAGTACGATCTCCTGGCGGTATTCGCTATTTTCTACTTGCAATATACTTGTGTGAATCCGCCGCTCTCACTAAAAACCAAAAAAAAGTAATATGCTTCGATTCTATTCCATCATGTTTTTCAAAACTCCACCGAATTATATATTGTTACTGTAGAAAAATTGGATATCATACACCTTATACTTTCGATATAATATTATTACGGATCTCAAGTTATACAGGTTTTCCACTAAATGAACTAGTAGACAAAACAGCTAAAGAAGCAGCCACTATCCAATTCTATCCACTAGCTCCTATATCCGAATCGATTGCAATCGATTTCGTCAAATAGAGAATACTAGTGACCACTTTATAAATAAAATATATCCACCATTGTGCGTTCGCTGCGTCCAGACACCAATGTCTACAATACTCCGTATACAGATCTCAAAAATTTAGTCGCAATTTACTACAGGAAGTTTTATCCGATGGTTTAATTTCACAGTACTAGTAGTCGTTCAATTTCTCCTAGTCAACTCCATTTAGCATATCTAATAATTATTCCTGGCCATAGGTACGTGACATAAAACAAATAAAAAAATATCGTAGACGTATTTTTAAAAATTACGCATAAATACATTTTTATTCTTGTCTATATAACGAATTTTTCAGTCGTATGGAATAAAGTATTTTACATAGAATCTCTTAATAATGAAAATAATGAAGATAACAATAATAATAATAATAATGATAATAATGGTAACCTAGTTTCATGCAGTTAAAATATTATTTTGGGCAATATCGAAATATCGTAATAAAATTTACAATGATAATAGTCACACGGAAGATCAGAAATTAACATCGAAAACCGCAGAAATCGAATCGTTATAAGTTACCAGGAGAAACGAAATAAGTCCAGAGTCCTCCGGCATCGCAACAGCTCCTCCTGCGGTATCGGATCGTATTGAATATTCTATATTTTGTATTTTTTTTTTAATTTGTACATTTTTTACTATTTGTTCTATGTTTTGCATGTCAATGTATTCGTTACATTATTAATGCGTTGAGTAGTCTACAGATACAAATTTCAATTATATATATATATCTCGTTATAGGTTGGCTGCTCCGCTATATTAGTTCAGTGACGTACCGTCAATCTTAAGTATAAAGTTGTCGTGACGTGTAACCGGTAAAAGATTTTTGTCTGTAAATGAGCGATCAAGAACGAGTCTCAGATATTGATCAATATAACTCTTTACAGGGCAATCGTTACTACTAATATATTGCAAGTGGCGTACACGACGTCACACGATAAGATACAAAATTTAATTATAACGAAATTAAATAATAAACTTAATTATAATATTATAAACTCGGTAAAATATTTTTCAATAACTATAAAATCGACTCGGTTAATTAAGGTTTCATTATTTCATTTTAACCTCCGATACGGAGACGGCACTACTGACTGATGTAAATATCTCGTTTTCGGTAGCCATTAATTATTCCTATTAATAAAAATGGATGTCATACAATTAACAGGAGGTTAAAGCGTGTTCTCTCCCTTTCTCTTTCTCTCTCTCTCTCTCTCTCTCTCTATAGGAAAATGTATTCAATCGACGACGAAGCTATGAAACCATCTCTCACTCGCGCTCGAACAAACCGTATTACCCGGAATTGTCGTGAAATAGACGAAGCGCGACTTTACGAGGCTAGATCGAAAAATAAAATCGAACCAGCCCACATCAAACGGTCTACATTTTTCGTGGGCAGAAAGGGGTTGGCCGGAAGAATTGCGTAACTCCGTTTGGTACGTAATCTATGCCAAGACGAATCGGTCGGTATTACATGGCCGTCGTGAATAATTTTTATTATTTACGCAGTGTGGGCGCCGCGGCATCTGAAAAACATTACAGGCCTACATATATATGTAGAAAAATTTACAGCACCGCGATCTAAATTTGAATACACGAGCGAAAACGCGTAGCTCATTAGAATACCCGAACGAGTGTAATTCTCGTAAAAATTAATTAATAAATAAAAAAAATTAAAGGCCGAGTAAATTGCCGGAAAAAAAAACAATCCAGTCGTTTTATACGAGATCGTCAGGAGTCATCGTTGAAATTGAATTGACCAACAACGGAAATCGAAATGACCAATTTCGGTCGATAAGATAATTTTAAAAACGAATTTATACCATACTAATAGATATTCTAAATTAATTTATCGGTTATCGAAACAATCTTACACCGTCACAAGGCCATTGTAACCGAGTAACTTGTATGGTATATGAAACAAATAGGCGGGATCTGAAAATCTTCAAACAAAAATGGATACACCGGTATTATTAATGATAGTACCATGACGATGATGATAATGATAATAATAATAACGGTAGCACGATGACGACGTCGCAATGATATATATATAAAATGTATTATATCTCTTCATTTTTCTGATTATTACGATTATTATTTAATCCAACTGGCAATCGGCGTAATACTGAGTGCATACAGTGCGAAATGTGTGACTAGTCAAAAATGGGCATCCGGAAGAGTTTATGCCCTAATAGAAGTGTGTAAGGTATTGAATATAGTACGTGTCTAACAATGAGAAGCAAAGCCAGAGTAATCATACTTGTAGTGAAAATTCTGACCAAATACACGTGTAACTATAACGAATTAGAAGCAATAATAACAGGCACGATCTAAAAAAGAACAGATAACAGGAAAAGTAATGATCAATTTACAGGGATAGTGTTATGTGACTAGTCAAAAATGGGCATCCGGAAGAGTTTATGCCCTAATAGAAGTGTGTAAGGTATTGAATATAGTACGTGTCTAACAATGAGAAGCAAAGCCAGAGTAATCATACTTGTAGTGAAAATTCTGACCAAATACACGTGTAACTATAACGAATTAGAAGCAATAATAACAGGCACGATCTAAAAAAGAACAGATAACAGGAAAAGTAATGATCAATTTACAGGGATAGTGTTATGTGACTAGTCAAAAATGGGCATCCGGAAGAGTTTATGCCCTAATAGAAGTGTGTAAGGTATTGAATATAGTACGTGTCTAACAATGAGAAGCAAAGCCAGAGTAATCATACTTGTAGTGAAAATTCTGACCAAATACACGTGTAACTATAACGAATTAGAAGCAATAATAACAGGCACGATCTAAAAAAGAACAGATAACAGGAAAAGTAATGATCAATTTACAGGGATAGTGTTATTTAATGGTTTAGGAATTTTGAGACGAAAAAGTGGGAAGTTTAATTTAGTTTGTTACGATTTTAGTGCTACTAACATCCTCGTAAAAACAAAAGTCGTTTAACAACGTGGGTTCCGCTAGATGGCCGGTATAAAAATTAAACTGGTTATATACGAAGAACCTGTGTAACTGACGTTAAGACAATACCAGTGGTCAATTGTGGATCAGACCATAGATTGCTATAAACAAGATTTAAACTAAAGTTTGTAACACCGATAAGGTAAATACTTGGAAATTGTGAAAATTTTCCATTAACAGTTTCAACTTTTAAAAGTGAATATGAATCCAAACAATTTTCATCGGAAGAAAATGTAAACAAACTAGTATGAAATGTTAGCCTTCTTTACGTGAATCTGAGATGGGTGATGTCAGAGTAATCAGGCCATCTATCTCGGTTCTAACGCTCTAACACGATGCATCTCACATCTCATATATACATGCAAACAGTGGTGCACCCATGGACGGCTACCGGGCTTAAGCCCCCTAGAAAAGTATAAAATACATATCAAGAAGACGCCTAACTTGTAAGTTCCAAACAATTTAGCAGTTAAAATAATAGTTGAAATAGAAGAGAATATTTGAAAGAGCTCGCGTTATCACTAATAAAACATAATCTCGAAGAGATTGCAAAACATCCTAGATTACAAAAAGTACTGTTAAAAAATATTCCTTACATTCTGTCTGCTAATGACATTGAAAATCCAGCTGACTGTGCAACACAAAAGAAAAAAATGACCTTTGGTTAGGTCGTTCGGCATTCGAATCTGACCCAGGTCGTGATCACCATGCTTTTTTGTTGTTATTACTTGTTTCCTTGTTGTTCGTGATCGTTTATAGTTTGTTTTGCCTGTAAAATTTGGTTACATATTCGGTTGTGTATATTTTATTCATTTTTATAACGATTTTTTTTTTAGGGTGGATGGATGTTTGAGCCCACGCCACATACAAATCCTGAGTGCGCCATTGCATGCAAAACTTACGAGACCATAAAGGGACCTTACGAAATTAACAAAAATAGAACACTAACGATAAACAAACAGAATGCCCATTCTTTTCTTGCTCTGCTTCTAGTTCATCGTGAGAGAGAAACTAAAACCTCCGATCAACTGTTCTAACTAAAAATAATGTTTGTATTCTTAGCTTGTTTATTACGTCGATATTAATATTTAAATAATTTCCGCGATGGCGACTAAACCCATCGGCATCGTCATTTTGCAATAGATTAATGAAATACCTAGCGTAATATACTTATCCCGTGTACCGTATACTTTCTTCTTCAATAGCATATGTCACCTTGTAAAAAAACATCTGTTATTAAATTTAGTATCCACCACTTCATGCACCCCCTTATTAATATGTTTTAACATGTACGTATATCACTATATATAAAATATTTATTATTATAATTAGTATACGACACGTACTCGTATTAATAAATATATTTTCACCGTCAGTATTATCTGAACTGGGGAAACAAAAAAAAATAATTTTTGTACCATCTCGGTAATTGAAGTCACTTCCAAACGACTAGTTGTCGAAAATTATCAAGAAATGCAAAAGTCCCCCGTCATAGTGCATATGCCCAATATTTATTAGAAATTCTGTAATGTTGTGCTCGGCTATAGCGGATTTTTTTATTTCGCCGAAATATACTAAAGGTAATATAATAACGGTCTAGTTCTTTGTTTATTAACTAGATGGCATTTTAATACGCGACGCTAAGTAAACCCATAAAGGTAATTACTGGTTTTATTATTAGTACCGTCAGTATGCAATTAGAAAAATTCATACCTATAATTGTTGACGTAAATGTTAGATTAATGCGTCATTCCTAAAAGTCAAAAAAAAAAATCCAGCAAATACACATACACACAATTTCGTTTCGTACAAAAGCGAGACATCTATCCCGAAATTAGGTCTCGACGCCTACTACTTATTAAGAAAAGAGTGTTGATTAATTGGACTAGTTTACAAAGAATTTTTATTTGGCGACGAACCAACACAACGATATATATATATATATATATATATATATATATATATATATATATATATATATATGATGAATAACGAAAAACACGCCGGATCGGTCAATAAATCCCCACGAAGTTTCTGCCAAATTAAAGCAACGACCCCATGCGTATATATATATATATATATATATATATATATATATATATATACTTGTGTATGTGTTTTTTAATTACATGCGCGAGTTTCAGTGTATAAGCGTTACATAACATTTCTGTACAAACTTTATTCTTTCCAAGTCGGTTATGAGCAATCTTAAATAATCGCTTAGTTATCCATTAGCGAGAAGATTAATTTATTTAGATGACGAAATTTTGAACATATAGATGAAAAAAGATGAACCCAGCAGATGTATGTTACTAATATGGAAACGGGAGGGATAGAGTCTTTCTTCACTAATACAATGTGCTGTTCTTATTAATGAGATGGGAAACTTTATGCGCGTGCTGGGATTAAACCGTGGACCGGCGTTAGGTTCATAGTTGGACAGTCTACAACTACGCTGCTATCACCTCGGCGTTGGGTGAAATGTAGTATTTCTGTTTTAGAAGATAAACAAAAAGATGGGTGTTAAAATCACTAAACTTTTTTTTTATAAAAATCATAAAGCTTTTCAATGGCTACTAAGCTATTATGAGCATGAAATAAAATAGAAAAATGTATACGAATATATATGTAATATATAAACAGTATTGAAATGTAAAAATACTAGTTTAGATATTCATTTTATAAAAATTGTACTTTAGTTCTTGTTTTTTTTTTTAACTTAATCATAGTTTTTAAAATATAATATATATATCATGTCGCTCGACTGTCAATCGAAACCAACACACGACATGGAAAGTTTTCATCATTATTTAATTCTCAATTATCACGGAGAAGGCAGTGGCACCCCACTCTGTATAACATCATATGCGCGCGCATGTGAGTCGCATATAAATAGTGGCTTGCATGCTAGTTAATTTTGTGCGTAAAAATAAACGTACGATGGCTAGTCACTTCTTTAATGAACAATACGACGATGATGATGACATATATCTTAGTTAAATCATATTTTAGTTCATTTTTTAAAAAAGTTTAAAAAAAAAATGGATTTCGGTTTAAAATGATTGTGTTTTCGTTCGTTGTCGCGTTGTAATTAGCTCTGCTTATTGTTCAGCGTGTTTAAAATTTAGTGTTTTTCTCACTCTTTTTACGTGACTGTATTTCGTATCCCGTCTAAAGTAAACGCTTATCAGTTTAGCCGGGGGCGGGGAAATGTTTCGTTCCTCTATCCGTCCGCTTAAGCTATCGTTGCCGACACACGCGGCTGATGACGTTTCTACAGGCGATAAGGATAGACAAAACGATTAAGCTGTAAATCCGGCATCAAGTAATAATGTTCAGTTCACACACCCACATGGACGAGTCAGGTAAGACTGTTCTTTTATCTAATAAAAATAATAATAATGATAATATGAAAGATAACGTTATACAATAACTCTTCGTAATATAGACCAATCGAATAATAACTGGCAAATTGTCAAAAGAAAACGTCCTCCCTCCTTTTCGCCACCACACACGTGGAGTGAATCGAAACGTTCAACGTTCCCTACATTTAGTAATAGAAAAAGATATCAACCTTTTATGTATGTAAATGACGAAGAAACTGCAGAGATGCAGAAACAATACTACCGGATAAAGACAGGACTGATGAAAAAAATAAACAAAAAACAAATCCTATGTCGTTTATTAGCAAAAATACAATCTTGGTTAAAGATGTCAAAAATTATACAGAGTTTACAAAACTTTTAACCAGTTTGAAAGATGTAAAATTTACACTGAAGTCAACAAATACCGGCACAACCGTAAAACCAAGCTCACCAAATTGTTATCGCGGATCATTGACTAAGGCCCTTAAACTAAATAAGTATAAATTTTTTACATTTCAATTATCAGAAGACAAGGCTTTCCGCGTAATCTTAAAAAACCTTCATCACACAACCAATTGCGATGAAATTACACTCGCACTACAGGAATTAGGTTTCTATATTCGTTCTGTAACCAACGTAATAAGTAGAAGGATGCCAATGTTCTTCGTAGATCTTAATCAGTCTCCCAATAACTCGGAAATTTTTAAACTAAATCATTTACTTTATACAGCTGTAACAGTTGAAGAACCACGGATAAATAGACAGTTAATCCAGTGCATACGCTGCCAAAATTTTGACTCGCACTAAATCGTATTGTAATCTTCCACCGCGATGCGTCAAATGTAGCGGCAAACACCCAACAGCGGACTGTGCTAAAGCTTCAGAAGAAAAACCAGTATGTCTCTTCTGTCGATGTGAACATCCTGCTAGTTATAAAGGATGCGAATACTATAAGCAAGAATACAATAAAAAATTTAAACGAAACATTATAAACAAAAACTTGGAAGCTTCATCATTTGATCTGGGAAATATAAATGAGTTTCCACATATGCGCAAGCTAATGCCATCAAATACAAATAAAAATTCATATTCATATTCAAATGCTGCTCAAAAACATACTTCTTTCTCCCCTCAGGCTACATCATCTGCGATACACAAGGACAGTGTTCCGCAGCGCATAAACGAACAACAAGGGATTAGCGATACATTAAATTCATTTCTTAATGAGTTTTGCAATCTATTATCACCATTAATATCCATGCTAACTAAACTTATGGACAAATTATTACGAATTCAAATAATATAAGTAGTAATTCACTAACGATAGTATTATGGAACGCTAACGGAATTCAACAAAAGAAACACGAGCTTCAGTGTTTCTTACAAATAAAACGAATTGACATTGTCCTGCTAGCCGAAACTCATATGACCCTGCTAGCTTTAGTCTATCCAGCTACAAATGCTACCATGGGACCCACCCTTCGGCACAGCAATGGGAGGTGTTGCTGTACTCATCAGAAAAAATATCGATCATCATCTGCACTTTATTCGCCAAACAGAGGCTTATCAAGCTGTCGCGGTTAAAGTAAAAATATTTAATACTGAAGAAGTAACTATTACATCACTCTAATGCCATCCAAAACATTACATACCAGATGATGAATTTATAAGCTTATTTAATCATCAAGGCAGTAAATTTATATGCTGAAGCACCCTAATTGGGGATCAAGAACTCCAAGTAAACGCGGAGAGCAACTCTTCCGTCTCAATAGAAAACTACGCTTAGATGTCGTTTCGCCATTTTCACCGACTTATTGGCACATACAAAAATCGGTTACCTGACGTGTTGGATTTTTATTTCACCAAAGGAATAAATAATTTGTACAAAAACTGCTCTACCATTACAGATTTGTCATCCGACCATGTACCAGTAATACAAATTCTAGACATAATTCCGCTATGCAGTAAACGAGAAAATAGATTGACCAACAAATCTACAAATTGGAATAAATTTGAAAGCACGATAGATGATGAAGTAAACTTAAATATTAAATTAAAATCGCAAATCGATATTGATACAGCTGTTGGTTATATAACAGGTATCATACAGAATTGTTGTAAAAAATCAACGCGGCCTGCGATGCCGACTGTCGATAATTTCAATGTATTACCTATTGAGATACGCGAATTAATTTGCAAAGAAGAAGAAAGACGCGCAAAAAATGGCAGCGTCACAGATATCCGTCTAATTATCAAATATATAGGGAGCTTTGTAAACAACTAAAAGATGTAATTGTACATTACAATAATAATTGTTACAATCATTACGTGTCAACATTAAAAAATGCTGACGGTTCAATCTGGAAAGCAATGAAAATATTAACAAAAAAACGTGCTTCGTCCCATCATATTAGGAGACCGAATGCATCCTGGGCAAAAACTGATGAAGAAAAGGCTAACACTTTCGCTGATTATCTTGAAAACATCTTTCAACCCAGCATCATAGAGAATCGACAACATACAGAGAAAATTATACAACGTAATAGCTGTGTCATTCAGTATTGTCGAAATACATCACACCGAACAAACTTCGTGCATGTATTAAAGGCCTTCAAAACAACAAGGTCCCAGGAGAAGATGGCATTACAAATAATATTTTGAAACATCTATCAAAAAAGGCACTCTTACTACTTTTGTATATATATAATTCTATGCTCCGGCTATCATACTTTCCCAGCAGATGAAAAAAATCGATAATTGTACTTATCCATAAACACGGAAAGCCAGTTACAGATGTTTCGTCCTATAGACCAATAAGTTCATTGAATACATTCGGAAAAGTATATTTGAAAAGCTGCTCCAACCGCTTCTTCATAGCATGACGAATACACATATCCCATATCATCAGTTTGGATTTAGACCAAAACATTCGGCTATTCATCAATGCCATAGAATCGTTGATGCAATCGAATCTGTCTTACAGCGCGGAATGTATTGTTCAGCAGTGTTTCTCGATATAGCCAAAGCGTTTGACCGCGTTTGGCATGACGGTCTGCTGTACCAAATGCAGAAAATTTTCCTGGTCGAAGTATATCTTCTTTTAAAATCTTATTTAAGCGAGAGATCATTTCGAGTAAAAATTAGCGTTGTTACCTCAAGGTAGTGTACTTGGTCCGCTTCTTTATAATATATATATACACGGCTGATATGCCGACTACAATGTTTACTTTTCAATCTACATTTGCAGACGACATTGCGATACTAGCTAGTCAGAAAAATCCTCATGAAGCCTCAAGATATATACAACATCATTTATCATTGCTTCATAAATGGGCTGTTAAATGGAGGATAACAATTAATGATCAGAAATCATCGCATGTCACATTCACAACTAAACGTGGAACATGTCCACCAGTAAATTATGGCAATCGTACAATACCGTAAGTACCAAAGGGCAAAATACGTCAGATTAACAATTGACAGGCGCTTAACATGGAATCTACATGTCATTAATACCAGGAAAAAGATAAAGCTATTGCTGAAGACCTTATACCCACTGATGGGAAGGAAATCTAGACTCAGTCTTAAAAACAAAGTTATGCTATATAAAACTATAGTAGCTCCTATATGGAAATATGGTCTAGAAATATATGGATCAGCCGCTAAAACGCACCTCAATAAAATACAGTCGCTTCAGTCGAAAATACTGAGAATTATGACTAATGCGCCATACTATATTCGTAATACTATAATTCAGGATGATCTGAATGTGCCCTTGGTGACGGCGGTATATAACCAACAGTATCATACAATGCACAGCGTACATAGAGATAACCCAAATCCATTAATAACGCGCATGCATACTAGACTTCCTGACAACCCGATCAGACGACTAAAGAAACACCACTGCCGAGACGTGCTTACAACTGAATAATAATAATAATAATAAACCAGGCCTTAGAAACAAAATTTTTAAATAATGATATATATGATTACATCTATCGGGATGTGTTGTTATTTAACTAGATACTTAAAACCGTCCATTGCGTTGATGACCAAATTAGTCGGTATGCAAAAAAAAAAAAAAAACTTTTAAAATATTTTAATACTAATATCACCGCCATTAAGTATATAGTTTGTTTAAACTGTATTTTAGTTTTTTACCTTTAATGGTTGTTTTTAAATATTATATTAACATCACTATCGTCGAGTACATATTTTTGTTCTTAAAATACTATACAATTCCTTACTTGAATTAGGTTTAAATAATTTGAAAAGTGTGTAACGTAGTGATTTTATTTTCAAAAGTAAAAACAAGAAATAATAGCCGAGAAACTTTTGTGATTTTTCTAAAACGTTTAGTGATTTTAACTATTTTTATTTATTTGCTGTACTTCAATCGTACTTATCCGATAGAACATTTGTTGTTAAAATCAATGATTGTTTCTCTGAAGAGCATAAAATTCTATCGTCTGTTCCCCACAAGGTAGCCTACTAGGACCGTTGTTATATACAATCTATACAGCAGACATACCAACCAGTAATCAGACTATCTTAGCATCATTTGCCGATGATATAGCTATCCTTGCGTCCAACTCGACGTCATGTATGCAAATACAGCAGTTCAAAACCATTTAGATAGGTTAGTTCTATGGGCACAGAGCTGACGTCTGCTATTTAACCCGAATAAGTGCAAACACGTTGTATTTACAAATAGGAAAGTCAGCTGTCCAGCACTGAAAATCAATAATGAAGAAATTACTCAAGCGAACTCGGTACGTTATCTCGGCTTAATTATGGATAAGAGGCTTACATGGAGGCTACACGTGGCACAGACAAAAAGAACAATCATTGCAAAATTGCTGCATCCATTATAGGTCGGAAGTCAAGTTTAAACTTAACGACTAAACGGATCATCTATCTTTCAGTGATCGCTCCTATTTGGCGTTACGGAATAGAGCTGTATGGAAGTACCTGCAAAAGCAATCTTCGAAGAATACAACAGCAGTAATCGAAGATACTTCGTACCATCACGTCCGCTCCTGTCTACGTCTGCAATCGGACTTTACATAACGATCTTAGGATTCCTTATGTCGGTGACATACATATACAGCAATATAAAAAATTATTCGACAAGTTCGAGGTTAGCAGCAATCCAATCATCCGCAGAATGCACACATCGTGTCTTCCAGATAATCCGTCAAGACGTTTGAGAAGAAAGTGGTGTCGCGATGCTATTCCTATCACCTAATTGATTTCAGTCTCCCTTTTCCTTCCAGACGATAGTGTATGTCTTTCTCTCCTATTATTGTACCTGTTTATTTCTATTATCATTATTTCGTCTCAATCTCATTCCCATATTGTACATTCCTTCTTCCTCATCGCAGTCTTGTGCGTTAATGGAGGCACTTGATTAAACAACCCCTCTCTTATGATCTACGTTGTTAGTAGCACTAAGTGCTGGTACGATGTTAAAAAAAAAAAAATATTTTTTCATCGTCGTTTATAACCTTTTTACACACTTGTACATTTACGTAATTTGTATCGCAGTAATTATTCTTCTTTTATAAAAATTCCCAATGAAAATAATTAACAAATAAAAACGAAATATCGAATGGAATGACTGAACAAATATTAACCGCCGCGAGTTTAAATTCGGCGAGTGTTCGCCATTTAAATAATTATTTATTATAATATGGTAATCATTCTTATTTCCTTTCATAATTCCCAATATACATATGTATATATATATACATATATATATATATATATATATATATATATATATAAGAAAACTCAAATGGACATGGTCGTGTCATGAGGAAACAAGCAAATAGCTGGACCACAAAGTGTATAGAATGGATTCCGCTGGATAGGAAAAGGAAAATTCAAAGACGAAAAAGACGATGGAAAGACGACATTATTAAATATGTTGTTGGAATCAATTGGATGAAGCAACAGATAGAACGATTTGGAAGTAAACGGGTGTTGGATATGTTTCTTCAAAGTAAAAAAAAAAAAAAAAAACCGGATGAAGCCTTTGCTCAATTTGAGCTTTTATTATTATCATTAATTTTAATTATTTCATGCATGTATTTGTTGAATAATGTAAATGAAATAAAGGCTTTATTATTATTATTATTATGTATATTATATACATAAGAGAAATGTAAAGTAATCAATAGACAAACACGATATTATTTCAATTCGGTACGTTATAAGAAAAACATTTTATTTCATTATGTAGGATCAGCTTTCATTTTTATAACGTAAACAAGTGCTCGTATTGCATCGACGATCATAAACCATTGCGTAAGTATCGATTATTTTATGTTTAAAATTAAGTTTTATGTAAACTTTCGAATTTTGACGCGAAATTTGAAATACCTTTAATTTACTAGTACGTCGTTATCCGAACATTATCGTACACATTTAATTTGTTTTCTAATAATTTCATATGCCGGTCTCCACTTTCAACACACTTTATTTATCTGTAATTAATAAGAAATTATTATTATTTACATATATTATTCGGCCCGGATTAACCTATACGAGTGTCCTGTTTGGCTACCAGTTTCAAATGGTACGCTTAAAAACCTGCAATCCGCTCGTAATGGCTGTCGCGGAATTATACTAAATCGTGGCGGGTATACCAAAAAAAATATTACCGATACGCACTCGGAATTAAACATTTTATACTTCACATATTAGTAAATTATCTAAAAAGTTTTATCGATAAATGCGGAATTCGTCGAATTAATTAATTTTGTAGACGAACACCAAATGCTGAGCCTCATCGTGCGTTATATATACAAACATCGTGGAATTAAACATATAGATTATTCGTTTAATCCTCTATGTACGTCAATTATTTATTCCACCTAGTTAATGCGGTATGTGTGCATGTGTGTGCGTTCGTGTATATATTGCACATATAAGTCATCTATTTTTGTGTTTTTCTTTTATCCTATTTTATTTATTTTCTTGCGTTTTTTTTTTTTTTTTAATTTTTTCCTGTAGCCTAACACTTGTTTCGTTAATTTTCCACATTCAATAGTACTATTTAAGTTAAATGTTAAAATATATAACGAGCATAACTTTAAGAACCTTGTTACGCATGTCTCATAAGCTTCTTACTTCTTCTTCTTCTATAAATATATATATATATATATATATATATGATCTGTTGCATCGATATGTGAGGAAAGCGCTTTCGTCACTATATTGGAATAAACATTTTATCGGATTAAAAATTAAATAATAATTGTAAACGAAGATTTATTAAGAAAAAATACAAGTTAATGTCAATATCTCGAGTAAGACGAAATAATAATCATAAAAAAAAGTTACAAAAAAAATAAATTAATTAATGAATAATTTAATAAATAAATTTCGCGAAACGTAAAAATCGTTTAATATATATAATCGTATATGACGCGTGCGAAATACGTGTAAATTTAACGACTTTGTTTCGATATAACGATATACGTATATATATATATATATATATATATATATAATATATTATATATGTGGGTGTTTGTTGTTGTATAGATAAAATTTATTTATAAATATAATTAAATTAATTCACTTTTTTAAATTGATATGATCGGAAAAATGATATCCCGAAGTGACGGATGATTAACAAGCAGTCCCCATGGTAATTTCAGGCACCTATAGCAGACTCGCCGGTTAAACTTGCGAAATAACTGTTAACCACGCACGTACAATATCCGATCAACACTAAACGAAAAACAAAACGAATTAAAATCGATTTAATTTAATACTTATCTTCCTCTATACATCTAGCCATTAGTTGCTGTATATGGCACATTAATTTAAATAACAATAATAATGATTAAATCGAACGGAATTCTTTGAAATACGTTTCGATATTTGAACGAACAATGCTCGACCGCATGATTTAGTAAAGAGCCGCGAATTCATCGCTATATAACTACGAGAAAGCTATCTATAAGTGACACAAGTTGAAAACTGTCATTTAGTACTCGAAAAAAAAAAATTAATGACTCATTTCTTATACCCGGCATCAGCATCATGTTATGCTTGTGATAAATTGAGATGAAGAAGAAGACGAATATATATATATTAATTGTGAAGCAATTCTTAGCCCGACCCCTATTAGAAATTTTGTCCCAATTTTCTGTAACGAAATCTGTAACGAAATTTTGTTACGGTAATAATAAGAGTGTTGACCTCATCTAACCAGCTTATAAATTGAGAAAATTGCACACATTTTTCAGTCATGTCGGTTTGTCCGGGTCCAGATTGTCCTTCTAAAATACTTGGTATAATAATAATAATAATCGTAATAGTAATAATGATGATGATAATAATAATAATGCGGTGTCGAATTCTGGCCGAACTCGTTGTTTAGTGTCCGTTGCAACATTGTATATGTGCTTCCTTTCTTCCTTGTTACAAAGAGTGGGGTATACACAACATACATATTCGTGACTGAGTATGTATATATATATATATATATATATATATATATGTGTGTGTGTGCGTTCTGAATGTAAGTGTAGGTGCATTTATAAACGTAAGCCAAAAAAAAATAACAGATTCTATCACCCGGCATTATTTCGTCTTAATCTGTTCGGTTAGTATAAATAATAACGTTGTTGCGAAATGCGTCCGACCGATTGTTATCAAAAGTTAAACGTTTATTTAAATCGTTACTTATTTTTGGGGTTTTTTAAAAGCGTTTCATTTTCGAAAGGATCATGTACAATAAAATAAAAAAATCATTCGTGTTTAAATTTGTTTATTTTTTTACAACAGAATTACATTCATGAACATGTGGGTGGCTAAGAATTGCTTCACAAATTAGTCTTCTACTATACGAAGCTTGCTTCGTATAGAAAAGGTAAACCCAGGGGGGTCAAGGGGGGCAGGGCCCCCCTTGCGAGGCGCGAAGCGCCGAGTTTTATATATATATATATATATATATATATACATACGGTATATATGAACATACGAAACATTAGATACTTACATACATACAACAGTAGAAATATAATTGCTGAGATCGGATCGTAATGTCTAGAAAATATGAACACAATCGTCAACACTATCGTGTATATTATATCTATCACCCAGACGATAACGAAATACTTCACAAAATTCGCGTTATCCTGAAAAAATACATATATATATATATATATATATATATATATATATATATATATATATATTTCTCAATGTATCGAAATATAGAAATATTTATATAGCTTTATAAAGCAAATAACAATTTATTTATAATAATCGCAACAGCAATAACGATAACTAAATTAATTAAATTCAAATTTATTTCAAGCTTCTATTTGATTCAAACTAAATTTAGACATATAAAATAAAACACCTATATAATGCGCGAATGGTAAAATACATTATAGATATATCGCGCACATTCATATGCACACACACTCGCAAACGCCATCTACAGATAACGCAACATTTTTATACAATGAATATATAAATACAATAAAACTAGTGCATTATTGAAAAAAAAAAACGTGAAAAAACTAAAGGCTTAATAAATAAAGACAGCGCATGTTCGACGAATTCTGTAAGTTCAATCAAAACCGTTCGTCTTCTCTAGGTGGTCACCCTGCACAATTGTATGTTAATCAACATCGTTATTGTAAACACGTACATATATGACGGTACAAAGTGGAGGAAGAAATAGAATACCTATCACAGGACAAACGATAAATATTAGATGGAAATAAAATAAAGTACGCGATAAAAATTCGCGCTCCACTACGTATATCGATGTACTTTCTTAATCGGTTACCCCAAAGGGCCAATCGTGATCATACAGTAACTGCGTCATTTTGCGCCTTGCTTCTCTGTCGCGTGCCCGTTACACGCATTGATGTAGCGCTAGTCCGCTCCAGTATATCGGTTGTCGGCCCTTCGGTCTGTTTCCTTGAATCTTCGACTGTACTATTAACAGCTCCAAGTTCCGCTCGCTACGTAAAATATGCCCGAAATATTTTATCTGATAATAGTCATATTAGTTAAATGCTGCGTCAGGTTCAGCTCCTGTACTGTGGAAGCATTCATTCGTTTCGCGGTCCATGTTGTATATCAATCGAAATATATTTCTCGTATTTTCATTTATCGTATTTAAATATTCGATAAATCAACAAGTCCGCATTTATTTGACTAAGTTTAGAATATGCATTACATAAAATGAGGTTGCGGGTAGGTCATACAAGAATCGCACCCATTCATATCTGATCAACAGAACTCCGGCTCCTCAGTGATCATCCTTCGTTCATTCATTTCCCACCGGCTATATCATTCGGGCACTTTCTACGGGCGTCTTTTACCATGGCGAAATTCCGTTATTCGTTTGGTGCAGGTGTAATCGTTTCATCTTTCCATATAGCCCTTCGATTTTAGCTGCGCTACAACTGCATCCGGCAGTTTAGTTACCATATCAATCTATTAGCTTTCCTGCTCACACATCTTAGTGCCCAACATTACTCCATCAATAGTACTTTTTTTCGTTAGACTCTGTACGCTCCATATGTAAGCACAAAAAATCGGCGCGTTGTTTATGCGCTTCCTTTTTCTTTCGGTATTTGAGTTACTTTTGAGAACATCGGTCAAGATTCCGAAAGTTGCACACGAGGGATATATTCGCTTTTTAATTGCATCTTTAATCGTATTTCTTCTTCTTAAAAAAAATAAATATATATATGTATATATATGTATATATATGAAGGTCAGTTATCGTATCTACACAGAATCGACGTTGCTAGTTAAATGTTCCAGTTGCTATTGCAATTATTTGGAAATTTTCGTTTATCGTAGTCGTTCCATGAAAAAAGAAATTAATTGCGTCATAAACGTTTGAATTATCTTACAATAATCCGCTATATACGTTATTTTTCATTAAATCGTCGTAGTAATGAATGCGAAAAATTGAGAATCAATTTTCAAATTATTACGTGACCAAACGCGAACAAATCACTCGCACACCAGTATGCATAGAGCGGCATTAGAGCCGACAAAGTACAGTATTTCTCCGAAAGAATGTGTGGTGCATCGTAAATTTATTGTCTATCAAGACAATATTAAGACGCAATTTCAATAGGAAACTAAATTGTATATATATTTCTAAAGACGTTGCGACAATTACTGCGAAGGCGGATGCAAACGCTGATATCCTCGATCATCGCTTCAATAAACTTAATACAACAAACGTGAAGTCGTGCCAGAAATCATTTCGACCGTATCGTATACGCGTAATAATTAATTATTAAAAGCCACGCGACAGTTCCTGTTTACTGTTATTATTATTAATGTTATTATTTGCATTATTTATCAAATTTTGCCTCGACGAAGAAATGGCGCGCATTGGGCGTATATTTTTATTATTACGCCTTGACCTCGAATAGTAAATATTCAATAATGCGAAATATAGAAGCAATAATAACAAAAGGAACGTCAATAATTCAATTTCAATTGATTTCGATATTACCGATCAGTGTATAAAAACATTAAATGAAATTAGAATTAATAATACGCAGTTCAAAACATACCAAGGAGGAAGTAGCCTAATGAGCTTATTTTTGAACCGTTGAATCTTATTTATATCACTACTTTTTTTTGCGCAGCCCCACAGCATCAGTATGTCCACACAGGCTTTAACATTATTTTATAAATTAAAAGCTTCTTTTCAAGAGAATCACTACTTTTTTTTGCGCAGCCCCACAGCATCAGTATGTCCACACAGGCTTTAACATTATTTTATAAATTAAAAGCTTCTTTTCAAGAGAAAGACGGGAATGTCTGCTAAGAAGCCAGTACACTTGCATCAATTTTGTGTCAGGATGTTTTTTTTTTTAACTGTTCAGCATGTCTGCTCCGTGTTTGTTTACTGTCAAGATGTATCCACCAGACACTTAACGTAATTCTGTTTTGAGTGATTAATTCCCTATTTAATGTAGCGCGTGATTTCGTAAAGTAAATGCGACCCGCGTGCATTTACTTTCGTTAATTTCGACGCATCAACGTCTCAACCGGGTTTCGATTTTTGTTAAAGACCGCCGCAGAGTTTGGTGGACTAGATTTTACTCTTTGGCTATAGCTAAAATCGCTGTATCGTGCGCGAACGTGGCAGTTATGACATCGTCACTAACTTCAAAATCATCTCAATCGCTATTTATTTAAACAACGAAATTTTCGCTATCGTCTACTAATTTTTTTCTACAGCTATCGAATGAAATTTTAAAAATTTATTAGCGTTTTTCAGTACGTAAGTAACTGTGACCTATATAACTGAGAACAGGGACGTTTGTTTTGGACGAATAATCTCACTGTCGCGTGTTAAAGAACTTTCTCACAGGTTAGGTTATTCGATATAGTCTTCTACCAGTATTACAACGATTTTTGCAGCCAAATACAGCCGGTCCAACAGTAACCGTTCCTACGTGAAACCGGTATGTTTCAACAACTATAGCTTCCATGTCCGTGCCTCTAGCCTCGTAGCAGTATCACGTAAAACGAACATATAATCTGTATAAACTTCAGCTAATGCGGTAATTAAATGTGAAATAAAATGACGACTACCGATAATAATAAAATTACATACAACAAAATCTCTCCTATATTTAACTGGAAATAAAATTAACTTTATAAGCTTACGCGTAAGTAGGAAACCGTGACAAACACACACACACGCGCGCACACCATGTACATAATGTATCGACACATGCACATAATCGTGAAACAACATTAAAAAATGAAAAACAAAAAAAAACACTAAGCTCGCATCTACATAAAACACGAATAAAATCTAATAAATTTTTATTAACAATATAATTTTGCGATTTATTAAATCTTCCTTTATTATTATTATTATTATTTGATAATACGGGTACCGGCTGCACTCACGTGCCAGTCAATGGAACTTACTATGGGCCTAGATCTGATTTAAAAGGTTCAGTGAATCAAGGAAAACATTATGAATATGGTCGGCGGATTCAGATAAAAATTTATGGAAGGAGGAAGGCTGTGTTAGATTCTAAATAACATGACACGACGTTAGTACGTGGTGCGTCTAAGCAATTGTGACGCTACACAAAAAGGTGAAATTGGAGGGTCTGTGCCTTGAAGAAGATAGGGATTGGTAAAATTTGAGCGGGTTTCTTGTTCAGAATACCCTTGATACATTCGACAACGAATTAATATATAGTAAAATACCCGCATAAATCTAGTCTGCATTGTTGTACGAGATTTTCTAAACTATCGAAATTTAACTTTTTCATCATTCGCCATCTTCGATTTACCACCCGAAATCGATCAATCGTTTAATGGGCACAAATAAATCTTCGACGTATCCATCCTCGCTAGTTATAATTCTACGTAGTATAACGTTAATGTTTGTACTGATTCAGTATGATAGATGACTGCTGGTCCTCAATGAATGATAACCGTATGAGAATTAAAATCGTAAGAAGATAAAGATATGAAAAGTATCGTCTTAAATAACGAAACGGATGGTTTAATTCTGCCGGTGTGCGAACATAATTTACTCTCCACTTGCGTACGTACGTATCTAATTTCGGAAATTATTTCCAATTCTGAACTGTTATATAAGTTTTAACCGCAACATTGATCTCGATTACGATAAACGATGTAATAGTTTTGTTTTTATTTAGAACTGACCGATTAATGGATAACAATCTCGTGTATATCGTTCTATACTAAAGACTGTATTACGTGTACAAAGCGTGACTTCACTAGCAATACACTATCCTCGACATAATTTAATATGTTCCCTGTTAAATCATTATTGTATATTACAAATAGACCTATAGATACGGAAAATCAAAACCGCTTTCTATCTTTGTATCATACCGGCGCGACTTGTAAGGTATGACTTAAACCGTAGATTCTGAAGGCATATAATTTATTTGATAAAATAACATGTTTAGTCAATATATACCGCTACAACAGGACAACCTTATAAATTTTCCCCATTATTGAAACAGCGCCGTGGGTTGCTTTGTCCGAATAATGATTGATAATAGTATATTTTTTTTTATTAATAATTTATTAAATTAAATTAATGTTTTACGATTTGTTTCACTTACATAGATGCACTACTACACTGAACCGTCACATTAGACATAATCAATGCACTACTCTCATTTACAATACTTTATAATATATAATGTAAAAATCCACTCGTAGACAAATATTTCTAATCGAATAATGATAACAATTAGTAATAATAAAAGTAATTAGTAATAATAGTAATTCATAATAACGGTAATAGTAATCAAATAATGATAACGAGAATAATTAGCACACACGCATACACATTATACATACATAAACACACATAAACACACCTATGTTTTAACACATAATAACACCTTGTGAAAATGTCTAAAAATAAATGTAATTTTCTTACCTGCAAGACACCGATAATAAGCAGGATAGAAACGACTATGCACGCGATAACGAGTATAGCCTGCAAAATCGGCCAAATACCTGAGAAAAATAATAATGTATCATTTGAATTATTTTTATATTTGTAAAAATGATTTCTGCATATTTTTAAAATGTGTAATGTACTAACGCGTAAGTTAACTATATTTCATTATCTACATATTCATCGTTTAATGTTTTTAAAGTATATTCAAATCATAATTCATTAATTCATTAATTAATCAATCAATCAATCAATCATTCGATATATTTCAGAAGAATAAAGTTACCAAAGTAAACGTTAGATATATAATGCTCGCAAATGCGCATCGTCTGTGCACGAGTGACTAAGATATAAATTCAAATTACTAGGAGACGTTCAACTTTAATATGATGATCAGATAGGATTTCAGAGAGGGTGAACGATTGAAGAATTTGTGTTCGGTGGGAATTATAAATTGGACAGCTAACGAGTAAGTGATGGATTGTAACATGAGAATTGCAATTGGAACAGAGTGGGAGAGGTTGATTTGATAGGAGGTGGCTATGTGTGAGTTTGGAGTGGCCTAGGCGGAGTCTTGCGATAACGATTTCATTTCTTCTGTTGGTCCATAATGATGTGTTCATGGATCGATGGTATCTCGAATTTGGCGTAGTTTATTCGTGTTTGGAGTACTGGTCCACTGTTGTTGCCATATTTATAGTAACTTCTTCATTACATGCGTTTGCAGATCCCTTGGTGGTTTTGAAGATCGCTTGGTGGTATTTAGATGTTTGGTATCGGAAAAAACAGCGAGCCTTCTTTTGCTGCAATGTCCGCGAGCGTATTACCCCCTGGATTCCAACATATGATGGAATCCACGCGAACGAAACACGATCATTTATATTATAAAGAGCGCGAATAATTTCTTTGGCTGTTGTTGATGAGGATAGTTATATTTTTGGAGAGAAGTAAGTGCAGTTAATGAGTCTGTGCAAATGAGGAGAGAGGAATGAGGATCAGAGTTTATTGCATATTCTATAGCGAGTTTTACAGCAAATAGTTCTGCTGAAAGAATAGTAAATAGATTTGGAAGAGAGTAACGGAGAATGATTTCTTTATCGGTTGCTATTCCACAACCTGTTCCTTGAGGTGTTTTGGAACCATCAGTAAAGAATATTTTGTAACTGTCGTATTTTCTGATCATATGTTTATATGCAGAAAGGATCGTATTGATATGTGCTTCTTTTTTTGAAAACTGCAGCTGAAGGTCTACCATGGAGGTGTTGTTGCTATAGATAGTTGGTATGTTGATGGTAAAGTGAGTTGCATCAGGTCCAACATTGTAGTAACTTGCTTATAGAGAGTGAGTATGTATGAGGTAATGGTTGAAGCGCGTTTAATGAAGGAAGATTCGACGACGATTTCAATCGAATCCACATATTTATAATACTCCGATTTCTGTAAATACTGAGGGGAGGAATACCAGCTTTACAAAGAATGCTAATGGATGGAGAAGTGGGAAAAGCTCCAATAGCGAGTCTTGTGGCAGTATGATGTACCGTATTGAGTGATTTGATAATGTTTTTGATTTGCTGACGAGTAAATTACGGCGCCGTAGTCGAGCTTTGATTTAATTAATGTTTGATAGATTGTCAATAAAGAGGAACGGTCTGAGTCGTATGATGTATTAGCTAGTTTACGGATTAGATTTAGTTTTTTTGTACGTTCTGTTTTCAGTTGGTTGATGTATGTTTCACGTAAGTTTCTGCTCCAAGATTATTCCTAAATATTTCACAGAATCTGATGTTGGGATGGGCGTGTTGTTTATTTTAACTGAATTTTTATGGCTACAATAACGAAGTCTGCAGAAATGTATAGCAGTATTTTTCGTGTTGGAGAAGTTGAAGCCATTTCGTATTGACGAAATTTCTAGTCTGTCGATTGCATCCTGCAGTATTGAAGTTCCAAGGGCTACATCCGAGCAAGAAATGAAGATAGCTAGATCATCTGCAAATAAAGAGCATTGAACAGGTGGGCAGATTTGTTCTGAAATGTCATTTATAGCTATGTTAAAGTGGCTAGGATTCAATATGGAGTCCTGATGGACACCATTCTGTAGATCTTGGGTTGTTGATTTGAATGATCCTAGTCGACAGTTTGAAAGGAAGTTTCTGATGAAGTATGCTAGATGCCCGCGGACTCCCCAGCAATGGAGGGTTTTTAAAATTTTTTCTTTCCAAGTGTTATCGAAAGCTTTAGATATGTCGAAAAATACTGCCAGTAGATGGTTTTTACGAATAAATGATGTTTGTATGGATTGTTTGAGAAAAATCAATCTGCTCGTTCTGAATCCGCATTGTGATTCAGACAAAAGGTTGTTGGATTCGATGAACCACAATAATCTTGCATTTATAATACGTTCTAAAAGTTTACACATGACGCTGGTTAGCGATATAGGATGATAACTGTCTAGTAGCATTGGGTTTTTGTTTGGTTTACAAATCGGAATAATTTCCGAGGTTCTCCATAAATCAGGGAAGGTACTCGTTTCCCACGTGTGGTTAAAAATTAACAGCGGTAGAAGTACAGCTGGTTCTGGTATATTTTGGATCATATGCGCATGGATGCTATCTGGTCCAGTTGCAGTTGGTTTCTGTTTTTTAATACTTCGTTGTAGTTCTTCAAACCTAATAGGGCAGTTATAAGGTTCTTCATTTTCAAAATTAAAATCCAGTCTTATGGCAGCGAGGTTGTTTTTGTGATTGAGTGCCTCTGGTGATCAGTTGTTGGACTGGTGAGCTATAAACTTCGCAAACGACGAGGCTATTTTATGTGCTGATGCGATTGTCCAATTTAATGCTAGTGGGAAATGATGAAAGGTTTTTCCTATCAAGTGCCCGAATTTTCCTCCAGACTGTGTTTGCTGAGGTGGAACAGTTTATAGTATGTGTACAAAATTCTGCCATGAGTTCGTTTGGCTTGTTTTAATGTGTATCGTGCTTTAGCACGAAGTTTTTGATATGTAATTGGACCAGCTTTTAGTTTTTTCAGAGCTTTTCTTCTATTACGAATAGCGGTAGAGCAGTTTAAGGTCCACCACGGTACAGAATTTTTACGTAGATGTGAAGTTCTGGGAGTTATGAGAGTTTGTATGGTTTACAATAATATTTGTAAACAAGTCAAGGTGTCTGAGTTTGAACTGATTTCAATATTTGCAACTGAAGGAAAAGTCGAACTATATGTTTTCCAATCTGTTTTGTGGTAATTATGTTTTCTGTTTTGAGGTGGATATGTAGTTTTATTCTGTTTATGATAAATTATTACATGTGTATGATCGCTTCCAGCAAGATCATCGTGATTAAAGACTTCAACGTCGCTGAGAATAGTTGGGGTTGTAATAATTAGGTCCAACATCGACCATGTCTTATAGGAAAAATTATAATGCGTTGGGTGTTCAGGATGTAGTAATGCAAGGTTATAGTTAGAAATAGCTTCTTTAATAATTCTGCCTTTAGAATTGTAGTGTGATCCTCCCAAAAATGGAGAATGAGCATTCAAATCTCCACAGATAAGAAACGGATTTGGAAGAGTCAAAATGAGTTCGTTAATGTCTTCTTGTGTGATATTATTTCCTGGGGGTAGATAGAGTGAGCAAATGGTGATTGGTGAAGAGAGGTATATGGTTGCTGCAACAACCTGTAAGGTTGTGTTTAAATGAAGTTCATTATAGTTAAGGCAGTTTTTAATGGCTAGGCTTACTCCTCCAGATTCCCAATTTGAAGAACAGTTTAAAGATAGTTTGGAAGATATACAACTTGATTACTTTTAAGGTAAGTTTCCTGAAGTCAAATTATGGTCGGGTCATAGATAGATAAAATTAGTTTGAGGTCTTCTACATGTCTATAAATTCCGTTGCAGTTTCAACTGATATATGCTTGGAGTCCATCCATATTTTCCTCATCATTAAGGAGGAGACTGGGCTCCAGTTGTATGATGGCTGGGGGTCTGTAGTCCTTTTAGTTTTTCTTGGATCTTAGTTAAGTGAATTTTTGTCGATCTATCTTTTATGGAAGCGTGAAGTTCAGACAGCATTTTAATCATCCAATCGCTAGGAACTTTAAATTCGTTAAAAATAATTGACTGTATTTCTAGAGCCGATTTTCCTTTAGACATGTCTACAAACAAAATAATGTTTTTTAAAATAATAAGGGTGTTCCTCAGCTGACAAAAATCGAAACATATGATAATAATAATAATTATATAAAACAATAAGTTTGGTCCACTGTTGACCCAAATAAATAATTACAATAATACTATATAATAATAAGGTAAGTTCACAGGGCACTAAAATTGAAAGAAAAAATAATAATAGTAATAGTAATAATAATATAAAATAAAAAAGGTGTTCCACAGTTGACTAAAATCGAAGAAAATAATAATACTCTGGAATAATAAAGATGGCGTCCGCAGCTGACTAAAATCGGAACGAATAATAATAATTTCTCGAGTATACCAAAGCTTCCTTCCGTTTTTAATATATATAATCCATCGACAACGCTTTCCACATGTAGAGCACGATTGACTGAAGTAAAATTTTTTCGAACCGAGTTTGAAATTTTTTATAAATCCACGTAACAATTTGTACCGTATATCCTAATATCAGTATCCCCGTAACATCTATTACATTCACAGTACGGCCATCATTTAATTTTGATTTTAAGATTTTCCTAATCTTCGTTATATATTCTTTATCACGTTTTTAACTTTCGCTTACTTTATACTATCAGCTTGAAGTGTTACTAAGTATTCAGTTCCTACATGTAAGTTTCTAATAATACTATTATTATTAATTTGCCATTCCGATTTCGTCTCCACATAGAATATTTTCGTAATTAAATTATTAGTAAGTTTATTGCTTACCTCCAGCATTATAAACCACTACACCCGGCGAGAAAGATATTATCTGTAACATAAAAATTGAATTTAAATTTAATCAATTTATATTTATTACGTATTATTTTGCGCTTAAATTACATAAATTGTTCATTTTTTGAAATTAAATTATGTATATATATATATATATATATATATATATATATATATATATATATATATATATATGTATAGTTCACTTCGCTTTACTACTTAAACAATTTCAATACATTTTCAAAAAAATTTGTTTCAATACGTTTGCAAAAAAGATTATTAGGAAAGCTTATTATTATTTGTTTTTAGATATATTATAAATGTACCCATGAATTAGTTATTCTACACGTAAAACACAGCGCGCACACGTCGCACAAGATAAAAACATATTCATAAAAATTTTTCCATTCTTTCATAAATCGATTTATTCTGCGATAAAAGTTTGAAATTTTAATATTCGGTAAAAACTAATTTCTAACGCTTATGAGATGACATTATATTTACCGGCAAACGAAAAATTAACATACCCGGAGTGTTGTTCATACACTCCGTATACAATAGAAAAAAAATATAGTCATGATATTGCTAGATGACTACCTGTGCGTCAGAGGTCGATCGGGACATCAAGAAGAAAAATAGTAATATATATATATATATATATGTGTGTGTGTGTTTGTCTGAAGAAAACGAAACATTGTACTGATCTGCCAAAAATTAGTCAAACGAAAATCTACAACTTTCAAAAACTCCGTTTCATGTAAGTGGAGCATATTCCATCCAAAACAAAAATTCAGTCCTTCAATCTTCCGATAATTCTGTCAGTTTTTTCGACTGAGCTAGTTGCGATTCTTCAATGTATACTCCAAATCGCCGATCTCCCACGGAACGATTATGTAATTTGCTCAGATTCTATGTATACACTAAAATACATAGAAGCCACAAACTCTGAAGTATCATCTGTTAATCATATTCTTTTCTCGTTAGTGGAACTGTATAAACAGAACACAAAGAGCTTGGATTCCTAGCCATCGTAATATTTCATCACACGATGCTGTACACCGGGCGGCCCGTTGGCCATCGCAAATTCGCCTTCCAATACATACGGGTGCGGACTACGCTCTAGACTCATTCCAGAGCATACTGTGATCATGGAGTCGATCCTTCCACAGTTAGCCCAGTATTTTGGTTTGCATCAAGAAGAATCTGACGGCATGGCCAAAACTCGTTGGAAAAATTTGTCTACCTAGATTGGAAACAGCGGTAAATAGAGTGCACCATGGATATACACAAATCACCCACTCGTACCTGCTTGGTAACCAGCCACCACCTGTATGCGATAAATGTAAAGCACCGTTAACCGTCCATCATATACTGAAGACCTGCCGGAAATACGCTCAACATCGTAGTAAGGAGATGAGCTCAGCTATACCGGACATATACAACCTAGAAATTCTTACAGCCTTTCTAATCAAGACAAATATTATTAATAATATTTAATTATATGTATTTTAATTAATAATCATGTACATCGAGTAATAGCCACGAGGCATTAAATATTCGTTAAAAAAAAAACATTTATATTGTAAAAATTCAAAGACACAGAACTTTCGAATGAACCAACATATCCCAGTGATGATTAGTGAATATCAAAAATTAAAGTTATGAAATAAAAATCAAAAAGATACGATAGGAGGACTTGCTGAAATCAATATTCTTTTATATATATATATTTTTAATGTAGTGATTAAAAAAAAATAAACAAAAATGAGTTAAAAATAACTAAACTTTTTAAATCAAAAATCAAAAAGCTTTCAGCTGTTAAGCCATTTAACGTAAAAATAAAATATCTAAAAAATATGACATGTAAAAAAATATTAATTTCGATATATATATATATATATATATATATATATATATATATATATATATATATATATATATATATATATATATAATTTGACAAAATTGACAAAAACCGCATTTATAAAATAATTTGATAGTGAAGATGGAAGTCTGCAATCAGCAATATAAAATTTATATAGCGTAAAAAAAATTAATTGAAAACGTTTGCCTAATACGAGAATTAAAGAATTTTATAATATACTTCTTAGTACTAATATTCTCGTCAAAATTTATCGTCGAATTTAATAAATAATTCTTTGCTCTTTCTTTCATTATTTCCATTTTCTCTATTATACTTGTACGTACCATTATTTCTGTGGGTTTTTTGTACTTTTTTCTGCAGAGCGCAATTATTATTTCTAGTTATTAAGCGTGAATCCTCAACGAGGCCACTTTGTTTCGTTCATTCCAGTGATTTCGATTCCAGTTATATTCATTTCTACTACTATATATAATATATAACGTTACGTGTTTTTCTGTTTCGAACGTACCGCATAGTGCTCTATAATTTTAACCTAATAATATTTCGCACAACGAATCATTTTTTCATTAACCCTAACATCCTTACTTCTTTCTAACACGATGCTTAAGGGCGCGGAATCAAATTGAACGATATGAGAAAAAGACGGAACATATATATAAAGATGATGAAATAAATGCTTAACAGCAAAAAAATCACGAATTAATAATTAATATAACAGATTAAAATAATATAATCAATCGCGTCATTTTATGCGGTCTATGCTATGTTTTCCATTACGATAATTACAATATAAATATACACATGATATATGTATGTATCCATTTATAACCCTGTTTATATATATATATACATATATATATATATATATATATATATATATATATAGAGAGAGAGAGAGAGAGAGAGAGAGATATATTAGAAAACAGTAAGATCAATAGACTGATAGACATGCGCATGTAAAGATCTGGCGTGTATCCAATCGATGCTTAAAACAAATTTAATATATAAACTCCGATATTCATGAGCAGCATACGCAACCCCCGGTAATAGAGACGGTATTTATTTCAACCAGACTCATCAGATACTATCCAGACTAGGGAACGTATATGGTAAATAATGTTGACTAGCCAACTAACATTGAAAAACTATATTAGCATTAACTTGTTTTCCGGATTTCAATAAAGTTACATGAAAGCAATAAAATCAATTTAGGTTTTTTCTATGTAATATATAATATAGAATACATCTTTAGTGTTTGTGATTTGTGAATATTTTCATTTATATATATATATATATAATAATCTTTATAGTTTAAATTTCTATTGCCAACACGAAGTACTGGCGTAACTCTAAATTTATATTATTGTTAACTATAGAGTATTGTAAAGGGGAGCAATACATTGATTAAGCCTAAGCGGTGGTGCAGTGTATTGCTCCCCTGTAAATGCAATTGCATAATAAAGTATTAATCAAAAAAAAGAAAACTCTAAATTTACGCTTTTATAAAATTCGAACCAAATGCGTTTGTTTATAAACAATAATTCGTAATAAAAACAATAAATAATAAAATTATCAGAATAGGGAACGTTCAAGAATCGAACAAGTAGAATAACGATAATAAAACACAAATAATCATAATAATGATAATAATGATAATGATAATAATGATAATAACAACGTTAACAAAAACACCTCGGCCGCCATTACGATTTTATCCATATCGATGAATTTAAAATATTAGGTCGATTGACGACGTGGCGTCCGAGTAAATAAGTATTTTTAATGTTATCAATTACCGATAAACGTGTTTATTAAACGATGTAAAATTACAAACTACTAATTAATCGAATAATTTTTGTTTAATTAGTCGATTTAGTACCTTATCGGGTTAAACAGTAAATTAGGACGTCTCGAAACGTTGATTATTATCTGATAATGCGATAATTTTTAGATAAAGAACAAATTTGTAATTAATCTGACGTAACTATACCGTTGAATAAATAACGAACGGTATACATATTCATTTATGTATATGTATGCATATTTATATATATATATATACATAAATACATATTTATATGTATATATATACATATTTATACATAAATACATATTTATATATATATATATATATATATATATATACACATTTTTATACGTACAAATGTGTGTAAGTTTTGTATGTGTTTATAAATGCGTTTTAATATAGATTTATTATATATTTAGTAATAATAACATTCATTTTTTTTTTTTTTAACGTGCCTTATAACTGCTTCTAAGGCCAGAAGTACGGAAGGATAGTTAGATTAAGGGGAGAAGATTGGATAAAAGTAAGGAAAGTTAAAAGTTTAGATTCAGCAGACGATGAATACTGTATGATTTCGGTTAGAAAGGATGCAAGTCCAACAGTAAGACGGTGAGCTGAGTACAAAGGACACGATAGGAGAACGTGAGGAATAGTAAGGGGTATGTTACATGACGAGCATAACGGTGCACTCTGGCCTAGAAAGAAATGCTTGTGTGTAAGAAGTGTGTGTCCATAGCGTAGGCGGAACAGAGCGACTTCATATTTTCTATTGGAATTTTCTGACCAGGTTGCCTTCTTCCGAGCCGTAGTGAAGTGCGGTAGACATGAGAACATTGCCACTGTTTGACACTGCAGTTGACTGCGTAGCCGATCCATGAAGTGTTTTGGTGGAATTGGTAGGTTTGGAGCTGATGCTAGGAAGGCGGATTGTTTAGCTGCTTTATCGACCATTGTGTTCAGTCCGACTTCCTTATGACACGGTATCCACATCCAAGTTATTTCTTCTTTAATTTCTGATCTGATACGCATATTTTTGCATAAGTATTTAACTAAATAAACATTTAGGTATCGAAATAAATATTGTTCAAACAGAAACAGTGTCATTTAAATTGTAAATTTTTTATTTACACGGTTTGTTTCTATATTCGTGCGTTCAACTTCTTAGTAACCTAAATATTCTGTTACGGCTTCTCATACTCGATACACATACATATATATGTATGTACACACACATATATATATATGTATTCGTATGTGTAGGTCTTAAGGAAGTAGAGATCTCGTCAACTATAAATTCGGTAGCGGACGTCGTAGTTTGAACTATAAAGCACCGGTTTGACAACGCTTCTTGGCCGAAACAATAATTTGTATATATTACACACACATACTCACATATATATATATATATATATATATATATATATATATGTATATATATGTATATATATATATATATAAATATATACATACAGATACGTTTTGTTCGAACTATACCTAACGGGACACAAACTTCTTATAACAGAGGAATGAAAGATTATCGATTTCCTCAGTTTTCAATATGCAATTGGTCGGCGGAAATCAGTACCATCTTGCTGGAAAGCAAAGATAACTCAGGAAAATTATGCCAATGAAAAACAATCTCATATTGGTGTGCACCTTTATTATTATTATTATTATTATTACACACATGCGCAGACGTATATATATATATATTATTCTTCATTTCCTTACATAATTGATACTATTATCAGTAAGCAGTGTCCAAAAAAATCAGTAATCTTAAGTACATATTCCTTTTTTTCCATAATTTACCGTATCTCCGTCAGTTTTTCAACTCAAATTCTTCTTACTGTAACTCTTTCTTTACTTGTTTTACGTTCCCACTCTTTTTTAAACCGTTCAGCAATAACAACAACAACAACAATATAACGGGTTACAAAAATATCGGGTACCGGGAGCACCTCTGAACACAATATCGAAGTAATCATATACAGAGGGTATAAGAAAACAAAACGTCAAACACTGCAGGAAAAAAAATACAAAACCTCTACAAAAATAAACGATTATTCTTAATTACTAATTACTTCGGTTAATATTGCAACTTCGGGTTTAAACTGTAAAAATATATGGTTCCAGTCGTCAGTTCTTACAATACACGCGTTTGTTAAACACATTCACGAGATGTGGAACAACTGAAAATTCGGATTTCTTAGAAAATTTTTTACAAAATTCAACGACTTACGCTCGAAAAAATGTTGGAAAATTTCGTAAAAAACCCTGAATGAAAGTATCGTTGCAAATAGCGATCGTCTGAACGATATTGCGTTTAAACGGTTCTAAGCTAATATCTCGTTTTCCTATTTTTAAATAAAAATTTCATTCGAAAATCTTGGTCGATTAATTTTTGAGTTATTCGAAAAACATAACCATCCGTCTTCTATGGGTGACCCTATAATTCGGTTATAAACGTACACAAATGGGTGACGTATTTGTCGAGAGTACTTAGTAAAAATTAATTAAATTATTTTTCGTTACTACGTTATTTTATGTTTAAGTGATCGTTTATATTTCCAGTACACGAAGCTAAGTTGTCTGAAATCGAGGAAATTAAACCTTTCAATCGCAATATCCGTTTAACGGTATATGGTAATTTATAATATATATCTTCGTAGTAATTTAGTTGAAATATTTAAACTCTAGAAATATTTTATATAACGCGTACGGGCTTCCTTCCGATTTATACAGATGGTTCCAAGGCTAATAATAAAGTTGGTGCAGCATTCGTAGTTCCTTCTTTAAACATTATTAAGAAATTCGTTTTATTACGTTTTTCTTCGATTTTTACAGCTGAAGCTATGGCAATATACCAAGCGTTAAGATACGTTTATCAACAACGTCCAGCTTCATCAGTTCTTATTCTTACCGATTCGAAAACCTGTTTAACCGCTCTAAAATCTCTCTCATTTAATCCCCGTGCATCGCCTTATTTATATAAAATCCGAATTTTGGTTTCCTCACTGTTAGAATCTGGTATTTCTGTTAGGTTCTCCTGGATTCCTGGACATTCTGGCATATTTGGCAATACTGTTGCTGATGCGGAAGCCAAGTCCGCTTCGAATAGCGGTGTGCTTATTCCTTATACACCTTTAACAGATCTTTTGTGTCTCATTAAATTTGCTCATAAAGAATATTGGAATAATATTTGGTCCAATCCTTATCTAGCTCCATATTACAGATCGATTCAACCTCTAATACCCATAAAATCATGGTTTACTGATATAAAAGTACCAAGTAACATACTTCGATGTTTCATTACTACTTTATGTAGATTACGTTTTGGAAAAAATCGTCTTCCATCGTCCCTATACCGATGCAATCTTATAAATTCTCCTTTTTGCCCTCATCCTTCCGATGACAACAAAATAGCAGATGCGGATCATGTATTTTTTGAATGTTCTTACTACAGCTCTCAACAATCTTTATTGTATAGTCAAATTATATCTCTCAAAGTACCATTGCCAATAAATATGTCTACTTACTATTAATCGCATTCATGTATATTTAGCTATTTATAATTATATTGCGTCGGCTAATATTAGTGTTTAACATGTCCATTTTAATAATTTTGTGTCAATCTGGGTGAAAAATCCTGTGCCCATTAAAAAAAAAAAAACAAAAAAAAAAACAAAAAAAAAAAAAACATATGAAACATTCAGATTCCTTTTAATACCAGATACACTTTGTTTATTTATATATATATATATATATATATATATATATATATACATGAATAGTGCTAAAATTAATAAATTTTCTACTTGAATCGTTTAACGAATTGTGATGACATTAGGTTAACCAACGATAAAAACGGGGTGCATAATTTTCAATTACGAAATTATACGAATTATCGAATTATTATTTACTAATTAATAATTATTAATTATTAATTAGAACGAAGAAAATAAGTTTTAACCTAAAATAGATACCATATGTAAGGCGAGTCGACGTTAAGTTATATTCCGTATATCAATTAATTAATTAACACTGCTTTTCAACGATTAGAAAACAAAATCCGTTATAATGTTATTTTAGATGGTTAACACGAAAATTTTAAAACGCTTCATTTAAATATAGGCCAATTTTAATTACTTCGTAAATTATCATCGAAATTGTTCCGAGTATATATATATATATGTACATATACATATATACATGGCCGAGAAGTGTGTGTTCATATAATTGTATATACCCTTGTACACAATTACTTGAACATATATACACATATATATTTATATAAACATTTAGATATGTATATATATATATATTCATTTTTATTTTATTTCGTAGATCTCAGTTATGAGACTTATATTAGATGACCCACTTTTATTCTATTTTTATCCGTCATAGTTCGTCAAAAGTGAACGGACGCACTATTTTTATTATCAAACAAGAAAGATGATCTTATATATATATATATATATATATATATATATATATATATATATATGTATATCAGCCTAGTAAAATGAAGTATACCGATGATTGAGTGAATAATGTTTACGGATTAATAGCGCGGAATTCCTTCATTCATAGATCATACATAAGCGTGATATTTATCTAATGCGGTAATAATATTCATTCTCACCATTTAAAATTACCTAATGAATTGTTGATCAGCCGGAAATGGTGTAAACGTTGTATCGAAATAGTGTCCGTCTTGAGATATTATAGATATAAATGACTAATTTCGTAAAAGGAGCGGTTCTTCGGCGTGAGTTGGGAAGAATTGAAGCATATTTCGATAAATATTTTCTTTTTTTATCTTAAGTACCATCCTACATGTATATATATATATATATATATATATATATATATATATATATATATATATATATATATATATATATATAAATATATCGACGTGATGATTCTCGAACTGAAGTTTTTTATCACATATACATATATATATATATATATATATATATATATATATATATATATATATATATATATATATATATATATATATATATATATGTATATATATATATATATATATATATGTATATATATATATATATATATGTATATATATATATATATATATATATATATATATATATATATAATATATATTTTTCATCGGGATATTAAGCTCCAAAATAAAATAAAATCGAATTATTTCTTAGGAAATGTAATTCGAAATGATAATTAGCAGAGGCCGAAAAAAGAAACTATGACACTTCGAGTATTATTCCGAGAAGAACGTCAATTGACGAGACAGTCGTCAAAATTTTTTTCTAAGTAATCGATCGACAATTAGCGTTTGTCATTATTGTTATTATTACTATTATTATGAGTGTCGAAATTGAATTTTTTATGCCCAATCTCGTATATCCTTACGCTCTGTACTAGATGAAGTAGAATCCTATCAGGAAATCAGGAATGCGAACTCCATTAAACTACTTCTTATATAGACCAACATTATCGAGGAGACCGGTACGGTTGGGAATCTAAATGAAAACTATGGAAACTTGGGATCTAGAGATTATGGAGAAGCATGCAAAGTTTGTTGTAATTAGTCTTGAAAAGTAACGTTATATATATATATATATATATATCCGTCCGTTGTTTTGTTTGCACACCTAACGCAACAAAACGTGGTTATATATATATTCCGTTAATTCGTTTCGCTCGTTCTGCGGATTAACTCCCCATATATACGGCGCCAATAGAAGTTTCACTTCAATAATAATAAAATTAACAAATTACGGGTATAATTAATTGATCCCCTATTACAAACAGCTTCTTAATTGTTTTTTGTAACGAGAAATTACTTAATTATATTCGTCATACGTAGTTGTTTTTTTTTTTAATTATTAAATATTATTACTAGTTTTTAAATATTAATAAACCGAAAATGGCGACACCGTCTAAAAATTGTATTCTAGTTTATTTAAATAAATGTATTAGTAAATTTTTTTTACGTTTAATTTCACGACGCAATTTATTCGTTTTGTATTTTTCCGCATCATACAGACAGAGCAAATGGTTTGGTTTTAGAATATTTATGGCTGGAAAACCTCCTGTCTAATGGTTGTAATTAAATTGCTCCATTTCGGTTTATGGTGGATCCCGATTTTCTTCATCGTAGGTGAACAAATAATAAAGTCCGTATAAATGTATAAATACCGTCGAAAATCGAATGACTCCGGATTATTTATAAAATTAAAAAGTAAAAAACGGGTTTAACGTTACAAGGTTGTACACGAAATGAAGCGTAGTAGTGCGTGAAAATAAAACATCGTAGGTGTTTGAATATTACCATATGTATACATACATCATATATGTATACACACACACACATATATATATATATATATATATATTAAAAGTAAACACACCTGTATCTGAGTTTAAAGGAAAAACACCTTTATTTATTATTTACAAAAAAAAAAAAAAATATTAATGTTTTAACAATATGTTGTGTATTTATATAATATTTTATACCTTTGTATATATGTGTGTGTGTGTGTGCACACCGATAAAGGTACAATTCAGGAAGATGACACAACGCGTATTTATTACGTAACGGAGAAACATAAATTAACAAACAGGTTAGCCTAGAGCTGGTGTTAGGTGTGGACCTTGTAAAAGGTGGAGTAGTAGGGTCTCAACTCTTTAGGTATAGTTACGGCGGTGCTTTTTATTTTGTCTTCCTAGTAGGCTCTTTAATCGACTCATAGGAATATTTTTTTACTCTTTTATCTTTCTTGTAGGATTCATTATTTCCAGTATCCAGATTAACGTCGCGATATTGTCCCAGAGAGAGGGAACGCCCGTTTCGTTTGTATTTTTTTTTTGTGTGATTTAAACAGAGATAGAAAATAGGTTGGGACCACCTGGCGTTTTAAAATTCGTTTTCAGTTTATCGCGTTCGCTATGAAAATATCTGTTCAAAACTTGATTAAACAATAAGTCCGAGCTAAATAGTGAAGAATTATAGTTACACCTTACCGGGATTTAATATTGACCAGAAGAGAAGTATAATTAGAACTCGGAATAATTAGAATATCTGTAAAACGTTATTAACTGAAACCATCGTACAGAGACTTTTCTGATAAGCGATATAAATTTGAAATAAAATTAAGGGAATAATAAGTTAAAAAAACCTAATATAAACCTACCCGTCCTTTCTGAAAACGTGTGTTTTATATTTAATAATTTCATAATTTTTCATTTTTATTTGGTCATTCTTTTTCGTGGGAATACAATTTTAAATCATTACATCCTTCAACACGAGCCCGTCTATTAGGGATACCTGATTTTTTCATTTATGGAATGGTATACGGAAAGAAACCCAGAGGAAGACCTCGCCACGAATATATGAAGCAGATTATAAAATACCTGGAATGTAACAACTAACTATACAGAATTGAAGAGGTTATCAGGAAATTGAGAAGAATGGCACGCTGTTACAAAACAATCTACGGATTGACAACAAATGATGATGATGATATATATGTGTGTGTGTGTGTGTGTGTGTGTATTCTATTCACAGTTTGTTTGGTTGTGTTGAAGGTATATGAAAATATTAGTTTACCTAAATAAATTCGATTTAATTTGATGATTATTATTGTCGCCGTTATTAACGTTATTACTGCTACTGAAGTTTTGTTGACTTCGGTATATTATATTCATCAACGATTTCAATTATCGAAAGGTTTCGCTTGATATAAATGTCATAATGATAAAAAAATCTTTTGATAGGGTATGACATGGCATAGTGGCTACAAAATTAAAATCAAATCACCCCATCAGTATTACATACTATTCAAATCGTATTCAAAAAATCGATACTTTCAAGTGGATGTAAATTATGCGCGCCCTTCATTCTGAATAGTGCCTTAGGGTAGTGTACTTGAAGCAACATCGTACCGGGTTTATACAACGGACTTTTCAGAGAACGACAAAATTACTACATGAGAGGGCTAACACTCCAATCTCTCGTTGCAAAACAGTCTTACTCTATTAACACGTTATTGAAACCGGTGTGGTGTTACGGAGCTGAAAAGTGTGAGACGACGCTGCAAGTAATTCAACGCCGAGTATCGTTCGGAGATTTCGAAACAAGGTGTTGTGCGAAATATTGTATCTGCACCCTGGTGTATACGTAACGATGACATACATTGCGTATTAAATTACAAAATGGATTGTAAATATTTAAAATTAATTTATCGTTTATAAATTATCTTATATTTCAAGATGAATTATCATCGTCAGCGAGTGGTAAATTCCTTAATTATGTATTCTGCGCACTACTACTCATTGTCTTAGATTGTATGAAAAAAAAAAAAATATTTTTTATAGCCGACTGCAAATTAGCATAAATATTACGGGAATGCTGTAATTACATTCGTCCCTTACGCAGTGTTAACGTGAATTATATTTCAAAAATTTCCTAATTTACGTTTCGCAACGAAAATATTTACACAGATTTTTAAATTTAATTTAAAAATTAAAACTATTTTCATTTCGTAATTTCGACTTCTAACACTTCATTAAACATTAGTGGGAAAAATAAAACAAAATTTCGACACTTCTTTTATCGCAAAATGAGTGTGTACATTTCAAGGGAGCAGATATTTGTAAACAACACTGATTATTTGACCTTGCAGAAATCTGGTACTTTTATTTCAGAGAGCAACACAAAAATATCTGTTACCTAATAAAAACACATCGTTTACTTTATCAGATGACATTGTTGCTATATTTGTTACATGTATGTGTCGTACATACGGATATTGCGATATTCATGTTATCCGACCCTTTTCATACCACATATCGCGAATTGTCGAAGACTTTATATATATATATATATATATATATAAAATATAATATATAAAATATAATATATAATATATTTATCTCTCTATATATAATATAAAAATCAATTACCACATGTTTTATTTACGATAACTCGAGAACGGCTCAACCAAAATTGCTGATCTTTTTTTGGTTGCGTTCCTAATTGTAAGGACAATGCATATATATAAAAAAGAATTTATTTGAAAAATTTTAGTCTGGTTTTGGGGGGTTACCTCTTTGAATTTCGATTTTTGAAAAAATTTTATAGAACCGATTTAGCAAATATTAAACCAGCAAGTTCGAAATAAAAAACAGTTTTTAATTACAATCAATAGGTCTAAAACTACGAATTTTAAAAATTGTCGACTTGCCATCTTTGGCAGGGCATAGCCCGCGAGGTAATTATTTTTATACGATTCCGACTCTTGAAATAACAGTTTCTATATAAGTTCTGTCGTATAAAGCGAAAAAACCGCAAAACAAAATTTAAACCGAACCCGAAAATTTCGATGTTTTTTTTTCACAAATTTCCGGAAACAATTCAAAATCGTGGAAAATAGTTTAAACGAAAGTTATGTGGCATTAAAATACGCGTTTAAAGATAATGTAGTTGTACTTTCATACCCAATATTCATCGAGAAATTTGGAGTTAAAGGGTTTAAAGGTTTTGGACCGTTTTTAATGGCCCTCTGATGGATAGGGGGGTTCGGGTTGACGTTAACGAACGTATAAAATTAACCGATAACGAGAAATCGCGAATTTAAAATTTGATTTTCGATTTTGAAAATTTTTTTAACGATTTTTAATCGGCCGATTCTACAGTGCTTTTAGCATAGAGGTGTGATATATCTGTGTAAATATATATATATATATATATATATATATATATATATATATATATATATATTGTATATACACTGTACGTTAAGAACTATATATTTATATATGGCTCAACCAACTTTGCTGATTTTTGTTTTGTTTTGTTCATAATAGTAAGGACAGTGCATATATATAAAGAAATTTATTTGAAAATAATTTTGGGTCTTTGACGGTGACTTTTTTGAATTTCGATTTTTGTAAAATTTCGTTAAAACCGATTTAATAGACGTTAAAATAACAAGTTCGAATTAAAAGACCGTTTTTGGCAGGGCATAGCGCACGACGTAAATATTTTTAAAAGATTCCACCTCTCGATGTAGGAGTTTTTATATAAGATCTATCGTGTAAAGTGAAATAACCGCGAAAAAAAAAAATCAAATGGAACCCACAAATTTTGAAGGAGGGACTCCTCGCGATTTTTTTCAACTATATAATATTTTATTAAGTTCAATAAGTGTACAAAAATTAAAAATCATCGACATACGATTTAAATTTCTTTACAAATTTCTTTTTATTTTTTCTGTATAATTCCTAATTCCCCGTCAGTAATTTGTGTTTTATTTAATTCAGCAAATAAGTTAACCATAAATATATTTTATATAATATATTTAAGTTAGTATTAAAAATTAGTAGTAAATATTGTTCAAACGATTCCCGACAACCCTAAAATTCATAGCGAACGCTTCTTGGGTAAGCCGGTACGAGGTGGTTTGCCATTTCCTGACCAATTATATATTGTATATGTTGCGTCGTGCACACATACATACGCTTGATATGTATAATTATATGCGCAATTCATCAGTGCCGCTTCTAAGTGACATAAATATATTTATTATTATGTCCGCCGGTATATATGTACATTATAAGGTTAGATATCGTGTTCGGCTGTTATTCCCACGTTACAACCTTGACCCACGTGTCCCATTATAGAGTATAGAGTATGTTTATAGGCGGTGAATAATTCCTGCATCGAACTGCAGTGTGAAATCGTGTGCTACCATATTAAGTTGCGCAAGTTTTATGGAATACGTGCTTATTACGGCGTTCACATACGTAAACATACACATATATATATATATATATATATATATGTGTATGCACGTTAATGTGTATATGTATATATCGATTAGTAGGTCACCGCTACCGGATAGGCCGGTCACCGTTTTGAAAACCCGTTATTTAACATTAATTTAGTACCGGATTTCGTAGGGAAATGTCTTTTCCAAACCGAACGGAAGAAAATCCGGAGCTAGCAATAAAGAATTATTCTTGGCAAGCCAATATAGTGGGATTCGTCATTGTTTTCTCACAGGGTTTCTTTACAATCCGGTTAACTGGTACTCATTTATCATTTGACTGTAAGCCGATATTTAAAATTCTCGTCCTTCATAAGATTCCAACTCAGATCGTGCAAGCAGTACGTTCCGAAATGAAGGAACACGCAAAAATGTTCTGTTTCTGAAGTAGTTCTCTCGGCTTGCCGACTTTTTAGGTTATTTTTATTTTATTTTTTAATTTTTTTATTTATTTCTCTGTATTTTTATTAATCCGTCCGAATCCGAATATAATTATCGAATTATTTACATTTAATATATATATATATATGACCTATAAAATATACGAAATTCATTTCTGCCAAAGCAGCATCCACTAATGGATTGTTCGTACAGCTTTAAATTTCTTAGTGCAAAAATATTTATTAAAAAAAAAAAAAAAAAACGGTTTCAACGAAATAAACAAGTCGACCAATTACGATCTAAGACTCAATTTGATTTAAGAAGTTATCGCCAATCACCTATATGAAAAAACACCGACGTTAATCGCAATTCTGCTAATAATAATAGAACATTAGCTATTTAGAACATATTCTAAAATAACGATATTTATTAAAGGATAACTCCTGAGGAGATAAATACACTTCACGATATATGGCGTCCTATATATATATATACATATATATATATATATATGTATAAGTAATAATGTAATAAATATATATGTAAAATGATCATATGTTCAATGGAAATATGCGTTCTTACCAAACAAAATATGGCGACGATTAACGTGCCAGTTCTCAATGACGTTAATCCAAAGCAACAACTATCCACTCGGGGCAGATCCATTTTTATTCGGCCAACTGTTCGTTTATTTTAATTTATAATAATTTAAAAGAGTAAAAATCACCGATTTATTCGGTAGTCAAGGCGCGAAAGAATTATCCGACAAAATTAAATTTTTTAACAATATAAAAGACTAAATAAACTTAATCATTCAAAAAACGAACGTAAACCAAACGTCCAACACGAACTAACTGTAAAACTTGTTTCTTTCTACACGTCCTCGACCGACTCCACGACACTCGTCAACAGGTCGGTAGTCAAGAGGGACCTCTTCTTCCAACTTTAAATGGTAACGTGGGCAACGTAGAAACTGTTCAATTTATAAATGTGTTCGTAGAATAATAAGTACATATAGATATATATATATATACATGTATGCATTCGAAGAAACAGTGACGGGTAAACCGTAATTGGATGAGAAAGAATGAAAAACAGAATCAGCGAGAGACGTACACACACGTACAAAGAACCAATCGACATACGTGTGTGAATACACACATTCGCCGCGATTACATATACGATACACAATGATAAAAATATTATTGTAATTGTGTAAAATATTAAATTCCGGAGGGTGCCGGTACTCGCGCGTAAATATGTATTACGTAAATACGTAAATAAACATGACGTCAAATATATGCGCTGTCCCACATAAAGGCTTAACAACACTTTTAATCTTTGATATATCTATGTAGATATATGCCGATCGATGTTCGACTGATTTTATTTATTTCCATCGTCAGCATCCAGGTTTTTCTTAACCTCTTCAGTCCGGGCAATGTAAATATGTCCACATATGTGGACATTATTTTTTGTCTATTTTCTGCGTTTTTTAATGCTGTATCAATTCGATCCCGTTGTCAACGAACATGGACAAGTTAGCAGAATGCAATAAAATCAGTTTCATTCTTGTATCTCTCTCTGTTCAACCGTGAGTATTCTTCAATGTCAAAAAACTCATTTTCTCTTCTCGTCGAAGTGACAACGTCCCCCACATCCGTCTAGTACCTTTTTTTCTCGGTTTTCCTGGTTAGTAATAAAATTCTGAACTTGTTTTAAACGTTAAATGTTTAGTCATCACATACTTTCACACCGTAGCATTATACCCACTCTATACATTCTGTCCCCCTATGTGGACTCCGGGACTATAGTAATACAAAAAGGAAGTTGCTGTTTTCTTAACTACATTTTTAATGTCCACAGTCCGCCTAATATTAAACGCTGTGTTCCGGTTTTCTTTAGGCGTGTTTATTCGGAATAAATTATTTAATGTTTGGGAATATTTTATTGTTCTTTGGAAACATTTAACTATAGTGTAGTGTAGAACGTAGAATTTATTGCAAGTGTGTGTTATTATTTATTGGTAAAATTTTTGTGGCATAAATTTTAAACTATGGATAAGTTAAGTGACGTTGATATTATGAAAATGCTTGAAAATCCATCATCTGATATTGAAATATCAGATAGCGATCATGATGATGCAATTTGAGAAGGTGCTGATGATGATGTCTACAATGATGAAGAAGAATCTGAGAAATATGAACTTAGCGTCTTACCGCAAACAACAGCTCCAGTGCAACATATTCCAGTAGCCTCTGTCTCTTCATCACCTTCATCTCCTCATTCTGTTTCAAACACTCAACAAACTGTTGCAATGAAGATGAAATCATTACCAACAAAGTGGAAAAAAGTCCGAAAATTTTGTAACAAACGCATGCGACAACGAGAAATAATTGAGGAACCAGACACAAACCCAGAAATAAGAGAAGATAGGACGCCGGGTAAGTATTTGCAGTTGTTTGTGGATGATAAAATGTATGCCAATCTTGCTGTTGTGACAAATGTTACGTCTATGATTAGGACTGGTCACTGTATGAACGTCGATACTGATTAGTTTAACTTCTTTCTTTCTTCAACTGTAGAATGTTTAATGAATTTTAACATACCTCCAAAATTGATTGAGTATTGTAAATAATAAAGTATGTGACACAGTCAAATACTTATCACTTTTTATGTTCCATTCCTCATTATTACTTAATGCATTAATGGTATTAATTAGCGATGATATCAACGTGCACATATAGTTCAAGTCAGTCCTGACGTCCACATATGAGGACATTCCTTTTTTCGTACTTGCAGGATAACAAAAAAATACATATGGATAAAAAGTGCAAAAATTTGTTACAGAAACCTTAAATTTTATAAAAAATTCATTTTTATGCAAATTTGAAGACAAAAATTTTTCAGGACTGAAGAGGTTAATCGTTACGGTTACCGTGGTACACGAGCACTTCCTGATTGGAGTCGATTATGATAATAATAATACCCCTGTATCCGCGATGAAAAAGTAGAGGCGACGACGAAAAATCTGATTTATGCAGATTGGCTTATTTTACAAGAAGGAATACGATCTGCATATAAGATCTGCATATAATACCTGCATAGAATCGCGAGGAAATATATTTCTCGCGTAACCTACTGACCTAACGACGGGTATAGTTCAACAAACTGTTACCATTACTACGGTAATCGTTACGATGAAGATGAAGATGATTATTATCAAGAGGATACGTATAATTAGGCACGCGTAACAAAGTTACTCGGAGTAGATGATATTATTAAATACGTACGGATTCAAATAGGAATCGTCGGTTTTATATTTCTAAAAGAATAAATTATAAAAGTTCCATTATATCTTTTATTATGCGATAAAACATTATACTTTACCCCACTGACCGATATACATTATATCTTGGGGGTATGACGCCGCCGCTTCTATTATATCTGCGACCTATTCACTTATCCCAACTAAAACAGACACAAATACGCGATAATTTTGCATGTTCGACAATGTAAAAGATCATTTTATTACAATATGTCGGACTAATTAAGTTAAATATATGGGATGACCAGGAGAAGACGAACCTTTTTTTTTAAATTATTTTTTGAATAACTCAAAAACTAATCGACTAAAAATTTTTGAATGAATATTTAAAACTAAGAAAACATTAGCTTACTTGTGGAACACAATATCGTTCAGACGAACGTTATTTGTAACATCATTCATTCAGTCTTTACAACATTTTCGAAGACTTTTTCGAACATAGAGGTGTCTGAATTTCGGAATCTACTCTAATTCAGATTACGGTACTTTATTATTTCTTTATTTCCGCATTTTGGTGGGGTGTCCGGGCTCCTGGACCCCTCCCTTATATTCGCTCCTGATCCCTATAATTAATACACTCACCAAAATAATGTTACCGTTTCGAATCGATACTGTCGCCATTTTAATACATATTACGATTGTAAATTGTTCGTCACCTTTAATATCATATAAACTACTCTTTCGTCTATACTCATACGTACAGTATCGCATAAATTTGTTTATTTTTATTCAACCTTTATCACCGAGTGAGCGTTGCAATACTTTCTGGTAATATTAAGTTCGGTTTCAACTTACCTTTGGAAATTATCGACTTCAAAGCTCGTATCGAATAACGTCATTAATTCGTATCTTTTATAAATTTCCGCCACAGAGTAAATTTCACGATTTAAAACACACACATATATATAGTAGCGCACCCAGGTTTTGTATCCGGGGTGGGATCAAAGATGCCCTTTAGCCACAAAAAAATCGTAATAAAAATGAATAAAATATACACAACCGAACATGTAACCAAATCTTGCAAACCAAATTATAAACGATTAACGAACAACAAGGAAACAAGTAATAACAACAAAAAAGCACAGTGATCACGACCTGGGTCAGATTCGAATGCCGAACGGCCTAACAAAAGGTCATTTTTTTCTTTGTGTTGCACAGTCAGCTGGATCTTCAATATCGTTAGCAGACAGAATTGTAAGGAATATTTTCTAACAGTACTTTTTGCAGTCTAGGATGTTTTGCACGCTTTTCAAGATGAGGTTTTATTAGTAATAATCTCTTCTGTTTCAATTATCATTTTAGCTGCGAAATTGTTTGGAGCTTACAAGTTACCTTCTTTATATGTATTTTATGTTTTATAAACCCTTAGAGGTCTTAAGCCCGGTAGCCCCCACACCCATACACATACATACACACACACACACACATATATATATATATATATATATAGAGAGAGAGAGAGAGAGAGAGAGAGAACACAAAATTCATCACAGGAAGAAAGGGTGAGCTGATCTCTTTTTGTACAGCCGCGTAAAAATAAATGTGTTGCGAACATTATGCTCATAAACATAACGTTAATAACCGATCCAGTTTAGCGAATTATAAGTCTAACGTTTTAATTTAGGTCAAGATGGCGCCAGTACTTCTTCTGTGAATAATTTTTATCGTTGATGAACGGATATATATTACGTAAAAGTAAGTATATTTTAATTAGGAAAAATTGACATATTACACATACATACAGATATGTACGGGATGTGTCAGGAGGAAAAGTAAATATTTCAGAAGGTGACAGTATATCGCGGTAAAAAATGTCATATAACGTAGCGGTCGGAAGTGAACGATTATCGAGTTATAACAATTTTCAGAATTTTTAGAAAATTCCTGACTTTTAATGAGAAAACGAATTGCGGTAAAAAAAAACTTAGTTCGGAAAAGCGAATTAGCTGTTTAATATATTAGAAAAAAGTACGTACCCAGAATTATATTCATCCGGAAACAAATAGTCGTCAACGACGCATCATCCAAGTCTAACATTTACTGGAAGACTGATCGGTAGATGTAGACGGGTTTCTCGGCCACCAAGATGCTCGGTACTTGACCTTTTGTATTTTGTCTGCGAGGATGGTTCGAAACATTGAAAAGAGCAATTAAACACAGGAGCCGATTTGATCGTTCGATTACGACTAATGCAGCTCTCGTAATAGAATGCGAAGACGATAATGGAAGAGCTGCACGTGGTGTTATTATCGAGAGAAGTCTAAAGTGCACTTCAAGTTGGATGTGGACATTTTGAAAATCAACTTTGAACGCACCTTCATTCGCCTTTGCAGTAAATTTGTTTCGAGTTATGTAAAAATATTTTACACGCTAATATGGCGTATTTTTACGTACTAACAGCTGGTATTTCTTTTTTAATTGAAATCCGTCTACTACCAACTCCTACCGAGATCTGCAGGCGTCACTTTCTTTAGAAAGTTTTAGAAAGTTACATATTAAGGCTTTTTAGAAAGTTAATAAAGCGAGGAAATTATTCCAGTTGTAGTTTGTACGGCAAGTGTAGTACACACTTTTTTCAAATAATAAGAGTTTGATGATGAACCAAAATTAAAAAATAAATTTATCGTCGCAATTTAAATATTATCTCAGACGAAGATAGTTTAATGTACCTCCTACAGCTAATTAGCTTTTAGAATAAAAAAATTGATCGTCGTTTCGAATTAAGTATTTTTTATACATTTTTTTTTTTTTTATTGCTAATTCAAAGTCCGGAATTAGTAGTAAAATATTTACAACTTAAACAGCTTATTACTGACTACGAAATTATACTACCACCTCTTAAAATATTTACCTTTCTCTCTAGAATATATATCCAATTCTAATGGTATGTATTATCTATATTTACGAATATTAAATAGGTTCGGATGTATTATGATTCATCATTCAAAAATAAAGTAATGATAAAACCTACTAAATCAGCAGCTCGCTCTGATTGAAGAATAAGTTGTTTTATTAAGTATTCATTTAGTGTACAATCCGATAGTAAAAGGCGAAACGTAATTTGACAACGACAAAAAATTAAACTGGTAATCGTCTAGTTTATTCGCGAATGTTTTGTTACGAAACCGTTCGAGAACCGGCAATACATCGTGATTAAGGCGTGGCTAATAATTATAGTTTATTAGACAAGTGCCGGATTCACGTGCAGAAACAACCATTTTTCTAAGGATTTGCAATAATTTAACATTCGCCCGTTACACGCGTTGGTTTCTTTTACGGTTTTATTATAACATTATACATTCTTCTTATTCATATCTTATCCGCAGACACCGTGACCTTATGTAATGCAAACTATCAGACGTGTCATTTCTATCCTACGTTAGATCCATAATTTTTTTTTTTTGTAAATCGAATCCACCAATGCGATTTTATCGACATTCCTTTTTCCATTGATCTTTCTATGCGGAGTCATTTTCTTCAGCTCCTTTGCTTATATTGCATGCTCCGAAAAATCCAAGAGCGCGTTTTTGAATAGACACTACTCGTAGAACAAACGATTTCGTTTTAAAGAAGCTTCAAATTGAACCGGGCAAACATTATACACGTGTACAAGAATTTAGGTAAATTATCTCTAGTCGGCTCTCAAAAGTTGTTTTGAAACCAAAATATCGGTTCGCCGGAAACCGATGGAACCTCAGAAATTCTTTATTCGATTAAAACGTGTTTAGGGTGTATTTCGCAAGGAAGTGTTGAGACCTTTTTTATTTTCGCATTATATTTATCGGATTTACCGAATGCGCAACTAGTACTCTACGCGAACGATGCGACTATTTTTTTTGTAGCGTATAAAACCAACTACTGTCTAGAGCAGACGTCAAATCGTCCGATAACGTACTGTCAGATATTATAATTAATAAGCGGAAAATTAGTGTAAATCCATCGAAAAACCGAAACTATTTTACTTACAGACGATCAAAAATTCCGAATACGCCCGTCGGTTTCGAAAAGTCAGATCGGATACGGTATTTAGGCGTTGTTTTTGACAACAAACCATCTTAATACGGAGGCTAATAAATCTATTTCTTACCCGTGTCTAATAGAAAATCATTCCTTAATGCACGCGATAAACTTATTTATAAAACATCATTATGTACGCTATTTACCTACGCTTGCTCTGTAATGTTCGATATCGAACGCTAGTTATAATAAATTGCATCTTATTTAGAACAAGCTCGTCGAGTAACTAAATGCTGTTATGCTAGAATAGATTATAGGAATAATATTCTGAAATAAGAAATTATTGTGTAAATTTTTCGATAATTTACGTGTATCGGAGAGTAGTGATTTCGTGAATTAATAAAACCGAATAAAAAACAAAATGAAAAACTATAAAATATTTTTATTAACGCAAAACTTTTCGACAATTATGTCATCATCATGCATAATATGTATAATAACGTAATTGTCGAAAGCTTTCCTTTAATAATTTTTTTTATATCGATTAACTTTTGTTTTATTTTCTATAATTGCCGTATACGTGAGAATGAGTTTATTAGTTAATTACGATTCCAGGCAGATTTATGTATACGAAATGTATAGACGTATTAAACATAATTTATTTTAATGAGCTATTCGCTTGTGGGATTTCTAGAAATTAAATGTTTTTCAAAATTGAATTCCCAAAATTGGCGACATTTACCGCTTACAATATTTTTTAGATGAGAAACGTTTTGCACGCGCTAATTTCAGTAGGGTCCTTTGATCTTCAACTAAAAATTAATTATTTCCTTTAAGTTAATATATCCGGTATTCTTAGCTGCCATAGCGTTCTTATTATGTTGGAGAATTTGCACATTCTTGCCAGGAATTTGGCCAATGAAATGCGCCTTGCGCAATTGCGCAATTCCTATTTGTTCAAAGACAATCTTCGCTTTTCGAATTTCGTAATTGCGACTTCTAAGCCGGACGTATATGACGCGGTGAATGCCAAAACTGAGTTGTTAACATTTTTTATAAGTCGTTTCATTTAAAACAAATATTCGAAACAATAATAAAAAAAATCATAGGGGCGTATTACCCCGTAATCACCGATATTTACTTTATAAGCAATATAAAAACATATCTACGCGATGCTTGTTAAGAAATGGCAGCAAAGGAGGGACACTGAACTTACTGTGCCAGGAAAACTTATGATTTGCTGCCAGCATTGAGACTGAAAATACGATATTTTTATATTATTTTTTTAAATATGCGATTATTAATTGGGCACGGTAAGCTTGGATCATATTTATATAGAAGTTTGCCAATGATCCACCATGTTCGCTATGTTCATCAGTTGATGATGATATCATTGTTTCAGTGTCCTGCCTTTGCTGTTATTTGTGTTAAGTTCCCGGCGTCCACAGGAATCGAAATGCTTTCCCCTTTTATAAGTTTCATAAAACCTTCTTAGAGTATTCGGAAGAAATTACGCGTTTAAAATTTAAATTAAGTAAAGTTTAAAAATTATCTTTTTGGATTGTTTTTAACTTAATTCAAACATTATCCCAATATCAATAATGCTGAGTCTAGCATGATCAGCTGTTTCACTTTTTATTTCTTAAGTCATTTACTAGTTATTGTTTTTTCTTTTTACTTTCTCGTACATAGTGGTATAACTCTTACTGGTTTACATGTATATTTATTAAGATCATACCTTGTTTTTCTTATATATAGTTATGTTGTGTAAGTCGTTGTTAACAAGTTGTTTTTATTTTTTATTTTCTTTTAAATTATATTATTTTCTTTTAATAACTGTTATTCATCTATGTAAGTTTTTAAGTCACAAGCGTATACAGTAATTTATTATTTATACTATAAGTTTATATTGATATTTTATTATAATTTAATGTAATATTTTATAAATCACAAACTCGTTATATATGCTTTCTTGGTGGAATAAAGGATTATGTATTTCTCATCCCTTTTCAAACACATATTATGTTATTATAATGTGGTCTTTGCATTTTTTCACGGACCTCTCCATATTTACATGTATATTTTTCTTTTTTTTTTTTTTTAATAGAGAGGGGTTTTTTAGTGGGTAAAAATCCCACACGCTGGTTTCTTTGAAATCCAGGCAGCATTTGCTGAATGCATGTACTGCTCTCAAATATATATATTACTTATAAATATATCAGTTTCGAATATTTTCCCCCTCATGCTTAAAAAAAAAAATCAACTATGTTACCCGATCGCAGAAAATTCTTAAACGTACGTACTAATTACTGACGTAAGCAAAAGTATTTAACGCGAAATATTTTAAGGCTTCATTCTCGATATTGTTGTTCATACCCATCCCTTACAAAAATTTATATATATATATATATATATATATATATATATATATATATATATATATATATATATATGAAATATCGATCGATTATTGCCGAAAGCACTTCTATAACATTCCTCGTTCGAATTTAAATTACGCCATTAGTTCTTCTACGAGTTAAGTCCTCACGATGTCGATTATAATTGTAATACTAACGATTATTAATACAACCGGAGCTTACAATATTCTCGGAATTTTTCTGTTTCCGGCTAAAAGTCATTACGTAGCCGTGTTAGAACCGATTCTGACGGAATTGGTTCATCGCAGCCATCGTCTAACCGTATACAGTTCGTTTAATCGGTTATACGACGAGGAAAATAATTACGAGCACGTCGATGTCGGTCGTTGTTTCAACATGTCCGAGCGTCGGTTAACGGCCGAACATTTACGATCCGTATCGGACGGCGGTACGTATAAAGCTTTGAAAGCCGTACTGGATATCGTGCCGGATTATCGAAAAATTCGCGATTGCGAACCGTTGGTACGATTACTCCGGAACGATTCTTCTTCGAAGTTCGATTTAATTCTGACGGAAATGTTCAATTCGGAAATTTCCTTACTATTCCCGTACGCTTTAAACGCGCCGTTCGTCGCAGTCGAATGTACCGATTTTTTCTTCTGGCGTTACTCCGCCTATTTAGCTAATCCGAACTGGCATCAACCGATCGCGACCGAAAACTACGACGTTTGGTTACCGAGCGGATTTTTCGAACGATTAAGAAATCTATACGCGACGTTACTGGTAGCGGATTTAACGTACGATCGACTATCGACTGAGAAGTCGGACGAAGCCGGTCGTCGACTCTTAGGACCGGATACACCGTCGGTAAAAGAAATCGCTAAAAATACGTCGTTAATGTTGGTATACCTGAATTCGGGTCCGATTAATCCGAGACCTTTATCGCCGTCCGTAATCGATATTAGCGGCGTTAATATTAAACCGGTTCGGAAATTACCGATAGTAAGTTTAAATTTAATTGAAATAGAAAAAAAAGAATCTGTCCTCGTAATTTTTTTGCACGACCTTCCGAGTATCGATCCGACTGATCGCGGTAAATAAGTAATTTTTCTTCATTCCGTCGTTGTCTGTGTTCGTAACCAGTCAAGAGAAAATATCAAGAAATCAAAGGAAGTGAATCTTTTCCCCCCTTTTGTTTGCCGATTTGTGACTACCCTGTGATAGCTATTTAACAAATGTCATCTACGGGTCAATCGCCTGTGTTGAGACTACTCCCATCGGAGTTCTATTTGTTTAAAATCCGTTGTCTTTATTCCCTTTAATCTTCTAGTGCATTCTCTGTACGCAGCAGTTGGGCCGCTAGTTGATTGGGGTGAATAATTAGCCGCGGTAGGTGTCTTTCAGCAATCTTTCTGATTTCCTCCTGTAATGCCCAGATCTGTATGTATAGCGTAGTTCGTCATGTACCACGGTGCTCGGTATATGTGTCGTAATATTTCATTCTGTAGTCTGTGTATTTTACTGATGTTCGTTTTCTTCGCACAACCGTAAAGTTGAGCACCGTATATCCATATTGGTTTCAACATAGTTTCATACAAGGGAACACGGTTGTTCAGAGTGACTTCTAATTTAGGTCCTAGGAGTCAGTGCATTTTTTTCAGTCTTAGATTAATCGCGCTTTTCTTCTTGTCTATATGTATGTTCCATGTTAAAATCCAGATATATAAAAGTGTCCACGATATGAACGAAGATCAGGTACATGTGAAAAATGTGAAAAAATTGAATTTTTTATATTCGCACAAATATTTAGGAATAATAATAGACGGCCATTTAAGATGGAGCATGCATATGGAATATATAAAAAACAAAATAAAAACAGTAATACCAGCAGTATATACACTATGGAGAATTATGTAGGAAATAATACATTGAAGATGTTATATTATAGTTTAGTGAGAATCAAGAGTGAGGTATGGCATCCAAGAATGGAGATTAACTAAGAAAACATACACAGAAAACATTGAAAAATTACAGAAAAAATTGCTAGAGGTTAATAATAACTCGACACGAACATAAATCAACGAGTGAATTAAAAAAAGAATTAAATGTATTAGATGTAAATGGTCTATATTATTGTTAGTGAAAATATGGAATTATATTTTAAATGAAAAATGCGATATAAAATATGAGAAAAGTATACAGACAAAATACTAACACAATTAAAATACACAGTACCAATATCGAGGACAAAATATGGCGCACAAATAGACAAATATATTATGACAAGAATGTTAAATTAAAAGAGACAAATATTAAAATAAATAAAAAAAAACGAAAACTAAAAGTTGATTGATCTATAAAACGGTGGTAAATAAAATAATAAATAACTCAAAATAAAGAAAAACTGGAAAAAGGGCATTGTAAAAACAAAACTCAAGGGGGATCCATAGCGAAGCTGCGAAAGTGCTGCTACAAATACTAGTGCATATATACACACAATATATATATATATATATATATATATATATATATATATATATATATATATATATATATATAAGGAATTAAAATAATTATAAGTAGTTATGAAAATTATTACATCATTATATTAAGATGATGTAAATTATATGTAAGTAAATCTGTCGAAAAGCAAATGCTCGACAGAACGATTGAAAAATGTTAATTATAAGGCGTGTTTGTGTTACTATATAAATGTGCATGCACTAATTGTAAATGTAAACTAATATTTTTTTTTTTTTAAATCCAAGCATGTCCTGTTTACGTTAAACAGAATTAAGGGAAAAAATCGATCAGCTTTAACGATAAAATAATCCCACAGTTCTTCTCTGTAAAATATCTAGGATTGCACCTATATCAGAGGTTAACCTGGAAAAACCATATTCTAGCCAAAAGAAAACAACTCGAGCTTAAACTACGAAATATTGGTTAATGCGCTGGAATTCATTTTTATCATTTAAAAATAAACGGTTAATGTACAAAGTTATCTTAAAACCTGTACGGATATTATGAGATTGAAATCTGGGGAACAGCCGGCAACTCCAATAAAGAAATAATCCAGCGTTTCCAGTCAAAAGTCTTGCGTAACATCGTTGGAGCACCATTGTATATTTGCAATGCCGACCTGCACAAGGTTCTGCAGATGCCTGACGTAAAAGAAACAAAATACACAATAATAGATATATGCAGCGATTTCAGCAACGTGTCAATCGACTGGCTGCCGATCTTAAGAGTAAATTCCACAGAGTTCAATGAAAAGATACTGTCAATTGGATTTGCAACATCGTCAATAAATGACGATTAGTATACACAGAGAATAGTCGCTATTGGGTAGTATTCTGTTGAAACACTTGTAAAATATCGATGCTATGTCCTGTTCGAGGACAGGTCGTACGTAAAAAATAAAAATAAAAAATTAACAATTTTTTCCCATTTCACTCGATTTTGAGTCGCTACATCAGTTGTTGTGTTTCCCATAGTCTCAGTTACCGTCTTTTTATCACTCGCGCTAATAAGTTTTTCCAAACTATTCACAGCTCAATATTGGTGCATTAGAGCCACGACTTAATCCAATTATTCGTCCCTAACATATCATTTCGAATGCCTGTATTCTCCGGAATAACGTTTTGTTCGGCGTCAATGATTGGCCGTCGTTCGCTATTGAGAATATTAATATCTCCGTTAGAATGTTTTTAAATTTATACTGTTACAAAGTAATTTTTTCATATTTCCTTTAACTAACGCGCTTTGCGTCAATGCAGTACGACGTTTAATTTCTTTTTCTGCACGTTAGACGTAATCTGCGTTCCTAAAATATGTAACTGAGATATCCTTTCTTCTGATATCCGACATCGATTATGGCGCATTTTACGCGGTTTAATATTAAATTCGCTATTCGGCTGAAATATTTCACTCGGTGAAGTAGTGTGCTGAATTCTTTCTTACTTGTTGAATACCGCATCATGCACGTAACGTAGATTGAACATTTTTCTTCCACCGATGTCTAGTCCTCCCTTTCAATTGTCCATTGCGTGTCGTGTAACCAATTCACTATATATATATATATATATATATATGTTATAGAGTGTAGATGACGATATAAGGAATGGTCTTTTGCGAATTTTTAGGTTGATCAAAATCGTCAGCGATTATCAATTTTTAAACTAGAAATAAATTGTTATATACGTATATATTAATTATCACTATTATTCGTCCGTAATCCAATCAGTATATGTCGCGATCGAACTGAAAATTGCATACTATTCTCCGTCGCCATCTTTGTGAACGTAGCTGAATGATTAAACCCCGTAGAAAGTTTGGCCATACGAAATAGCGGATGCCAAACTAAATCATTGAACCTTTGCACGTATTAACAAATAATGAAGATTATTTTTTCGCTATGTATCTGGGATAACTTCAGTACGTACGAAACTGAACTTCATCAGCTAAATCGCGAGTAACGCTAATTTTATCTTACCCAACTGGTAACATAAAACCTACTGCTAAATGTAATGAAAGACTTAAATATTTTTCGGATGAACATAATTTTTTAAATGAAACACAACCAACTCTCAACAGGTAATTCAAAACTGCCCCAAGAATAAATAAATAATATAAACGTAAACGCACGCGTTTGATTTATTGCCAATATTTGAATATTTAACATCTCGCTTACTTTGGATTAAAAAAAACAAAACAGAACAATTATTTTCCTTTCACGTTAACCGAATATCTGTTCGGAACTTCCGTAACGAATTATTTTTACTTTTCTTCTATCTTTCTATGGATTTTATTATTTTATTTCAGAATATAGAACGATTTATGAACGAATCGGAACACGGTATCATTTATTTCAGTATGGGTTCGTTGATACAAGGCGCGTCATTCCCGGAATACAAAAGAAACGCCTTCATTCGCGCATTTTCCAAAATACCGCAACGAATACTATGGAAATGGGAATCGGATAGACCGTTGACTAGCGAAGCTTCGAATATAATGACGGCAAAATGGATGCCCCAACGCGATATTTTAGGTTAGCTGGAAAAGACAAATTACTAGAGAAACCGTTTTCGAGTATCGTAATATTAATTCGAATAGATTTGTTTCGAAACATTCATCAGAATTTTATCGTGTGAAGTACATTAAAAGTACACACTGCAATTTCCTATCGGGAAGGAAACCGACTTACTGGCCAACTGACCGACGAAAGAAGCCAGACTTAACTCTTTCAGTCACAATGTTCACTATATGGGACATGAAATTTTAATGTTGATGAAATTTTTTATACATGAAGTGTCTCAATTTTAAAAATATTTGTATAAATACATTGAAAATTATTTTAGGTTCACACAAGAAGCAGTGAATCTATAATAAACACCCTTATAAAATTTAAAATTTAATGTTAATATTTTATAATGTATGACTGAAAGGGTTAATCGACTTCTTCGTCATGAAAGGTATTGCAACTAACTACATGGTTATCGAAGATGTAGAAGACCTGTCTTCGGATCACTCTCCATTGCTATTAACAGTAAGTGCAACAGTCATAATGAAGAGAAAGAAAGTTACCCTCGCAAACAAATATACAGACTGGGTTAGGTTTCCTTACGAATTAGATCAACAAATCAGTCTTACAGTGAGACTCAAATCTCCTGCGGAACTCGATGCTCACGTCGAACAACTCATTGAAACAATCCAGAACTCACAGCAAAGCTTGCTACACCTCCTACTAGGAATAGCGGAGTGTAAGAAATTACATATCCTTTCGAAGTTCGCCAGAAGATTGCTGAGAGAAAAAAAGCACGACGGGAATGGCATAAGTCACGTAATCGACGAGATAAAACCATTTTCAATCACCTGAATAACCAGCTAAACAGATTAATTAAGGAAATACAACAAAAAACATTTGCAACATATCTTGAAGAGCTCAGTCCCTACGCTGATAAAAACTACACGCTTTGCAAAGCTACCCACAGGATAAAGCGACCTATTATACAAGTTCCACCGCTTAAAGATGAAGGCGGAAATTAGATTAGAAAAGATGCAGAAAAATCAGAGCTTTTTGCTAAACATCTAGCAACATTCTTTCAGCCACACGACATTGCGTCAGACGTGACACCTTCAACAAGTTATCAGGCAGATCAACCATTGAAGTACTTTACTCCAATAGAGATAGCATAGGAAATTGAGAAAAATATTAACCCGGCGAAGGCCCCAGGCATTGATCGTATATCACCACGTATATTGAAAGAGTTACCACGTAAATCTATTGTTCTACTTGCGTACTGTTTCAATGCAAGCTTAGACTTGATCACGTACCATGTTTCAAGGTAGCGCAAGTAATTATGATCAAGAAGCCAGGAAAGCCAGCGGAGGAGGTAACGTCTTACCGCCCAATATCGCTTTTATCATCAATTTCAAAATTATATGAAAAACTAGTACTAAAACGAATAAGATTATTTGTGGAGGTCCCAAACCACCAGTTTGGATTTAGAGGCCAACATTCCACAATTCAACAGGTGCATGAATGACAGTTATAGAGCGAACATTCGAAGATAAACAATTTTGCACGGCCGTTTTCCTCGACGTAGCTCAGGCTTTCGATAAAGTCTGGCACGAAGGTCTCATCGTTTAAATGTGTAACCTTCTGCCAGGGAATCTATGTCGTTTGCTAATATGATACTTGTCAGAAAAACAATTTCGGGTAGCGCACGAAGATGCTAAATCATCGAATACAGGCTGGAGTTCCGCAGAGTAGTGTCCTGGACCTATCCTCTACCTCCTATATACCAACGATTTACCTACTGATGATAAAACAATTACGGCTACGTTCGCCGATGACACCACCATTCTATCCAAGAGCAGTTGCCAGAAGGAAGCAACAAAGAACCTTCAACGACATCTAGATATATCAGTTTGGCTCAACGATGGAAAATCATGTTCAACAACTCCAAATCGCAACACATCGTATTCACCCTGCGGCATGTTAACGTGTCCCATCGGGTTTATATTGCAGATCAGCCTATTCCGCAAACCATCGTGGTAAAATATCTTGGCATGCACTTGGACTCTCGTCTTTCGTGGAAACTGCATGTAAAGATATGAAGTGCAGTCAAAACAAGAAAACCGTGTCATCACTATACGGCCTAATAGGACGGCGTTCGACGCTCAGCATTTACTGCAAACGCCTGACATACTTACAAATTATAAAGCCCATATGGACATATGGAATAGCCCTTTGGGGCTGCGCTAAGAAGACCAATCAGCAGCTTGTTCAAAATGGGCAAAAAGTAATCCTACGAATAATCGTTAGATGACTATTCTCCCGCAACGATGGCATACACCGCGACCTCGCAGTAAAAAGTGTACGCGAAGTAATGCAAAATATTGCAAAGATGCATAAACGACGACTGCATGGACATCCCAATATTGAAGCGAAAAAATTGCTTGACATCAAAATCGATACTCGCCGTTTAAACGAATGAAACGGCATGACTTGATTTAGCATGAAGTACTAATTTATATATGATATATGTAAGTTAGTAAGAAGCCTCTTCGCACCCGTCTTTATGTTTAACACTAGTTTTAAGCATATACACCATCGTAATAATAGTAATACTTATTTGAGCCGTAGTCTTGATCGTATTAACTCTTAAAATAAAAAAAATAAAAAAATAAAAAAGTACTACTTATGTACCAAGTTTAATTTAAATGCAATAGACTCGTTGTACTTTTCTAACCTCATCCTCGATCTAACTTATCTCACTGGAGATGTTCGTCACATATATTTCTTCCTTTTCCCTTCCTTGTCTCTTCATTATCTTTCCTACTTCTTCTATTCATCACCGTTGGTTGTGGCATATAATTGTCGGTACAACGTAGAAATAAAAATAAAAAAAACAGAAACGGAATAATTCGATGATTTATTTTTCCGCCAAGTTTGTTAGTAAATATAATTACGGTAAAGATTTTTGGTTTCGTAACATTGCGTATTACGTGATTAAGCTAGAATGCGGAAAGGCTATAAGATTCGGATAAATCTCTTCAGCCCGATTGTTAACGTTAAGTCCATCAATACTTATTGTTCATCGTCTAAATAGTATTATCTCTCTCTCTCTCTCTCTCTCTCTCTCTATATATATATATATATATATATATATATATATATATATATATATATATATATATATAATATATATATATATATCAAATACGAAAACGCTCCAAAATGTAAATATTCGATATAATTGACGTTTACTGGTATAAAGTATGATAGGTCGCTGCTGCGACACTTTAAGCATTAATCGGATATAATTACGACTTTTCCTTCTCATTAATGCGAAATATGCGATATAACTGATAAAAAGCAAATGCCTTATTTTAAGAAGCAACTTATGATAACACACACAATCAAAAAATACAGTCCAGTAAGTCTGCTGCACTAATTCTGTTGTTTCTGGAAACAATTAAAAATGTACTTACGAACGTAACGAATTTGGTCCGACTTTGATTTTATAAAATGCATCCAAAGTATTACGAAACTTTTCATTCAAACACGTATGACAAATATCATAAAAGTAATTCGGTCTCCTCGCTTGACTGTCCTTTGTACTCCTCATTCAGATTCCCTCTTAACCTACTCATATCGTCTTCTCTTCAAAGATGAATACTCCTCTCTAACTAACCTAATCGTGTTCTTATACATGTCTTATTTCTGATGCTTTATTTAACTTCCTCGAGCCTCTAGTCTTAGTTGCCGCACACGCCACGTTAATTTAGATTAATAATAATAATTAAAGTAACGAAACATTGCGCTGTAAACATTTTTTACAGTTTTGTTAATATAGTACCGTTACCTCATGTTAGTTACAATAAATCCGACAGACTGTGACAAAATAATAACGCCAATGAATTAGTACATTAATAACCGAAAGGCTAAAGTACACGATAAACCAATCATAGACTAAGGAATAATAATAATAATTTAAGAATCATGCCCGGCAACGATGCATGCTATCGAGCTAACAAAGGTCAAGGGACATTAGTCACAAATTGGGAACCAGTCACACGAGGTTAATGGTCCATAATTGACATATAGGTGAATACATTTTTACATTGTAATATATTTTCCGTGTTTAATTTATATCTATTCGGTCGTTCGATAGTATTAATTAAATTACTTACCTGACGGTTGTTTTACCGTAGCGTGTAGTGTTCATTCACCCCGCTTCTTTAATTAAAATATTTATTAATTCTTTTATACTTTACTATTCGATAAAGTTTTCAAATAATCTTCTACCACGTTCTCGTCTTTTAAAGTACAATCTTCCGAAGCTCACGCTTTTGTCAAGCATTTACGTGTGTTTTTGTTTTGTCGAATGAGTTTAATTACAATCCAATCGAAAGGACTGATAAGCCACTTTGAGATCATGCGGTAATGACCCTCTTAAATTACGGAGAATTGGCATTTGTGCGCAGAATAGGACAAGGTTCTATTACTGTTTCCTCTAAAAATTCAAGGATTAAACTAGTTTTACTCGCGTATATATCCTTTTATCGTATACGATAATTCTAGACCTAGTTATATAATTATCGTTTACAATAAAAAAATATATATCAAAAGTTATGGTCGATGGCCATTGACTAAAAGGATTAGATGTTGTTAGATTCAGCTACAGTTTGTTAAATTTGATACTTATATAACGTAGTAGATTATGATTTAATCTATTTATATTAAAAAAAAAAAAATTGTAAACTCTAAAATAATTTCGAAAAACTTTCGATTTACTTACAAAAATACTGATCGCTTCCACGATTATTAAAAAGGCCAATGTCGTCGAATTAATTTTTACCATGGAGTGGACGGATAATTGCTAGGCAACGATAATAAAAAATGAAATATAATCAATCGTGAATTTCGTTCGCCTAATCAACGGCAAACGTCTGTTCATCGTCTACCTCGATCTTCTTCTTCTTTGCCTTTCGCGTGCCCAACGTTTTATTCACCTGCAGCACGACTCGTGTTCGCAATAAGTTTACGTTTGCACTTAATGGTAACATATAGTTTGGACTTTGATCTTATCAAATTTATAATTCACAACTAATTAACTAAATCACGCTTTCCGAAACGTTTACTACAATACGAAAAACAAGAAATATAAAAAATAAAATAAACATTCCTAAACTACGTTTATTTTTATAAATTATCACGGAATTAAAACGGAATTCGTCGATTTTACAGCGCATCCCAAAGTGAAATTGTTCATTTCGCACGGTGGTACCATGGGAATCAACGAAGCGCTATACGAAGGAGTTCCGATTCTAGGCATACCGATATTCGGTGATCAAAGATCGAATTTGAAAACCGTTGAAAATGCTGGTTCGGCTGAAATTTTGAACTACGAACAAATCGACGAACAATTAGTGTTGCGTAAGATTAGAAAATTGTTGAACGAACCGCGGTTAGTGAATATAAAATTTGAGACTAAATTTCGTATATTCGACTTATCGAAAATTTCACGATAGTTGTAGAAACAATAATAATAATAATAACAATAGTCATAATCGAATCAAGTACATGTCGGGTATTCCCACAATCTGAATGTTAATGAACAAAACAATTTCTTATACGTGTACATATAAAATTCGATATATTATAATAACTGTCGCATACTAAGCAGCAGCCTAAATTTTTCCATTTCTGTATTTTTCAAAAATAAAAATTTTTCACGATCGAACTATGTAATAAGTGCGAGGATCTGACGTAATAGTCGGCAGCCCATAAATGATGCCGCACGATAAGACCGGCTAGTATAAATTCATATATATATATATATTGTTTATAAATGTGCTGCAGAAAAATTTCTAAAGTATTTCTTCCGATTAGAAATCGTATGTTTGCCATTCAGCGCAATTCCAAAATAATCTTTATCATTTTCTTGGAGAATTTTGTTTATTTAGCGTAATTTTTCTACAAAATTATTAGAACGATAACTGTGTATAAAATATTTTACTTCCCATAGTATTTAAATTCGAACGATTTAAAACAACTATATATATTAGATTAACAACCTTTTAATCTTATTCTAAGTGTGAGGAAACTTTAACAACTACCCTATTGTCGGCGTAAGTAAAAATTCGACCAGATGCAGCTAACAATCTTCTTTTATACCGGAACAAAACCCGACATGAAAAAAAGGATCCAACTCGAAACGTGATTTTTACCACTTCGTTTATTAATCGAATATAGTTCCTTCACCGCAATTATGTTACATAAATTAGCAGCGATTTAAAGGTCTATAATTTGACGCGTGGCATGATTCACACGTACAGCCGAATTCATACGGAACGCTTATTGCAGTTGTGCCTTATAGTAAAAACGAAATAACATTTAACTCGGGCAATGTATCCGTGAAATACGAACAGTAATTATCGACTATCGAAAAGTAAAAAAAAATACAAAACTTGTTAACGAAACAATCGAGAAAAGTGCACTCTAACAAAATCAGACAGTTTGAATAATACGGACAATAGACTAATTTACGCGTGTATACAACGTGGCGACCGTCTCGAATTTTCTAAAATACCTGTTGACAGCTTTTCGCGATTGCGACAGCTACTGGCGATAAAAATGAAGAATAACTAAAACTTATACACTAATCAATTTTCAAATTTAAAACGACGTTTAATCAGCTCGAGGAGTGCAAAATTAAGTTCTGTCCAGTCTGTTAACAACGCTAACAAACAAATTAAGTAGTTTCAGTTTAAATGGTTACGCCCTTAAATAAAATTAAAACGGTACTATTTTTAAAAGACGAATTTGATAAAACTTATTTTCACACGTCAGACTACGGCGTATATATCAGACCAGGCGAGTTGCGTTTTTTTTTTAATATATATATATTTTTTTAAAATTAGGCTTCCACATCGGTTTACCCATTAAACTTTATTACATAGACGAAATAAAAAATTATCTTAATTTTAACTATATGGGTATGTTACAGTTAACAATAAACCTATATAAACAGATGTATATGAGCATGTTACGTGTGCAGAGTAAGAAAGGCATATTGACAGGAAAAGGAACGTTTAGAGATATGAGATGATAAAGTGTCACGAGAGGTAATGTGAACACTCCAGGAAAATGTGATTTACGTCTGCGATACGGTGGATATCTGAAGGATGTGAATAGAACGGAGAAGCAACAAGATGCATTTGAAAAAGTGTAGCCGGTAGACGATTGCTTCCAAAACGTTGTCGACATAAAGTGACAATAAAACCACGGAGCAGACTCACTTGTATTTCGATATTATAGAACTAGGGTAAACAAGGAAGATCAGAGTGAAGCGGTTTATATTGTGTAACATTATAAGGATTATTCCAAGTAGCTTTCCAGTATTCTTTATGAGCTGTCTTAATGATGGACGGGAGAAAAAATAACGAACAAAATTATTTAGAGAAATACAAAATAGTATAATAATTTCTTAATTGAAAGATAAAATTGGAATTTTCGCACATTTATTATTCTGCCAAACGTAAATTTCGTGAATTGTAAATTAAAAAATTGTTTCATAGTGAATAATATAAGCTAAGATCAAGATTTACGAATATAAGAATGGTCTGACCAGATACGCTATCCTGGTGTCATTTTAGACAAGAGACTAACCTTTTCCAAGCATATTGACCATGCATCATTGAAGACAAACAGAGCAATCTGTTCAATTTACCCAATTTTCAAACGTAAATCTCACTTAAATATTAATAATAAACTAATAATCTACAAGTCAATCATTAGGTCTATTTTAACATATTCTTGTCCAGTTTGGTCTTCAATAATGCTAGTTTTAATAGACTGCAATTAGTCCAAAATCGATGTCTTAGATGTATCCTCAATGTTCCCCGTATACACTAAAATTTCATATATGCATAATGCTCCGCAGATACCATATGTAAAAGACTATATCCTCAAACTAACCCACACAATTTTTCTCAGTTGTAATGCGCACCGTAATAATTTACTTCCAGCAATAGGAAATTACGATTCCAGGGAAAAGTATTAGGTATATATACTAAGTATATCGACGCATTAAACATGATGTAATATTCTCATAACGTTATAATTTGCTTTCGTGTCCATTACTTATAAATGAACATATTCGTTATATAATTTAAAAAAAAAAATCAATTGAAAATTAGTTAAATCACTAATATTTATTTTCTTATAGAAAACACAAAGCTTTTCGGCATTTACGCTATTATCAAGTGAAACATTTTTAACAAATCATAATTTTAAAAATATAAATTAAATATAATTACTTAAAAATATTTGATGGTGATTGTGAAAATATACTCCAAAAATGCTGTTCTGCTTCTGTTCTGTTTATTTTTTGATTGTTGAAATTTAACATCAATATATTTGTTTATTAATTTTGTTTTTTTTATATTAATTTTTTCTTCAATATTATTTTCACTCTTTATCAGGTTTTTTAATATTTATTTTCATTTTAATTGTAAAATTGTGTTTTTTAAAAAATGTTGTGTTCATATATATACTTTATATTTTACTTTTGGACATCATACATCGCAACGGTAAATGAAAAGTTTAAAATTCCACCAGTATACAACTTTTACAAAATCCGTGAAAATAATATTGAAGAAAAAATTAATATAAAAAAACAAAATTAACAAACAATTATATTGATGTTAAATTTCAACAATCAAAAAATAGACAGAACAGAAGCAGAACAGCATTTTTGGAGTATATTTTCACAATCACCATCAAATATTTTTAAGTAATTGTATTTAATTTATATTTTTAAAATTATGATTTGTTAAAGATGTTTCACTTGAACATGGCGTAAATGCCGAAAAGCTTTGTGTTTTCTATAAGAAAATAAATATTAGTGATTTAACTAATTTTCAATTGATTTTTTGTAAAAAATCACTACATTCCACATTATATAAAAAATTATATATAAATAAACTTATTATTTTTTAAATTGCCGCTTTTCATTCGTGATGGTTTTTTGTCTGATTTTTCCATCGATACTATTATTGTATATTTGTTATTTACCAGTTTATATTATTAGTTACTTTCATAAATGGAGAGAGCCTCCGGTACATTTATTAAATATTATTATAACTTTTTAATATCAAATATACGCGTTTTTACATTTTTACGAATATAAGAGATATACTACTTTACTAAGTGACCGAAGATGAAAACCTAGGTTTTGTCGCTAGTGGGGAGTCTCTAACAATAATACCTTTTTTCATCATTTGCAGTGGCATTCCTAGACTCGACGTTGTAATATACTCGTCTTTTGATTTGTTATCAGATAACACAAGTATAGCTGAAAAGAAAAGTAACCGTACTGAATGAGTTTTGAGAACATTTAAATAACTACTAAAATTATTCATCAGCGTAGAAATCATCGCTATAATTGAAAAATGCAGAAGAAAGAAGTAATATAGCGAATAAAGTTACCTTTTGTAACACCCCTTCTTTTAAATTCCATATCAGGCAATGTCAATTATATAATTATTATAATTATTATATGTTTATTATTTTCTATTATGTATTATTATTATTATAATTTTATGCCGAACTTTTTATATATATATATATATATATATATACATACGAACGGTATGAGGACGTGTCCCCTAGGATGCCATATCGTCCGTAAACGATAAATTTGATTAAAAAACTTCAATAATAAAACTGTAAAATCGTGTGTATTTTTATAATCATATTTATTCATACTCACAGAAACATTGTAATAAGATCGATCACAATAGGTAAACGTAACGGCGACACAATTATTAATATTAAAATATGACGATCGAAACTGAACGATTTAACAAAGTGAAACTGACTTAAAACTAGACTAAACTGAACTAAATTAAAACTAAAAACTGACTTCATTAAAACTAAACTGAACTAGACCGAACTAAATTAATAATCGAACATCTCCGAAAAAGATGTAATAATTCTTGTTCGCCCTTGAAAATGACGTAACTGTCGAAAAGTTTCGCGATTAAAAAAACTTTTAGTGATTGCGTTTTATTTTGTTCGGTTTATTATTAATTATACACATAATTTCGCGTATTATAACAGTTTTGTATAAAAAAAATGCAAAATAATACATAAAACTAAACACGGAAGTTACTTATATCGCATTTATGTGAAACACGTGGTATAAATTCGGCTAATAATAGAAATTCAAATCTAAACACAGCGCCATCTATTTGAAGCTTACAGAGTTTAAAAATGAATTCAACCCTTTATCAAAAATATTAAATTCTGGATAAGAAATTGCGACCATTAATCGAGATAACAACTACCCTACCTTTTAAGTTGAACCGAACAATACATTTGTAAAAAAAATTATTGAAATCGGTTTAGTGGTTGTGGAGATTAGCGTGGATGAACATCCCCTGACACTAGATTTTTTTATAAGGAGATTATATATATATATATATATATATATATATATATATATATATATATATATATATATATATATATATATATAAAATGTCTTTAAGCATGCTAGCTCGTGTGTATTCTGACGTACGTCATTGTAATCCGTTTAAGAAATTAATTAGCACCCTTGTGTCTATACGAATATATATATATATATATATATATATATATATATATATATGTGTTACTTATTTGTGTTTTTATAACAATCTAGATACCGAAGAAATGCCAAAATACTTTCCGAAAAGTTCCGTGACAGACCGTTATCAGCTTTAGATACGGCCGTATATTGGATCGAATACGTCATTCGTCACAAAGGAGCCGCTCATTTACGTTCGGTCGCGGTCGAATTGCCCTGGTATCAGTACCTTTTGTTAGATGTAATCGCGTTTTGTATTTTCCTTAGCACAATTACTCTTATTTCTATTTATTACCTGCTGAAATTTATATCCCAAATTGCAATTAGAAAATTCAATCGCAAACTAAAAAGTATCTAGCAACCTCTTCATCGTACGGACACTTTTCTTAGGTGGTTTATAATGAATGTTGAATATATTAAAGATTAGTGATTTTATTAATTATAAACCAAACAAAATATAACACCGTTTAATCACTAAAAGTTTTTTATTGCGAAGCTTTTCGACAATTACGTCATTTTCAAGCACGCACAAATAAATATTACATATGAATTACCAGAATTGTTTATATAACGACAACTTAAAATTTGATATACATATTTCACTAGCCAGACGTAATTTTAATTTTAGATTTATTTTTTGTTTGGTTTATAGTCGCTATTATTTTATCCGTATTTCTATAAACTCGGACAGTTTCTCTAGAACTTATGTCCGGAAACATATGTAAATTCTCAAGATGAAGAAGCGACAAAACATTATAAATAAGGAGAACCATTACAAGACGCGCGCAGTAATTTAAGGTATAGTTCAGAGCGTAATGTTATTAAAGAACGGCATTAGAAGAACGCGTGATCAGAATTAGTGTATCTCTAAGCTGCATAAGGAACAGACGGTCCGGCAACAAGCAATGCCCAAACCGCAATCTTCTGATAAGCACAATTCCTCTCCGCTAAATATTTAAAGAAAAAAAGTAGAAACATGGAAATCTAAGAAGAGACGTTTGCAATTGATAGTACCTAGTAAAAGGAAGCGTATTTAGCTGATTCAAAACCTATTTGTATAACAGGAAATATCTAGTGAAGATAAATAATATTTACATGAAGGCGTTCTTGGCTTACTTTTAATTTATGTAAACGATATATGTAATTTAACTGTTAATGGTAAATTATTTAGTTATGCAGATGATACTGCGCTGATTTAGCCCAAGAAGATGTAAGCCATATTTTTCGTTTGTTGCAGACAAATCGCTTAGTGGTAGTAAAAAAAAATATTGTATTCAAACCAGGATTCAATAAATTGGAATTGTTTCGAATTATATTTAGGAAATAGCACTAAAGTAGATATGGTTAGCGAAATTATATATCTGGAAGTACAGTTTTAAATTAAACTGGTGCGAACATGCGCTCTATCTATCGAAAAAACGTTGAAAGTTGAATTATCTGTTCCACTATTTAAGAGAGTTCTTCTCTTGAATCCATATAAGACGTTTATTATACTTCTTACTCTATCAACCTGTGCTGTCTCGTCATATTGTCTACTCCATTGTATGGTTAAATATCAGATTGAACCTATAACAGTTCTTCAACGAGCTTGAGAATATTTGTCCAAAAACAAATGCCGCTTGCTGTTGTTAAATAGATTACAATTACTTACACGCTGGAACAACGCTAGTAGATTTAATTGATAGCAGTCGTGCAAGATCAAGAGGTAGCGGAAGAACAAGAATCCAATAAGAAGACAGGCATGGGAATTATTTAAAAATGGATTTTATAGACGATGTCGTACGAAATGGTTAATAAAATTTATTAAGCTTTCAAGTTTATGTCTTATATTTTACTGAAATTCCGTGTCCACCTGTATTACATGATTAATTCTAAAATAACCTGTATCAAACGTGCGCGTAATTTATTTATCATACATTATATGTATATGTTTCTGTTATGCATGTCCGATCTTCTTGTATCGTATGTTATTCCATTAGTTTTTATATGAATTTAAAGAACTCATTTGCACTGTATTTATATAATAAGCCTTATTCATAGTTTTTACGAGTTTTTATTCAATAATGCGTTAGTTTTATCATATTCATATATAATAAAAATATTACATTTTTTTTTTTAAATATGGTTTTCAAGTGTGTATGTATATGAATATGCGTGATGTGTTTATGACGTGAGTGAACAAAATCTTGTAATTTTCTGTTCACGCGTTATTGCGCATATGTGTTTTATTTTATTTATCTAATTATCTTGTTGTATGTAATATACTGGAACGTCTTAATAATGTGAAATAAAATTTGAATTTGAATTATTATTAGTATTATTAATTATTATTATTATAAGAAACTAGAGACTTAGCTTCAGTATTCTGAAGGATTATTGCGAAATTTGTAGGTTTGTTGATAAGGAATTTGTATTATTTAGTTAATTCATATGAAAAAAAAAATGATAAACACTACAACAATCGTCTGAAGATACACAATCAACAGCACACGCAGGTAACAACGTTTCTTCTTATACCGTCTTACATAAAATCGAATCATCTAATATTTTATCATTCGCTGATAAAGTAAAACAACATAAAATCAAACCAATTAAAAATTTTGTCTACCTCCACGGAGGAACAGGGTATTATTTTTAATCATATTCTGGGCTTTAAAATTATAGACTATCTACTCTAAAAGATGTAATGGAAGGTGTGAAGAAAACATTATCGCAGCATCCCGAGTCAGCGGTGATAGAATAATCGTATTTTTGTCAAACGCGCATCTTGTTCATAAATTTATCTCATCAGACGGTGAATTCGATATAAATGACCATCTCAATAATGCTCGCAAATTGAAATCCTCCTCGACAACAAAAATAATGTTATCAAACGTCTCTCCGATAATTCCAAATGAAATTCTAGAGAAACACTTAACATCAGTTCTAGATTTGAAACTTCAATCGCACATATCCTTACAGTAAAGCTACTGGATGAATAACTTGGATCCATTATTAGCGGGAAACGTATATATCAAATTATAAGAACTTAAGCTTCGTAAACTCTTTCACACTCAATCTAAATGATAGAAGCCATCGTGTATTTATTTCGGCCGATGATTTTTTCGCTTGAAATATAACACAATGGGCCACAAGGCTGATGATTGTAAAACAAACCTGGACTTCGGCAATATAAATGAAAATGTTGCGCAATCATTAAGAAATCCACTAAGAATGCAGACACCATTGCCATCACAACTAAATAAACATTCTCCAGCAGATCAAAGAATAATGAAGCCAAATAATCTGAACGGAATAAATATTGCTACTAACATCAAAACAACAATGAACCAAATGTATCAAAACAAACTACCTTTGTCAAAGTCCTCCACAAATGCAACTGTTGACGTCACTGGAGATGATAACCTTATAAATGTTAAAAACAAAACAAAGTAAAAGGAGAAAGGAAAACAGCAACTCGACACAAAACCTAGCTTAATAAATCTAATCAAAGATTGTTACCCTTTAATAACACACAAGGGCTCTAAAGTAAGATTCACAAAAATAATCAATGCCCCGCAAACCATCTTAAAAGCAAGAATAAAATCCCCCCAAGATGGATAGTAAACCAGATATATTCTTTGCTGGAACTGCAATGGTTTCTACAGGCACTATAAAAACTTCGAAAATCTTAATTACAAATTTCGACCCATCAGTAACATGTCTCCAAGAAGTGCGTTCACATATACCTTCCTCCGAATGAAAATATAAACACAATGGAGTTAAATCAAATCCTAGATAATCTACCCTCACCTTTAATCATAGTAGAAAATTGCAACTCTCATAGCCCTTTGTGGGGCTGATCAGTACACATGCAATAGAGGAAAAGTCATAGAAGATTTTATAAATTACTTTAATTTGTCAGTTCTAAACTCTGATCCAACTCATTATAATTTCGGTTACAAAAAGTGGTCAACTTTAGACCTAATCATCACATCATCTCAGATATCAAACTCCATATCAGTTTATTACAATCACGACCTAGCAGGAAGTGATCACATCCCTATATTAGTAACGGATTTAATTAAGAGACACATAAATAGAATCACACATAAAATTGATCGCAATTACCGAAAAAAAAAATTTGGATGTATACTTTCACTTATGCAAAAACACATATTTTCCTGCTACTGATAATACAAATCCACAATTAGCAATTCAAACCTTTTCCAGTCATCTAGTCAATTTTGCCTACCCACAAAAAAAATCTCAAAAACGGAAAAGAGTCCACTGGTGGAACAAAAATTGTGCTGAGAAAATAAGAGGACCAGAAGAAAGACACTTAAGCAGCTCAAATTCCAACCTACAATGAAAAATCATAAGAGTTTCGAAAAGAATTCAAGATTAGGCGATTTTTTTTTTGTAGGAATCCTTAAAAGCCTCCTTTACGAAACACGTCCACGAGATATGGAAAACCTGAATACGGATTTCTGAAGAAATTTCAAAAAGTCAGGTATGCTCGAAAAATTCTTCGAAATTTTTTTGTAAAGATCGAACGAATTTATCGTTGAAAATGGAGGACATCTGATCGATATACAAATAATTGTCAGCTAATCTCTCGTTTTCCTGTTTTTATATAAAATTTCATTCTAAAATTTTGGTCAATCGAGTTATTAAAAAAATAAATAACCCCTCCGAGTCTTCACTGGTCACCGTATAGAAATCCGCGTAGAAATTACTCTATTTTATCGTTTGCCTGATAAGGGTATATGTTAAAATTCGGTAGAATTAACTGAATATATTATAAGCTGTTATTATTCTTTCGATATAATTGGAATAACGAATTCGTTCCTGTAAACAGTTTTTTTTCTTGTTTTTTTTTTTACTATTAAAGATTTATGTATGCGCCTTTTGCAGAAGAAATCGGATCCAATATGTAATACATGTTTGTAATATTCGTATTGTCGTTAATCGTAATACAAGCAATATTAATATTTACGTTAATCACATGTCTATTAGATCCTCGCTAAATCTTTAACTGAAATATTTACCGATGATCCTAACTCCTTATCCTAATTAATCGCATTCCTTCATTATCAGAATTTAAACAATTTAATCTAAAAAAACGTAATAACCTAATTTATATTTATCGGTGCCTGTAGCCATTATGGCACGTAAATTTAAGAAAGAAAGAAATAAATAATAAATGTGTGTACGCGTGTATAAATTCTTATCCGTACACGTAATTTTTAACACTAGCGATAAACTAATAAATCGGAGACGAATTCAGAATAAATCCAAAACGATTATATTTAAATTCCAACAAACACGTTTTACAAATTACAAATTAAAGCGAATCAATTTTAACTAGGCGAAAATTGAAAATTTTCATGACCGATCGATTGACATTATTACTGTACAAATTAAATTCGACGTTTATACACTTAATGCCGACTTGCCTTTCACCGAAACGTGATAACTGTTTACGACAATTATGAAATAACCGACTATCACTGCGAACAAAACAAAATCGAATATTACCGTCAAAGTTTTACGTTTACAAAAATACAAATTTACATATCGACAGATTTTATCGAAAATATCCGTACTGTCTATTCACGCAATCACGATACGCTTATATCGATCCACTGCTGGGTTTAAGCGATCCCCTTTTTTACCATCCATCATATTGACCTTTAAATTATGCTCAGCCGGCAGCGACTTTTGTATTATTCCTTTTCCGGCCATTCTGTAATTCCTTTCGTCCGTCTGTCATCATTTCTTCTTGTCGCGTGGCTTGTTGCGCAGTTCCATTTCAGCTGGGCTACACTTTCTACCGCATCCTACAATTTAGTCTAGTCCCTGTGCATCTTTATTTATACCGTACGACATGTTAATCTCTGTTACATCGTGATAATTTTTAGAATACAAATTGGACGAAATTAAAAATATCACTAAAACAAGCAACACTAATATATAATTCGGCATGATTACGAGGTTTCGATCGCAGCGTAAAAGTTAAAATCGAAAATGTTGAGAACAGGCCTACTCAGCTAGTGTACCTGTTCGGCATGAGAAAATAGAAACGCAGTTGTAAGCCGCAATGCGAATAATTAACGACACATACTGGTTTCCTGTTCCCGCTCGCTTTAAATTAAAACGAGGATTTCTGAAAAGTTTAGGGTCATATACGGATAAATGTTTAATGCATGTAGGTAAAGACTACAAACCAATAACGAAACTGAAATCTAGCCACACTGGAAAACGGAAGTACATATGGAGAACACGTCAAGAAGGTGGAAAAACGAACGGACAATAAATCCGTTTACCCGCATCTAGTATACGATCCGAGCATAGATGCGAAATCATGACGAGAATGGTGCAGAATAAATAGATACAAAGTATATGTGCCTATAGATAGAATAAAACGAAAATGATTTCGAGTTCCTAATGCGGCACAACTTCAAACTCTAGATCATTTGTATAGTTGGAAAATTCTTCTGTTTAAATAACAAAAGGTGTACCGCAGGGTTCAGTTTTAAGTCCGACGCTCTTTATTATTGCTATCAACTCAATGCTGGCGGAAATAAATCCAATGATCCGAAGTGCACTCTTCGCTGATGACTTGGTAATTTTTGTCCGTTGTCAAGATTATAAGCTTGGTGAAACCATGCTTCAAAAAGCTACACACAAGCTTACTCAATGGTCCACAAACAGCGGTCTCTCTTTCTCACCTGAAAAAACTAAAACAATACACTTCTGTAGAATTCGTCACTGCCAGCACCAGGTGGCCATCACCTTGGGATCTGAGGCTATAGAAACTGTTTCCCGAATTAGATATCTTGGCCTGGTTTTGACAGAAGGCTGACATGGTTAGATCACATAAATTGCCTACGAGCGGCTTGTATGCAAAGACTAAATCTGATGAAAAAGTTGTCACATACAACCTATGGTGCAGACAAAATTTCTCTTCTCCGAATATACAAAGCCCTAATAAAAGCAAAATGTGACTATGGTTTTCCTGCCTACGCGTCCGCTACACCAACTCTCCTGAAACGACTAAACTCAGTACACCACTCTGCACTAAGACTAACACTTGGTGCAATGAGATCAACACCAATAAACCATTTGCTATATGACTCTGGGGAACTTCCCACCGATCTTCATCGTTCTTATATCCTACTCAAATTCCACCTTCATTCACTCTCAACTCCTGATCTTTCTGATAATGCAGTGTATCACCACAATCATCAAACCACTCCTTATTCAAACTTACTCGTTCACAATAAAATTACAAACATCCTCCATAATCTTGACATCAACCTGCCTCCACTCTGAAAAGTCAACCATCTGTCTATTCCTCCTTCGATTTCCATTCCCATAATCTTTGACACGTCTCTCCTCAACTGCCTCTCATTGCCACAATCCATTATCGAGGCCTCGTTCGGCCATGAAGTACTATACACGGATGGAGCCAAAAAAGGAAACTTCACTGGTTACGCCGTCATATACAAACATGGGACAATCCGATGTCCACTACCATCTACATTCTCTGTATTGTCGTCAGAGTTATATGCAATCTCCTGCGCAATTGTTATTGCAGAATCGGAGCTAAAGCATGACATAATAATTTGTACAGATTCTCTCAGTTCAATTCGAAACATACAGAATAGACACGAACATCAGCATCCGTTCGCGAAAACTATACTAGAAAAATCGTTTACCTATAAGCGACAAATTGTACTTGCGTGGATACCCGAACATCGCAATATTGGTGCAAACAATGAAGCTGACACAGCGGCAGCAGATTCATGTAATATAACGCCGGTCCCGGTCATACCAACGACATGTAAAGATATGACGATCCATATCCGGAACAAGATGAAGTCGATAGCAATGGAACGATTCTCCATCCTTCCTTATTACGATCGTAGCATCGCAAACCCGATAATGCCAACATCCAGACGGAAAGATGTGGTCCTCTTTCGTGTTCGGTCCGGACACACACGTCTTATGCACCAGTTCCTGTTCACCAGGGAAAATCGACCTACCTGTCCTACATGCAATAATCCTCTTACCATCACTCACATCCTAGTTTCCTGTCCAACATATACCTTTCAACGTCAGCTTGCTGGCCTTCCTCTCAACCTTCCCAACATATTACAACGCACTTCATCCGCCGAGACTAAACTTCTCCTCTTCCTCAAAATCACAAACATCTTTCCTCTAATCTAGTTTCTTACACCTTTCCTTCCGTGCCTCTGGCCTAAGTAGCAGGATACGGTACGGTCACAAATCAAAAAAGAAGAAGAAGACATTAATAGATATTACGTGCGTAACGTCGCGAATAGCTCGCTCCAGTGGATATCCGGACTCCCGATAGATATTTAAGTATATTTCACCTAGAAGACGGCGTGGCACCTCGAGTGTGCTAGTTCATTTTATAAGTCAAAATAATCAATGGCCAGTTAAGAATACGACATAGAGGGTGTACGCATAGATAAACCGTGTATTAATCGATAGATGAAAGAGCTCCAGCGTGTTACGTTATATCGAAATTGTTCGTTACTGAAATTATTTCATCCAGCACGTTTGTAATGTGTTTACCTATAAAGTTTTTTTTTGCTTTTTTTTTATAATTTCTTCTCATCTAGAACTGACCAATGAGGCCATCCACTAAATTTTGTTAACTTATGTATATTGTCACGAAATTTATAACCCAAATTATCGGATTACTATTATTATTATTATACGGTATGTCCGCTGTTATATACTTACAAATATATATAAGTCCTGAAATAATCGCGTTAACCGCATCGTGACTGTTTAATATTACGGTAGCAACCATCAACACCACTACATAGAACAAATCGATCAGCCATACGATGACGAATATTTGAATAAATACGGGAAATTTCTGAAATAATTATTAAATTCGGAAGGAAATTAATTAAAACTTTATAATGACGAAAATATTAAAAAAAAAAAATTATAAAGCATAATTTTGTTATACGTAAAAAACTGTTTCAGTTAGTTTCTCCGTGGAACTAAACAGAAACAATTTACATATATATATCTTCATCATTTTGTTGCTTCCCCTTTTAGGACGTTGCGCATGAAAAAGTCTCATATCTTCCTGCGTCTAGCTGAATTTATTACTCCATAAGTTCTACCAATCCCTATGTTCGTTATTATATACTCCATCCGTTTCCTTCCACTCGTTGCCTTTCCAAGCATCTTCCTTTGGACCGCTAACATAAAAATGCTTTCATATTTTATATCTTCGACGATCGTCAATTTATCGACGTTGCATCGATGTACCACGTTCTTACTCGAAACGAAATCGGTCCGCGGTATCTTAAGCAACCGTCAATGTGTCCACCACATTTCGAATGTGTTTATTCTTCTCTCGCTTTCGGCGTGAATTGTCTTATTCCAACACGGTCCACACGTAGCTATCCTTTTCCTTAACTCAAAACGCATCTTTCTGTTCTCTAATATTTCTTCCTAATTTGTAAATGCTTTGCAAATCCGCGTTTTCCTCCATCACTGAACTCTGTTACCTGTTTAAATTTTTATTTTTATATACTTGTTAGCGACGTTTGAGAATTTTATTATGTTTGTTTTTTCCGTGTTTATTTCCATTCCGTATTTTTTTCCCTTCACTGTTATAATGATATCCAACATTCTTTGCAGTTGTTCTTCTGTTTCTGCAATTCCGCGTAAATAATATTGTTGAACACTTTCCGATTTATTTTGCAAGCTGATTTTCTTTAATTCGTCATTTTCATTATTACTTCGATATACGCATCGAACAATCGTGGTGACAATCGGCATTCTTGCATCACAACCCTTTAGGTATTTGATACCTTTCATCGGAGTAATTATTTCTGATTTTAATATTAGTCGATTTTTGGCAATAAAGATTCTTAATGACTCTTACATCGGATACATTATAATTCTGAAAAATATTTATTAATTTTGTATGAACTACTCAGTCAAAAGAATTTTCGGAATCTATAAAATACGCTATTATTATTTTGTTTTTGAATAATTAGTTTTCGCATAGTTTAGTATCTCTATTTAAAAAATGACAGCCAACAACGTGAAAATTTATATTACTAGCTAGCATGGAGAAATAATTGTAAAGTTATATGTTATATTTAGTATGCATACGTTATATACATCTACATATATTATATTTGTAAATAAACACACCTATACAGATATATATATAAATATATATATATGTATATATGTGTGTGTTGTAAAATAAATGTACACATTCAACGAATACGCGAGACTTACTACTAATATGCCCAAAAGTAAAAGGATGGATGCTATTAAGCAGGCTATAGTAAAGACCATTTGAATGTTCCACCAAATATCTGAAATATAACATTATATAATATATATATATGAATTGACAAATCGTAAAAATAAAAAAAATTAATTTAAATCCAAAGAAACAAAGGAAAACTAGAATGCTGTTAACGTACCTCCCAATTTGAACGCGTAGTAACCCAAACCCGGAGAAATCAACTGAAATAAAAAATACGCAATAATTTAAATATATGAATATATATATATATATATATATACATACATAACGAATAAATATACTTTATAACGTTTATCCGAAAAACAACGAATACATTTTATTAACACAAATAAATCAAAATGAGAAAATAATAATTGATGATAATAGGCGGATTTCTTTTTTAAACCTGCGATTCATGAAAGTAAAATTACTGAAATAACTATATATATATATATATATATATATATATATATATATATATATATATATATATATATAATAATACACAATAATGTTGTTATGAAAATTATAATGTAAAAAGAAACGAGACAAAATTTAATAAAGGGAAAGTGAATTAAATTAAAAAATAAACTTAGTGAAACTTAGTATATGAGCGTTTTGTGTGTGTGTGTGTGATGCGTTGCTATTAGTATGGTTTTCTTTGTTTGTGAAATAAAAATGTTTTTCCAAGTTTATTATAACCTTCCATATTTTTATTATAATAATTTCACCAATTGTTCTAGTCCGTCTAAACGAATTATGTTTATATGTAGTTGGATGATGTTCCCGTTGCATAGTTCGGGTAAATAATGCTGATGGAAAAACGAACAAAGATATAAAAAATAGAAAACTGCGAAACACCGATGAAAAATATGTTTCTTTTTTTAAATTTAAAACTGGGGTATATTTATTCAAAATTACACAACATATATGTTATGGAAACTTTACGGTGACAGTCCTATTAAGTTTATTGCCACCATAAGCTACATTTACAATCTTTTAACTACATTTTTTAATAGTAATAATTTTCTAAAAATTAAAAGGATATTCATAAGAAAAATGATCTTATTAGTACGCTAAGTTATACTTATTTCTATTTTTTATTTCTCGAATAGCTAACTTATTATAATCATATTATCGTGTTACAATGTAAAACTATTTGTTTGCAATTACAACCTTGCAGAATATGGTAAACGGTATCCTCAAAGTTTCTACAATTTTCAGTTTCCGCTATTCCGAAATGTTTTAAATCATTTTTAAAACAGCCATGACCGGTGATAAATTGAACATTTTATAAAAGTTCGGAATAAAATGATTTTTAAAGAATCTATCATTGAAATTTGAGAAATATTAATAAGTTGATCCATTATACGTATATGCTTTGATATTTCTCGATATAATATCGCTTTAGTATAGCTTTAAACTGTTTTGCGTTAACTATTTTTTTTTTTTTTTTTCGTAAATGAATTTTCCATTTAAATATTTTACTTGAAAAAATTCACGATTTATGTTAATATTATTCTCGATGAAAAATATATCGATATGTGTTTAAGAGTTTCTAAATCTGTGGGGTAAATACTCGCTATTACAATTGATGCCCGGTAGCTAGTAGTTTTATGATTTAATAATTATTCTTCGAAAATACCTTATTTTTTTATTTTTTTTTTTAATTTTTATTTTATTTTAACCGTGCTATGTACTGCAACAAGGGTCAGACGCACGGAGAAAGGAGACTTTAAATTAGATTATATAGATTGCATGATTTAAGGAAAGGAGTCTTTTTTCAGAAGAAGGTACGTTTTGAAGGATTAGTGGAAGAGATCTAGCCATGTTTAGGGAGGAACGAATATTTGCATATAAAGGACAGATGAGTAATATATGTAGGATTGAGTGTTACAAAAGTGACAGAGAGGAGGGCTCACTTGTTGCAGCAAATAAGCGTGTGTTAACACGGTGTAACCCATACGTAGGCGAGACAAAACCAATTAATTTCGTCTTCCAAATATAGTGGTCGCACATGGTTTTGGAACTGTTTCCAGAAGACGAAGCGAATTTGATTCCACTGGTATGTCGGTCCATCTCTGGATCCATTGCTGTTGAATACCGGATATGAGGAATGTTTGAACATCACTGGCAGGTGCCGGAATTTTTGGGACTGGTCCCATGAAGCACGATAACTTTGCCGCTTTGTCGGCTCGCGCGCTGATGCCTAGATTCGCATGGCCTGGTATCCATGCTATGCAGATTTGGTTTTTCCAACCATGACATTCTTCCATGATCAATTTTATGAATTCATGGTGTTTTTCTGAGTGGCGCTGTATACGATTGACCGCATCTAGAGAGTCTGTGCAGATGAGTAAGTTTGAGTGTTTGGTATCTGGTACAGTTAGTGTTAAAAATATGCTGTATAATTCACACGAAAGCACACTAAATGTTGACGGAAAGGAAACATGGATAGTAAAATTTTCGTGTACTAAAGCGCATCCAAAATTATCGCCTTTTTTAGCTCCATCTGAGTAGTAAACTGTAAAATCATTATATTTAGCCAGTAGTTGGTTGAAGTTCGACGATAGATTGTTAGATGTAGTGGTATTTGTTTCTGTAAGCGACGTGTCTGTCTGGATATTGGAACACTACGATGGTGTTTTTGATGGTGCAGATTTGTAAATTGCTGGAAGTGATGTGAAATTAAGTAAAATTGATTAGATTTTGTAATGGGTAATATCTTTAGCACGAGGCTGATTATAAGATGCAGATGCTGTTAATTTTGTAGGTAAGTCTGGAATCGATTGTAAGCGGACCAAAAATTTTAGTAAAAGACTGTCTCTGTGTAAATCAGGCGGTAGCTCACCTGCTTCGCAATAGAGATTAACTATTGTAGTGGATCTGAAAGCTCCAAGAGCCAACCGTAAGGCAGTCTTTAGATAATTTATATGGTGTATCCATTTCAGCTTGTTATCGAACGCTTGTCCCACATACATAATTGAGTCTGGAGTTGGAATTTGTGTGTCATCTAATTTCACTGTAAGATGATGGTTACAAGTTCGAATAGCTTTTGTTTTTTGAGTGGAAAGCTTTAGACCAATTCTTTCGGACCACATAGACAAATTATTTGTTGTTTCTTGGAGCGCAGTTTCTCCTAGACCCTCATCATTTCAGGATATAAATACTGTAAGGTCATCTGCGAAGAGCGCCATTTGAACTGGAAAGTGGATAATTTCGGTTATGGAATTTATAGCTATATATTGAATAAGGTTGGGCTTAAAACAGAACCTTGAGGAACGCCATTATTTAAAGGATAACCATTTGACGTTACTGTACCAAGCTTGATGTGAAAATTCCGATGTTGTAATAAAGTTTATTATAAAGTTAAGGAGACGGCCGCCTATATTCCATTTTTACATTTGGTTAATTATACTTTTTCTGCGAACGGTATCGAAGGCTTTGTAAAATCGAAAAATACTGCTAGTGTATGTTGTCTGTGGGCAAATGAGTGTAGAATAGAATTTTGAAGGAACACTAATTGATCTGTTGTAGAACGCGACTTTCTGAAACCGCATTACTTATTAGTAATTAGCTTACGTGAGTCGAATAACCACTGGAATCTTGTATTCACAATTCTTTCCATGACTTTACACAACACCGATGTAAGCGAAATCGGTGGATCTTTATTTGGTTTTAGAATGGGAATAACCGCCGCGATCTGCTACATTTTTGAAAATATTCCATAAGACCAGATGTTATTTAATAATTGAAGAAGAGTGTCTAGAGTCTTCCTTCCAGCATATTTTAACATGTTAATATGAAAATGATCAGGGCCAGTTGCAGTTTGTTTTGTAATATGAATATCACAGTTCCCTGTAAGTAATATTTTCGTTATATAGTTCGTTATTTATCCTTGTACAGGGAGAATGTTGACTAGCAGAGAGGTTTTCAGGAGGTTTTTCATTTGCTGAAACAGCCAGGTGTTGAGCGAAGCCGTTTGCCATGTCTTTGATGTTTGTGCATAGCGTATTGTTTAAATTGATTGTCGACGCAATATGGAATGATTTAGAACGTTCTAAGGAGTGTATTTTTTTCCAGAACACTGCAGGTAGAGTTTTAGAAGTTATTTTTGATGTAAAATCTCGCCACGATTGCTTTTTAGCTTCTCTCAATATACATCTAGTTTTAGCGCGCTGTTTCTTATATAAAATGTAATTAGTATTGCTTGGATTACTTTTAAGCAATTTTAGGGTGTTTTTCTTCTGTCTCGTATGGCTGATGAGCATTCCTTCGACCACCAAGGTGTTGCATTAGTTCGAAAATGAAAAGACCTTAAGACTTTATTAATTATATAAATCTTTTAATTGTAACATTTCATACTAAATGCTACTGTTATAAATTAAGTTCGGTATTATTATCGATTTATTGAATATTAATCCGTTTTTATAATTTAATTTGTTGTTATTGTTATATAGTTTATTAAATCTGGGTGAAAAATCCTGTGCCCATAAAAAAAAAAAAAAAAAAAAAAAGATGCTTAACGAACATCGTAAGAGATAGAAAATGTTGAATATTAATAAATAACGGATATCTAAAAATACAACGGTCGATATATTGCGAGAGACGATAGAGGATACAAGTATCTTACGTATCGATTATTGAGCTAAGTTGTTATATTTTTCTGGTTGACCACCGATCAAAACATTCAAGGATAGAAAAAGTATTCATGCTCACCGAAGATACATACATACATATATATATATATAAAATTTAAATAATGTATCGATAATAAAAACGATTTAATAATTTAAAAATACGTCGAACTAATTTATATGTAGCTTACCAAACAAATGATCCCGATGATGATACTTCCAACTTCTAAAGAAACTATACCGAAAAAACAGCTACCAACTTGAGGTAAATCCATATTGTTATTATTATTATTATTATTATTTCGATTCTTTTTTAGCTTCGAAAGTATTACAACCGAACGATAAAGATAAAAAGTAAATAAATTGCTTGCAATCGTTATCCGTCTGCAATTCGTCTCGTTCCAGAAGACGTATCCTATATATAACGAATTAGGCCGCTTAGCCAGTTATTAAAATCGTTTTAAATTTAAAATTAAATATTTCCGTGTAAATAATTCAGAAAACGTTATTCTGAAAAATTATTCTAAAATGTTAGATTCCTAATAGGCGACGACGCTGTATAATGTTTAAATATCGCGCGTTTATATATTTTAATTATTTATTTAATTAATTAAAGCTTGTAATTGAATTTTTCGAATTAACTCATCTTGTCGTTATAATTTTAAAATTGTTAAATCATACCTTATAATAACTGGCTACGATTTTTTTCAATATAAGAAATTCGGAAAAGTTTGTTATCAAAAATAATCTTAAATTTTACCTAATTGTCAAATTGCCGACGTGACTACGCGTGTAAATAAACATAGCGCGCGCTTGGCAAATATATTTTTTAAATTAATTAATCGATTAAATTGTCCAATTTTCGCTTGAGACACGCAATTACGCGGAACGGTCAGTAGGATTACGAAAACGTATCGTCCAAATCGTATGTATGCGGTGGAAAGACGGTTTTTAAACGAAACAGATTTACATTTAGGTTAAACGTGGGGCTGAAGAGGCACGCTGAAAACTTCGTGGGTTTATAAAGTTTCAAATGAAGTTTTTAACGGACTACACGAAGAAGGCCATTGTTAACGATTAAGAAAACAACAGTGAAGTAGAGAACGTGTTAAAACACGACAGTCCATTGTCAGATATTATAGAAGGAAAAATAGCCAAGCCTAAGCCAAACGCTAATAGATACAGTCGAGTATGAAGCGTAGCTAACGTCGGAATAGAAGAAAACGAATGACTCCGGATGATGTGAAAAGACCGATACACCGTATACATACGTTTTTCAGACGCTATTAATGAAATCGAATTAATTTATAAATTAGAAATGCGTAAAATCCGTACATGTCGACCAAGTTAAAATTGGAAAATTTTATAACGAGTACTTAAGTATTATTTATCCGCTTCTGTACGATATGAAATTTGAGATCCAAAACAGAAGACTATTGCCGCACCAGGCTTTAACCTAAACTCGGTAATATGGAGAACGCATTATAGCCGGGTGTGCTCGAACGAGAGAGAGTACGTCGAAGTAATAGAGTAATTTATTACAATACAGAATTGACCAACTTCGATGCAAGGTGATGAATTTTATGGAAATCAACATCCATTATGACTCGCAAAGTACTGGTCCGAAAATATATCATAATAACAACACGGCAAGAACGAACGAAAAAACATGTTAGCCAAGGAATGTGCAACGTCGATTGAAAAAAAAATTTTTCACGAGTGCCAACTAAAAATCAAATGATTCGTATCATTAATAAGATCTTTTCGAAGAATAATTATAATTAAAATGATTAAATCATATAAAACTACTAGCTACCGGGCATTAATTGTAATAGCGGGTATTTACCTCGTACATTTAGAAACTCGTAAACACGTATCGATATATTTTTCATCGAGAATAATATTAATATAAATCGTGAATTTTTTCGTGTGAAATATTTAAATAGAAAATTAATAAAAAAAAACTGATTAACGCAAACCAGTTTAATAATGTTATACTAAACCGATACTATATCGAGAAATATCGAAGCACGCGGAATAAATGGTTCAACTTATCAATATGTCCCAAAATTTAAGCGCTATATTCGATAATAATCATTTTATTCCGAACTTTTATAATGTTCAATTCATTACCGGTCATGGCTGGTTTAAAACAATATTTAACGGTACTTACGCGCAACATTCACGGAAAATCGTGTTCTAAAATACTATCGACAAAGCCTTCGATATTAGCATCTTAAGGTACATCTGGGATTACGACATCTTCTATTAGTCGTAACTCCGCCTAAGACTATCGATAACAGCTTCCTTATTTTCTGCATCCGTCCTTAACGATCTTCGACATCGCGGATACATCTTGAAAATATCATCCGAGCTCAGCAATCACTGCATCTGTCCATGTAATTGGTACTTTACACCATTCATTCTTCCTATAACTATTGCTCTTTCGATTCCATCGCGCCTTCGTAAAATGTGACCAAAAAATTTCATAATACGTACGAGAACTTCCGTCTGCGGGTTGTACCAATTTCTTTCCAAATAGACGCATTAGTACGCTTTTCCATCCACGAAAACCGAAAGAGCGGCCTTCAGAACCATATTTCGAAACTATGCGAATTTGTTCGGTTGATCGTCCACGTTTCTGCTACAGAAATATTGAAAAAAATCAAAGCGCGTACAAGTTGAAATTTTTCGTGACAGCCTTTCCATATCCGAATTAGTTTTAACCATCGCACTTCAGTTGAATTCTTCTCTCGATCTCAGACCTTTTGCTTTCCAACAAGGATCGTAAATGAACTTTTCCGTAGTTTCATAACCGGAAATTTATGTTTTTCCTTTATTATATTCTTCCGATTAATCACCATTAACTTAGGTTTTCCATTGTTTATTTGCAGTATATTTTTTAATTTCTTTAATAATAATTTTTTCCATATTAGACGCTACCGATGCTATATCGTCAGCAAACTGTAAATTTTAAAAACTTTGAACCTCCAATTTAATTCCAAACCTCTTAAACTTTTCTCATTATTCATGTTCCACATATAAATTAAACAATATAGCTGAAAGTACACCATCCTTGTTTTACACCTTTTTTTTTACAGTAAACTCTTATGACTGTGTACCGAGTTCTAGATTTTTACGTAATATTAGGATTAGGACTATCCAATACGATCGCTACAAAAAATACAAGGCATAGTCTCATCGCATATTATATTTCCAGCCTAGTAGTCGAACAATTATAATTTTATTCGTTTTAAATGATATGCTAAATCGCACGTAATATTTGTATATTAATTACGCGATGCGCTTTTCTGTTCAACTTTTTTGCTTTTTGTATCGATAAAAATTTGTTAGCGTGTTCATCGACAACGTTAGTTAATAGCGATTATTTTATTTTATTTTATTTTATTTTATTTTATTTTATTTTTTTCAAAAAATTTTCTAAAAACGTGAATTTTTTCCAAGTACACGCTTTCTGCTGTCTCGATAACGGTTATTTATTTCGTTAAATAGCTAAAAGCAATATATTTTACGCACATATACAGACATTATATATATATATATATATATATATATATATATATATATGTATATATATAATTGTGGCACGAGATATATTTTTAAGCGAACGAAAAGCTAAAAAATATAATTGCATTCCCGTTGAAATACTAAAAGGTAATCGAACTTTCCTGATTACAGCGTCGTCTATGTCCGAATTGTTGATGATTAACGATGTCAAACCGTTTAACCTTTCCTTCAGCAGTATCAGTAACTATTTCTTCTTTGCTATATTTATCTCTATGTTGAAGTAAATAATACAGTCATAAAATAAATAAATAATAAAGAAGTAGTAATAATAATAATTTGTCGTTTTACTCGTTAAAATAGTTAACCATGCTTCTTCGTTTAGCTGAGACGTTGTGTCGTGCGTTCTTGTTATGCCGTTCGATTTAGCGGGAAACGAGGAAACGTGTTTTTTCGGTTTAATACCTCTTCGCGTAGGTTCGCTAATTGTCGGTATAGCATGTTTGGTAAAATTATTTTGATTAATTTATTTATTTATTTTTCCGGAATTTAATTCGATTTTTTCTTTTCATCTTCTTCATTTACGGGGGGTCCCGTTACTACGGACTCTGGTTGTAGTGTTTATATTGGAGGAAAGAATTTAAAATTTCCGCGAAATTGCGGCCGTCGAAGATAGCGTATGATAGAAATAGCCTGTTTGTGTAATAAAATTTAAAACATATAAACTAATTATTGGATAGAACGTCTTTACTATCTAATTCGTTTGTAAGATGTTCTTCGCAACGCTATTTATTATAGCTGTGTCGATGTTTGTTACTTTGGTTTTTTGTTTTTAAATAACATAATTACTATTGGCCTCTAGCAATTATGAAATGTAGTGTGAGAGGGGTTAATACCCATTATTGCTACCCTAATGAATCTCGATTAGGATAAATCAAATGTCCCGGTTTATTTCAATCGGCGTATCTGAAGACTGTTATTTAATGAATTGATGACCAGTGAATATGAGACGCCAAGCGTCTTTTATACTGAGGCACGTTCGACTTAGTCTTTAAGATCAAGAATGAGATGGGATCACGATGTAATAATATACCAAGTATCCTAATGGAATTATTTTGGAACCGTCGAATCTTATTTATACGGCAATTTTTGGCGCAGCCTCACAGCATCAGTATATGTCCATAAAAGCTTTAATTTGATAAATTAAAAGCTTATTTTCAAGAGAAATATTTGAATATCTGCAAAGAAGGCGATAACAGCTCTGCTTCAATTTTTGCGTCGTGATGTTTTCTCTTCTGTTCGACATGTGTGTTAATTTACTGTCAAGATGTTCGACTTGACGCTTCGCAACATACACTCCTGCGCTTATTAAACAAGCGTCATCTTACACGACTACTAACATCTACAACAGAAACACAAATCGACGGAACTATTGAGAATATCGTTTCCTGTTTCTCCGCGCATCGACCTCTAACTTATTGTAATCGGCACATTAATCGGAATTCAGCAAGTAGAGAGTAACATGTTCAATTTGAATCTATAGATCAAAACGAGAATTTCCCGACGTACGGGGTGATGTTTTATTTTTTCGTCGGCTGTTGATACTTCGTATCGTTATAATATCTACGGAAATTATTCCAGTATTTCACGTCCATTGGTCGCTATACAGCTAATAAATTTAAAATATATTATATAAACTATTAAACTCTGTGTGTGTGTATGTGTGTAGTGTATAATATAAACGTGTCGGAATTAACTATTATTTTCATCGCGTATCGCGATAGATATAAATTGATTGTAAGAAAATTGAAGATCAAGAAGGAAAAACTCAGCGTGCGTGGATGATAACCGGAAATTAGAAAGAAATAAGAACAAACTTAAATAAAATATAACGATACTCGTTTGGAAAACGTAAAATCAAATGTTAAATACCGAATTAAAGTAGGTTTATCGAGAAAATAGATAAATATAAATATATTTCTTATATCTGCAAATTTATGAGTAAGGCTATCAAACAAATTTTATCTTAAACGAACGAGAGAAAAGGAAAAGTAAAGAATAAGTAATGGTTTGTTTTGGTCGGATTAAGTCTACAATCCTCGTCCTTTTAAGTTTCCTAGATGTCTCGGCCGGAAGCAACAATTCTAAGTTCATTAGTGTGACCTTATAGCCTGAAGTCGTGTCTTCGGGCTCGCAATTCAATTTTAAGATGGGTTGAGAACTTTCGAGAAACAGCTTTTGCAAAGAATGAAAAACGTCCTAACAAAAAAAAAAAAAAACGCTCCTATACAAACGTCGATTGTGTTTGGGCAGCGATCATTCAGAGTCCCGGACGATCTGCTCGTTGTCATGCTGCTTCTTTAAACCGGTCGAGAGAATCTGTTCGCCGTGTGTTAAAGCAATTCTTATAAACTGGTAATAACTCAAAAATTAAAAAGTACCGCCTACACACAACGAAAACTCTTCGCCGAAACGATGCAGAAAAAATCGAAAACGAAGAGATCCATTTAGACAATTTTTTGATGAGTGATGAAGCTCATTTTGAGCTATCCGGATTTGTAAACAGAGTCCCGTTACTGTTCCGAACCCTAATTCCATCGAACAGAAGCTGTCACACAGCGAGCGAGTAACCGTCTTCTGGAGTGGCGAAATGGGAATGGTGAGACCTTACTTTTTTCGTTGGTACTGTCAACGAAACGCGCTATATCGAGATGATAAACTCATTTCTGATTCCCTCGTTTCGTCGTCGCTGTCGTCTGGGTCGTACATGGTTTCAAAAAGTGGGTGCAACGTGTCGTTGTTCGACAGAAACGTTCGCAGTACTGAAAGAAACGTTTGGTAACCGCATATTTCGCTTGGCCTCGCCAGATTTGACCGCATCAGATTTTTTTTTTTTGTTGGTATCTTAAGAGCGGCACTTACGAAACACGTCCATGAAATCTGCAAGACCTGAAAACTGGTATTTCTGAGGAAATTTCGAAAATTCGGCGACCTATGCGCGAGAAAGTGTTTGACAATTTTTTTAAAATACTGAATAAATGTATTATTGCAAATGGCGGTCGTCTGAACAATATGGTGTCTTATAAATTATTGTAAGCTAATCTGTCGGCTATTTTAAAATAAAATTTCATTCGAAAATTTTGTTCGAGTAATTTTTGAGTTATTAAAAAAAAAAAACGTCTTCTCTGAGTCACGTTATATGTATATTTATTTCATTATATACGGTTCACATAACAGCTTGTACTAATTCAAATGCAAACGACAAGTAAATAACTCGATGAAAGTATACTACCGAATTAAACAACAAAAAATTTTAAAAAAAATATCAAGTTATTATAATATTATTTAATAAAAATACAACATTTATACAACTGCATATGCAATACATAAACACAATCACTCGCAATGCACATCGGGAATTTACGCACAAAGAGAAAAAAAAACAATTAGCCGCTTACGTGAAAATATGTTATTTTCTGATTGTTTCTTGCAGATCCTGTCGGTTTTTACTGGTCCGGCTGTATACGCTATTGGAGGTAAATAATAAAATATTTTTACTTTAAACGGTTAATTACCTTCTCGATAGGTCTGCGCATCTGCTTACCAACAAACTTCGGTCGGTTCGACATTCACCATTCCTCCGGACTCCATCTCACTTAAAAAACAGAATAGATGACGTACTTGCTCGTCTGCGCCTAAGTCACACTAATATCTGACACAATTATATCCTAAAAAATCTTCCTCCTGCTTTATGTTCAACTTGTAATGTCCTCATTGCCGTTCACCACTGCAATTCAATTTCGAACGTTCTATCCTCGACAAACCGCTCAGCCTCATGAACATTCTTTCCTACACGAACGATAAATTTTCTTAAATCCTCCAATTTATACCATCTAATTTAACAATCCGCCCTTCCCGTTTATTCTTCCAACTTTGAATTCATTCTCACTAACCTCGCGTTCTCTCGTTTCCCGTGCTTCTGCATGACACGTAAATCTATAGGTAATCGATAATTAACCCATTCAGTCACGTATTATCAAATTTCAACTCAAAATTTACTAATTTTATACAAGGTGTTTATTATACAATGCCGCTTTTTCTATAAATACTTTTCTACGCTTTTATATAAATACCGTAAAACTTCTTTTTTCCGTCGTCATCCTTGGCACCGGGCCTGTGACGGATAACAGAAATCCCATAATAGAACTATATGTAAATTATTTAAGGGGTTCAAGGCCATAGTTCATTTATCTATTTTGTAGGTTTAACATTTTAAGGTCGACCCATATGTCTTCATTTTTCCACAAATCTTTAACTGTTGTTGCACCGTCAGATGGCAGCAAACATTCAATGGGACATCTTCTGTGCCGTCGAGCTGCTGTTACAGTGACGCATAACAGAGAGTGACGGTTAAAAGAAGTTTTACTGTATTTTTAAAATTTAGACAATGGGTCAGCTAGAAATAAACAATTTTATTCGCGTCAAAATTTTATGTGTGCCGTATAGTGGACATCATAAGGGTTAAATATATTCTAATACAGAAATTGACGTAGGACGAATTACAGATGGACGTAAGAGGAACTTAATACAGTTAACCATAATGTATCCGAGTACCGCGGAGAATATTTAAACGGAGAAATTTCAAATTTTTAACGCGGTATTCATTAGCGGAACTATACCTTAACGTTCACGTTTTAAATAATTATAGCGACATTCAACAGATTGAAAATTTGCAGATTCATAACGTACAGCAAGTTTTGTATTTTTATTTCAAAATTGTCTACCGATTTAGTTATTCACTGATTTTTCTTATTTTTTTTAAAGCAATATAAATTAGCAATCGAAAGTTAACGTAAATACACGCGGATTGGAATTTAATTTAAACTCTTCTTGAATTATACGGATCAACTGCTAAATCACATCTCCGTAAGATACAGCAATTTCAGTCCAAGACGCCGAGGGCAATCGTAAATGCGCCCTATTATGTTCGCAACAGCATCATACGCGATGAACTGGTCTACGGTTGCGACTATATACAAACATCAGTATGAAAAGATGCATTGAAAAATTTGATCACAGTTCAAATCCGCTTATAACACGGATGTCGACATTCACTTTGCCAGATAAGCCTTCAAGACGACTGAAAAGAAAACAGTGCCGAGATGCCCTTGCAGTTGATTAAGATTAAATAGTGCCTGGCCTAAGCTGACACAAATACAGCAAAACAACCTACTCCATTGGGACAAGTTGTTCTGAAAGAAGAATAATTGTAATTTAGATATCGGGTTTATCGGTCGGTACACGAAAAGTGTCCGGTATTCGTTTATTTAACTGTCTAAATCTAAATCTAAATATGAATAAACAACTTGGCTTTGATTTCAGGTATTGTTACGATAACCGATGTCATATTCGCAACATTTTGCGTCGTTTCGTCAGTCTGCTTGATATTCGGAGTTCTTAAGGTAAAAATTTAGTCCGGTTGCAATACGTATAACCGAGTTTATACGTAACGCAAATTATATGGACGGACGGTTTGGTTGTTTGACGAGTAAAAAATAGTAGAAAAAATCAATTGAAAATTAGTTAAATCACTAATATTTATTATCTTATAGAAAACACAAAGCTTTTCGGCATTTACGCCATTATCAAGTGAAACATCTTTAATAAATCATAATTTTAAAAATATAAATTAAATATAATTACTTAAAAATATTTGATGGTGATTGTGAAAATATACTCCAAAAATGCTGTTCCGCTTATGTTCTGTCTATTTTTTGAATTGTTGAAATTTAACATCGATATATTTGTTTATTAATTTTGTTTTTTTTTTATATTAATTTTTTCTTCAATATTATTTTCACGGATTCTGTAAAAGTTGTATACTGGTGGAATTTTAAATTTTTCATTTACTGTTGCGATGTATGATGTCCAAAAGTAAAATATAAAGTATAAAAATATACGAACACAAAATTTTTTTAAAAAACACAATTTTACAATTAAAATAAAAATAAATATTTAAAAATCTGATAATGACCAGTCATTTCCTTTATTCTGGTGATCAGCTCCACTGCGTCTACCAATTGCGTCTGTTACGTCTTGCGATCTTTGAGCTTGATTCCGAGGATAATCCTCTCACGAGCCGTTTGGGTTTTCCTAATACTTCTGGCTGTCCCTTTAGTAAGGCTCCATGTTTCAGCTCCATACGTCAAGCATCATGCATTGATTATACAGTTTACTTTTTTAGACTATTTGGTATTTCTTTATTTTTAAAAACGTTTCCTAATTCCCAAATGCCATCCAGGCTAGAGATATTCTTCTTTTAGTTTCCAGTTGCATTATATTTATCCATAATAATTTCCTGTCCCAGGTATACGTATCGACTTACGCTTTCAATTTCTTCGCCATTTATAGTTACTGGCGTATCTTCCAAATGTACAAAAAAACAAAATAATGATGAATACCGCGATTCATCATTATTTTGTTTTTTTGTACATTTATTCTAAGTCCTATCATCAGCACTATTACCGATTTGTACTACATCATCTGTGAAACGTAAATGATTCAATCTTTCCCCATTAATTCTGATACTCATTGAGGTTCAGTTCAATTTCCTGAAGACACCTTCCAGTGCAGCAATGAACAGTTTCGGCGATATGGTATCACCTTGTCTGACTCCCCTCTTCAATTGTATATCGTTTGTGCTTTGCCATAACATTATCTTCATCGACGCATGTTTATATATATTTTTGATGACGCTAATATAAAGAACTTTATATATATATATAAAATATAAATTCCGATTAATTGGAAGATAGAACTCATAACATAGTAGTGCTGCTTAAAACAAACAAGGATCCCAATGAAGCAAAAAATTATCGCCCTGTTTCTTTATTGTGTGTTATACGTTTGAACTTTTCGAGAGATTGTATCTAGGACGATTAGATACAACGAAAGAATTATTGACCAAAAGGCTAAATTTAGACCAGGACGATCCTGTTGGTCGCAAGTATTGATCATAACACAATACATTGAGCACGATTTTGAACAGAATATGATAACTGGCGTGGTGTTTGTTGCTGTAAAAACAGGATACAGTAAACTATCGTCTATTACTAGAGAAGATTTAAAATTTTACGTTTTTGAAGATTTTGAAATTTTGAAAAAAAAAAATTATGTTTTACTTTAGCTTGGATGGGAAACAAAGCCGTCCGACATATTAAACAAACGATCTTCACCAAGGGAGTATTTTAGCATCGGTACTTTTTAATATCTATAGAAATAACCAACCAATTGGATAGAAGAGGCACCATTTCATTCATACTGATGATCTCGCCATCGCCTACGAAGCTAACATATTTCATGATATAGAGTGTATCCTAACAAAAATGTGGAAAAATATAGACAAACACTATGCAGATGATTCATTAGTTCCAAATCCGAATAAAACACAAGTGTGCGTATTTTATCTAAAGTAGTAAGACGAGAATTAAATGTACAGCGGAATGGTGTAACTTTAGAACACCATGAAAATCCAGTATACAGGGTATAATCCCGGACAGAAACATGACATATCGGAAACCATGTTAAAATACAAAAAACAATGTTTTAATTAGAAACCACATTAACCGAAAGTTGATCGGATTATTATGGGGTACAAAGCCGACTGGTATGTACTTCAACGATAGCTTTATGCATGCCTACAGATCCACGAAGATACAATAATCTATACATTATTGATAGCATCTCCGGAGATAAGGAAGAAGGTTGCAGCTGATGGCGAGAGGACAAAACAAATTCGAAATACACAACACCCTATATATGGTTAAACTGCAGTGACTTCACGACCAAAGTCAAGAAGAAGTTTTATCGCTACAACGACAGAAATACCGAAACATTGTGCTGGTTGAAAGACGGCAGGAGCAAATACCGGTGACAATGATGGAAATCCAGAAAAAGCCAGCTGTCGATGAGGAGAAGGCTGGACCAAATTCGTTCACGTTGCGCAAGAACAAACACAAATTTGGTGGATGACAGTTGTGTGTATAGTGAAGTCCAGTCGGTGAAATATCTGAATTCAGTGTAAAATAGACAATATAAGGAACAGAGACCTCAAGACTTTACAACTGGCGGTAGATTGGTTCAAGGAAATTTAAGTGTTGCGTGGCTCGGATTCGAAAAAATAATTATTTAATTACCTTGGATTGCTGGTTGAAAATGTAGCAAGATGCGAAAAGGAAATACGTAGACGCCTTGAAATAGCAAGAACTGATGGAAAGATGCGATTATAACGTGGAACACTAGTTAAAATATTTATTTCATCAATTGCAACCTATGCATTCGAAACTTGGATGATTAAATAAACAGATGAGAAGCGGATAAGTTACTTAATATGGGAAGATGCTCTGGATACTATTGCCCATAGAACAAACGCAACGGTCTTAGACGAACTAAACATAGAGGTAACGTTACTAACAGAAGTCAATAAAAATATAATAAGATATTTTAGGCATTTAGCAAGAAATGAGAACTCGATGTAGACAAATACTACAAAGGGCAAAATACCCGGAATGCGCCCAAGAGGAAGAAATTCAACGACATAGCCAGATGGAGAGGAGGCCATAACTGGGCTTAATTTTGCCGTACGCATTCCACCTAGCAGAAGACCGAAGTAGATGGAAAAGAATCGTGAATGTCATAAGATGTCACCACGTCCTTTCGAAGGAAAATGGATGTGATTTATTTTAACATATGTCCGTGTTAGTCAGATCCAAAACGGTTTTATGTTAACTTTGTATAAACGCAAATTTTCGAAGTGTGTTGAATATTTTGGAATTGTCTCGTCCGTTGTCATTAAGGAATGTGATCTACTTCTCTTCAACGTAGCTTTACGTTTTTTGTGTGTGCGCGCGTCATTTTCCACCATTGAACGAGGCACGTTTCTACCTCGCTTGTATTTTATCACTATTACTATCATAGCTTATTGTTGTTATTTACTTTTGGAAAATGTTAGGTTAAATATTCTCTTACAAATGTGATATCATGCACGTAATAAGAGTGAACGATTACTTAGGCAAACGTAGATATTTACGCAGTACTACCTGTCAACTTAAATTTAGTCAGATAGATATCCGTATATATTATATATTTTCGTATATGTAATGCACGTATACACATTATACACACACACACATATATATATATATATATATAAAGATGAAGTAGGTAAATTTAAAACTTTGGTTCTTTCGGTCGTACATCATAAAATTTTAACTATAAATTTTAAACAGATGTTTATTATACAACACGATTATTTCTAGGTGAACTGTAGATAATTTTTAATGTATTTCTATATAAATACTTTTAAAATTCAGACATTCCACGTTAACTAGACAATTATAAATTTTAGTTAGCGTTAAAATTTCAGGTACCATATAGTGGACATCGTAACATAGGGTTAATTTATATATCATTCCTAATCTTTGGTTGATCTATTATAGAATGTGCTACAACACGAACGAAACAATGATTGAAAAATACATATTTTTTCTTTTACGTTTTTTTTAATTGCAATCTAACCGATATAGGCAATAAGAAACTGGGATATGGGTAATGAAAGGATAGGAGATGTCATTCATCAATGACAGTCCGAAATACTTCTCCAATCATTCAAACCGGTGGGGGGAAAGTCTAAGGGTGTGCAATTGTTTAATCTGCGAGATTCATTGACATGATCTAATAAATCTACCGCCAGCTCGTTAGGGTGACCACCCTGTGCAAGTAACCTTTACTGCTATTCCTAACTACTTCACGTACATTTTGTACTTATACACCTTATTTAATCAGTTTTCCCGAATTCGACATTCTTGGTCTCTTAGTCTTCGTACATATATATATATATATATATATATATATATATATATATATATATATATATATGAAATTGAAATATATAGGAGGTTGTTTATGTTGGCAGTACAAGGAAAAATATTTGGAAAAAGCAACAAGAGGAAGGAAAAGATTGGAGGTAACATTAAACACTGGACTGAACAGAGCGACTGGTAGCTGCAGCCAGACTTGCGAAACTACGAAAAGGATAACGCCATTGATGCGCAACCTCCTTTAAAGAGGATACAACTTTTGATTATATATAGTGGCGCACGCAGGGTTGGTATCTGGGGTGGGCTCAAACATTCCCCAAAATAAAAAAAAATTGTAATAATAATGAATGAAATATACACAGCCGAATGTGTAACAAAATTCGACAGGCAAAACGAACTATAAACGATCACAAACAACAACGAAACAAATAATAATAACAAAAAAATTTGTGTTGCACAGTCATCTGAATTTTAAATGTCATTAGGAGACAGAATGTAATGAATATTTTCTGACAGTACATTCTGCAATCTAGACTGTTTTGCATACTCTTCAAGATGAGGTTTTATTACTGATAACGCCTGGTTTTTGAAATATTCTCTTCTGTTTCAACCATCATTTTAACTGCGAAATTGTTTAGAGCTTATAAGTCACCTTCTTGACGTGTATTTTAAACTTTTCCTAGCCCTCTGGGTGACCTAAGTCTGCAGGCAGCATTCCCCCATAGGTTCGCCACTGTATATTTTCGACATACATATGATTATTATTTTCCTAATTTTTTGTTTCCTCTGTTTCTAGAATACCAACGAATATTTTATATTTTTCATGGTCGTTTGGCTTTCGGATATGGCGTACGACGTGGTAGTAGTGTTTATTTTATTGTACGGTGACTATGTGGAGAATCCTTGGCTGCACTGTATTATTCCGGTTTTAATATATTTTTGTAAGTCATCTTCTAATAATTACTTTAATAGCGGTTTTTTTTCATATTTTACTTCGAACTTTTAATTAATCCTATTAAAAAAAAAAAACTAAGCTAAAACACGTGAAAACAAACGATAAGAAAAATCAACATATAATATTAAAACGATAAACATTACGTTAGCGTGCCTAAATCTTATATATATATATATATATATAAACGTGAACGTCGCCTATATTATCTTATTATCTGGTTTGTTTTATAAATATCCTTTTTAAGATACAGATATCGCAATAAATATCCAGAAGATAACTTTCGGAAGTGGTGATTAAAAAATAAATATAAATTATATTATCAGTTTGAATACAGTTATTTATTAATTTATATATCACTAATTTGGAATTAATACTTATTCACAGTAATATAATGGCAAATCAATAATTTAATTATATTGACATATATGTATGTGAAATAACCACGAACATTTTAAAACATTCGAACATCTCTTTTTTAACTTCTTCTTTATACTTACGAATACGTTCTAATTTTTAAAAATACACGTTTAAAAGTAATGAATTTTACACTATTAGCGAATAGTTGTAATTATTTAAATTATAATAATAAACATCCGCAAATTATATTAATAGTCGGTAGAAACAGGAAAACACACGAATGCCGCGTGTATTCAAATAGTTGTTTTAATCTGTATTATTAGGACAAATTCTTTTTTTTTTTTTTTTAATTTATTAAAAATGAATATTAAATCGCTTTTAATCTCGCATCAAAACTCAGTTTCCCAAGCTGTTCGAAGCATAATTGGCGCTATTTTAAAGGGATTTACTGAAACATATTAAAATACTACTACGGATGGAAAATTAAGATGAAATCATTAAAACGAAAAAAACGGAAACCATCACATTTACTCTCTATTCAACGGACACGTGTGCACATCATGCACGTGTTGTTATATATAATTTTTGCTTGTACCCTTATGTAACAACAATTATTTACTCAGCTTAAAGTTGAAGATTGCAATGTTTCGTATGTATATAATAACAACGTTCTTAACGATAGAATTACAACGATAATGACAGTAAATAATTTACTTACAATAAATACTAATTGAAATTTTTAACATACTACTAATTTCAAGTTACATAATTGAAAGTCATCCGCCATATTGTCTAATAAACGAAATATTTATTATTCAGCATTTATGTTCTCAAAAAAAATCATTGAATGTGTATATATAAATTATAAATGTGTGCTAGCAGACTTCTATATATAATATATAAAAAAGAAACAACTAAAACTATAATAACACAAATATAACAACAACATTAATAATATTAAGAGGTTATTATAATATTACTATTAAAAAAAAATATTTAAAATCGAATTTATTTCAATTTCAATATAACACATCAGTGTACATTTGAAGAAGGGATGATGATGAAAATAAATATAAAATAAAAATTATTAAAAATCAAAAAATGAGTAATTAAAAAAAAAATAGATAAATAATCGTTGAGGAAATAATTAAAGTACTAATAATAATAATGATGATGATGATAATAATAACATAGACGTAACAGCCGAATGATATCGAAAATATTTCTTTTCCAATTACATATATATATGAGATTAAAACCACATATACGCACCACTGAGCAAGCCGCGGCTGGATTATTATTATAGTTTTGTGTTATAGCAATTCAAATATAATAACAATAATAATAATAATCTTTGTACGTTTATTTTGTTATAGCTGTCATCACCTACTTCATCAGAATCGTTTACAGGTATTCGCGAACCATTTCTACGCAACGACCTATACTTTTTCTGGACACGTGATTTATAATTTTTCTGAATAAATGATCTATAATTTTTCTAGATGTACACGTCGATGTAAAATAATGTTATTCGATCATTTTCGTGTTACGCGTTATTTATATCGAGGCGGATGTGTTTGCTTCATAATGATATTTTAGAATATTAATTATTATATTAAAATTTATTTCTACTGAGCAGCTATTAATTTTTGTACACAATCATACACTTATATACCCCCTTTTTTTCACGGATCCGGTCGACCACAGTAACTATAACTACTATAAAGATTGTATTTACTATAAAAACTACGAATTGAGTAACTTATATCCCAAATGATGATCAATATTCAAGAAAAACCAGTTATCTGTCGTCAATTACGTCATATAGGATTTCCGGCTCATATTTACCACCGAAGGAATAATCGAATAGATGATCATGGTTCTGCACTTCGCCGCAGTTGCATCTGTTACAGTCTGTCATATTCAATTTCTTCAAATTATATTTCCTAGTCGGTTCAATGTTTTCCAAAGGCTGTATTTGAATTACCGCTGGCTAGCGATTAGCCCTTTGTTGTTCCCGGCTCACTTCTATTCCATGCTTGATGTTTTGTTGAGTCCGCAGTACTTTTCAGTTGCTCGACAGTACTTAGAAAACTATGTTTAGACCTTAATTACGGCTCTGCTAATTCATTATATTCATGCAATGGGTTGCGGCTATCATTTTCAACTTTCGATCTTTCTTTTCTTGCAATCATATCTCGTCTTATGACTTTAGGTGAGGGCGATACCATTAAGCTCATATAGTTACTCCAAAGTTGTTGTTCGCAAACAACCTGTTATCAAACTGAAAGCTTCATTTAAACCTACACCCACCGTTTTTTGCATGTGCTGAACGACTCCAAACAGGACACGTATATTCTCCAACCTAGTAACAAACGCTCGTATGTGTGGATTAACAACCCAGCTACTGCCTACTAATTTGCGTATTAAATTTGTCCTAGCTGTAACCTTCATATTTGTTATTTCGCGGTGTTTACTGTAAGTCAAGGATCTATCTCAAGTGACTCCTAGATATTTTGGATGGTCAGTGTGCTCTAATTATATTCCCTTCCATGTGATTTTCAGTTGACGTTTAGCTTGGTGTTACGAAACGCATATGTTCGATTTTTTTGCTGGATTAAGCTTCATGTAATTTTCTTCTTAGTATGACCATACGGTTTAGAGATTTTAAGGTTTTATTTTGAGCTGTTAATGCAAAATCGTCAGCGTATTGTTGTGTTGTGCTTCGTACCGGTTAATCATTGGTGTATATGTATTAAATAAAATTCGTGATAAAACGCCGCCATGTGGTAGGCATTTTTTTTTGTCACCTCCAAGAAATATGTCTGCAATTTAATGAAACATAAAAACGACTGTCTTTTAATAACGTTGATATTATTTCTGTTAATTTGTAATTTTCAGCTAATTCATAAATGTTGTATCTGAGTGTACGATGACAGACTGTATCGAAAGCTGCGGTTAAATCGACGAATATTTCTTCAGTTACATTTCCTTTTTCGAATCAATTTTCTATGTATTGAATTAATCGCAAGACTTTGCCAGTGTATTTTGAAAGTTAACCAATCTGCTTTCTTGAAATTATATCCTAACTGCGGTTTCTTCTCAATTTGCGTTTTATTTCACAGATTATAGGTCTGTATTGAGTATGAGTGTTGGGTTCCGCTTTTCGTTTCGTAGACATATGTGATATCTTCTCTGTAACGAAAATATTGTAAGGATTATATCCACGTTTCCATCTTCCACAATTAAATGATGTTGGTAACTTTAAATGGTGTATTAATCTCAAATTATTCCTTGCAGTCCAGTCTCCGACTGAATCTCCATTTTCGTCATTCTCCTCGTATCCCCAACTAAAATTTGTACCGTCAGTATTTCAATATTATTATCTTCATTCTTTTTTTCATGTGTTACAACCATTTCGTTTTTAACCAAGAGAGCACTTCCATGTTGAATCCTTTCGTACGTATTATTTTAGGCTTTAGTTTGTCAATGGCTTTATGTGTTTCTTAAATTTCAAATATATCTGTATTATGTGTTTTGACTATATTTTCTAATATTGCAAGCCTTCTATATTTATGTACATAATTCGGATTGTATTCATCCTCGTCAATGATGGTGGTTACCCTGAAAAGGGTAGTTTTATTTCGGACGAAGGTTGTTTGATCGATAGGGGTTGGGATGATTAACCGATAGCAAAACTCGAATTTACATTCATGTTATTATCGCTACTATTTCCAAGGTGCGCCAGCTTTATAACTAATCATTTGTGTAATAGCTTTCTTTGAGGCTCATTCTTTACTCCCATACACACGTAATATATATTAATATATAATAAACACACGGCGCGTACAATATGTATTATATATATATGTATTATATATATATATATATATAGCTGAATTTGTCTATCTAAATACTATGTGATGATAATTTAAAAATAAGTTTGTAAATTAGTGCTTACGCTATGACACTCAAGAGGCATATTAAACGGAAGAATTATTATAACCCTACAGTCGACGAAATATATAATGAAGTGTTAAACAAAAAATAAGTATGTAAAATTAAATTTGAACACATCGGTGTAATAACGGTAAAAATTACCGTTTTTTAAAAGACAATGTTTAACATTTATTCAAAAAGAACTTTATACAATAGTTCTATACGATATAGTAAACACACGTAATATATATTAATATATAATAAACACACGGCGCGTACAATATGTATTATATATATATGTATTATATATATATATATATATATATATATATATATATATATCTGAATTTGTCTATCTAAATACTATGTGATGATAATTTAAAAATAAGTTTGTAAATTAGTGCTTACGCTATGACACTCAAGAGGCATATTAAACGGAAGAATTATTATAACCCTACAGTCGACGAAATATATAATGAAGTGTTAAACAAAAAATAAGTATGTAAAATTAAATTTGAACACATCGGTGTAATAACGGTAAAAATTACCGTTTTTTAAAAGACAATGTTTAACATTTATTCAAAAAGAACTTTATACAATAGTTCTATACGATATAGTAAATTATTACATGTCAGAAAATTATTAAAATAATTTGGTAAATATATTTATATGAGTTTTATTGAAATCTAACCTTTCTCAGTTATCAAGACGAAGTGCGTTAATGTAATAGATGCCTAGAAATTATAAAAGGACAACAGAACGGGCTCAATGAACTGCTGATGACTTGACAGCTGCTATTAGCGATGTAAAAAATAGAATATATCCATAAGAAAAGCAGCCAAGAATCGTGATTTACCATTCAACACACTACAGGAAATGCTGAAAAATATGAAAACGAGTGCTCCTCAAATAGGAAGAAAATCTGTTTTCACCAAAGAACAAGAATCTGAAATAGCTGAGCATTTAATGCAACTGACAAAAATGTTTCCCAGTTTAACTCTATTGCAATTAAGACTTGTTTTTGAGTATACGGAAATTTTTAAAATTCCACATAGATTTGATAAAACTAAGAAATTAGCTGGTAAAGATTGGTTAGAAGGTATTTTGAAACGGTGCCCTAATATTTCAGTTCGTAAGCCGGAATTGACGAGTTTAAATAGATTAAGAGGATTGAACAAGGATGAGGTTAAACGATTTTTAATTACCTTGAACAGGTTATGGATAAATTCAAATTTAGACCACACAAAATATATAATATGGACGAAACTGGAATAAGTACAATTTATGGGACGAACAAAATTTTAGCCTCCAAAGGACAGAAATAGAGTCAATTTTGCTCATTATTGATAACCACAAAAGTCGCATAAACAAGGAAGCACATAAGTTTAGCAAACAAAACTTGATAATTTTATTGTCATTGCCGCCTCATTCATCGCATCGTTTACAGCCTTTAGATGTATTTTTTTATGAACCATTTAAAAAAGCTTACATAAAAGAATGTGATCAGAATATGAAGTTACATGAAAATTAAAAGATTACGGCGTACAAGATAGCTGAATTTAGCTAATAAAGCATATGTTCAAGTTAAGACATTTGCTAATGACGTAAGTGGATTTTCTTCTATAGAAATATATCCAATGAATCCAAATATTTTTTCAAATGAAGATTTTCCACTGGAAAAATATACAATCAGAAATAAATTAAGTTTTATCAAATAATCTTCGTGACGTCGCACCTTTACTAACTTTAACAAAATCAGGATCTAAAAAAATGCATTCAGAAGTTTATTACCCGAAGTGAGGGCTAAAATCGGTCAATGACTATTTGCATTTATTTTTTTAAGATATTTTGGAATAATTATTAACACTGAGATAACGGAACCGTTCTTAAGTAACCAAGTGTTTAAGATATATAATTAGAACAATATTAAGAAGATGCGTTTACTCTAAAATTATGACAATTTTGGTTTGGTGACTGCCATTTCCCTATTCTCCCCTAATATAGAAGCAAGTAATCGCACTTAAAATGTTATACAATTAACCGGTTAGGTTTAATACAAGCATGTGTAATAAAATAAATTACAGCGATTACAAAATAACTGCCCGTAAGTACTTAACAAAACCAGGTATATGCGCATTAAAAATATTGACATGTTAAATTATCCTTATGTGCAAGAAACAATGAAGAGTACTTTAAAATTGTTCATATTACTGATAAAAATGTCGAGAAAAGTGATTATTATTATCAATCGCTAGGACATAGGTACCAAAATACAACCATAAAATCATAATAAGCGATAAAATATAATTTTGACGTAAATTACAGAAATTTATAATTTGAACTTTACACAGTATTGTTTATTTAATTATTTATTAAGTTATTAATTTAAATGCTTCCCATGCAAGGTTTTTTTGTGGATTTTTTCATGCGAAATTACAATTTACTAAGTAAGTTTCATTATTTTTTCAGCTCGCCTATATTTGAATAATGATGAAATATATCGTTTATGAAATTCATAATTTTCGGAATGATGAAACAAAGTGTAAGATTATACATATTTTTCTCCCTTTCTTTCTTTCAAAATATGAACTGTTGCTAATTATAATAGAAATTATCACGACTAGGGAGACATTCCAAACGGGAGGTATATGGAAATTGAAAAATTGTTGATTAACGTTAAAGTTAGTTAAGTACAAACATGTAGGTACCAAATTGAACAAATTTTTATTTATTGACTAATGTTCTACAATAATCACTTCTAATTCAAATTAATTAATCATCTTGTCTGGTTTGAAATGATCATATAGCCCTGTTTTGTGATACAACAAGAGTTAAAATGTTAACACCGTAACAATAAGTCCGTGTAATTAATATAGTCTTAAAGCTTAAAATATTATGTACACCGAATTAAAATATTTCTAAAAAGTTATATGAAACTACATATAAGTAATAGAATATTGTAAAGCATAAATGTCAGGGATAATCAAATATTTAATTATGCACGCTATGCATTATTTTTTATATAACTATTCCATTTTGAAATAAAAATTTAAAAGTGTCTTGATTCTTTTTATTCTGTGAATGGTCATTTTTGGTGTGCAGTAAGCTTTACTGAGTTAAAATTGATAAGCGCGGTATTTTCGCATTTAACCAAACGTTTATCAGTTGTACCTTGTTTGTTTATTTTTTTTTTTTAATATTTTGTGATACATTTAAGAATTCATAAAAATATTACTCATAATGTGCAAAAATCTTGTCGAAATAGCTACCGAAATTTTTAAAGCGAATTGCGTATTATTTGGAGATTTTATTTTAAAATCGGGACATAAGTCGGGCTTTTACATAGACTTAAGGAAAATTATATCACACGCTGAATTACTGGTAAGTGAACTGTTTTTATTAAATTATGTGTTAAACATATTATGGCACAATGTAAGTGTATAGTTGTTTATTTAACAATTTTATTTTCAATATAATATAAAAGTTAGGTAAAAATGGTAATCATTTTTTCGTAGTTCTACTGGTCGTGTAATTAAAATTCTAATATTCCGTATGAAAAATGTTCATAAAATGTCAATTATTTTGTCAAATTTGAATTACGACGGAAATTATTAAAAATTTTTAGTTTTGTAATAAGTATTGTAATTATCACTAAATTATTATTACGAAAGTATGGACCACCATTTTGTAATTGCGATTATTTTTATGTTTTATCTTTAGAATGATGTAACGGATTATATTTATAAAGAAATGAGAGGAAGGAACATTAATTGTGATGTCATTTGCGGCGTACCATACACTTGTATTCCAGTGGCTGCGGTTATTTCAATAAAATCGAAGATACCGTTGCTATTGAGAAGAAAGGAATCTAAATCGTACGGAACAAAACAGCTTGTCGAAGGTACATTTAAAGAGGGTGACAAGTGTTTGATTGTTGAAGATGTTATGAGTACAGGATCAAGCATTCTAGAAACTATAGATGTATGTAATAACGGAAAAATTTAGATTAAAATTAAATGTGTAATATAAATATTTTTTACTTATTGCACGTGGGATTTACGTATTAGTACATTTTTTTTAGCGATGCTTAAAAAATTACCATAATAAATTTTATTTCAACGATTTTTTTTACGGTATTTTATATGTTAATTATGATGTAAAATAATTTGATGTTATGAAGTTTTAATTTACTATGAACTGTGCTTATTTTAATGATTAGGATTTGAAGTATGCTGGTTTAGAAGTTAAAGATATCTTTATCATTTTAGCCCGCGAAGTTAATAGACTTGAAGAAGTTCGTAAAAAAGGATATCGTATTCATTATTTGTTTACCATAAACGAGGTAATAATGAATATGCTTGTAAATTTAACGTTTGAATTATATAATACATTTTTAAAAAGTTAATTAGGAAATTTTTTGAATATATACTTATAAAAAGTGTTTTCCTTTAGAAAATTTATTGTGTACTTGAAGATACTTTTATCGAAAAATAAAAATTTAAATTAATAATAAAATTAGAACAAATAATTGATAATAACTTAGACAGTAAAAAAATTTTGAAAACTTAAATTGCTTTATCTAAATTATATTTTTATTATATTTATAAGTTTTAAAACGAAATTGTAGTTTTAAATTGGTGAAATTTGAAAGAATACGCATTTTCGATCCCCAAAAGTCGTGTAAAAAAATTAAGCCGCATTTTTATCCTAAATTCGTATTGTTACCACACCAACTTATTAGTATTTTATCCTCATGACTATATAGAATACTTATATATTTTTTTAAAATCATTTTATAAGTAACTGTAGCATATTCGTCTTTTTGCATAGTGTTTCTTTCTTTTTACTTATGTTATGGTTAAATAGTTTTAGAAATCTAATTATACAAAATAACCGAACTACAAATTTTTCAAAGAATCCGAGGTTAAAGTGAATTGCGAATATTTTTTTTTAGGATTGGTCACTTATTTAACTGACGTATTTATGGAAATCTTGCATTTATATACGTATGTAATATTATTTTTCATTATACAACGACGGTAATCTCTTGCGGTTTATAAAGTCATGCAATTTTTTTTAGACAAATTTGAATCGTATTTACAGTTATAGTTTCTCTAGTAATACTTTGTAAAATATGATTTAATAAGTGGCTCCAACTTCAATTTATATATATATATATATATATATATATATATATATATATATATATATATATATATATCATTTTCTAAATAATACATTTTATAAATTGAATAAAAAAGTCTGTGCTAATAAATGATGTCTAAAAATATATTATGTTCATTCAAAATTTATAATTCTTTATCAGTTTTACAAGTTAACAGTTAAAACTGATTTATTCTGTAAATTTACTAATTTTACTTCAAATACGAACTTTGTTTTATTACAGTTCGTTAGTATTTTGAGAGATGAAAATTTGATAACCGAGGAACAAGCTTCGTTAATGAAATGCGCAGTAACTTATAAAGTTATTCCTAGTAAGTATTTGTTTTTATATTCAGTTGTGCACTAATGTGTTTTATGACGGAGTTCATGTACATTTTTGCGCTTTTATGATGTACAAGTTAATTGACAGCTTGTGACGAGAATTCTTAAATTTGGAAATAAATTCCTTTAGAACGGAGACTACAATGCAAAATGAAGAGAGTAAGATCTAGAATAATTGATCAATCGGGAAAATGACTTGTTGAAGCAATACATGATAACTCTCTTGGCGTATTGAGTATCGGATATATTTTATATCTTATTCGTAGTCTTCAATCATACAGAACTGTAAAACTATCATCGATTTATACCTTCGGCATTATTAGTGACGTAGTAAATTCTCATTCTAAAATCAGATCACAACAACAATCACTCGTTAACAAAACTGGACCAATTTCTCGGACACAATAGATTTAGCAGTTTTCACTACTCTGATGTAATTTTGTACGCAATAAGTCTACCAATTATGACTTTAATAAACGTGAATACAACACTTTTATATCCTAATTGAGATTAGAAACGTAATTGGAAATACTTGTGCGGTCACAAAAATGGCAACGTAATCGTCACCTTTCGTTAAAGTGTTACTGCATTGCATTAAATCTGAGATAAAAATTACACATGTAAAAAAATTCTCGCTTACAAATTGGTTAAAAAGCTTTTGAATCCAACTGAAGAACCTGTTAACTTGAAATAAACGGTAACTGACAAAAACGGATAAAGATAATGCAAATTACTCGTCAATCGTTTTCTCAGCTTTTAGTTGCATGTTCAAAATTTCTTGAAAGAATGTTCAGAGTTTCTGAATAAAAGTAAATTCTTTTTATTCAAAGAAATGTTCGAACGCCTTCGAAAAACATCTAGCATATCTCCTGCGCTACGTAAAATTACTTCAGAAATAATTCGACACTTCCCGCCTAAAGCGACCATACTTCTACGCTATATGTATTCAGCAGCACGCTTAGAACTTGATATTTTCCAAACATGTGGAAAACTATAGATTATTATGGCTCGTAAATTTGGAAACCCCGGATCAGATGTATCTTCCTACCGAACAATTAATTTGCTTTGTTCTTTGTCAATAAATATATTAAATTCAATACTGAATAACCATTATGTAATTCCAAATTATTCGATCATTTCACCATTATAGGCTAGTTTATGATCTTCAATGTTTTTAAATGATAACGTGTGCTCCGCGGTCTTTCTTAATGTTGTCATATGGGACTATTGTATAAACTCAAACAATTCCTTATACGCTATTAACATTGTACTTAAATGCGAGAACTTTTATTGTTCATGTTAATGATTTTCTCCGTCCGGTGTTATTCCCTATTTATACAGCTCACATGCCTACATCTAATCAGACTATTCTCGCCACATTTACAGACCACATATCTATACTTGTCTTCAACTCAAACGCTGCAATTCATAGCGACGTAAATCGTGTAATAAAATGGGTGCAGATTTTGTAGTACAAAATTCAGTCCGTCAAAGTGTCATTACGTTATATTTACAAGTATGTGACCTGTCCTGTTTTAAAAATTTATGACTCGGTCCGTTATCTTGGATGCATATGGACAGGCATGTTGACGGAATAGCATCATTCAAACAATGAAAACTATCTTTAGTCAGTGTAGATTGTTGTACTCGTTATTAAGAAGCTAATCAACTTTGAATTTCGTAAATTATATCTAACGACGATAGAGCCCACTTGGAGGTATCAATTGGAGCTATAACGACCAAAACATCTAATCTGGGAAAAATTCAAAGGAAGCAGTCTAAAATACTTCGTATTATTACTTCGACGACAAGATATGTTTAATATACAACATTGCACATAGATATACTTGTATCATTTGTCAAAGATACTTAAAGCGATCCGTATAGAAAGTTTTCCGATAAGCTGCAATGATGTTCAAATTAGATAATCAGACCGGATGTATCTACCAAACATTCTAGGAAATCTTTATACACGTTTCAAACGAAGAAAATGGTGTTAAGAGGCTCTTACGATCATCTAGAATATCTAGAATATCACCGACGCTCCACATTGTGTTTGATATTATCTCATCTCGACTACGTAATATAGTTTTTCCCATCATCCCTTATTTCACATTTATTTTAGATTGAATATTGATGTTGATTGTTTCGAAGCGTTCATCCTCTTCTAATAGAGATAAATGGCTTAAAATTTTTGTTATTCACAGGTTATTTCACAACAATTTACCTTCCTGCTGTTTCATAATTACTGATAAATTCGTTATAATTTTCTAGTCCTATAAAACCAAGTCAAACGTAAGTTTAAATCTCCGATTTTTCAACGTTATTTCATTTATTTGCAATTCTCTTAAATCTGTATTCTCGTGCTGTTTAGCATAATGCTTGTAATGACGCGGTTTTTTATTGTGTGCCGGTAAAATTTCGTTAATTCTATATTACTACGATATAATGAACGATGTTACTATTTTCCACTTTACCGATAGGTCAATGATTTTTTCTTTTTTTTTTTAGGTGCCGTGTACCACAACTTAGGTTAAGGTGGCAACTTAATGATATTAATTGCCTGGGTTATTACTCATAAACCTTGCATCGGAATTTAATAGTTTTAAAGAAAAACAGATACTGCTATTTTTCTCTGGTTTTATAATATTCGAATTCGTATTAACTTCCGTAATTTAATAATAAATAATCTTCACTTCGCGAACACACACACACATCTTCTTGTTTTTGTTTCCAACACTTCCGAAGGTTATCAGTTCGTTGATAATACCATCCATGTTTCATTTTCATTGATATACCCTTTTATCACTCGTACTTTCTTATGGAAGTGATGCATAATAACTTTGTTAGATTTATTTTCACGTCCAGATTTCTGCACCGTAACTCTATACTGATTTCAATACAGATTTGTACATTAGTACGGTTTTATAACGATAATTCAACTCTTTTCATTTTTTTTGCGTACGAATTTTTCGTCTTAATTTTCTCAGTTAGAGCAATCTATTTACATTATCCATTTGGATGAAGCTATTGGTGATTTTATCGTGATTTCTTATGAGAAATTCTACATCGAAATAAATTGCTTTACAACCTGAATCTCTAATTTTAATACGTATACTTCTATAATGATAAATTACTATTAAAGTTAGATAATATATAACGTTCATTCGACAAAGTTTGCAACGAAATAGTAGTGTGTCTGTTGATGTGCAATGAAAATAAACTTCGCTTCGATTTTTAAAATAAAGTATATAAAAAAAAATGGATTTTCTGAAAAAATTTATCACGGGGATCTTTAAATATAATAATATATTTATTCTGGTTTTTAGCATTTCGACATCGTTTATCGTACGGCGAAAGAGCAACTATAGCTCAGAATAAAGCTGCGTCTAAATTATTTACTTTAATGCACGAAAAACATACCAATTTATGCGTGGCTGCAGATTTAACCAACATGGAAAATATTTTGAAATTAGCGGATGAAATTGGACCGTATATTTGTATTTTGAAGCTGCATTTAAGTGTTATTTTGGACAAAACCGATGCCAGTGCAATTGAACTTCGAAAATTAGCTAAAGAGCATAGATTCGTTCTTCTAGAAGACAGGTAAATCTGCATATGCGACAGTGCGTGGCTTACGCGCGTGTTGTGTGTATTTTGAATAAACAAGATTTACTTTTACTGAATAACGAAAATTCTTGATAGTACCAACTACAAAACGTCATTAATAGTGAATTAAAGTAATATTTTGATTTAACAAGAAACATGTAAAGAACGTTGAAAAAATTAGTACATACATTTTTTGTGTAACAACATTCTTAGAAATATTTTGTAAAATAATACCCATTAACCGAATTAAAGTAAATCTGTTACAAATTCTTTGAGCATTGAATGTACCTTTTATATTCATCCATGTTTTCTTTATATATGGCTTTCTCTGCAAATTCAAGGAATGCTACATGATTCTTTCTGTTCAAGATGAGCTAGTTTTTATATTTGTCAATATTGAAAGTGTCACGCAGTGAAGAGAAGACAGGACACTCAAAGATAAAATGATGAGTATCATCAACAGCATCCTTAGAACACACGGTGCACCTGTCAGCAGTGGCAAGCTTATATCTGAACAAATAGGCTTGAAACGTACCATGCCCAGAGAGCACCTGCGAGTTGTAAAAGTTGAGTCGCATATTTTTGATTTTTAACCTTTGATAGACATCCGACAGGAAAAAATAAGTTTATGTTTTTTTCTACCAGTAGCATCTGTATCCCACCTTCTCTGCCAAGCATCGACAATCAAAGTATTGACATATTTCTTAAGAATTTTATTAGGAACATGTGTTCTGATGGTGTTGGCAAAATTGTTATCTAACAAAATGACCCCATATGTGTAACTACACCAACAAGCCTGTGCTCACTGACCATCGATCTGCCAACTAAATATAAATCCAATGGCAGAACGCCACTAATGACACAAGCTGCCGATGTAGGTGCTGTTTTGTAAAGAGACGAAATTCTAAAGAGACATTTCCTTTGTTATTTGTTAACTGTCTTGAATAATCTGGGACTTACATAGACAGCAGCCGCATAACCATAGAGGCCCTGAATGAGGCCCTTATACAGTATGAGCCGCTCCCTATAAGCCAATATGCATTGGGCTGGATTCTAACAAGTATAGAGAAGAGATTGTTACATTTTTGTGTTATCATATTGCAGTGTCGAATAAATGTCAGGTTTTCATCAGTGATAACTGCTAGATATTTAAGAGTAGTTGCGTGTGATATTGTACACCGAGATAACAGAGGTAGGTCAGCAACATGGCCAGCAATGCTTCGATCACCAAACACTGAATATCAGCACTTGGCGACTGAAAACACTAGATCAAGGTCACCAACAGTAGAACTCCTCGACCCGGTGGTGAAGTACTGAATAAAGCAGATCCACATGGTAGGGCCTAAGACTGACCCCTGAGAAACACCACAGATAGCCACCCTTTGAGAGAGTGAGGTATTTAATTATTATATTAAATAAGGGTTGATGTTCTTATACTTCATAATATCAATGATGGCAGACCATCTACAATTGTCAAAGGCTCCTCTGACATCATAGGAGACAACAACTGCAGAGGCGCCAGCCTTGATGGAAGTTTTAGTTTTTTAACAAGTTTGTATACCGCACCTTCTGAAGAGAGTCCAGTCCGAAAACCAAATTGATTTGTGTGAAGCAAGTTCTTACTGGATACCTCATCTAGTAATAACTTTAGGACAACCTTTTCGAACACTTTGCCAATCGAATTTAAAAGTGAAATTGGACGGTAGCTGATAGCGAAAGAAGGATCTTTGCCAGGTTTTGGAAGCAGCTTAACATTAGCTAGCTTCCAGCACCATGGAAATATTTGAAATTCAATACACTTTGTAAAAAGTATACTAAATAACTGTGGGAATTTCTGATTTAAGTGTTTAACAATTTTATTATTAATTCGGTCTGACGCAACAGTTTTCCTGTTACTGAGAGATTTAATGATGTTATCTACGACATCTGATGTGACACCTGGTGTAATACCACCAGTATGCATAAGCTGCAGTGGGACATCAGTTTTATTGGCGAAGAAGTGCTCCAGGAAAAGCTCACACCTATCAGTGTCGGAAAAGAGCAGTTGCTGACCATCCCATAAGTCTGAAATTATCAACCCTGCCATATCCTTCACTGACATTTCGTATGGTTTACCCCATGCACCACTTTCGCTAACAAAGGTTTTCCAATGCACGAGCTTGGCCCTAGCAATTTATTTTTTATATATACTATTTAATTCCAATATTACATTGTACAAAATAAACGATGTGAAATAATTCTTACTTTTCGATTTCTTTTTTCTAACAATATTAATTTTATCACTAAAGTTTTGTAATTTAGAATTACACCAGTCATTAGCAGGAGCTTTAACGATATTCTGACTCCTACCAACAACATCAGAGATGTATTTATTAAACTTATTAATACGAGTTTCTAGCGCCAAGCTTTGCCTGCATTGATGGACATTGTCAACAAATATTTGGACATAATTTGAATTTAATTTATTTTTGAAACTGTCAAAGTTTAATTTATTATAAGTTAGGAGTTTACTTTTAAATTTGCCCTTGATATCAAAACAGATTTGCTTGTGAAAGGTGAGTTCGGTGAGGTCAAAGTGTTTTAATTCAAAAGTTAGTGTTGAGGTTAAACTTGAAGAGACAAGCTGATAGTCAATGATGCTACTCCCATTGTAGTTTGAAAATGTGTAGGATTTGCCATTTTTAATAAACAAGTTGAGTAAATATATTGCGATATTTTAAAATGTGTAACGTAATTTTGAGTCCCTGCTAGCGAGTTAAATTTTTCTTTTTTTTTTTTAAAATTGGATTTTAAATTTAATTACGTACTACTCAGAGTCACAACATGAAATATTGAACTATTGGTACGAAAAATCTTGATTTCTAATTATTATTACTTTTTTTTCAACATTTTAATTAAAACGCGAGAATTTCGAAAGTCTGTCAAGTTTCGTCGTTAACCAAGGGGAAAAAAATAGAATGTTTACTTTTTCTGTAAAAATATTTGTAATCGTCTTCATAATATTGTGACATAAAACACACCCGATAAACAATTTTCTGAAAAAAATTTTCCTTAACAATTACTTCGAAATAATAATGATGATGAGGACCTGTTCTCTTTAATAGCGTGGCAATGAAAATATGCTCTTGCCATTGTTTGAATGGACATAGTCGTTGATTATCTTTCAAAATATTTAAAAGTTCGCTAAATTTTCATTATACATTTCTTTTTTGACGTTACGAAACGCGAGTAAGTAATTAACATTGCTTTGATATTCTTATCTGTATGTTAGTAACATTTTTTGGTACTGCTGATAATACTGATTCATATTCATATCATAATTATTGATTAAATACATTAAAACGTTACATATTAAAGTTTACATATATATATATATATATATATGAATGCTTCCTTTATCAATTAACTCTATCCATTTACGTTTATAATTAACATACCATATCATAAACGTTAATCATCACTGTCTCTATACGGAGAATAAAAATTACACATGTACACCCGTACACATCGTAAAAATTGTAATTAACCTGAAGTGTTCTATTTATATAATGCATTCATCAGATAAATGTTACAAATTCCATCCTGTTTACTGTTCGGCTGAATATGCCGCTTCAGTACGGCTGAACAGTGCTCACACAAAAAAGATCGATATCGAACTGAACGCAGTTTTACGTATAATTTATAGTGCAACTATATTAAATCCGATAGAATGGTTATCAATGCTAGCGAACATTGTACCAGCTCGTATTCGTAGAAAAAGTGCGACCCTTAAAGAATAAGCGAAGTGCGCAAACGATATAAATCTGCCGATATATCAGGACCAAAAAAACTAAAGTATAGAAAGCCAGCTTATAGACCAGCTAGAAAACTGTTCTCAGAATTTTCTGACGCAGTTGCAGCCTGAAAGAATCGAAAGAACACAGATCGAAATAGAACAGTAGACACACCGGCCATTAGGATTTGACCCACAGCGGAAAAGCTGGGTGCGTCTTAAACGTGTACGAACTGGCCCAGAGCCGCGAATGAAAAGATAATCGTGCAGCATCATGTGTGACTACATCATAGTTAAGAAATTTGAACGTGGATATTTAGGCTACCCGTAGACATACGAAATAAATATATATATACCTAAGTATGACAGTATATTTGCTGTATGTTTGAAACTTTTAACGTATGAACTATACCGACGCTCAAGAAGATGTCTTTTAAAAATAATGTGTAACGTACATATTATATACTTCGCTTAATGATAATAATCGCAATGATATCCGTAGTTTTAGTAGTATTAATAATGATTGTCCTTTACGTTTATTTCATAATTTTACATACCCCGTAGCATTATTTCTTAAAACAATTAAAAAATACATACATACATATATATATATATATATATATATATATATATATGTATATATATATACGAATCGATCTGGTACGTCTTCAGGAAACTAGCCGATATCGGGCATGTAGTGTCTTTACAATATTCGGCCATAAGCAAATACACAAATTTGGTCACGGCACATTCGTTAACGGGATCCCATGCATTAGAGGCAATTCAAAATTCGGACGGTTATGACGACGAAGAAACGGGCGTATTCCTTGTCGCTCAATTAAGTTCCGCCGGAAATTACATCACTTCGTCGTATACACAAAGTACGTTTTCTTATTTATATTAATCATCATCATTATAATTTTCATCTATTATATCTTGGTCTGTTATAGCTGCCTCTGCCTTTCCATTTGTATTATTTTCGGCGCCGACTTCCTTCTATCGATCTCGTGTATATGCTTCATCCTTCTTCTTCCTCTTGTGTTTTTTCCCAGGATTCTTCCTTCTATTGCAATCGTAAAAAGATACTCTTTTTGGAATTTTTTATGTCCAAAATATTTCTTTTTTTACTTCAAGATGGAAACCATTAAGTATGCGTTTACGTATTTCGTGTCATTGCATGTGTGTTTAATTTTTATTTTATTATGTAAAAATGGTCGTACTGTTTTCTTTTTTTTTTTCTAAGATCGTATTATTGTTGGCTAAATAATTGATATATGATGAACCATGAATATATAAAAAATCAATTGAAAATTAGTTAAATCACTAATATTTATTTTCTTAAAGAAAACACAAAGCTTTTCGGCATTTACGCCATTATCAAGTGAAACATTTTTAACAAATCATAATTTTAAAAATATAAATTAAATATAATTACTTAAAAATATTTGATGGTGATTGTGAAAATATACTCCAAAAATGCTGTTCTGCTTCTGTTCTGTCTATTTTTTGATTGTTGAAATTTAACATCAATATATTTGTTTATTAATTGTGTTTTTTTATATTAATTTTTTCTTCAATACTATTTTCCGGATTCTGTAAAAGTTGTGTACTGGTGGAATTTTAAATTTTTCATTAACTGTTGCGATGTATGATGTCCAAAAGTAAAATATAAAATATAAAAATATACGAACGCAAAAATTTTTGAAAAAACACAATTTTACAAGTAAAATGAAAATAAATATTAAAAATAAAAAAAAAAAATGAATATATATATACATATATAAAAATTACCTCTGTGTATGTTGTCGTAAAATGAGAATATACCTCTTTAATCCGCTATTATTTGACTTTTCCATTACTATCGTTTGTTCTAATTTCAGTCTACGATACATCCAATATTAGTGCCATCATTTCAAATATCTTGTTTATTCACTACTTTAATCCTTCACGCCTCGGCTGCGTATAAAATATCTTGCGAGAATTAATATTTTTGTTAACTTCTTCCAAATTTTAATGGTCACTTTTTGTTAGAAAGTATAAGTTTCAGTCGTTTCATCGCGGTCTTGCCTAATTCGTCTTTTTATTTCATGTTAGCTCATTAGCAATCGAATATGCTAAATAAACAAAAGAAGTCACCGTTTCATACTCTGGAAGGAAATTGGTGTGGTTAAATACGAGCTTACGGTCTATTCTCATAATCTTGGTTTGAAATGTAATAATTGGCAATCCGTATCTCTCGTTAACTTCTTCGACGCGTATAATTAATTCCGCGATAATATTTGCGTATCTCGAATTAGAGACCTTCCTGCCGCCGATGGAAATACCGCCGTTGTTCCATTCGTACAAAACTTCCCGTATGATATATTCTCTCCGTGGAAAGTTGAAATCACGTTGTCGGACATCGCGTTCACATTTGAAAGTTGTAAATTCTTCTTCTGCGATTCTGACATTTCACCGTCATCGTATAAGCTTTCCACCAATTTAATTAGGTTTCCTGATATGCCCATTTCTATAAGAATATTTATTAAAGAATTCTACTTGACGCAGTCCTATCGTCGTATAATTGTTTTCAGATTATAAATTAATAACGGAAATATTTGTATGCCATTTTTTATGTTTTGTCCGCACGTTGATTATTTATTATCTCTTTAGAAACAATTAAACTAGCCGAACAATATCCGTCGCTTATAGCCGGAATCGTCTGTCAAGATGGAGCGATTTTCGATTTCCCGGGTTTTATTCAATTGACGCCGGGAGTTTCTTTAGACGATACCAGTGACATTCACGGTCAACAATATCGGACTCCGGATATCGTCGTAAAAGATCAGTTCGCTGATATAGCGGTCGTCGGAAGGAGTATCGTTAACGCGTCTGATTCAGTTGCAGCTGCTAAACGATATCGTACGGCATTATGGGATCAATATTTGGAAAGAATCAATATTTGATTGGGATTTATTTTTCTTATTATTCATGGGAAATTATTAAAATAATAAGAAAATATGATAAAAAGTTACGAGTCGAGAACGTTTCTGTAAGAACTCGTAAAAGTAAAAGGTATCGCGATGAATTTTATTAATTCCTAACGTAATTAACCGGGTTTTGGTTTATTTACATATTTTCGTAACTTCACAATTCCGTAAAATGTTCTTATTCCATCCATCGGTAATGTAATATATAAACACAGTTACAAATTTGTTTTTTTTTTCAATCTATTATTTTTAGTTCGTTTTAAGGAAATCTGATTTTGTGTGAGTATCGTGTTGTCGAAATTCTTGAGCACCATATGTCCACTTCGTGGAAACTCCCAAAGCATTCTTATTACGCTGTGATATTTTTTATTTAAAAAAAAACTCGTAAAGGTAGTTCCGAAATGCGATGTTATTTAATAATTTCTGTGTAAATTCTAAAGATATAGAAGGAAAAAACTTGTTGATGTCTGCATGCGGCTGCAATAGAAGTGCATAAGGTAATTTAACGAAGATAAATTTACTTGAAAAGCGTCATTTCATCGGAAATATACGGAAGAATATTTTTACTACCTTAAAAAAAGATCGTGTTCTCAGCACCCGAAACAATTTCTATACCAGACAAATTCTGTAAATAAATGTAAAAACGATTAGCCCAGCCTATTTACCCTCTTGCTGGACATCGATGGTAACGTAAAATTTAAGAACCGGATGCATGGAAAGTGCCGATAATCGTAGCCCTACTAAAACCTAGCACGCATACTACACAGGTCTCTAACGTCCGACCGATCGGTCTAATTCGTAATTCAAACAAAATACCGAGAAAAGCTATTCTAGCTGGGGTGCGTAAGCAGTTTGTTACTAACGTGCTTGTAAACCTCATCAACTTGTAGACCAAAATTTTCAACCACCGCAGCGATCAGATATTACAAAAAAAAAAATAAACATACTGGTCTTATCAACATAGATATAGGCAAGGCTTTTAATACAACCGAGCATATTTTATATGATATACAAATTTATCAACTACAACTTCTTTCATACGTTGTCCATACTTTCAAGTAGGGAATTTATTAAAAATACTTCATCTTCTTTAAGTCAAAACACTCTGCTCAGGTTTCTCGCGATAGAATCTTGGATCTTTTCTTATTTATCGTATTCTTTTATGATTCGGTTTATATACGGAAGTAACTGAATCGTGTCGAAGAGACACCATTCTAATAGACTAAATAAAGGAATGAGATGATTGTTGAATTATTTTTACAAGTGAAAAATTAAAAATAATAATTCTACGACTGAAACCGTCCTTTTTAATAGACGTAGACATTTTATTAACCACTGCATTGAAACTGATAATGATAAACAGTGCAGTTGGATAAAGGGCTATATTTCGCTTCTCGCTTTAATCATGTCATATAGAACTCACCGAGTACTCGTATCTTCAATAAAACGTTTAAATTATCAAAAGACGACGAAATATGAATATATAAGACCGTCACTCTGTACAGGCTACCGTGTACTGCGCCTGGGTGGTGCTCTGTATCGGCTAATTCATCAATGAGTGTGAAATTATTTCCTGCGAATAATATTAAATATATCTGCACTAGTGCGTTCGTTTCTAAGCCGTACAACCTACATATTAATGCGAAAAAGACAAAATGAATGATAGTTAGCGAGGAGAAAATTGATAGTACTTCGATTACAATTAACAGTGAAACAGTGAAGAGGGTAGATTTAAATACCACTAGTGTATCATAACAAACCAGCTAAACCTGGATATCGAAGTTAAAAGCAGATGTGCCGAGCCTGATAAGTTTTAGCAACATACGATAGATCCTTAAATTTAAGCATACGTTAACGACTGGTCCATCACTATATTATAGAACAACCACACTCAATTAGCGACAAGTTGAACGATATAAAGCGACAGAAGTGTGGCTACATGAAAAAAATGCTTACACGATCTCACTAATTACTGAAATACCAAACTAGAAAGTCTTAGAAATGGCGAAGTTAAAGGAAATGTCGAAAAATTAAATAACAGAGAACTGAAATTTTTAACACATTGTTCGAAGATAGCCTGACAACTTATAATTCAAGGGAAAATCATTTTGTGTTTTTTTTTTTGGTCGTCCCTTTCTTTCCCATACTTAAACTATTAGCTATATAAACGTAAAACGTAAAATGCGTATATTTGGCATTATATTAAAAAGTTATAATAATATTTAATAAATGTACCGGAAAAAATGCCCTCTCCATTTATGAAAGTAACTAATAATATAAACTGGTAAATAATAAATATGCAAGATGAAAATAGTATTGATGGAAAAATCAGACAAAAACAAAATGAAAAGCGCTAATTTAAAACATAATAAGTTTAATTATATAACGAATATGTAATATCATTTATAAGTAATGGAAACGAAAGCAAACAAATTATAACGTTATGAGAATAATACATTATGTTTAATGCGTCGATGCTTATACTTAGTATATCTAATACTTAGTTCACTGGAATTGCTGGAAGTAAATTATTACGGTGCACACTACAACTGAGAAAAAATTTTTGGGATAGTTTGAGGATATAGTCTTTTACATATGGTATCTGCAGAGCACTATGCATAATATGAAATTTTAGTATATACGGGGACATTGAGGATACATCTAAGACATCGATTTTGGACTAATTCAGTCTATTAAAACTAGCATTTGAGACTGAAGACCAAACTGGACAAGAATATGTTAAAATAGACCTAATGATTCACTTGTAGATTATTAATTTATTATTAATATTTAAGTGAGATTTACGTTTGAAAATGGGATAAATTGAACAGATTGCTCTGTTTGTCTCCAATGATGCATGGTCAATATGCTTAGAAAACGTTAGTCTCTTGTCTAAAATGACACCGAGATAGCGTATCTGGTCAGACCATTCTATATCAACGCCACTGACATGAAGTCTGGTCGGTAAAAACGGTCTTCGACGAGTGAAGAAAATTGCTTTCGTTTTGGAAGGATTAAATGCAATTTGCCATTTAGAAAAATACTTAATTACACGATCAACACCGGATTGTAACCTATTGCTGATAGTACTTGGCCTGTAGGAACTGCAGTACAACGCTCTGTCATCAGCGTATAAGGCAACCTCAATGTTATTTATATGCGGGAAATAATGCATGAAAAATGTAAATAAGAATGGCCCTCAATTCCAATCTCCACTAGATATGAATTTCGCTCCAAATGATTTAAAATACTTGACGAGTAAATGTTCATCTAGTCGCTCATTTGGAGAACAATATACGGCGGAGATAAGTTCCGTTAAATGAACATAATTTTACCGTACAAGCTGGGATAGCATCGTGCACAACATTACTGCTTACGGGAATATACGGTTTGTCAGCAAACGTCTGCTCTGCATTATATAATTTGCGATATACCTCACATCCCTTATAATTAGAGGGATGTTGCTGCGCACATAATGCGCATCTCGGCTGTATATTTTTTCTTTTTAGCAATCGGCTGAATTATGATTACCGGCGCATTTAACACACTTATAGGAGCGATTACAAAACGATCGGATTACACACTCGTAACAACAGAATCTGTATGTAAATATATTCATATGTACTTATACACACACACACACACATATATATATATATATATATATATATATATATATATATATATATATACGTGTACATATCTCTGTTATGCGTGTCAATGTGTAATATATAAATATGAATGTGATAAGTATATATGTATATATTTATAAATATATATATAATTAAGATGTACATGTATATTAATATAACGCTTTATATGTGTATTAAAAATATAACGTATCTCAATATGTGTGTATCATAGTATACACGTATGATATGTAAATATATACAAGCCTATGCAAACATAGATTATATATATATAAATGGCCAAAGCGACCTATGGTACAGGCCAAAAAAAAAAAAAGTATATATATAATCATTTACCTTATATTAAAAACAATTTCACATGGTTTAGCAGTAATATAGTTAACCTATTTCTACCCTAATCTTGACAAATATTTAATTTTGTTATCAGTTGAGAAATTAATTTTTTCTTATAATTTAAACAGTCTATTTAATCTTTCACAAAGATATTGTGATGAAAAAATTTTTGGCAAAACCATAAAAAAAATGATGTAACATTGGTTAAACAAACTTTCGCGTAAACAACGCCATTACTAAGAAACCTACTAATATTTTATTCTTTACTACTTCTGACTTGAAATATTATTCCTTTCCTTTTTTATGGACGTTTCATCTACGCGTGTATAAAGTGGTTTGGGTTTTTTAAGGTTATTTTAAACATAGCTGTGACGTGACGGTACTGTGATTGACACATGCTTTCGCCGAACGGCTAGTAAATATTTTTATATAATTTACAACTTTTACATCAAAAGTTTCTTAGAGAGTAGGAGAATAAGTTTATTCGAAACTGATCCTTCAGTATAATCTTACCACAGGAGTACGCGAGGTGTATGCACTTTCACCAACGTTATTTAACATCGCTGTGTGTCAGCTGTTCAATAAAGCAGTCGAAGATGAAAAAATTCATTAAAGTAATAAGTAACGCCGATAATATTCTAGTAATCGCAGGAATTAATGAAATAAGAAACGTTAATATAATTAACGATAGAAGCAATAAATTCCGAAGTTACAAAACTCGGTCTAAATTTAAACATTAACGATACACACATACGTAGCTTACTTCGAGGAAATAAGAAAAAACACCAGCAGGATATGTAGAAAAAAATTATATTAAATGGTAAAAATTCGGCTTTTAGCGACGAAATTAAATATCTCGGAATAATAATGGACAAAAAATCTCAATTACGATAAATATGTACAACATATAACCCCCTCATCGTCAGAAAACTTTATAATAAATTATAAATTTGGGTATAATTTATAATGCTCTTTTTAGATTAATCAGAGAATGTCGATCCTTAACATACTTTAATAAATTTAAAAAAGCCTACGTCAAAAAGTTAAAATCCTTGCGGAGATTAATTCTTATAAAGGTTATACCAGCGTATAGAACTTTTTTTTTTATTTATTTTTTTTAAATTTAAGTGCCTTATACTGCTACTAAGGCCAGAGGCACGGAAGGATAATTAAAGCAGCAAGACGATAGGTTGCGTAGGAAGGACATGATAACAGGATGTGAGGAATAGTAAGAGGGCAGCTGCAGGAATCACAGAAAGGTGCACTCTGGTTTAGAAATAAGTATTTATGGGTAAAAAGTGTATGCCCACCGCGTACGCGGAACAGGGCGACTTAATATTTTCTGTTCGTGGTGTGCCACCCAGTTTGCCTTCGAAAATCTTACAGCTGCTCGGCTATTCAGCTGGTCGCGTACCTGGTCCATAAAATCCTTTGTTGAAATTGGTAGGCTTTGCACTGGAGTTAAGATATCGGACTCTTTAGTTGTTTTGTCGACCACATTGTTTAAACCTACCTCTTTACGGTATCCACAATTACTATTTCTTCTTTACAGGATGCAGTCTGAGTCAAAATTTTTCCAACTAAAGGATGTTGTGATTTGTGCTTATTCTAAAGACATCGAGTAGAGCTGAGCGAATCGGTACAAATGAGGATCTTGCATTTGAGTTCCGAGGCGGCAATTTCGATGGCATAATAAAGAGTCGCATATAGTTCTGCAGTCAACACGCTAAACATCTCTGGGAGAGGATATCGTACGATATTATTACAGTAGAGGATTGGGCATCCGCATGATTGTTTACGTTTGTCTGCATCGGTGTAAATAATTTTGTGTTCACTGTATTTACGAGATGCCATTTGAAAAGCTTCAGGTATGGATGAACTGGATGACTTATTGTATTGAGAGATAAGAGGATTAATGGAATCAAGTAGAGGTAGGGGAACAGATTTAAGCTCTTAAGTATAGAATTCGTTTGTTCGTAATATACGAGTGAGGAAGGCATATTATGATTGATTAATGAGGATGAGGACGACATTGGTAGATTAAGTATTGCATGCAGATACGCAACGAAGTTGAATAAGAAGGAAATGCTGATTGAGATTAATGGGAAGTTCTAATGCATCATAAAAGAGATTAGATATTGGAGTAGACCGAATGGTGAACCGTGTTTCTCCTATGATGTCAGAGGAGCCTTCGACAATTGTAGATGGTCTGCCATCATTGATATTATGAAGTATAAGAACATCAACCTTTATTTAATAAATATAATAATTAATTACTTTAAAAATAGGATGGTAATTCTTGACCTTAGTACCTCACTCTCTCAGAGGGTGGCTACCTGTGGTGTTCCCCTCACGGATCAGTCTTAGGCCCAACCCCGTGGAATCTGCTTTATTCAGTAGTTCAGAGTTCTGCCTTAAGATAAATAACAAATGTGAGTTAATCTCATATGCCGTTGATTTGTTTCTAGTTTTCGATACTTACAAAAACTACCCTTTCAAACAGTTAGAAATTGTTTCGCGATTTCTAGAGGGTACTGTTGGTGACCTTCATCTAGTGTTTTCAGTCGCCAAGTGCTGCTTTTCAGTGTTTGGTGATCGAAGCATTGCTGGCCATGTTGCTGACCTACCTCTGTTATCTCGGTGTACAATATCACGCGCAACTACTCTTAAATATCTAGCAGTTATCACTGATGAAAACCTGACATTTATTCGACACTGCAATATGATAACACAAAAATGTAACAATCTCTTCTCTATACTTGTTAGAATCCAGCCCAATGCATATTGGTGTATAGGGAGCGGCTCATACTGTATAAGGGCCTCTATGGTTATGCGGCTGCTGTCTATGTCAGTCCCAGATTATTCAAGACAGTTAACAAATAACAAAGGAAATGTCTCTTTAGAATTTCGTCTCTTTACAAAACAGCACCTACATCGGCAGCTTGTGTCATTAGTGGCGTTCTGCCATTGGATTTATATTTAGTTGGCAGATCGATGGTCAGTGAGCACAGGCTTGTTGGTGTAGTTACACATATGGGGTCATTTTGTTAGATAACAATTTTGCCAATACCATCAGAACACATGTTCCTAATAAAATTTTTAAGAAATATGTCAATACCTTGATTGTCGATGCGTGGCAGAGAACGCGGGATACAGCTGCTAAGAAAACTTACTTGTTCCTGCCGGATGTCAATAAAAAATTAAAAAATATGCGAATTAACTTTTATAATTAGCAGGTGCTCTCTGGGCATGTCAGCCTATTTGTTCAGATTTAAGCTTGCCACTGCTGACAGGTGCACTGTGTGTTCTAAGGATGCTGTTGATGATACTCATCATTTTATCTTTGAGTCTCCTGCCTTCTCTTCACTGCGTGATACATTCAGTATTGACAAATATAAAAACTCGCTTATCTTGAACAGAAGGAATCACGTAGCCTTCCTTGAATTTGCAGTACCATGCTTTTCAAATTTACAATTACAAATTAATCAAGGACAATTATCAAAATCCATTACTTCGGTCACATATCCAGGCACCCGGAAAAAGACCGTCTACTTCAGCTTGTTCTAAATGGTCAAATAGAAGGCAGAAGAAGGGCAAGAACATCGTCTCTAGCTGACCGGCGGAAATGGTATAGATGCTGAAAGAAGAGTTACAGAGGAGGCTGCAACATCCGAGCCAACAATAGCTGAGATGATCGCCAAATTTCGAACGGAGAAGGCGTAGAGAGGAAGAAGATACCTATCTTCTTATATTAGTAAATTATAGGTATAGAATACATCGAAATAGATTAATTTCATAGGTGATTATCATGCTTTAAAAAAACATCGTAGAATTAAGAATAACTTACTTATATTTAATTCGCGGTCTATCTCAATTAATTATTTCGCCTAGTTAATACGGTGTGTGTGAGCATGTATATAGTGTATATGTACATGTGTGTGTGTGTATCTGCGTATGTTCATCGTACATTTCTTTTTACCGTATTTTATTTATTTTTTCGCACAATTTTTGTCGGGTTCTTTCCTATGGCCAAACATTTGTTTCATTCATTTTCTACATTTAGTAATACTATTTAAACTCTATGAAGCCCTTATTACGCAAGTCTCACTATGTAATAAAGCTTCTTTCTTCTTCTTATATTAATTTTGTTATTGATCATCGTGGCCATTACGTATGTATTAGTAACGAATTTTCTTTTATTCATTTTTTAATTTCCGCGAAATACGCCTTTTTTTTCTGTTCTGCCACTTTTCTTTCAAGTAAATATGTACGTCGTACGTAGTATATTTAATATCAATCGTCTAAGTAATAATTACCGGTATTCAATTTTAATATGTTAATATTTAAAATATATATTTCACCCGTCAAAGCTTGACGATCGAATCGTCATCAGTATTAATCGCTACGGGCTTATATATATTACGGACGGATTTTATAGCGGTGTCGGTGCCAGCGGATGGTGGATTATTCCACGGCTGAACTTTCGACGTGCCAAATACAATAAACAAAACGGCCGGTACAATTTGAATGATGGCGGATACGCCGAAAATTACTTGCCATTGCGTGTAGGTATCCTGAAGAATACGATAATTCCGTAAATTAATTATTTTTTATATATATATATATTTTTCCGTTGAAAACATCATAAACAACGGCGATGAACAATGTAATAAAAAAAAGTGATTAATCTAATGTCTCCAGTGAGACACTTGAATAGGGATTCGAAAATCAGATAGTTAATAGATTTATTCGTTTTTTTGGTGTTTTTTTCTTAATGGTTTATTAACTATGTTTATTCTCTAATGCACGACAAACCAAATAATATAGCTTGTCTACGATATAGATAGTTATGTCGGCGCATATCCAAACATATTTATTTATTTATTTTCTTTATTTAGAACATATCCCCTTTTCCCATTCTGGGTTTCCGCCGGTTTTACCCGTCGGCAGATACCCTTTACATTTCAATTAACATTATAATCTTAAAAATATAACAATTTGCATGTCGGTCCCATGTTTGATATAAAGTATTATGCGTGTGTATGTGTGATAGTATATTATTGCTAGTGTTCACTTTGTGTGCGATTATATATTATTGTTGAATGTATGTGTGTGTAATCCATGGGTTGTGTGTTCTTATAATTATTGTGTGTCTTGTGTTGTGTGGATGCTATACTTGAGTATTTCTGCGGGATGGGCAACCAGCGGAGGGGTGTTCTCGTTTATTAACAAAATATACACGTGTACACCTAAAACATCTTATACGCAATTTCTCTTCGCGAATTTAATATATTGTACAATATATATTGTAGTGTTAATTCTCATTTTTACGCATACTCTACGTTCTTCGTACCAATACACACACACGTATTCTATTCTATTTCGTAAGACTCTATTTATTGGCTTTTAAAAATAATTGTTATACTTAATTATCCCTACCGTTATAACATTAGAAAATCGTGTACACACCTCGTACGCTATAATTTATCGTTCATCGCGTTATACGTTTACATTTTTACATTTAAACAACAAAAAAAACGAGTTAAAATCACTAAACTTTCATTATGAAAAATCAAATAACTTTTCGGCTGTCATCCAACTACCGACTATATCTATATTTCCGCCTTCCTCGTGAATCATAAAGCAAAGATTTATGACACTTCAGTTTAGTTAATTGTTCGAAAAATGTTAGCTGTCACTCTCTTAATAGCTTACGTGACGCGTATAAATGTCATTTTGAAGTATTAAATGTAAAACATTTCTTTTGTAACTTATCCATTTTATAGGTAAACGAATTTATTACCATATCGCACGCTTAAATACGATAACCTCGAGCTAGATTGAATTACAATACGCTATCATCAACGTTCCCTTAATAGCGCGGTACATATTACGCGAATATTTTCCGCAATGTAATTAAAGCTTTCGTCACAAAACTAGATAATTTTCAGTGTATTCATGTAAATATTTTTAAAATTGGCACATTTCACCTGGACGCTAAAAATGAAAAAATTTAGCTAGTATTAAAATTTCATCTACCGTATAATGGGTATCGTGACTGAAAAGGTTAAAACTAGGTTTTCCGTATAGCCCGCTGTAATCTGTTTTATCTTCTTCTTCGTAAATTTTTCCATAATTTTGCAAAAAAAAAAAAAAATTGTAACCAGTCTGTATACGACACTTACGATATTATCGTATAAACAAAATAGAAATTATTATTATTACGGTTATTATTATAAACAATAAAAAGTAGTGAAATCAATGTGAAAAAGAATATACATAGCAGAAACAGGTAGACAATTCTCAATAAGATTTAAAGAACGTCGCAATGATGAAAAAGCAACTGTAAAGAAAACACGAAATCGATAATTTTTAAATTAAAATTATAAAATTGTACATCGTGAAAAACATTGTAAAAAAACAGAAAAGTACTGGAAAAATTGAAATAATAAAAGAAAAATATAAAAATAATTTATTAAGTTAGACGACAAATTTTGATGAAAAATTAGTTTTAAGAAGTATATTTAATTTTTAATTTTTCGTTTATTTTGTTTTTTTTTGATATTACAGAATTTAGATTTTTATTGTTATATATAGTTTTGTATAGATTATTACGTATATATTGCCGATTGGTTGATTATGTTGTTTACCACATTCACCATCGGGTTAGTTCATAATCGAGTCTATTATTTTACATCACGTTTCTTCGTAATATTGCAAATTTAAATTAAGTATTTTCTTACATTTTATTTTATTTTTATATTTTGTTATATTTCAGTTTTTATTTTTATTATTATTATTATTATTATCATTATTTTCGATTTATTTCTATTTATGTTCACACTTAAAAATCTATACTATTACATAAAGATAAAACGCTTTTTACTTGTACAGGTTTTTTGAAAATCCTATGCTACGACAAAAAAATCCTACAAAAAATCATAGATCGTTTGCAGCAACGGTCTGACACGAAAGGTTTATGTTTTTCTACATCCAAATCATCATACATTATTTTACATAAGAGGCATCTGTCATCCTTCAGTTTTTTTTTTTAAATATAAAGAACTCTCCCTTAACAGCCGAAACAAGGGTAAAATTCCTAGGTCTATTGTTCGACTCCAAATTAACCTGGCTTTATCATATAACCGAAGTCAAGAGTAGGTGTTTAAAAGCACTCCCAATTCTAAAATATTTATCAAACCCAAAATACAATATAAAAACCCAAATCCCCATAAATAGCTATAAATCTATAATCCGATCACGAATCAACTACGGGTGTCAGGTATACTGAACAACCAGTAAATCTATATTAAGAACATTAGATACAGTACACCATGCTGGACTTCGATCCATCCTTGCAGTACATCCCTCATCACCATCAAAGAGAGCTTGTGTGCATTAGCAGGATCTTTTCCACTTATACACTACAGAAAATACCATACTTACCTCTGATTTAAGCCGTCTGCTTAGCTACAATAAAACATTCTCATACACCAAAGAACGTACATCCCCTAACCCCCTTTCGGCAAATAACCCTATACCAAACCTACTTAACATACTATCAACATAATAAGCTTCATTCCAAAATTAACATTGAATTACAATATAATGATAACTCCTTTGGACCCTTAGCTTGCTCTTATCAAATTGATAATACGCTACACTCAATCCGACTAAGCGATGGCTGCACTTCCCTGTATGCAGAGTTGTACACAGAATTATGTACTGTATTCAGTACATCAGATCCGCTGTACTTCCACATCGAAAAGCAGTGGTTATAACAGACTCCCTATCCTCTCTACAACTAATATGCCCTCGAGACAATAAGAATACCATAATATTAGAAATACAACACAATCTACACGTACTACATAAGGGAGGATGGGAAATCCGTTTTCTGTGGATTCCAAGTCACATTGGGATGCACGGTAGTGATAAAGTAGACCATGAAGCTCGGTATATGATACTTTCACCAGTACCAGAATATTCACCACTTCCACCAACATTAGCACACGTACTCGTGAACAACATAAACAAGAATGGACTACCGACTTGACCTCACAACCTGCGCAGCATAAAATCAACCATAGAGAATCCTGGTGCCTTTCAGATGGCGCAAGCAGAAAAGAATATGGTACCCTAAACGGTTTACGAGTGAGTCATACAGCCGTAAATGGAACATAATTATGTGTACGTAATCTGATAGTTGAAGCTTCGTAATTTTTTTCATAAAGAAAATTCAGCGACCTTAACTCATTTTTTGGTCTTTTATTTTTTGAAAATCACCACACCGCGTACCAGTTCAAATTATTATTATTATTATTATTATTTAAAAAAATCGATCCACTTACGTAAATTTTAGAAATATGTTGTACGAATACGGCAATGATCAGACCGGAAGTAAAACTGACGCAACTGCATATCGCTTGCAAGATATCTGAAAATAGAACGAAAATGACGTATTGAGATTTTTTAGAAGAGAATCGATATATACTTAAGCGCGTATTTCAAAATCTCTATAGTTTATTTTTGTTATCGTTATATTGCCGGGTGCCACGCATAACGATTGCAGAATTTGACGACACTTACCGATTGACTTTACGACCACCGTTCAAATTACGGGATCAGATTCCGGTTAACCTTAATGCGTAACCTTCCGACGGTATGGATGTAATTTTTCCAATTATCGTTTCGAAACGGTACTACCGTCCGTTTTAATACCGGTCGCGTAATCTGTTAGGTGGCCAGAATTAGAAAATTTCCTTCGATACCGGTATATAACATAAGCGAGTTAAGATTTCTATAATGGATATAAAAAATTGGTACAACGTAATCTTTGTATTACCGTGTGATAGAATAACACCAGAGCACGGACTTTTATACGGTGTGTGTTATCATCAGGAAATAAAAATCCTTATATTATCGCGTGGAAAGTTGCAAACCAGCATGCAAAACGCCATATAATATATAGTAGACTACAAAAACAGGCCGAGTTACATTGTGTCGTGACAGCAAAGCGATTACAATCAGTTCTTCCGGGTGTGTGTCTATCTACGACATATTATGATTACCTTTTACACTACTTACGTACAAGAGAATATATGTATAGGTAAGTAGTCGCCTACCTTGGATACGGAGACAGCATTCAATGATGATAGAATAACACGCGCTCCTTCTATGTTTCTGTCCTTTTTTTTTTTTCGCAACGAGTAAGTAACCATAAATAAAATATAAAAAACGTTGAAAATATTTTAGAACGTCACTCGTCCAGAAATGAAATTAACCATTTCAGCCGTGTATTACGAAAAAGTTTATAGATTTATTATACGAAAGTTTATTAACTGCTTCCTAATTGTATATATTATGTTCAATGTATTTATATAAATATTTTTAAAATCGACACGTTTCACGTCAATAGGAAAATAAAAGTCGTCTATAACGGACATCGTGGCTAAAAAAAGTGTTAAGTAAAAAAATTGACACTCGTAAAACTTAAAAATCAGTCAATTTCGAAAATATTTTATTTCTCATATTCGTCACTTAACTGGTAACGGTAATATATCAGAACTGCCACGAATACGAAATAGCGTACAGACTTTTACAACACTTCGACGTCCAATACTCCATGTACCGATAAAAAAGAAAAAATCGATTTCTATCCATTACGGGATATTTTATCCGACAATCTAATTGCATATAGGAAGCAGTCCTTTAATTTCACTACGCTATATATAAACTCTAGATTAAGCCCAATTAAAAAATAAATAAATCATAAGATCGTCATACGATTTGTATTAAAAAAGTTCTATAGTATTTCATTTTCAACTGATAACGATGATATTTTATTTATCAACCTACGTTAGTTCGAAAACATCATCCTTGAGAAGGTAAGCCGTAAGTCAAGGTGTAATCAAAGATAGTTCACAACATGTGACTTCTAAATTGTTTGCTCATATATCTGAATCGACAAGTTTTGGAAAACAAAACTTGTTCGGACTTTGACCCGTTAACGGCGACTCTCGATTAAGTCAGTTCTCCACACGTAACAGATTGTTTTTAAGTTGTTCAGTGTAGTTATATTTTTCCGGAAGTCGTGCATATAAACATGACACAATACTAGGCCTGGCGCACTGCCTCGTGTGGTATTCTCAACATTGTAGGGTTAAGTTGTGAAAAATCATCAATCACATTAACGTGAATGTATCTTTCTACAAGATAAGATTTTATCAGCGTGTGATAAACAGCTTGTACATTAGTGCAGTAAGAAGCCAAACCTGATCAAAAGCTTTTTTAATATCGAGGAAAATCGCGGTACAATATTTATTTTCTTCGAAGCTTTTGTTTATGATGTCGATTATTTTGTGTGCTTTGCGCATTGAGTATGGTGGTTGTTCTTCAAACTAAACTGACAGGTATTATTCTTTTTCCTTCAAGACTAGATTTTATTCCTTCGAGTAGAATCTTTTTGAGGAATTTAAACTTCAGTTTGCACCTGACACATTTGTCAGATTTCAGTGAAAATTTTTATTAATCACAGATAGTTTCAATTATACGTAACGATTGCACCGATAACAGAAATAATCCGTGAGAAACTTACAATTTTTCTAGTAAATAAATTTGAACAACGGTAGCTGTTCGAATAGACGGTACTCGAAAAACGGATCGTGCGAATATTTTTGCAAATTATCATTTCCGGTTTAATGCGAAATATTCGAATTACTTTTATCATCTTATTTAATTTCATATTTACGATTATCGTTCTTCGTTAATCCCCAAAAAATTGGAATACGTTGAACACATTTTTCAAAATTGATTAGTTCATCGGTACGACCCTTCAAATTAAAAGTTCCGAATTTACTTACTACAAAAATTTGGACTCAAGTCGATTATAGATGTGGATGTTCCGACGTTGAAAAAACTGCTGAAACTTATATTAGTAACAACTCCGATAATCGATAAACTCGCGTTGCACGAACAGAACACTAACAGTAAGAACGATAATCCTGGAACGACAGCTCCTTAACAAAAAATTAAAAAAAAAATATAGAAAAATTAAGAAACGACATATTAAATAACGGTAGGCAAAATTTATCTCCAGCAAATTTTTTCTCCAGGAGGCCGAAATGAATCGGAATGTTTGACTGTGAGTTATACCGCGTGCCCTACATTTACATACCTGGAAACACACAAAATTAACAATAATATTTCACAACTATTTAGTAATCACTAAAAAAACCCTACATATATATATATATATATATATATATATATACACAATAAAAGTTTCAATATCGGTAATGCTGTTGCTTTTCGTCACACATCACGAATTCGAATTCCATCAGAGACGAAAAAGTAAAGAACTTCGACCAATTCAGCTGTCTATTAAACTGGTCAGTAATTTAGCACCGACTTGGAAAAAATGACACACCTCCCGCCATTGATATGCCCACGATATGTCGTTTGGCTAGTTCTGTAACAATATTGAAGTTGGATGAGTATCGCTTAAGCAACGTTCGTACACCAACATTTGAGTTGATCGAATTTTACTTTACTCATATATTATGCGTTTACTGTGTACATCGCGAAATGAAATGGGAACCTAAAGAAATAACCTTCATCTTGAAAACATCAAGCATCATGCGACCCGACTGGCACGACTGGCAATTGGCGCTATGCAACCGAGATTGCGAGCGAGAAATTGTCGACCGACTGTGAAAGAACCGAGAAACGGGCTTACCACGCAAAAAAAAAACGGCTAATATAAAACTTGGAATCAAAAACTTTATGACATGCGATGGAATGCCAAAAAATTAAATCATTGCCAATAGTAGAAAAACGTGGTACAAAATATAATCTCCGCTATAAAGAAAATATCAGATTTTGATAGTAAAATAAATGATAAAAAATACTTACGAGTTTAACCTCGATTATAATGAAACTTTCAGCAAAGCCAGGTTTGACAAACGTAGAAATAATACGGGTGGATTACCGAATACAAACTTCACCTGATTCAGATGTCAATATTACCTAAGTAATCAGAGTATGCGTTATAAATTTTGCATTTCAAAAAAGCAAATAGGTTTTGAAATGAACGTGATTGACGGGCATTGAATTCACAATGTAGCAGTACTTCGTGAATTCTTAATTTCGAAGCAAGAATGTTGATTTGTAGACTGATAACAGGGCTTTTCAGTCCATAGTCGCACGCTTGTTTAAAGAAATCGAATATGTTTCGTAATTGTAAGCAATAGATACAATAACGTAATAAAAATATCTAGATGCGGTCTATAATAAAAATCAAAAATTATCCAGTAACATGCAAGAGTATAATACTGAAAATATATTAGACTATCAATGCCTTAAAAGATAGCGGTTTAAAGTACGAGCAAATTGTATCAGGGAACGCAAGTATGTAAACAGACGCTGTAAAAGAGGCAACCATTGTAGAAGAGAATAAGATGGAATAGAAATAATTTTTACTGTCGACAGATACATCCCAATTAAAAGCGTTCGGACTGAAAAATAGATTGAAAAATAATACAGATTCGTTGTCAACGAATACATCAAAAATCTCAGTAGTCTACTGAAAATTGTTATGCAAGGCTCAATATAGATGACGATGTAATCGCATGATTCGTTGACTATGAAAAACATTTAACGTTAAATCGACCGAAAAAGAAGATGCAAAATTAAAAGTGGCAATACGCGTACCATTACAAAATCTTAACAGGGATGTTTGTTTTTTTTGGCGGTGCCATGTACTGCTACTGTGGCCAGAGACACCGATTGTAATATTTATATTAGAGGAAAGAGTTTAGTGCGTTCCAGAAATTGGAAGGTGTGACTGATCATGTTAGGATTATCAGAGATAGTGGATGAAAATGAAGAAGGTCGGGTTATGTGATAAGGCTGGAAGGCAGAACACTCATAGAAAATGTTGACAACAGTTGTAGATTACTGGTCACAATAGCAGCACGATGGTGTCTCTTCGATCGAGGATATGCTTAAGGGCTGATGCCCGATCCGAAGCCATCCGAAGCCGGGTAAGAACTACTTCTTCACGGTGCGATAGTTATATCGACCTTTTGCAGAGAGTTTTCTTTGTTTTAATACTCCGAAGCTTATTCGCGATTGGAGTGTCTGTCCATATTTACATCCACGTATTCCCGAGCTGATGCTCTATATAACTAGCAACATCCGCTGCAGGAACAGCAACTGGTAGAACTGGAAACATAGTTGATGCCTGTTTCGCAGCCTTGTCAGCTATGTTGTTGCGAGGATATCTGAATGAACCGGAATCCGACGGAAGATTACGTTTAAGTTGAATCTATAAACGGCAACCGTGGATTTATTTAGATTTCTTGACTTGCAGGATGATATTTTTTTTTTAAAATTAAATTCGACGTGTAAGCGCTGAGAAGAATGCGCTGAGATCGTACATTATGATGATAATAAATAAGGAAATGGTCCAGACGGATGGAGTAAAAAGGTATTTGAAAAAAAAATATAATGCAGGATAGATACATCTACTTGCGATATAGGAGACGGGTCAATAAGGAATTATTCCAAGACCTCTGAACTTTAAAGAATTGTAGCGAAGGGTATAAGGTATATCATATTTTGTTCAAAACATACGTCACTTTTGTTAACGTAATGATCATGATTATGTCTGTCCATCGCAAAACGAAATATTTTTCGAGGAACGTACATATTTTATTTTCTTATCGCCGAAGTCATTCTACAAATTAGGAATTAATTATACGGATAGTTTCATAGAAGATTACCTGCAACAGTCCACATCTTTCTTATATCCGTTATAGAAAGAAGCTTTCTTTTTACGATGAAATCGCTAATCACTCCGCCCAAGTAAGAAAACACGGCTCTCAGGAAATAAGAAATGCCCATTATCAGTCCGCTCTGTAACCAATTCGTTGTTTTAAAAATATTTTTTCGTTATTTTCTTTTAATATGAAAGTTTGATTTAAAATCATGATAAAAATATAAAAATATAAAAAGTATTAACTACATTCAATTTTAGGGAGATTTAACACGTGAAAGTGAAATATGAGAAGGTGTCGACTGGAATAATTTTTTTTTTTCACTATTTGTTATTGTTAGAATCTTAACGTTAAATAAGTAACTATATTCGTAATAATCGTTTAACACAGAACTTGTCTCGCGATACAAAACAAGAAAATAAATAAGGTTAAGAATTTAGTCGATCGACTAAAACATTCTTTAAAAAGTACGATTTACAAATTAAATCTTCCGCTTTATCGAAGGCGTCGTCGGATTGATTCGGTATTTAGAAGTTTGCTTATTGACACGATAGCCGACTGTCTTGTTTTTTTCTTTGATGACATCATCGACAAATTATATCTGCAGATTTCGTCGTTACGTTAATACGGCTCGTAAAATGATATTTTTTCTCGCCTGCATCTTGTTACGTTTTGTAGCCTTGGCACATCAACAAAGTTGAATGCTGTAGATCCAAATAGGTTACATTATTTATAGTAAACGTTCACAGGATATACGTCTAATATTTCCGACTGATAAGAACAATTGTCGTGTAACTGTTTCTATTTGTTTAATTTTCGTTCGAATGTGAATTTCCCAAGTTAATCGTTTATCTAAGCACATTCACAGATACCTACAGCAGACTCAGCTTGAAGAACTGCTAGATTACCTAGGTAAACTTTACGTGGTACATCAACAACGCGGACATAAAATAGTATTTTAATTATTTTTTCAATAATAATAAGAAAATTTTCAGTCACATGTTTAAATTGCCTCCGCACTAAATTTCTTTTTGATTAATTTATGTTCAAATTTAAGGAGACAAATTTTTTGAATCTGAAATATTACAATTTTTATTATTTTCACATATACGTACTTTTTTTCTATACTCGCACGCAAAACAGAAATATATATATGTACATGTTTGGGCTGCGTAACGCCATTCACATTTTACAATATATATATATATATATATATATATATATATTCGCTGTAACGGAGACCACACAACAGTTAAAAAGTCAATTTAAAATTATTAAATAATACAACGAATAATTTAAAAACTTCAGACAATGACACACAGATAAAACTGCAAATATTCGTAAGTCTCACGCCACACATTAAGATAATCATTATTTATACCCCACTTGCATAATCCAAATATACGCACGCATAGTTCTCGACAGATTAATAAATACGATATAAACTTTTACTTACATATCGGGTGTACATCAACAAAGGAACACACATACGTCAAATACCCACCACGCAATAAAAATCTTGGAACGATCAAAAATTTAATATATAGGAGCAGCAACATTACGTACACGTTGAACATTTAACGAATAATAAATTAAAAATTAAAATAAATTTAAAAAAAAATAAAGTGGAACACAGGTCAATATTTCGAACCAAAGCATTACGACCATATCGTAAAATACGTTCGAGTAGTAAGTTATTAAACGATCCATAGAGGAAAACGTATTTAAAAGAGAATTATACAAAACGGAAATCTTGACAGCAACTCAGAACGTAAACGTTGAGGTTTCCAAATGGCTCACGAGAGGATCATTCTTGGAATCAAGCTCAAAGATCGCAAGAGGGTTACATGGATAAGGGAACAGACGAAATTAGTAGACTCAGTGGAGCAGACCGCCAGGCTAAAATGGAAACAGGCCGGACATTTTGCAAGACAAGAATGAAAGATGGACTAAACGGATAGTTACAGTGCTGGCCAATTGGCAGCCAACAAGGGGGGTTAGATAGCGCATTGATGTTGTTAAATGGGCAGGAATCAGTTGGATCTAAGCCGCACAAGATAGGAGTTGTTTGGAAAGTTTGGGGACTGCATACACACAGCAGTGGGTTAATATAGCAATATCGTGATGTGTGTATATATATATATATTAAAAAATCTAATTGCTTGTGTCGCTTCATTGTCGGATGTAAGCTTTATCCCAATTTTAGCTCTCGTAACGAAATGTATACCTTTTAGATAACAACGAGAACAATCATTTCTTGGAACGCGTTAGTACATATGATGAACACGTCAAGAAACTGGAAGAAAAGATAGTTGTAAAATCTTCTCTTCAAATATAAACAACATTAATAGGCACGATGTGCACAACGTTACAAAGAGATCCAGTAGATATCTGGACTTTCAATAGATATTTAAGTATATTAAGAAATTTGAAGAAAGAAAGAAAGAAATATGTTTACAAAACATAAACAAAATCATGAATACATAAATAGTTGAATAATGAAGAATGTTAATCTTATATATATACCTTAACAGTTAACTTACTAATGTATAACGACATCTAATGTATATGTAATAAACATTTATTTATTAATTATTTCATACGTAAAACGGCATATACGTACCAACACCGGTAACCTATTTTATCGCCTATTACTGATTTTTTAATTAAAATATTTATTATTATTTCTTAATGACTTTCTTTTTCTCCTAAAATGCTCCCTAACGAACAATTTTCATTTATTTTTCTTCATTTTTAATTTTATCAACACGTTTAATATTGCACGTATTTCTCCGAACATCAAGTTGTAAGAGCTCGCGATTATATTTTACGACTTGCTAAATAGGACGTATATTTTACAAACCTTTTCGTTCATGAATCCGAATACATCGTAGAAGTACGTAGGTCCGTAGGCATTAACCACCACGGTCGCCCAAAAAAAGCCGAAGTGATTCGAGATAATTATATAAAACGGTATGGAAGTTAAGATCGATCTCCATGGAATCGGGATCTGCGGAAATAATAAGCGGAAGTTACCGTCGAAATCAATACGTACTCTATCAGTAGTATCAAAAAATTATTCGAAAAATCATTGCTGCCTGAACTAACAAAACAGATACAGGGTACGATTCCAAACTACCAGTTTGGGATTCGTCCTGGCCATTCTACAGTAGAACAAGTTCATAAGGCGCAAAAATACATCGATAATTGTTTTGAAAAGCAGCAGTATTGTTCTGCAGCCTTTCTGGATGTCAATCAGGTGTTCGATCGTGTATGGCATGAAGGGTTACTTTTAAAAATAAAATGCACTCTCATTACTGTCCTCATAACTGTCACATAGTTTTTTTCAAATTAAATTCGGTAGTGATGTATCAAAATTTTATCCTGTCAAAGCTGGAGTTCCGCAGGGTTTTGTTTTGGGGCCAACCGTTTTTCTCATATATATGTTCGACCTTCCCGTAAATACAAATATGGAGATGGCGGCATTTGCCGATGATACAGCATTATTCGCGGGAGATAATCATCCGGTAGCGGCATCAGAAAAACAACAGCGCGATTTGAACGACTTGTACATCTGGGCACGTCAATGGAAAGTTAAAATTGACTTATCCAAGTCAGTACATGTTACATTTACAACTAGACGGAACATGGTGCGATTGTACAAGAAAATAAAGTCCGATACCTGGGTATGTGGCTTGTTCGCCGCTTAACCTGGAAGGAACACATCAGGATCAAAGTTCAAGAAATAAAACTTAAACTGCGGAACATGTACTCCTGGGCAACACTTCCGAATTATCTCTAAAATCGAAATTATTGCTAGTTATTAAGCCACTGTGGACATATGGCATATCACTCTGGGGGACAGCATCAATATCGAATATCAAAATGGTGCAGCGATCTCAATCAAAAATACTAAGGTTAATAGCCGGTGCACCCTCGTATATACGAAACGAAAATTTGCATAAAGACCTAAAAGTACCAAGAGGTAGTTCGGGATTTCAATAAACATTACTTGCACAGGTAGAGGGTCGCTCTAACCAGCTGACGGTAGATTTATTAAATCAAGCCAATGGGCCTCGCAAATTGAACTATCGCACACCCCTAGAACTTCCCCACCGGTTTAAATGATTGGAGAGGTAGTTCGAGGCGTCATTGTTGGATGACATCTCTCATCCTGTCATAACTCACATCCCAGTTGCTTATTGGCTACATCAGCCAGATTGAAATTTATATATATATATATATATATATATATATATATATATATATATATATATATATATATATATATAACAAATTAACAAAGTAAAATAAAAATAAAATTAATCACTATAATTTAGTTTTTTTTTAATAATAAAAGAAAGAGATAAAAATAATTTGTTAAACTCAGTCAGAAATTTTGATGAAAAATTAATTGTAAGAAGTATATTGTAAATTTCATTTTTATATTGAACAACTATTTTTTAATTTGTTATTATATTTAACTGGCTATTGCTATGTACAAAAATTATAACATTGATAGTTTATTGTGTTCATCACATTCACCGTCAGATTCACCGTCAGAATGTGTTATTAATACTGTTCTTCATTTTGCTAATTTTCTGCGAATTATAATCTAAAATTAATATTATATTTTTATCTTTGTAAATATTCACTCGATAATGACCTAACAGCAGATAAGCTTCATGATTTTTGATAAATAAAAAACTTTTATTTATTTTAACCTCCTTTTTTGTTGTTTATCTTTTTTTATTATTATTTAAAATATACGAACTGTTACAAATTATCTTAATATTCGAGTAAATACAGATTAGATAACTTTGTATTAAAAGAAGAAAATCTGTTGGCCAACTTTGAGCTTCGCGATAACTTTTCATTTATGGGCTAAAAAAAAAACACTTTCTCCTGGTTATTTTTATCTTTTTTTTTCTCGATTATTTCCGTGACAACTTTAGCGAGCTTTTAGCAAGCTGCGGGGTTTGATTCCATCACTTATGAAATTCTTAAAAATCTATCAAAACGAACTATCCTCCAACTTATATAATATATATATATAACTCGATATTACGAGAAGTGTATTTTCCGCTTGAATGCAAGTTTTCCATCATTAAAATGGTACTTAAACCTAATAAATCTTGTCAGGCAGTATACCGGTCAATCAGTTTACTGTCTGTTTTAAGAAATTTATTAACTTCTTTATGCAATACTACGTAAACAAAATGTCGTTCCCGATCACTAGTTCGGTTTCCAAAATGATCACTCTACTATTCATCAGTATCACCGTGTCGTTAATATGATATCATCCACTTTCGAGGAGAAGCAGTACTGTGTTAATATATTTCTGGACGTTTTTCAAGCGTTTGATCGTGTGTGGTGTGAAATTTATGTTAAAAACGTTTTTACCGCAAACCTTTATTCATTACTTAAAGACTTATAGCGATATTTCTGTGTCAAAGAAGACGTCGTTTTCTCCACCCACTACAATGTTGATGCCGAGTTGGCTCAGGGCAGTATACTTGGACCAGCATTCTATGTAGTCTACGCGGCAGATATACCCCTTCATCCTGACACATTAATGTGTACATTTGCAGACGACATTGCAATACTGTCGAAACATGTAGATCCTGTTCAAGTTTCCCCAATCTTGCAGCAACATGTTAACCAACTTGAACCATGATTTACGAAATGGCGAATTCATTTAAATGCCAGTAAATGTTATCATGTCGCATTCAGACTCAAAACAGGAACGTGTATATTAATAGCGCAGTTATTCCCAGCGCTGACCGTGTCCGTTATCTTGGCTTCTACCTCGATAGCCGTTTGATATGGAGATATAATTTAACTGCTAAGAATCGAGAACTACGCAGAAGAAATATAGTGTACTGATGCGACTGTTTGATCAACGATCTAAATTGAATATCAAGAACAAAGTCCGTCTATATAGTACGCTATTAAAACAAATTTGGTTGTATGAATCAAAATTACGGGGGTTCGTGCAAGCCATCAAATATGAAGCGCATACAATAGTCAAAAATCTTAAGGAAGATAATTAATGCTCGGTGGTTCGGATCAAATAAAATCATCCATTGGGATTTGAGCGTATCAAAGACTAGATACAGAAAATTCCACAACAAGCTAACCGGCAATAATAATGTCCTTATATCGGCCTCGGCAGAACGTGAATTACATGGCAACGGAAGATTAAAGCGTCGCTGGCCTCGAGATATGTTGAACGCCTAAGATGTACACTGTTATCGGGAGTGCGCTCGTTGGAACGCTTCTCCTTACCATCCTAGATAATCTATGTTCATTCAGCAAACGCACTTGTTGCTTTTCTAAACAGTTGCGCGTATACAAAGAATTAAAAAGAAAAATATTCATATTTATTTTTTAAAAACTGATAATAAAAAAAAACACAAGAAGAAATTGAAAACTTGTACAAAAAGTTAACTGACATTATAAGAAAGATTAGGTAATTTTAATGCGAAAATCGGTAATACAAAAAATGATAACCGCCTGAGACATACAGCCACCAAATATGGTCTGGGGCCAGAAATGAGGGAGGAGAAATTCTACTAGAATTTTGTATGGAAAACAAATTGTAGATCACAAACACCCATTTCCAGCAACACTCTTGGTTTTTATACATATGGAAATCGTCCGGCGGCTGTACAAGGAACCAGATAGACTACGTCCTAGATGGAAGACATTTATTAAAAACACCAAAACCAGGCTACAACTAGACTGCGAAAACGAGACCATAATGACTTAATAGCTCATATTAAACTTGAATCGAAAAAAACCTGAGAAAAAATCAACCTCATTTTTTTTTAAAGCGAGAGGGGGAAAATCTTCAAAAGACACTAATGGTAAAAAATATTTTTTTTCTTATTAGGGAGCCAAAATCAGTGTGTGTGGGATTTTTACCGACTAAAAACTCCATCTCGCTACAAACTAAATAGGATTATTAATATAATGATGGAGCTCGTATCACCGAGGCATAGAACACCACACTTAAATTAACTTATTGCGATGGAAGAAGGGATAATATAGTCCCTTGTTGCATATAATATAAATTCGTACAATTTATGCTAAACTAAAGTAAATAAACATTATAAATAAAGATTAAAAGAAAAAATGAAATCAACGTAAAAAAAGTAAAAAAAGAAAATGGTAAAAAAACTTCAAAAACTGAAATACAAAAACTCAATTAGAAGATAAATAAGTCAAACTTATAAAAATGAATTAGAAACTTAATTATAAAATAATTAGAAAAAAAAATGTTAAAAAGTTACACCAAAACTGAAATATACAAAATCAGTTATAAAAAAAAATAGATGGGGAACTCGGTGATAACCCTCAATAAAAAAAACAACGTAACACAAAGTCCATGAAATCAATTACAAAAGAAATACAGGAATCATCAGCAGCAGAACTTTGGAATATTACGAAATCAAAAATAAAGGAAGCTGCACGAGACTGTAAATCGAAAAACAAATAGATTAAAAACCCATGGATATCACAACAAACATGGTCTTTAATAAAGGAACTACGACAAAATAAAAATAAACAGAGTAAGGCTGAATTAATGGAGAAACGGAAGGTAATAATGAAGGAAATAAAGAAAGGCACTGAAGAAAGATAAAAACACCAAATAAATCTGTAATAGAAAAAAATAAACATCAAAATGAATCGAAAGATCTATTCCGCAAGGTGACTCGCTAGAAAATTCAAACATACTCCATGATTAAACTGACAGGCGAAATTACATCAAATATGTAAAAAAAAAAAAAAAAATACCAGCATATGGCCGACTGAATGGGGAGAGTCTCTATATATTCCATTATATAAAAAAGGAGACAAATGCTCAAATTACGCAACAACGATTTCACCAATAAATCATACCAGCAAGGTGATGCTATATATTATACAGGAACGTTTAAAACCGTATATTCACCCATTCAATGCCGCATATAAGACAAATAATAGAACAATGTTATGAATTTAACATATGTTTCTTAGATTACATCAAGGTCTTTGATAATGTAAAATGGAATCAAATGTGGAAAATACTAAAGGAGATCAAACTAGATTATACAAATAATAACTTCACTATGCATAAATAATAAATCATATATAAGAACGGATGGTGGAGTCTCAGAAAAAAAGACGTAAGAGAAGGTTGCATATTGTACCCACCACTTTTCAATGTATATGGCGAAAATCAGAAAGGCTATAGACAACTGGAATGGTGGTATTGAATACCGAACCTTAGGTATGCAGATGATAACACTCTTGTCGTCATCAGACGAAGAAATGGCCTAATTTCTCACTCGGGTTGTAAAAAGCAGCAACGAAGCTGAATTAAGACTAAACCGATCCAAATGCAACGTGATGATTATAGACAGACAAAATATAATCCTCAAACCACTTCACTATATAAAGGACATCGCAATAATAGATTAAACAGTTTACCTAGGCGTCCAAACATCGCAAAAAGGACAATAAGAAAAAGAAATAAAAAGAAGAATCGGAATGGCTAATAATGTTTCGGCCAATCTAGAGAAAATATGCAGAGATCACCAGATAAGCAAGCAAACAAAACTCTACCTTGTTCGGACGCTAGTCTATGGCCACATATCGGGCAGAATCATGGACTATGAATAAAACTGTCAAAAGACGAATCGAAGGATTTGAGATGATATGCTACCGCCGCGCACTCCATACACCATGGACAGCAAAGAGGAATCTGTACTAAAGGAGCTTGGAATCGAAGAAAAGGACCGTTTACTACCATCAATCTGTAGATAAATACTAAGTTTCTTCGGACACATGATCAGAAGAGACTCGATAGGAAAATGGATAATTCAAGGGAAGGTGAATGGTAAACGAGTAAGAATACGATATATAGATCAAGTCGAGTTACAAAGTTGTCGCTTGAAGAACTGATGAGGACGATCGAAGATCGGGACAACTGGCGACGAATTATATACGAAAATTATCATTACGACGCTCAACAGCAATACGACGATGATAATTGCTCCATAGAAGGTCTTTCAAAAAAATGTCCGTTGATATTATACTTCTCCTCTGATATTATTAAACTTTCTGCATATTTTGAAGGTGTGATCAGGTGCTCCTTCTTTACATTCTACCTGTAAAATATTGTGTTAGGCAAAAGTTAGTACCGAAGTTTTTTGTCTTTAATCTTGTTTCAATACCTGATAACAGAGTGTAACGTCTGCTGGTAGTATTTTGTTTATATTTCTTTACTAGATTCGTGTTGTTCTTTTACTTTTTATTTGAGTTATTATAATTTTTCCCGTAATTTAACATTAGGTCAATTTCAATTTTTCGTTTTTTAATTACATCGACCTATTTCAGATGGACATCTACCGAATATTACCATGTACAGAGCTATAATAAACAGTCCTATACGCTGGTATAACCTTTATGAGAATTAATCTTTGTAAGGATTTTAATTTTTTGGCATCAGCTTTTTTCAATTTATAAAAGTATGTTAAGGATCCGTATTCTGTAATTGATCTAAAAATAGCATTATAAAGTATAATTCTTTTACTTATATCGTACCCGAATTTATTGCGAAATAATATTAATTTAATTATTTATAGAAAAATAGAACAATAACAAAATGCTTTTGCTATATAAAATGAAGAAACGAAAAATCGTTTAAGATTAAACTTCATCTTCATCGTCATATTATTCGTAACATTTCGACCAGCCCATTGCTATTTTTGTAAATGGTCTATTGTTCGAAACGATAATTACATACAACGCTATATGACGTTAAAGTAGGGTGCTATTTCTCTATGATAATTATGCGACGAGGAAAAACTATTTGACCGTAGTGTATGAAATTTGAATACAGTTGGAAATTCAGCATCTACAATGATTAGAAAAGCATATTGTTACGTTAAAAACTAAATTCACACGGTCTACGAGAACGAAGTATTCCGAGATTATTGTCAGGTTTGAATTTTTTTTTCAAGTTTTCCTTCTGTTTGATCTTCTTACGATTACCTTTTTATTGGAAACCTCATCACCGAGACTAAGCTGGATGTACCGTTTCTCCTTTTCGCTAATTCTAGGATGTTGTTCCGGTGTGTCGTAGACGAAATACCACCAACTGATGCACCATAATAACGAACAAAATCCGGCTATGTAGAACGAGTACATCCAACCGATGCGTTCGCTAATGTACGAAAATGTAAGAAAACCGAGTGACCCGCCTAATGGATCGGCTGTAATAAATAACTCGAATTTATTAACGTGAAAAAAAAAAAAAATCAAAAATTAAATCTATAGTAATAGTAATAATAATAAGAAAATTAGCGAAACTTGAAGATAACCTACGAATTAACGAAGGACATGATAAAACGTCCGTTTATAGTTTTTTGTAATTATTATTATTTAGTTTATTTATAATTTTAAAATTACTTAAATTATACAATTACATTGTTATTTTTCAAGCCACTTCATCTAAATAGCGATAATAGTAATAATATATAGCAAAAATACATACAATACACATTCCTAACGTAAACGTACATGTGTGGTATATATAATTGTAAAAGATAATAATAAAGTTATATTTAAACATATTACAAAAACTTAAAGAGAAAAAATGACGTGTACAGTTAGTGTATTGGTAGAATTAAATTATTTTAGTGGAATTTAAAAAAATTGACGTTTTTAAAAAAAAACCACGCATACATCAATGGACGCGAATTAATCGTAAACAGTTCTATCTTACCGATTAAAACGGACATAAATTTTCCTCTTTCTTCCAAAGGTGACCACTTTCCTATTAGCACTATGGCTCCGACTGGGAATGCTGTAGTCTTAAATAGTACAAGAATAAAATTAATATATTAATATATATATATATATATTACTCGTCTACTTAAACTATAAATAGTTCGAATAAAATCGATGTACTATCTCAGGATTTAATTTGACCATTGTTCACATTAATCAGAAAATATATCGTCATACATTTTTTGCGGGGTCTCCAGTCACGACAAACGGAGGGGCGCGAATATATTTTTTAAAAATTATATATAAAGGTTCGGAGGCTTCTGTTACATGTATATTAATAGTATAACAAAAGTAGAGGGATACATTTATTTATTTTGTTGAATTTAAAAATATCTAGTTTACCGAGGACATTATCTGGTGCCTTTTTAAAGTTATATTGTTCTATTTGAAAGATTACTAGTTGGGTGATGTCAGCAGACACCGGCAGATAAACTATGATGCACTTCCCACTATAATTGCTAAATATTGCACATCCTCATACATTACAACATAATGCGAACTCACGCGTGTGCTGTATGTACGTGTTGATGTAGAGATAAATACACTTCAATATTTGTACGAATCGTAAAAACATTTTCGCAATTTTTATATTTTCACGAGCAAAATTTTTTCAAATTTTAATCCAAATAAGACGGCATCCTTTCTTTTTGCAAATGTATATATATATATATATCTGTGTTTGTGTGTGTGTGTGTGTGTGTGTGTATTGAAATTACACGATACTATTGTGCTCTTTAATCACCGGACATCAATTTTGTTAGCGATTGACGCCCAATTGTTTTATGTAGATGAAATACCAATTCGGTAAATATAGGTGATAAATTTAATCAAAAATTCGAACAATACCAGTTTTCTCATTTCTCATGTATTAACACAAATAAGATGGTATTCTATCTTTTGAATTACCAGTGTACATACACACACACATATATATATATATATATATATAATTCACAAGACACTATTATACGTTTTAATTATTACATGACAAATTTTTAGAATTTGATGGTTAAAATTTTTGTGTGCTTTAAATATAAATTTTTGGCTTGCACATCAAATCGTTCCTGAACCTGTTTTGTCATGTGGTGTATATACACGATAAATTTAATCCAAAAATTCGAACGAGATAAGTTCTCTAATTTCTCGAATATTATTATAAATAAGATAGTATTCAAAGTGAAAATTACAACGAGATTAATTTTTTAAGTCTTACGTACTAGGAAAAATCCTTTCAGCGCCGAAGTCAACGCCATAATCTTTGTATGGGTAAACGCCGAGAGCGGTGTTAAGAATGACAAAATAGCGCATATAATCGTACTAACGCCGACAGTAATTTTCATCCCAAATCTGTGCATCAATAAGCCAGCCGTAAAATTTCCTATCCAAACGAGCCAGTAACCGCTTCCTAACACTAAATTCTGTTCGGATTTACTCCAGTCTAACCGGTTATCCTGCTTGAACTCATAATTCGTTAGTGCACATCGAAACTTCGATTTTTTTATTATAATTCACCGGTTAAAATTATATTAACGATGGATCACGTACGTGATTCATTGGAATGTGGAATCGATGAGATATAAATTATGCCAGTCGTTCGAATATTATAATGTAAAATGTTGCAAAATCTAATTTATGGAGTAGAATCTCCTACAGTCGTCTCGCTATAATAATTATCCTAAATAAATCCTGTTCGGGTTTTTTCAGGGAAAAGAATTATAAATTTTGTTTTAAAAATGTTTTCGTAATCCGACGATAAGTTTTACGTTAACTCACCGGTATAGCATGTCGTTCTTTATGGCGTCTTCTATTCTTCGTTGTCTGTTTTCAGGCGGACCAATCATGAAATTTTCGCAGTTAAATTCCGCCATTTATCTCTACTTAGCTGCCGCATTAACTGTCCCGTCATGCCTTGGATGTAGTCTACAAAACGGGTCGGCGGTCGACCTGTGCTTCTTTTTCCTGCTATTATTTCTTGTATTTTCTAATCCATCATACGATGTGGCCAAAAAACTTAAGACATCTTCCTGGAACCAATCTATCTTTTTGCTCTAGTTCGAGTTGCTTCAGGATAACTGCATTAGTCCGACGTTCTAATTTCAAATGCTTTTAGCTTTTGGCATAATGATTTGTTTAAAGTATACGACTTCGAACCATAACACGCTATCGAGAATACCAATGATTCCACTAATTTTTTTTTCGTTGTTATTTTCATAAAATGATCTTTCCATATTCTTGTTAGTTTTGCTAGAACGCTTTTGGCCATTCCGATTCGTCGCTTAATTTCACTTTCGTCATTTCCGTTATTAGTGATATACGCCTCCCAGATATGTCATTTCCACTTTTTTCTCTATGTCAGGTACCAACATAAATGTCGCGGTCAATTCCCCCGCCTTGTCGATAGTAACTATGGTACATTTAGCCCTATTTAGTATCAAATTAGCTTTCTTGCTGAAATATTCTATACGCTTCAGTAGTATTATCAGTTCTAGTTCATTAAAATCATGGTATCATCCGCATATCGTAAATTGCATATTTTCTTTCCTCCGATGGTTATCCGCCGTTCCATTCCTCAGTTGCCTGTCGCCTAATCCATTCGCTGTAACAAGCGATAGTATACACACCCGTGTCGTACTCCCTTTGTCGTTTGAAAACTTTCGGAGAGTTCTATTTTATTAAAAGTAATGAAAAAAGAATCACGAAAGATAATTGGTTTCATTATTAATATGGTAATTAAAAACAATGTAGTTGGTTACTCAACTATCAATGATCGAAATGATAAAGTTGCCAACAACTCCTGTTAACATGAATATAATTCAAGTATACGCGCTAACAGCGACCTCCACAGATGAAGAAATAAATACATTTTATGAAGAACTTAACGACACGATTAAATTAATCCCAAATAGGGATAGTTATAGGAGATTTCAACGCAATAGTGGGTGAAACAAAAAACGATATAAAACATATAGTTGGTAGATACGGTATAGGTGAAGAAACAATCGAGGAAATATGTTCCTAGATTTCTGCGCGGAAAATAAACTGGTAATAGTAATACAATATTTAAGCATTATATACGTAAATGATACACATGGCAGTCACCCAATGGTCAAAGTAGGAACCAAATTGACTACATGCTTATAATAGAAAGATGAAGATCATTCGTTAAAGTGGTAAAAAGCTGGGCTAGACTGTGAGTCTGATCACAACGTACTAGTTGCGGAAGTGTGCCTAAAATTGAAACGGCCATCAATACCGAAAAGGAAACCAAATAGATGGTGCCTGGGTCAGAATAAGGAACATGAGTCGCTACTGAAATGAACAGTATAACGGAAGATGAAATGAACAAATATAATGCAGCTGAATTATATATGAAATACAAAACTATACTAGAAAAGCAATCCAAGGATAAATCAAAAAACCATGGATAACCCAAGAAACATGGGCAATGATTAAACAATGACAACAATTAAAGACACGAGTTGAAAAGGAGAGAATGATAAACGAATAATATATAATGAACTTATGAAAAAGGTGAATTTCAGGCTTCGTAAAGACAAAAATAAATTCATAATTAAAGTATATAAAGAAATGGCGTCTTCTACAGTTAAGAAATTCAAAAGCGGTACTTGATATTACATTTTCATGATAGGTATTTGTCATAAAAATCAATTTTTAAAAACAACATTCCGCTCAATCTGAAATAGTTGCTTGTTTCCGCGTTTGACTTACGGCCCTCAGAAATTTTTCACTAACACAAGAACAAGAAACAATGTCCTGACAACCTGCCAAAACAATTTAGAAAGGTCGGTACTGAAGATTAATTAGAATTAAATTAGGACTATTAAAGAAAAAATGAATGGAACCAGACATGTCGTAACATCAATCCGTACTTTAAAATGGAATCTGGGAGGAAATTAATAAATAATCTGCACACTCGATATTGAGAACAGTTGGGAAGATAGTGTGTAGGTTTTTCTGGATAAGCAATTTTCAAACAAGTTAATGTTAAGAGACATTCGGGCTACACTTGCTTTGATACAATGTTACTTTTTGAGTTAAGACTCCAAATAATTTGAACACATTGACAATTTTGTTTATTATCAGACCTGTAATCTGTTGGTTTAACGAGAGTGTAATGATATACTGATGCACTAGCGAGTTCCTATAAATTTCAGTTTCAACTCAAACTGCTTGGACCTACTTAGTTTTCGATTTATTATCACCAAAGTTATCGACTTATCCATTCCGCTAGTACGAGCAATATTTACACACTTATAAGTCGATTCAAGAGAATCTCTGCATTCCAAACAATTATATTAATATTATTCACAAAAGTAGTCTGCTAGATTTAGGTGAACATATTGGTTTCATCTTCGATAATCATTGTTATAATTGTAAAAATATCTGACACCTTTGACGGAGAAAAATCCATTATGAACAAAGAATAAAAAAAACTCGCCCAAAACCGAATGGATCGTATACTACGGCATGTTGGTCTACTTAGAGAAGTGAACGCGTGGAACTCCAAGAAGTACATTCGTAGCAATACTGATAACTGATATTGGAGTGGAAAGTTATGCGGAGTCGAAGTGAAAGACCGGGATCGCTGGAAAAAGATTATCATGCAGAACAAGCATAAGACTGAAGAAACGTTGATGATGATAGGGAACACCGACTACTGAAAGAGTTGATAAGAAAATTTAAAAATTTAAAATTAAATACACTTTTAAACTTTCATGGTTCATATCCCCATACGTCTATGATTTCTTTCGGTGTAAACCATGTTCGTATTTTTTTCATGTCGTTTCGAAAAACACAATTTTTATTGTCAAACTAAGAGCGGTTATGAAAGCGCAGGTATATTTACAGGATTTAACCATAATCATAATCTTGACTTAATGTTGTCCAGATTTTCTGATAAACAGGCGCCCTGCTGTGTGCACATCTGTTTATCAATGTATATTATCATGACTGGGAATGGAGTTGTTTACTGGACTAACGGTTGTTTTATTATAACTTTTTTTTCCTCATTGGGGCAATGACCGGCAACCAGGTTGAATTAAGCTGGTATCTAGCCTGTTTGTTAAAATTTAGATGTTTAAAAATTTCAAAATTAAAATTAAAAATAGGAAAACTTTAGCTTACTCACGTTCGTCGTTACGGAACTTTCGTTAGCGATACTAACACTTTTTTCTCGGTAATATCCGCAAATCGATTTGTCGTTATTATTACTATTATTGTTCATCGTATCGGGTGCGCCGTCGTTATCGTTACGATTTTTAACAATCGACATAATGGTCACGTTTATAAGTTCCGTATGAAACACGTTTAGCACGACTCCGACGAACAAAACTATCCAAACGGTTAATCGAACTGAAAAAACGGAAAACGAATTATTTACAATTATTATGGAATAGTTACTTACGTCCGTCCGTGTAATAGCAAACAGCTCTGCCGAAAGAATAGTAAATAGATCTGGAAGAGAGTAACGGAGAATAATTTCTTTATCGGATGCTATTCCACAACCTGTTCCCGGAGGTGTTTTAGAACCATCAATAAAGAATATTTTGAAACTATCGTATTTTCTGATCATATGTTGATATACAGAAAGGAAAGTGTTGATATGCGCTTCTTTTTTGAAAATTGTTGCAGCTGAAGGTCTATGTTGAGATGTAGGTTCACCCATGAGGGTGTTACTATAGTTAGTTGATACGTTGGTGGTAAAGTCAAAGAATGCTAATTGACGGAGAAGTGAGATAACCTCCAATAGCGAGTCTTATGGCAGTATGATATATCGTATTGAGTGATTTGATAAAGTTTAGATTAGCGGACGATTAAATTATATTGCCGTAGTCGAACCTTGATTTAATCAATGTTTGATAGATAATCAATATGGAGGAACGGTCTGAACCATACGATGTATTAGCTATTTTACGGATTTAGGTTTTTAGTGCATCCTGTTTTCAGTTGGTTGATGTACGGTTTCCATCTAAGCTTCTGGTCCAAAATTATTCCTAAATACGTATCTGATGTTCGAATGGACGTGTTATTTGTTTTAATTTAAATTTGATGACTACAACAACGAAGTCTGCAGAAATGTATAGCAGTAGTTTTCGTGTAGGAGAATTTGAAACTATTGCGGACTGGCCAAGCTTGTAGTCTGTGAATTGTATCCTGTAGTATTGAAGGCTACACCTGAGCAAGAAATGAAGGTAGCTAGTTCATCTGCGAATAAAGAGCAATAGACAAGTGGGCAGATTTGTTCTGGAGTATCATTTATGGCTATGTTAAACAGTGTAGGACTCAGAACGTAGCCCTGAGGGACATCATTCTGTAGCTTTTGGGTTGTTGATTTGAATGATACTAGTCGAATGTGGAATTTGTGACTTGAAAGGAAATTTCCTAGACGTCCGCGAACTCCCCAGCAATGAAGGGTTTTTAAAATTTTTTCTTTCCAGGTGTTATCGAAAGCTTTGGATATGTCAAATAATACTGTCAGTAGATGGTTTGTACGAATAAATGATGTTTGTATTGACTGTTTGAAAAAATCAATTAGTCGATCGTAGATCTTTGTTGGATTCGATGAACTACAGTAATCTTACATTTATAATTCGTTCTAAAAGTTTGCACATGACGCTAGTTAGCGAGATAGGACGATAACCATTGGGTTTTGATTTCGTTTACAAATCGGAATAATTTCCGAGGTTTTCCATGAATCAGGGATGGTATTCGTTTCTCAGATTTGGTTAAAAATTGACAGCAATAGAAGATTGGATCATGAAGGCATGGATGCTATCCTGTCCAGCTGCAGTTGGTTTCGGTTATTTAATACTTCGTTGTAATTCTTCAAATCTAATAGGGCGATTATAAAGTTCTTCATTTCCAGAATGAAAATCTAGTTTTATGGCAGCGAGGTTGTATTTGTGATCGAGTTCCTCTGATGAAAAGTTCGATTTGCTGGACTGGAGAGCTATAAACTTCGCAAATGATGAGGTTATTTATATGTGCTGATGTGACTGGCCAGTTTAATTCTAGTAAGAAATGGTGAAAAAAATTTTCTATCAAGTGCTCGAATATTTCCCGCACCGTGTTTGCAGAACTGGAACAGTTTGTGGTTTGTACAAATTTCTGACACGAGATTTGTTTAGATTGTTTTAATGTGTATCACGCTTTAGCACGAAGTTTTTGATAGGTAAGATTATTTTCCAAAGACGGAGCGGCTTTTAGTTTTTTCAGAGCTTTTGTTCTATTACAAATAGCGGTAGAGCTGTCTGAGACGATCATGGTACAGCATTTTTATGTTGCTGTGAAGTTGTGGGAGTTATGGAATTTACATTGTTTACAATAATATTTGTGAACAAGTGGACGAGGTTTAGGTTGTCTGAGATTGAACTGACCTCGAAATTTGAAACTGAAGGAAAAGTCTAACCATAAGTCTAATCTGTTATGTTGTAATTATATTTTCTGTCTTGAGGTGGAAATATAGTGTTTTATTGTGTTTATGATGAATTTGTATGATCGCTTCCAGCAAGGTAATCGAAGACTTTAAAATTACTGAGAATAAATGGGGTTGTAATAATTAAGTCCATCATCGATCATGTCTTGTAGGAAAAATTATAGTGCGTTGGATCTTCGGGGTGTAGCAGTGCGTGGTTATAGTTAGAAATAGCTTCTTCAATGAAGCTGCTTCTAGAGTTGTAGTGTTATCCTTCTCAGGATGGAGAATGGACATTCAAATCTCCGCATATAAGAAAAGGATTTGGAAGAGTCAAAATGAATTCATTAATGTCTTCTTGAGTGATATTATCTTCTGGGGGTAGTGTTTAGAATCTATCCATATTTTCCTCATCATTAAGAAGGTGTCTGGTCTCCAGTCATGTGGTGATGGGGGTCTGTAATCCTTTTAGTTGTTCCTGGATCTTGGTTAGATGAATTTTTGTCAATCTATCTTTTATGGAAAGGTGAAGTTCAGACAATATTTTAATCATCCGATCGCCAGGAACTTTAAATTTGTAGGGCAGATTTTCCTTTAGATATGTCCACAAACAAAGCAAAGTTAATGGTGGAGAACGGATATCCATATACTTTGAATTTTTCATTAATTGTACTTTACTGAAATTCTGTCCGCCAGAATTATATCATTAATTCTAAAATAAGTTGTATCGAACCTTAAACATTTCTCTTCTTATATAGTCGATTGTATTTCACGAGCGCTAATTACGATTGTAATTTATTTATTATTACTATTTTCGAAGATGGATAACCGTAGAAAGACAGACGAAGAAATTGCTCAATACCTGTTAAAGCGTATGTGGGGAACTTCTTGATTTAGATGATGAACAACTATTTGCTGCGGTTGATGATATTATAGATTTACAACAAACTTCTCCAACCGATGGGATACAGTTGGTGAGTCAGATGGATATTGAGAATATTGGAGAAAATACTGCGGCTGATCTATTACTTAGTTCAAGAAAACTTTTTGGAGATTTGGATTCAAATGGGAATTGTGGAAATGCCGAATTCAAACGTGTACTGGTCGTCAGAATGTAGATATTCTCCCATAGCAGATATAATGGTGAGGAGTCGGTTCCAACAATTATCGCGATATTTCAATATTGCTGATAATACCGAACAGCTTTCAAAAGAGAGTCCAAACCATGATAGGCTGTCTAAAGTTCGACCTCTCTTGGACTCACTATTTACAGGTATGCATAAAATTTCACCTGGAGAATGTGAAGCGGTCGATGAACAAATGATCCCATTCAAACGACGCAGTAGCATCAAACAGTACATCCGAAGTAAACCACATAAGTGGGGTTAATGTGTTTGTTCGGGCTGAAGCTTCAGCAATTATTTATGACTTTCGTATTTATACAAGAAAAAATATATGTGGTGAATACGAGTTAGAATTTTCGGGTGATATTGTTTTAGAATTATGTTCATTAATACCTCGCGGGTAGAATTTTAAAGTTTACTTTGATAACTGGCTTTCATACTTAAATTTGGCGACAGTTTTAAAAGAAAAAAATATATTTTGTGTCGGTACAATTCGTTCTAACTGACTGCAAAATTGTATACTTCTCGATGAATCTGAATTTAAAAAACGCGGCAGAGGATCGTACGACTGGCGGTGAAACTCGAAACAATGTCTGTATAGTACGTTGATATGATTCTAAAGCAATCAATTTTATATCTACATATGTTGCGATTCAACATGAGAAAAGTTTCAAGCGATGGAGTCAAAGGGAAAAACATTGATCGATGTGAGGCAACCAGCAGTGGTAAAAGAGTAGAACACTTTTATGGGCGGAGTAGACAAGATGAATATGCTCCTAGAAATGTATTAAATCGATAGACGGTCAAAAAAGTTGGTAGCTCTCCTTAATAACTCACAAAGATATCATTCACTTTATTCAGCTAGAGCATAGGGATCAATAGGAAATGTACACTAAGAGCATTAGTTAATCACCTCTGACTAATTACTATCACCTCCAACCGTCTCTCCCCAAAACTCCGTGGTTCTATCTTTTTAAAAAGATTAGTCGTAAGGGAATTGTACTCATCAGCAGATTGCGATTTGGACAACATTTGTTGCCTGACCGTCTTTTCCGTATGCAGCTTAGAGAAAGTCCCTTCTGTCCCCTCCATTCTGAACAGGTAGTCTGCAGCCCCGATCATGTCTTTTTTGAATGTTCTGCTGTAGCACCGTTGCGCTCGGAGCTTTACCTTATTTTGTTACGTTCTTCGAGTATTACACCTCCGTATAATGTATCGTCCCTTTTACATCTGGATAACCTACAATTGTTCCCCCATATAGCGACGTTTTTAGAGAAGTCAGCATGCTTGATTAAGATGTAGATATTCCTCACAGTATCACGTTGGGTAAGCTATAAAGGAACCCCCATTAAAAAAAAAAAATAACTAAAAAAAGTTTGTAAGTTCTTAAATAAATACTATGTATATACACACATATATATACATACATACATATATATACATATACATATAAAAAGTGGATGACGTGGGTGTCGAAGGTAAGTGAAGGGGTTAAATTATAATTAAAAAATTAAAATTAATCACTACATAATGTTATGTTTAAGTCGCCTGTGTTTATATTTGGAATACATGAAACGAAGTTGCTTAGAATTGTAATTGGCAATCGAGGAGACGAGTACATTGTTTTGGTATTAGCATTTAATAAAAAAGTCAGTCGGTAGCTTTAGAACAAAATCTGTAATATAGGGCAGGTCAGTAGCTTCGTGCATACTGTCGATTCTGGCATAGCGAGGTGCATTGAGAATACATCTGAGGCATCTGTTTTGAATAGCTTGTAACTTGTTAAAGGAGGTTTTTGATATAGAGCTTCAGGAAGGATACGCGTAGCAAAGTATTGGTCGGATTAGTGCTTTATAGAGGATTATCTTGTTGTTAATGTTGAGGAAGGACTTGTGATTAAAAATGGGATACAAGAAACAGAAGGTATTGTTTGTCTTGATTGTGATATTATTTACGTGTTTAGTGAAAGTAAGTCTATTGTCGAGGATTACACCAAGATAACGAACCTTATCGCACCACTCTAAAGTGTTTCCCTGTACCATCAGATTGTCAGATAGAGCAGGTCTTCTGCGGGAGAAGAAAATAGCTTCAGTTTTGTTCAGGTTTATGCTGATTTGCCATTTATTGTAGTATTTAAGTACTCATGATATCCCATACTGAAGTCTATTACGAATTGTGCTAGGTCTATAAGAGCTGCAGAATATCGCAGCGTCGTCAGCAAATAGTCCCACTTGCGTGTTGGGTGGGTTTGGAAAACCATAAAGATATAGGGAAAACAAAAGTGGTCCGATAATACTGCCTTGAGGAACACCCGCAGAGCAAGATTTGTGAGACGAGACAGCGTTACCTACAGATACATAAAAAGATCTATTGCCTAAGTAACTATTGATTAAGTGAATTAAGCATGTTGGAAAGTTACATTTTATCATTTTATAAAGAATACCTGCATACCAAGTTGTATCGAATGGTTTAGCAACGTCAACGGTATGCTTATTTCAATTGAAGTTATGGGTAATGGAGTCGGTTATTCTGCATATTTGTTGGGTTGTAGAGTGATGAGAGCGAAAGCCGAATTGAAAGTTTGGAAATATGTTATTGTTGTCGACGTGGGATAATAATCTAACATAAATCACCTTTTTAGAAACTTTACTTAGGTTGTTCAGTAGATGTTGGAAACCTGCGAAGGATCCTTACCGTGCTTGGGTAAGGCGATGATTTTGGTAAGTTTCCAGCTTTGCGGAAGGTATCCCAGTTTAAAGATACCGTTCATTATGTCTGATAATACAACAATGGCGAAATGAGGTAGTTTCTTGATTATAATTAATGATATATTATCAGGACCTACCGATGACTATAATTTCGTTTTTTTGATGATATTTGATATTTCTAGAGGACAAATGACGTTAACACAATTTTGAGAAGTGTTAGTTATATGTAGATACGTCTTAGTACTGCATGGATACTCAGACTGACTTTTTTGCGCTGAAGGCTGGGCTAATTGTAGGTTCTGTCGGTGAATTTTGAAGTAGTGAGCAGCCAGGACCTCTGCTTTTTCTGTCAGTGTAAACATAGTCACTTGAAGACAGGTTGCAGAGGTGCGGAAGAGACTTACTGCGGTGGGTAAGGTTTTTAGTCGCCTTCCAAAGACTATTATCCTTGGGGCTCAGCGTTGTGAGCAATTTGTTGTACTTTTCGTTTTTGTGGTTTTTGAGGCAGTGACGAAGAGTTTTGGTTAAAAGAGTCAATAGCTGCTTTATAAAAGAGGAGACTGGTCGGCCATAATGCTTGGTGCACAATCGTCTGATGTAATTTTTGAATTTGATGAGTGCAAGTAGGTAAGACGGTAAATTAGATGAAGGTGAACAAACAATGGTCTTTTTGGGGATGTGTCGTTCAATCGATGTCAGAATTAGTTCGACAAGGTCACTTGTGGTTTTGTCAATGTCAGCGGGACCGCAAATGTCAATGTGAACAATGTTGTTGTTAGTGTATTCTTTAAATTGAAGCCAGTTTGCATTTTTGTAATCTAAAACTGTTTTTTTTAAGGGGAATTTAGTGGTAAAAATAGTAATGAGTATAGGATTATGATCGGATGAGAGATCGTTAATAGAGATTAGGTCTGATGTGTTTAGTCTAAGATGCTGTTTCTGCATCCTGCACGATTGGGAAAATGTGGGCTCAGAGGGAGCCACTATGCGAAGAAGGCCGTTTAATGATAATTGGTTAAGTATAGTGCCAGCAGAATTATCATAAAGCAATTCCAACGTCTACTTTTGGCATTGAAGTCTCCAACTAAAATTACCTTGATAGCTTGAGTGAGGTAGTGGAAGTAGTTCTACTTGGAAGTGTTTTTTTATGAGAAGAGCAACCCCACCCCCTCTACGACTTACATCAGCTCTAAATATATTGTAACCAGGAAAACTACGCCTTTCGTATTTTTCCCATGTAATGACACAGGAGAAAAGGGTACCTATGTGATAAACATGACGCAATTGTGTACTGGGTGAAAATAGAACTGAATAAACAGGAAGAGGAATGGAATCTAAATCTGAGCATTTTTCATAAAATTGAGAGACAAAAGAAATATAGATGAAGGGTTTGAGCTCTTTGTAAACGATGAGGGTAAACCCTTAAGAATCATCCGGACAGGCTTCTGGTTAAAAGGAAAATGCGTGAAAAATGGGATATTAGCATTTTTCACGTTTGCGGTGAGTCGATTAGTAATGGTTCCTGCTTTTCTTTTTTGTTTTGTAAGAGAGAAAATTTTTGTTACAATTTTTATTTAATGATACATCGGCAAAAAATTTACCAAAGATATTCGCTACCTCTTCCGGATCTTGTGTAAGACGTGTTGATTTCAATGTTATTATTGGTGGTGGCCTTAGGGCCCTTTCACGTTATCCGGTTTATTTCAGACACGGGAAAAAAGATGTAGCCATTCACGTAACACGATTAAAAACCGTGTCTTTTATAGTGAAATTAAACGTTCTGGATCAATGTTATCAGACATGTTTCATATAGATGTAGAAACAGTGGACAGAAAACGGTAAAAAATGAAGGCGCTCATTTAAAACATCATGTCTCGACCTTCAACGCGATTTTTTCCCGTGTACAAATCGTGAAACTACCGCGAGACAGCTGCTTGTTGTAGTCTACGATTTATTTACCGCGTACGATTTTTAGTGACAACGGGAGAAAACCGTGCAGCGTGAACGCTACCCATTGCATTCCATGTATTTTGCGCCGTCACGGTTTTTTTACGATCACGATTTTTTCCCGTGTCTGAAATAAACCGGATAACGTGAAAGGGCCCTTATGCTTCTATTTAAGATACTTATTTTTGCCACATCTGTAGGATGTCAGAATTTGAATCGGTTTCGGAAATGAATCCGCCCAGCTTTTCCGTTTATTTTGTCTTATAATTAAACTTACGCGAGCTCTACAGAGTCAAAAGTTAGCTAAATCTGCATTCTGTCTTGTAGCACAAAATTTCTTCAAGACATTGTTTCTAGTTTGGATAGCCACTTTTACTTCATGACATCACCAGGGGACATTGTGCATTGATATAAATGAGGGTATCTTTGGAACAGATTTCTCTGCCGCTTCAATTATGTGGTTGTTAAAGTTATTAATCGCGGAATCGATGTTAGTGAGACTGGAATTGAAGGGTAAATTACATAGCTCACGATACTTATCCAAATTAGCTTTTCCTATAATACAACGCTGAGGTTTATTTATTTTTTATTCCCTGTTTATGTTATTCATCTGTAACGAAATTGGGTTAATACATAACCGAATAAATAAAAAGTGCGAAGAATCAATGTCGGACACACAGTTTGGATTCCGACACGCAAGTGGTAGGAGAGAAGCTTTAGTGAGCATCATAACCTTGGTACAAACATTATTGGAGCAGAACAGAGATGTAATACTATGTTTCCTAGACTTACAGAAAACATTTGATACAGTAGAGCGTAATAAATTAATAAAATGTCTACAAAAAACTGGAATAGACCAACAAGACATAAATATAATCAAACAGATATGTTGGAAACAGGCAGCGGCTTTAAAAATAGAATACGGTCTTACAGACTACATTCCAATTAATAAAGGTGTAAGACGAGTATGTGGTATGTCACCATTCCTGTTTAATTTATACACAGAAAACTACATAGGAGAAATATTACAAGAATCCAAGGAGTGCATCAAAGTAAATGAAAAAGTAGTAAATAATATCCGATATGCAGATGGCGATAGTAGCAAACACGGCACAAGATATACAAATATTATTGAATAAAATTTGTATCCGCGATGAAAAATTAAAGACTACGCATAAAACCAAGAAGACATGACCAATGTAATGACTGCTGATGGGGAACCGATAGAAGCGGCCAAATCGTTTAAATATCTCGGTTGCTGATTAAATGATGAAATGAGCCTCGAAAAAGAAGTCAGAATAAGAATCTAACAGGCAAGATCAGTATTTATCCAAATAGGATCTCTGTTTAGTAACAAACATCTAAGTCTGAAATTAAGATACAGAATGGTTAAGTGTTATGTATATTCGATTATACGGAGTGAAAGCGTGGACGTTGAAAAGCAGGACGATGAAAAATCTAGAAGCATTCGAAATGTGGGTTTTCAGGAGAATGCTGAAACTGACCGTATATCGAATAGCAATAGAAATAATAGGTCAAACTGAAGAGCTATTAATCATCATCGAGAAAAAGGAATTAGCGTATTTAGGTCACATTATGAGGCACGATAGGTGTCGTGTATTTGGCAACACTGTAGAATGTTCGACATTGTACGAAATGTCTGTTCATAATTTGTAATAAAGATATAAATGTTTTATTTCTTATTTTCCATTTTATTATTATAAAGTGTAAGTTTTCCTAGGTTAGAGGTTTCTCTAGGGACACAACAATAGGTATCAGTTGATACAGTTAAAATTATACAAGGCCAGATAGAAGGTCGTAGACAAAAAGGACGCGGAAGAATGTCGTGGATGAAAAATTCGGAAAATTGGTCGGGCTCGTCAACCGGTGAACTAATTGAAACAGGAGCAGTTTTGCATTCATTGCAGCCAACCTTCGTTAACGGAGATTTCACTATGAAAAAGAATGTACTTATTATTCATAGTTAAAAACATCACATTAGCTCACAATTGTTTTCAGATTCCCACATCTTATTTTATATGTTTCGACGTTTTGTAGCAGTACTTCCGTAGTGTCGCTGTGTTTTATCTCCCCCGCATATGCCTAATTTATATTTTTATAATACCACTTGCTTTTAATTAATTATTTTCATTTTCGTCGCTAACCATCGTTGTAGTAAATTTTATTTTCATCGTTTTTATAGATTTCATTAACCGAAGGTATTTTTTACAATTTTATTTACAACTTTTTCATCCATCAGCCAAATTTTTAGCTTTTGATTTTTAGTTTTTAAATTTATTTCTTTTAATTTAACATTTTGTCTATAATATATTTATCCGTCTGCTCGCCATGCTTAGTTTTTGGTACTGGTATTTTATATTTTATTTGTTTCCCTGAATGAGTATTTTGTGTGATGTTTTCAACTAATTTTCATATTTTTCATTCATAAAATAGTCTCATATTTTCATTAATGAATAAAGCGCGCTAACATCTAATATATTAACTTCTATCTTCAATTCGTTAATTGTTTTACTTTCTTTTCCAGTAATTAACCTTAAACGTTTCTTTCGTAGTCTTTTCTTAGAATAGGTCTTCCCGGTTGATCCCCATGCTTGAACTAAGTCTAGAATGTATTAGAGCAAAATCTACGATCTTTAGTGTCTTTTTATACACTTTTTTTTTGTTTTGTTTCCCAATTCCAATAAGTGGATAAGGCAAATATGTTTACGAAATGTGTTTATAAAAGAGCAAGGAACTAGTGTGCATTACATCATTTGTGTGTAATTGTTTCTTGCCAAGTGTACTTAAAAAATATACTGGAAGAGGTATGAATAACATAGTCCATCCGACCACGTGTGTGTGCAAGTTATTAAGTGTTCCTTAAATTTATTTATATACAAGCTTAGAAAAAAATAATATACAAGTTTGTTACAAATGCACGCTTATAATAGCACAGATGCCGACAATAGCTATCATAAGTCATTGCGAAATAAATTCGATAATTTTAAGCCTGATTTTAGCCAAACAGATATGGAAGAACCCTCATTCATTAATAATGAACAACTAACAATGATTATTAAAAATCTCAAAAATAATAAAGCTGCCGGTCCTGATAAAATTAATAATAAAATAATAAAATTGATTCACAAACACCATCCAATAATTTTTGAAAACATGTACAAAAAAATTTTTTCAATGGCTTATTACCCAAAAGCTTGGCGTGAAGCTAGTGTGATTCTTATACAAAAACCGGGGAAAGATTCTGACAATATTCATTCATACCGCCCAATATGTCTTCTAAACACATTTGGAAAAATTTTTGAAAAGCTATTAAAAATTGAAATTGTGGGTCAAATTAAGCAAACAAATTTTCTAGACAGTAGGCAATTTAGGTTTACGCAAGGCCTGTCAACTGAATATGCAGTAAACTATGTAATACACAATATCCAAAAAAATCTCAAATGTAAAAATAAGGTAATCACTATAACGGTGGACATAAAAGGAGCTTTTGACAATTGCTGGTACCCCGCTCTGTTTAATTCTCTAGAGATATTACTAGTTGGAAATAAAAGATTATTGAATATCATCTACTATTACATAAGTAACAGGAAGATCTCTTTACAAGTAGGAAATGCGTCCGCAGGAAAAGAAACCAATATGGGCTGTCCACAGGGTAGTGTTCTGGGTCCACTATTCTGGAACATACTTTTTAATGGAGCCTTGAAATTATGCTACAATAAAAATGTAAAACTCTGTGCATATGCAGATGATCTCATTTTTATAATTTCTGGAAGCTCAAAAGTGGAACTAGAAAATATAGCGAATGATACCTTAATAAAATTAGGAAATTGGTTAGATAGTGTCAAACTAAAATTGTCAATTGAAAAAAGTTTTGTCACACTTTTCACAAATTCATTTAAATTGAAGAGAAACAACATTAAAGTAAGATTCAAGAACTCTATTCTTAAGGTAGTTGAATACTTTAAATACTTAGGTATTATCATAGATAACAAATTAACTTTCAAATACCATCTTGATAACATAATATTGAAAATGGATACCAAATACTGCAAAATGTTACGAGCCTGTCAAAATATATGGGCTTCAGTTACAAGTACAGAATTGTATTATACAAATCACTGATTGAAAACACTGTAGCATACTGCTCCACCGTCCTACTAAACCGGCTAAAAGTTAAAACAGTAAAGAAAAAACTTTTTGGTATGCAAAGAAAATATCTAATAAACGCTTGCAGGGGATACAAAACAATTTCACACAGCTCATCAGTAGTTATTGCTAATGTACATCCTGTCGATCTTCTATAAAAAACGTGGACTTCTTTCCATATCTTAATGAGCAGTTAATAGAAGAAACAAACGCCATAATCTCAAAATTCAACCTAAATTCTCGCAGTGAAACCAGAACTCAATATATCTATACCCTGAAAGCTATAAAACGACACTACTTAGAAATTTGGCAAAAAAGATGGGAACAAGATAATACTGGCCGACACACCCACAGCCTAATCCCCAATATATTAAATAGACACAATATTAAAATTACTCCTGATTTCTACACTACCCAATTATTAACGGGGCATGGAAAATTTGGGTCTTATTTATTTCTTCTTAAGTTAAGTAATGATGACAAGTGTGAATGCGGCGCAGTAGAAACTGCGAACCATGTACTATTTGTATGCCCCACTATGGACCATTTAAGATTTTACAATAAAAATAATTTTAACCTACAAGACAAATACACTGCTCGACAATTCCAATTATTCGCATTTAATGTAATGCATAAGAAATTCCATGGTCACTGAAGTTTTTGTGTTGTGAATCCGTGATAAAACGTTTACAGTAATATGTATAACGAGTGTATTTCTGCACGCGTACATGTATATACGGGAGTGATTGCGAGGAATTTATGCATATAATGTTTAAGTTCTGTATATGTATATGTGTATGTATGTGTCATTATGGATAATTCGTACATTTATGCATCTAGTATACCTAAGTTATAATTTTAATTAACTAGTATAAGAGAAGTTATAAGCGAATATATGTATACTATGACTGAGTAAAACGGACGCACAGCCCGCGCAAATGCGAGTGTAAAAGTGGTTACTATATTATTGTTAACTATAGAATATTGTAAAGGGGAGCAGTACACTGATTAAGCCTAAGCGGTGGTGCAGTGTATTGCTCCTCTGTAAATGCAACAAGTTGTACGTTATTAATTTGCATAATAAAGTATTAATCAAAAAAAAAAAAAAAAAAAAAAAGTGTTCCTTAAGTTAATATATACAAGCTTAGAAAAAAAATAATACACAAGTTTATTACAAATGCACGTTTATTATAACTTATGGCACTAATGATTACTGCATAAAGAATTTTTAGAAGTATATTGGGCAGCAGTAACCCATACAAGACACCGTTTTACGACATGGTTTAGAATTATTAGTAAGACGTTTGAATTTGTTTTTATTGGACTTTCTATTGCCCTTAATCACCTAGTATGAATTTTCTTTGCATTGCCTTTTCTACAAATGTTAATATGGTTTCCATATTATTTTTGTTTAAGATTAGAGATTGGTTGGGTTTAATTTGATAAGTATCTCTTAAGTCATTAAAGATAGGACACTTGTATATGAGGTGTTCGATATTGTCGACCTCATCGCTGTAACATATTGTATACATTGTGGTGCACTAGGGATTCGGAATCTATGGAGATATTCTCCAAATTTTCCATGCCCAGAAAGAACTTGAAATATGAAGAAATTAATATTTCGTTTCTTCATTCTTCCTCTAGTTTCAACTAAGTATTTTTCTTCCTGTTTCACAAGTGTCCCATCTTTGCTGCCAAATATTGATTAGTATTTGATTAATATAGTATTTTCAGGTTTTTATAGGAAGGTCTATCGATCAGATTTGAGGGAAGGGCTTTACTTTTTAAATAATACGTACTGTTAAGGAGGATAATGCTAGCAGTTATGTTATACTCTGAAGCAATTGCCTGATCGATGATATATAAATCTAAAGGTAATATGTTACTAATATGGGCAACAGAGGGAGGTTCCTGTAGAAAAAGTAGATATTTAATAAGAATTTTCTTTGCCGTTTATTTTTTAAGTATGAATTCATTTATATAAATACATGCACCATATCCATATAGTGGCTGTACTAGAACTTTATATAGGATGGGTCTTTCATGATATTTTTAAAGTTTGATGTTTGGTAGTAAAACCTTCCGTATAGAGTATATTTTTTCAATTTTATTATTCAGTGTGAGGCCGAAATGTAAGTTTACGATCGATAAGTATTCCTAAATATTTTACGGTTTTTGACTAACTGATTACTGTTCCACAGATTATTTACTGATTTTCTGAACAATTTTAACTAATTCTCGGCAGTCAAAACTGTGTGTAACTGCATTTGGGAACTGAGAAAGCTAAAACCATCTTATTTATGTTTTTTTTTTCTAGATATTGACAAATTTTTTCTATCCGTTGATAATACAAATTTTTATTAACACGAAAGGTTGCACAAAGATCATCCGCATATGAAATAAGTTCACAATTGCTGCCGATCTCTGTGCAAAACTGTCCTAATTTATAATGTAGTTTCGAACATAATGCATTCCACAGAGTGGGCCTAAGAAAATAACTGTGTGGCACTCCGCATGTTAATTCTCTATTATAGACGGAATTATTCATTTTAAATCTTGCATTTCTAACAAGGAAGTAGTCGATAATAATATTTACTAGAAATGGGTTGATTTGTTTCGACTTCAATATTTCAACGATAAATGACCATTTGTCAAAAGCACTCTTAATGTCAAACGAGATGCCAATCGCCGTATCTCCACCAGCTATACAGTTCTTTATATTGGTAACTAGTTTGAAGACTGCACCTTCTACTGAATGTTACACTACTACTACTACTACCAAAGAATACTATGAATAAACGATTATTATTAGAGCGATTAAAACGACGACCACTTCCGGCAATTGTACAAAAAAAAAAAATATTGTTTAGTAGGAAATTTTTCGAATTAATATTATCATTATAATAAATTCTGATACGCGTTTACCTGGTTTCATATTGATAACTGACGAAATTATGAAATTTCGCGATATCGAAAAATAGGAAATTGAGTTTTCGTTTCAAAACTTTAATTCTAAATTCCTTATTTGAAAACACATTACGGCGACTTGCCATTTAAAGAGTTTAAATACGAGTTACAACACCATCATCTCGTCGTCTATTCACGACTGATTAAGTTGTAAACCTCGGTTGAGTAATACAACGGTCGCGTGTGTAAATACCGTTTGAAAAAACATATGTCTTTTATATCGTTATTTGATAAAAACAATAGTTAACTTTAGAACGGCTGTCATCAATGTACAGCGCGCAGTAATAGAACTGGTGGTTAGCATAATGACAAAGTAGGTAAAGCTTTAAAATAATAATAATAATAACCGATGACAATTGTAATCCAGAACAATAGATGAGGGGGCACCACGTTGGCTGATAATTGTGTTAGCGGTGTCGTCACTCGTAAGAATAAATAATAATAATTATAAATTCGCTTACTTTGTATCGTGATAATCGCGAGTACGTTATTATACACGTGAAACAGGTAATATAAACTTTTCAGTACGATATAAAAAAATATTAAATGAAAAATGATTGATTATTAGGTCAATATTAGAAAAAAAAACTTTTGCATTATTTTGAAAAGAAATCAACGTTTTGGACATACAACCAATCGAATCCGCGATATCGGCAGTAATATCAGTTATAGATATCGCCCGAGAACCAGCATTGTTGCTCAAAGTTGTATTTGACGGGCTTCTTCGATAAATCAGTCAGTTGATGTTCCGGCTGGATAACGGACTATGTAAATATGACCGTAACGGTAGTTTTTTAAAACAAAAAAGTAATCACGCTGTATTTTTTAACAACAACAATATATTTGCATAAGTTATAAACATAAAAGATGATATAACACACTTTACAAATATTATGTACCGGTAATAAGCTTAGCACAATATCGCAGTAAGAACATAATAAAGAATAAAGGAAAACAAAAAATAGTGCGGGAAAAAAAACAAATAAAAGACTAGAAAATAAACAAGATTTCTAATTGCTAACAATTAAAATATATTGTTTAAGTAACGAGTTCCTAAATTAATATTACGTTAAAAAAAAACTACAAAAGTGAGTGACATGTCGGGTATACTTACTAAATAAAAGGAATAATACTAGTAAATAAATTATTATTTATTACTACATTATGTTAAAAGTCGTATGTGTTCATATTTGGAATACACGAAACGAAGTTGCCTGGAATCGTAACTGACCATCGAGGAGACGAGTTCATTGTTTTGGTGTGAGCATTTAATAAAGGCGGTCGATAGTTACAGAACAAACGCTCTAGTATAGGATAGATCAGTCGTGCATGTTGTCGATCATGACAAGGTGCATTGAGAATACATTTGAGGCATCCATTTTGAATGACCTGTGATTTATTAAAGGAGACTTTTGATATCGAGCTCCAGGCAGGATAAGCGTAACGAAATATCGAACGAATTAATGCTTTATAGAGGATTATCTTGTTTGTTAATGTTGAGAAAGGACTTCTGATTAAGAATTACAACGAACAAAAGGCATTATTTGTCTTGATTGCGATATCATTTATGCGCTTAGTATATTGTCGAGGATCATACCGAAATAACGAACCTTATCGCACCGCGCTCTAATGTGCTTCCCTGTACCATTAGATTGTCAAGTAGAGCTCGTCTCTTACGGGTGAAGAATATAGCTTCGGTTTTGTTTAGGTTTGTGCAAAAATATGGCGTTTATTGTAATATTTAAGTAGCCGCGACATTCCACGCTGTAGTCTATGATGGATCTTGAGTTTTTATTTTAGTATTAATAATCGTGCCACGAAAAGCACAAACTCGCTTAGATCATACACAAATATTAAGTCGTAGGCGCGCTAGCCCGTACAAAGGTATATTCGAAGATTAAAAGAGCTGGGTTATAAATCATTCGTCGTATTATCTGGAAAGTGCAGCTGTGATCCAAACGATGTCGCACTTTATCAATTCGTGTAAAGTAAAAAAAAAAAAAAGCATTAATAAAGGACTGATTGGGCTACATTCAATAGAGGAAGGCGCAGAAGATTGGCTGTCGAACGTAAATTTATAATGCAGGATATCTCTTAATAAGCGCGTAATTGATACGATAATTAATAATCTACTGAACCTGTCGTTACTGATTAAATCGCGCCAATTTTTCGAAAGATGAATTATTCTACGGTGATATTTCAAATTATGAATTTTTTCGTGTTGACGAATCTATGTAGAGAGCGAAGTTAAACTTGTCTCCCATTTGAAATTGTCGTTTTTCTCGGTATATGTCTATTCAGTTATAATTAAAATTAACACTGTTCTAAATACTGGTTTTTCATGCGTTTTACGATTGTAATGTTTTTAAAGTCATAAATAAATACGATTGTAACTTTTTACAAATCTATTTAATGTTAGTAATGGTTTTTATTTATTTAGAACATAATTATCCTCTTTTCCCATTTCGGGTTTCCACCGGTTTTACCCGTCGGCAGGTACCCTGTACATTACAATTAACATTAAAATATCAAAAAATATAACAATTTGCATGTAGATCCCACGTTTAATATAAAGTCCTATGTGAATGCGTGTGGTAGTATGTTATAGCTAGTGTTCAAAATTACAGTTTAAACGACTTGGACATCTGGACACGACAATGGAGGGTCAAAATTAAACCATCCAAGTCAGTACATATTACATTTACAACTAGGCGGTACATATACCCACCTGTTGATCTTAGTGGTACGATCCCACAGGAAAATAAACTCCAATACCTGCGTATGTGGAATGATCGCCGCTTGACCTGGAAGGAACACATCAGGATCAAAGTGTCAAAGAGATAAAACTTAAACTGCGGAACATGTACTGGCTCCTGTGCAAAATTTACGAATTACCTCTAAAATCGAAATTATTGCTTTACACGGAAGTTATTAAGCCGGTGTGGACATATGTCATATCACTCTGAGGGAATATCAAACATCAAAATGCTGCAGCGATCTCAATCAAAAATACTAAGGTTAATGTGTACCCTGGTATATACGAAGTGAAACTAAAAATATCAAATATGCACGAAGTAGTTCTGGATTGCAGTTGAGATTACTTGCACAGGTTATCACTCTAACCAGCTGGCGGTAGATTTATTAGATCATGCCAATGGGCCTCGCAGACTGAACTATCGCATACCTCTAGATCTTCCCCACCGGTTTAAATGATTGGAGAGGTAGTTCGGAGTGTCATTGTTGAATGACATATTCCATCCTGTCGTAACTGACATACAAGTTGCTTATTGGCTACATCAGCCAGATTGCAATTTATGTATATGTATAAAAAAACATTGTATGTGATTATACATTTGTTGTTGAATGTGTGTGTAATCCATAGGTTGTGTTCTTATAATTAGTGTTTTTCTTGTGTTGTGGTGGATGCTTTACTTAAGAATTTATACGGGACGGGCAACCAGCGGAGGGGTGTTCTCGTTTATTAACAAAATATGTAATCACGCTAATTAAATATTCGAGTAAATCTAATTAAACTACATACTGAATTAATTGAATTAAAAAAATAATTTACTTCTACCCTCACGTATATTATATATTTAACCCCATCCAACCTCAAACCAAGACTACATCCTATCACATTTTGTAATTTCCCTATATATATATATATTTGTAAGACACTAATTCTGCGGCTAAAGACTTGTACACTTATCTTAATGTGGCTTTAACGAACCAACGTATTCGTATTTAAGATTTTTTTAAATAATGTCTTATTTTCAATCATACCTACACTGGTTTATTATGAGTTCATTATAATTGTAACATACCATGATGTCATAGTAAAGGCTATAAAACATTGTAATAGCATACCTGTTTTCATTATTTTTTTTAAAGCTACCTAATTTTGGTGAACACAAGTATAACATACGTATATATTCGTATTTAAAGGCTGTTTGAAATAATTTTCTTCCTTTATATTTACATTTACATTTGTTTATATAAGTTTATTTCTGATTGCAATCTGCCGGTTTAGTTATTAGTTCTATTTGAGGTTACTCAACATTGTTAATGTAATTGTAATAGGCACTGATATCCTTTATTTTAAACAAATTGTAGTATAAAAATTTTACAATTACTAATTTACAAATTTAAAAATTGTAATATTTTATATCATCAATCAGACTTGTGTTAAATTTTTGCGGTTTATTATTACTGTCTTAATTTATAACATATCATTCAATCTTTGTTGTTTTATTTGCTTACTATATGTTTTATTTGTATTCTTAACTTAATATTTTGTATATACCATCAATCAAATTTCCACTTAAATTTTTTCAGTTTTATTGTTACTATTTTATCTGACATCATATCATTCACTCGTGGTTTTTTATTTTCTTATTTATAATACTCTATTTTATTTGTATTCATAACTTGTTGTGAAATTGCATCGTTCTGCGACATGACCAGTTTGATGGCGTAGGTAACATATTAATTGGTTATTAGAGAGAAATATGCGGTAATTATCGCCTTCAGATGTAATAACTACCGAGTCTGGAGTATGAGGAGTGTTTTCGTCATAAACTGATACTGAGCGTCGAAAACTTTTCAAAACAAACGATGCAAATTAGATGGGTTTGAGAATCAATTATTATATTATCTGCAATACACACACGCGGACTTAGATAATTTTTTTGATTGTATTTGAAATTAGTTTCCTAGCCGAAACAAATGTCCTGTTAATGTTTAGTACCTTATATTTCGGAGATAAATTTGTCGACGGTATTTATACTATATGCTCCTCAAAATTCAAGCTAAAATCGGCGGAATTAAATATAAAGGACGTATAATTATTTATAAAAGAGCAATTTAATCTTTGTTTAATTATTGTGTCGAGTATTTATGTTCACAAATTAACTTCGATTACATTTAATAAAATTTTCGCTAAGCAAAGAAAGCTCCTTTATATAGAACCGTTTCAGTCGTGGCTGCACCATTTATTACAGGGACCTTGCATACTGACTTAAGTATTTTCAAGTCAGCTTTGATCTCACAGTTCGATATGTTTATTAATAAATCGATTACAATTTAAAATTTAACGCGAAAGATACTTTTTATATTCATTTCGGGTACGAGTTAAATTATAATTTATTTATTATAAGAATTCCTTTACTAAGAAAATTAATGTAATAATTTTATGCAAAATAGATGGATTAATAGTTTGCGCAGTGCTAGAACAGCTTTCAAGTTTTTTTCACAGTATCGAAAATAGATTTATGATTGAAGATAATATGTAAATTTATTTTCCAATCGGGTGCTTTCGGGACAATTTCGGAGAATATTTTAAGCGCGTTGCCATAAGACCGTTGGACTTTTGTCCTCCGTATTATAAGTCTGACGGTGATACGGTTGAAAATTTTCTTTTTGAATGTTCGTATCACAATAAGTAAATTTTCAGATTCGGTAGTAAATAATTTATACGCAATTAATAATTGTATAGGATTAAATTCGAATAACGTAAAGTCATTTAACTGTTAATATATGCCTTATCGATAAAAAATTCTAAGTGTATTTTCTGCGATTAGACTTTTGTATCGCAGTTTATAAACAATAAATAAAATATACCGCGTATAATATTAATACTATTTATTTTATAGTAAGGAGGAAAATTTATTTGCACGTTTCGCATACTGCTGATAACGAAGTTTAGTGTTTAGTAGATAAACTCCAAAATAAGAACGACTATTATATAATATTTATATTCGTATGTAAATCGACCGACGAGATTACAACTCGAGAATTAAAAATATGGCTCGCGACTTCAGCAATATTACTATTCCAAGAAATTACATTCGTTATATCGCTCACGACTGACGGTAAGAACGATATGTTTTTGGGAGAATTTTTTAAATTTTCTTACATCCAAAAGATTTATACGTTCAAATCGGAAAATCCTAAAAATGTTAATACTACGGTGAATCGTGGAAAAATTAAAATCGCTTTTTAAAAAATCGTAGATAACCGATGCGCGTGCAGTGAGTGCATTTTACCGTCATTGCAATAATTAGTAGTTACGCGGTTAGGTTGCTCCGGTAGTTTTCGAAGTGAAACATCTATTGGAGCATTGTATATAGGGGGAGTTAAAACAAACTAGCAGGTTCGTATTTTTTCTCTCGCGCATGCGCGCACGGCTATCCGTTATTTCGTTGAAATCTTAAGGCTGTATGTACCACGTGAAGTTGAGAACGAAAACATTTGAGTCATCGCCACGTCAAGTTAAGCATTTCATTCCTTTTGTTTTGAGAAATTTGTATGAAACCTATTAAAAAAGTGTATTTTCATTGTGCGTAATGTAAAGTTTGGGTTTGCTATATTGCATTAAAATTTATGTTCTATGATTATATACTGTGCTATTTTACACCTAGTTTCCTAAACTATTTTTTAGTAATCGATGTAATTTAGTTAAAATATCATGAATAAGCTATCTAATTAAAGGAGCTAATTATTAACGTGCATACATTCACACAAACAAAATACATGCATACATTATATTCTTTTTATTGTTATATTCATATCAATATGCAAACACTCATCCACGCCCATAATTGACACACATATTATTTGGATGCCTTTCCAATCTGGCAGTATATCTCAGTGCAACCGCGGCCATTTCTTCTTTTACAAATGTTATTCTAAGATCTTCACGAATGAACTGTAATGTTGGTTATTTACCATGGAGAATTTAATAATTAAAAATATGACGAATAATATTAACATATAAGATCGATTTATATATACATATGTGTATTTACCGTTGGTAGCTTACTATTATTAATATTTATTTTGAATTTTATATTTTAACTAGTTTATTTCATTTTGTAATGTATTCCTCTACTTTAAACTAGTCGTCATATATCATCATTATGTTCCCTCTCCTTATCGGAAGTAGGCGACTACTTACCCGTACATATTTTGTTATACAGTGCAAGTAACGTACGAGGCAATCATAATACGGCGCGTTTGCGTAAATAGATACACACACCCGGGAGAATTGATTGTAATCGATTTGTTATCACGATATAATGCAGCTTCGCCTGTGTTTTTGCTGTGTACTATATTATTGCTCGTGCGCGTATGGTATTGCGCGTGATGGTTTGCCATTGGCTTCTACACGATAATAATGTTAGGATTATTTATATGTTTATTTTTTGATGATAAGTTTTGCGTCGCCGATCGTATTCTAACTCGATACCTTCCGTATAGAAATCCGTACTCTGCCCACTTAGGCTATCCCGACGAGCCATTATATATATACATAACATAATTATAAATATATACCTACTTATGCGCACAGAAGTTTACAGGGACTGAAATAAGAGTAATTATATATATATATATGTGTGTGTGTGTGTGTGTATATATGCATATATATACCTAATGATAATGGTTCTCAACAGAGCCGACCCGATATCTGTAATTCAATTTAAAGATTCAACACTACACATGTTGATCATTTCGTCCAAATTCTAACCAATTCGCGACACAATTTTCTAATAATGAGAAATCTAAAAGCGTAAATATATTTTCCGGATACTTTATATTAGAACTTGGAAAGTTAATTTCGAGTGAAAATAAGTTTAGGAGAGTAAATTAATTTTTTGTAATTTATGATTATAATCAAAAAATCCTAGAAAATGAATTTTTTAAAAGCGTTCTCTAGCGTTTGTTTTAATATGCAAATTCTATTCTTGACCTTATATATCAATTTTATATTATAGGAAATTTTTTACGTTTACTACCCACGTTTATCGTCGTTGAGGTTTCATTCACGATAATGAGAATTTTTTTCACAATCCGCAAATCGATTTGTCGTCGTCATTATTAACACCCAGTACGTCATTACCGTTACGATTTTTAACCATGGACAAAGTGACCACGTTAACAAGTTCCATGTGGAAAAAAAAGGTAAAATAAATTATACGCGTCGGCAATATTAATACTGTTCGAATAAATGAAAATATCTTAGCCGGATATCTCGTAATTTTCACAGAGCAGGCGCTGTGCAAACATCACTCCTTGTGACATGCCTCGCGCGTTATTAACGCCACGAATGCTAGCTCTTTTTTATGCAAAAATAACAAAGCTTATTATGAAATTTAAAAGAAAAAAAAAACTCCGTGCCTCAGGGCGCAGGCAAAAAGTAAAACTTAAAGAAATTTTCCCAAAATTAATTTATATTTTATTAATGAAATTTAGTTTATGATATAATTTACGAATCAATGCGTGTTTGCGCAACGAAGATTTGAACCGAAATAACGGGTAGCCGCTCGCGCATGCGCAAGAGTAAGAATATGAACACTCCTAGTGCGGTAACTCGTACGTGTTACTTACTGGTGGGAGTGAACGGAAAAACGCAAGAGAAAATACTTCTATACATGCTGAAGTGCAAAAAATATTGTTTCATAATTTCCATACGTGTTTGTACATATATATATATATATATGTAAACTGAATATACACGTAAACGAGTATAGTATGCGCGAAAGAGTGAGAAGGAGCCCGAGAACATTGCGAGAATAGGGCTGCCAATGTGCCTGCGTGTATAAGCCTTCGGCTCGCTCGTTTTATGGATTGACTACCCATATATAATGCGCCAGTAGAATTTTGCACAACTCTAATCTAAAAATTACTAGAAAGTATCTATGTGCGAATTAGTATTCCGATATTTAAAATTGAGACATTACATGCATAAATGTTCTCTGTTCACGAGTATATCGCAAAATAATGATGTAGGTTTTAAAGAAAAAATTTAACGAATTACAAAACAAATTAAAAAGTAAAATTAACGATTACAAAAATAAAATGATTAATCATTATTTAGAGTCAATCAATGATGACAATAAATTGTTATGGATCACAACAAAAAACTATTACGATCGTCAGAGGAACCATATAATATTAAATTGAACAACCGTTCGATTAAAACGGACAAGGAAAAGGCACAGTCGCTGAACATCTCTATACAGTTTTCACCCCTCATCCTGACTGCGCGCAACATCATACAAAATTTATACAAGAATCAATAGCGATAGCGCGTCCAACTGATCGGGCCACCAAATATTTTACACCTAAAGAGGTATTTCAATACATCCGTAAAGCACCATTACATAAGAGTCCTGGTTTAGATCAAATTACTGGAGATATAATTATTCATCTACCACAAAAGGCGGCTATCCTCTTGTGTTACATTTTTAACGCAATACTAAGAATGCGCTACTTTCCCACCGCATGGAAAAAATCTATAATAATTATGATCCGTAAAAAAGGAAAACCACAAACAGATGTTTCGTCGTATCGACCAATTTCTTCATTATCGAAGATCCTAGAAAAGCTGATTCTTAGTCGTATTGATATAATAATAAAAAATTCCGATGTGTTGCCGAATCACCAGTTTGGTTTTCGTTCCAACCATTCTTCAATTCAACAATGCCACCGATTAGTCGATGCAATTTCGTTAACTTTGAAAAAAGGTGCTCCGCAGCCTTTCTCGATGTCACTCAGGCATTCGAGAAAGTATGGCACGCCAGACTAAACTAGCAAAATTTTGAACGAGGATGTCTATCTATTGCTTAAATCGTACCTATTAGATCGTTCGTTCGTTGTTAAAATCAAGGACTCATTCTCAGAAGCATATACAATCAGATCTTCTGTGCCTCAAGGCAGTCTATTAGGACCGTCATTAACTTCAACCTTAACTTTGTTAGCTACATTCGCCGACGATATTGCAATACTCGCGTCAAACACGGATGCCGCATGTGCTAATACTGCGGTTCAAAAACATCTCGACCGTTTGGAAGAGTGGGCCGTCTTTGGGGCATCACCTTTAGTCCAGTTAAATGCCAGCACATCACGTTTACAAACAGATTTATAACGTGTCCTAAGCTAATATTTCATAAGACTGAAATTCCGCAAGTCAAATCTGTTAGATATCTTGGTGTGAATAAACGACTAACCTGGCGAGTTCATGTAAATAATGTAAGAAAATCAGTTGCAAGGACTGTTATCGCCGTTGCTTGGAAGAAAGTCGATTCTTAATCTCGCGACAAAAAGATAGATATATCAGTCAATTCTTGCTCCTGTGTGGAGATATGGCATAGAAGTATATATGGTGCGACATGTCAAACCAACTTACATAAGATACAACAACAGCGGTCAAAGATATTGCGCACTATTGCATCGGCACCATACTACGTGGACTATATACTAGACACAACGACTTATTCCGTATGTGAACGATGTCTGCGTGAAGCAGTACAGAAAGTTCTTTGAAAAATTGCAGACCAATGTCAATCTCTTAATACGCAGAATGTTTAAACATCCAGTCAACTATAGAAGATGACTAAAAAGAAGAAAATTGTGTCGTGATGCATCACCTAAGTAGTCAGATGGTTCGCTGTGATGTTGCACCGTACGCTGGAATAAGAACCCTTCTTATCGCGATGAAAATCTAGCCTTCCGTTCGGTCAGCTAGATTAGATTAATTATTATTTTTGTTGTTTTTTGATTCTCTTAGTTTTGAGCAGTGTTGTTTGTGGCTAATCTTAGCCGGTACGACAGGGGGGGAAAAAAAGGTGTAAAAACAAAACATTTTCTGGCGTTATTTTCGTTTGGCTAAGTTGTTATTTTCATTGTTATCGGTAAACATTCGTTAATTACCATATTTACACTATTTGCTTTCGGTATAAAAATATTCCGGTAGAAAATTAGGAAAATTTCGTACCTGGTATCATATCGATGATCGATGAAGTTCTAAAATTTCTCTTTCTTAAACGAACGGTGTTTTTTCGGATGGCAATTTTATTATTTAAACTCGAAAACGTCCATCTAGCCAAGTTAAATTACGAATAAACGAACTTCTCAATTAAGTTATTAGAGCGCGCCAAAAATTTAATTAGACCAATTATAACCGGGAATATGATCAAAAATTGATACGCGTTAAAAAATCTATCTACCCGCATTGTTGCCTAGATAAACCGAACGGGAGTGTGTTTTTTAAATGTTGTGCGGTCAGAAGCCTTAGTTAACAAAGTGAGCATAGTACACATATTACCTTAGATAAGAATAGCGATGATTATGCGAAAAAACTGTTTTTATAATTAAAACAAGCCATTTCTGAAAACAAAATCCGAATAACAGTAATAGGTTTTATCATTGAAATAGCGGCCTTAAAAATTTTTTCCCATTTCAACTTATATCACAATCGGCCATAATTGACCAAGGTCATTTAGTGATTAGTAATAGATTCTGGCGTTTCGTAAACAGGCAGTACTCGATCTAAATTTATGTAATAATAGGCGGTTCCGTCGCTTCCCTGCCCAACGAATTTTTAAGACCTAACTAATTTACGACCTAAGACGAAAAGCAATTAGTCTTATTTATTTCGATTCGTTCTGGATCTTACGCGTGCCTTTCTTCACCTTTTAAATCGTCTTTCGACTTTCAAACTAGTTTCGCTTAATCTGTACGTACGTCAGAATGAAAATACAACTACCTATACAGAAAATGGATATTACCATCGAAGAAGTACAGGAACCGTTCCATTCGTTCTTTGTATTTTATATTCCTACAATGTATTTCGCTCTATCTGTACGTACGTGAGAGTGAAAATACAACTACCTATACAGAAAATAGATATTACCACCGAAGAAATACAGCAAACGTTCTTTGTATTTTATACTCCTTCAACGTGTTTAGTAACTATTATGTACTAGTGTGATTGAAAAAACTCGAAATATATAAGGGACTTCTACAATAGAGTGATGAAAAAATCGATTCCATATATATAGCAAATTACAATAATAATAATAAAGAGTTATAATAACAATAATAATAGTCTTTCTATGATGAGGATAACACATATAGTAAAGTAACAATAATAATTATAAACAGATAATAACAATAATGCTTAGTTATTCTATGATGAGAATAACGCATATAATAGAAATAATAATAATAATAATTCAATTTAAAATTATAATTTATTTTAAATTTAGATTTTATTCGCAATAAATTATGATGAATAAAATTAAAAGGCCGATGCGCAATAATGCGTAAATGGCAACATATATACTGCTGCTTATTCACGACACAAATACGTTAACTCATACGCACATCACACAAAACATTTTTCACATTAACTTATTACACATATTATACATGTACATTTACGATATCTATATGTGTCATATTTAACGAATAATTTTGGAAGTTTTTATTATTTTGTATATGCATTTACATATGGAAGTATATATATATATATATGAATTTTTAAAGGTTTCTTTACATAATTTTGTCGTTCCCGCGAAAACGAAATTAATAATTTCTTAAATTCAATTCCTATACACGATATAAACAATCTTCTAGGCAACATATTTGTAAACGAAAAGAAAATATTTAATATGTAGCCACGCACAAAATAAAGAAAGTTCGAATAGTAAATCAAATTTGGAGACAGAAATGTTAGTCCGAAAAAAACCTTCAAAATCCGCCGTATAATCTCTTCTTAAATTTCCGATACGAACTATGTTTCGATATCACGAATGACCCAAATGAAACCGACAAACTGAATACTTCGGAAAACCTGCAGTAAAGGCATTTTGCGCCGCTTTTTCGAAATCTAGCGTATCGTCTCTAATATTTAAGCCTATATTCATGGAGTTTAGATTGTGGAATGTAGTGATTTTATTTATACTTAATTACTAAAAACAGTTGAAATCACTAAATTTATTTAATTATGCGAAGCTTTTCGGCATTTACGCCATTGTCAAGATTAAAATTAACTATACAAAATCATAAAATATTAATTTAAAACTAAGTTTACAATTTTACACAATTTTTAGTGTAAAATTGTAAACTTAGTTTTAAATTAATATTTTATGATTTTGTATAGTTAATTTTAATTGTATATAGCTTGACAATGGCATAAATGCCGAAAAGCTTCGCATAATTAAATAAATTTAGTGATTTCAACTGTTTTTAGTAATTAAGTATATATTCATGGACGATGCAATTTGAACAAGGAACGTCCACGTTGCAATGTACGTTCTCTACTTTTTTCCTAGTAGGACGCCATAAGCCAATGGAATATGTAAATTATTTTTATGTTTGGCAAAACTAAGATTTTTGGTTATAACTCCGCAAATGTATGAAATGAAATGCCACACGATTAAATTAGTTATAGTTATGTATATAACGCTTTTTAATAATATGTAATTAGTGTCCAAATATATTTTCTGAATAAACACGATTTTATTAAAAAAACAAGGATAGTCTATCATGTATATGTATATACATATTTATTATGGCGAGAAGTGTTTTTTTTTTTTGAAAACGTATATTTGTTTAAATTTATAAATAGAGTACATGCACATGTATATAGTACACAAACACGTCTTATAATTAACATTTCTCAATTGTTCTTTCAAGTACTTGTCGACAGATTTACTTATATATAATTTACATCCTCTTAATATAATATGTAATAATTTTTATAACTTAGACATATTGAATTACACTCACACTTGTCATTTGCTTACATTCATTTCTACATTTTCACTCACACTTATTATTTTTAATTTTCTTAATATGTAATTATTCCAATTCCATATATATATATATATATATATATATATATAGATATATACATATACATACTTTTTTTTTAACTAATATTTGTAGCAGCACTTTCGTAGCGTCGCTATGCTCAATCCCCACTGAGTTTTTTTTACAATGCCCTTTTTCCAGTTTTCCTTTATTTTGATTTATTATTTTATTTACCACCGTGTCATCCGTCAACCAACTTTTAATTTTCTGTTTTTTTATTTTGATGTTTGTCTCTTTTAATATGTCATCCGGGATGTCATTTAATATTCTCGTCGTAATATATTTGTCTATTTGTGCGCCATATTTTGTCCTCGGTATCGGTACTCTGTATTTTAATTGTTTCCTCAGTAAGTATTTTGTCTGTATACTTTTCTCATATTTTATATCGCATTTTTCATTTACGATATAATTCCATATTTTCACTAACAAATATAGATCATTTACGTCTAATACATTTAATTATTTTTTTTAATTCACTCATTGATTTATCTTCAGGTCGAGTTATTAACCTCGAGCATTTTTTCTGTAATCTTTCAATTTTTTCTGTGTATGTTTTCTTAGTTAATCCCCATGCTTGGATGCCATACCTCAATATTGATTCTACTAAAGCATAATATACCATCTTCAATAGTTCCTTAGTGTGTATATTGCTAGTATCGCTGTTTTTATTTTGTTTTCTATATATTCCATATGTATGCTCCATTTTAAATGCCTGTCTCTATTATTATTCCTAAATATTTGTGCGATTATACAAATTTTATTTTTCCACATTTTTCAGATGTGCATTCGTTATCTTCGTTCATATCGTGTATACATTGATTTGTATCTATTATAATCTCCGGTTTATGCGGTTCAAATTCTGCCAGTGGTTTTAACATCATACACTTAGTTTCTGACCCATTAGGATACGAGCGCATCGACAATAATGCAGAGAAAGGTCTCGATTATTTTTGCCCGACTCGATTCATTCCCCAGCCCGATTACTATTTTCTCGATTATGAAAAAAATCTCGGAGTCGGCCATAACTACTTCGAATAGCTCTAACCTACCACATAGTATGTGTTTATATTGGTTTAAGTAACAAATTACACTGTTCGATTCATATTCATGTTCGCTATGGTAATAGTTTCCACTTTAATTTTGATATCGTTTAAACTTCAACGGAAAGTTAATGTTGAATCATGATATATACACATATAACCTTTGTGTTTCTAAACTGAATAGTATGATTTTTTATATCGGATGTATCTTTATACGCATTTACAAACAGTACGACCAACGAATGTTTGTTTAGTTTCAAAAATCGGTTTAAACGTATTTTTACATATAAAAAAAAACTGCGTATGAAATGTATAGGATCTGACTGAAGCTTTCACTTCCTTTGTTCGCCACTATACTGATTCTTTTTCTAACACAAAAAATACCTCCTCTGTTCTGTCCTTTTTTTTTTATTTTGGGGCATTCGTCTTATACAATAACTTTTCCAGATATATAAAAAGGTGTGAAACTAGTTTTTATATTCTTTCCGAATTCTCTCATTATTATTGACTCTAAATATCGTTCCGTTTAATTCTCTGTATTGACCCGTTTTATAAAGAGTTTTAGAAATTCGTTCTTAGAATTGGATATTTTATTATTATATTGGGTACACTACCGCAGGCAATGATTTTCGAACCTAAGCCGAAATCGATCGCGAAATAGTTTACGACGGTATACCCTTAAACAGTTGGTGGCGTATCACAAGACATCACAACATAATTTCTGGATTATTTTTATTCCCCATTTTTCGAACGTAAAAACTATGACGTCGTATCTATTTCGAAAGAATACGTTTTTCCTAATCTTGACGTCATCGATCTTCCCTCGTCGATTTGAAAGTCGGAGAAGTTAAAGTCTGTTAGTTCTACGAACGACTATAGTAACAGCATACATGTGGTAGTAAATCAGTTTTTACTTGTTTCCCATGTGTTCATGTATGAATGTGAGTAATAGATGGTAGATCAGTTAAGTAACAATTCACTGTTCTTTTATTCTTATGAATCTTCATTCTATCTATGTACAGAGAGATATACGACATACACACACACACACACATATATATAAAACATTAATAAAATGGACAAGTCTATGTTAAAAAAATGAGACGCAGTCAGATCGAATTGGGAAATCGGCCGTAGCGATCAACTAGTTTATATATTATATATCATATATTACATTATATTATATTGTATAATACTAAGATAAATTAAGGGATAACGACCGTTGGGAAGTGTCCCGTTATAGCTTTTAAACAGATCAGTACTGCCTATTGTTCAACCGAACAGATTGCACGCATCTTTAAGCTTTAACAAAAAAAAAAAAAAATTACCGGGAAATGTTTCAAATTTATCATTTTTTTTTTAAATATATTTAATGACCCACGATAAATGGTATATTATAAAAATTAATGTGAACTGTTTATTTTTAATTCTTTCATTTAAATTTGGAAAGTATTTGTACAATAATCCCTTATTCTGATTTCACATATTTTGATATTGTTTTATTCTCCTTAATAACCATAATTTAGTTTTTAACATACCGTAATAAATATTATTACGTTCGGCATTATTATACATTTATCTTTTTTAATTTGTATCTGTTATTATTATTGTAAAGTTTATTAATTAAATATGCACACGAGTTTGTATATTTTATTTTATATGTTATAGAAATGATTATATAATTTTAGGTTGTTTTGAATTGTTATCACTAAATATGTTACATATGTTTGCACTTTAAAATAAGAATATGTTTAATCTTTTTAAATTTATTTTATTATTAAATAATAAGTAATTTAACTTCTTTGCATGCGTTATATATGTTTCTTTTCATATGTATTTCACTTTTGTTCACTATTCTCATAGATAGGTTATCTACAAACGAGCGCTACAACAAAGAGAAGTCCGACATTGATTGATACACAAGCATTTTGCCTTAAACATGAAATCAGTTCATTGCTCTATATAGTGCGACGATCGTCCTGTGTGTAGTACCTACAAATAAATTTAAAGATTAAGATTTTCTTAACTATTTTTAAATTGATTAATTATGAATTTCTGTATCAGTTTTAATATAATTAAATTATCAATGTTTGAAATGTAGATACAAGAAAGATACACATAAAAGAATAAAACGTATATTACTCTGAGCATTCATCAGTTTATATATTTTGTTTCTTCCTGAAAAAAAAGCGAATTAATTGTAACGCTATGTATAGGTCTTATTATTTTTTACCATGCTAATTTTTTTTTTAATAAAAGAAAATTCTCCATTATTTATTAAAGCCAGTATGAGTATGGAATATATAAAGTAAAATTTATTCACGTTCGAACACTCACACAGATACATATATGAAATGCATTTATGTACACTAAATATTCACATACACTCACGCACGCGCACACACACACATATATATATATATACACATGCTACATACAAATTGTATACAATACAATATTCATTACCTCATCAAATTGTGATTAAACCTTATATATGCACGCACATATTAATTCACGTATAAATATGCACATATATGGATATATATATATATTAAACTATACACATATATGTTCGATGTACCTGCTCGGAATATTAGGCATCATTCAAATTTCTTCCATTAAACCTATATCCCATGATATCTATGTACTGCGATATGCTGATTTCATCGTTCTGCCATCTTTGATATTGATTAATACAAAACGATTATCTTTCGATTTCTCGGATTTCCGCTGTGGTATGGCTTGGTAATCTGGATCCGTTTCCATTTCGTGGAAATCCCTAATTTTTATCTCTGATTCGGACTGTGTCTCCTTTATTACTTCTAGAGCAGAAGTAATACAAGGAGATACATGATAAAACTGTCTGTTATAGTCCGAATGAAATGATTCTGGCTCATTTGTTGTTCCTAGTCTCGTCGATGCCGCAGAAGCCCATATCTGAGGAGGAAAAGGTGATGTGTGGGTAATATAATTAGCGAACACGTAATTTGTAAATACCGTGGATGAAGGATTTGATGGTGGCTGTCTGGCAATTTGCCAGAAATTGAAATAAACATGTTAGGCCTAAAAATTTCTTTAACCATCGTCCCACCTCCGTATTTCTCATGTAATCGTTTCTTAAATTCCCAATTTCAACTATTTTTCTGTACCATGCTTGACCTAAATGAAACCGACAACCAAATATTTCACATTCTGGAAAAACTGCATTAATAGCATTTTGGGCTGATTTTTCAAAACCTAAAATAATTTTTCTTGGATTCAAATTTAGGTTCATTGACAATGCAATTTTGAATAAAAACGTCCACATTGCAGTGTATACGCCTTGCCCTTTTACTGGCAGGAAGCAATACACTAACGGAATATATAAATAATTTTTGTAGCCGTGGATGGTATATAGTTGATTAAAAAATTTTGGTCGATATTTAAATGTTCCGTCGGCAAAAATATCTATTGTCGAATCTGACAAGATTGACATGCTTGAATAACATGTGACGACAGCTATCGGGTGATCTCTGTCGACATACAGGAAACTTTGATTTTTGTAATTTCGGAAAGTACTCTGAATGTTGGATAAATGATCTATAGCTTCTGCTAATGACGACGTTTGAGTTTCGATAATTGAAGTACGAGCTCGACGAACAGCACGTCGTAAATGATCTATTTCACGCATCCGTAAGTTGTTTTGTTCCTTTTATTTCTGTAATCATAATAGAATAAATGTTTTTATAAAATTCCCAAACAAATTAATATATTAGTGAAGCAAGCATAGCTTATTGTTGTCAATCATATACATATATTACACACACACATATATATATATATATATATATATATTACGACGGTCGTCGTATGTCACGCCGAAGTAAATAAAGTAAATAATTTTCTGTTTTAGCAGATGAAACCACTGATATATCTACATGTGAACAATTTTCTCTATGTTTTCGATATGTAAAAGAAGCCAATGGAAAATTTAGCATCTGTGAAAATTTTTTCACATTTCAGCTACTAAGTGGAACTGATGCGGAAACTATTACAAATGCAATTTTGACCACTTTGCAAGAGTATGGTATTAATCCAGAATATATGAGAGGCCAAGGATACGATGGTGCAGCCAACACGAGTGATAGGTTGAATGGTGTACAAGCTTGTATTGCAGAAAAATATCCGAAAGCCTTATATGTTCATTGTATGGCGCATAGTTTGAATTTGGCAATTTGTGATTCGTGTGACATCGACTACATACGTAATTGTATAGGCGTTGTAAAAAAAATTATAGATTTTTTTAATACTGGAAAAAGAATGGAAGTTATGAATCGAAATATTGGGCATCTTGATACAAAAATTCAAAAATTGAAGCCTTTTTGTCCAACTAGATGGGTTAGAGACATGACGCTATTCTGGTTTTTGTGTATGAGATTGAAGCTGTGTATGCATCGCTAGATGAGATTTCAACTTGGCATGATACAGATACTTCATCTTCGGCAGTAATGTTCAGACGGTCGATGGAGCAGTCTGGATTTTTGATTGCGTTACTTTCTACTGAAAAACTTCTTGATTTCACCAAAACATTGAGTCAGTTTCTTCAAGCTAAGGAATCCGATCTAACTCGAGCCATCAATTTACCAAAAGATATTATCAACCTCATTCGTCGCGAACGTGAAACTGCTGAACAAACTTTTCGATCAATTTTCAGGGAAGCGGAGGAAATTGCCGCAAAATTTGGAACAAATATACAAATGCCTAGAATTACTGAAAGACAGACCAACAGGGCGAATATTCCTTCAACAAGCACGGAAGAATATTTTCGACGAAGTATCTTTATTTCATGGATTGATTCTTTCTTCAGTCAACTTGTTAATCGATTCGAAAAACATGAAAACGTACTTACAAAATTTCAATGTTTAACTCATCCAACGAGATCAGAAGAAAACCAGTTTGTTCAACTTTGTGCTTTTTATCAAGATGATTTAGAAGCTTTTAAAGAATCCCTTTTTAAAAGCAGAATATCAAATTTGGTGCGAAAAATTTAACTCATAAAATGAAAATTCTCAGCCTTTTCCTGTTGATGCGATATCAGCGTTGAATTTATGTGATGAGGATGTACCCAAATATTAGTACGTTGCTAAAAATTTTTTGCACGATTCCAGTTACAACATGTACTCCTGAACGATCGTTTTCATCTTTAAGACGAATTAAAAGCTATTTAAGAAGTACTATGGGTGCAGAAAGATTGAATGGTTTAGCTTCATTGTACATTCTCCGTCATATCAAAGTCAAACCAGAAGAAGTGATCGATGTTTTAATAAAAAATGGGCCAAAGAAATTAGATTTTAGAATTTAGAGTATAGTTAGTAGATCGTTCCTTTTTACTTGAAAGTATAAGTTGTTTACATATATTTTTTTAATGAAATTTTGTTGAATTTTGAGCTAAAAATTATAAGTGAAGTGTTTAACTAATTTTGTCTTATTAAATTTACTCCGTTCAGTTTATTTACATCCCCCCCTCCAAATAGGTAATTTCTAGGTACGCCTACGTTGACTTATTATTTTGTCTCATTAAATTTACCCCTTTAGTTGCTTCAGGTGTAGCCCCCTCCATTGGTAATTTCTGGGTACGCCTTTAATAACTGCGTATAAAAACTTTATAATTTGTATGCATGTGCGAATTCAAACCAAATATGTTGATAATAAGGGATAGGTTAAAATTTAGATTAAAATTATTTACATATTTATATTAGAACCGCAAATCTAAATAATAATAATAAACAAATAGGAATAACAATAAATATTAAAGTTATTTTCACATACCAATTATTAATGCCAAGTATTTAGACATTTGTTTAGTAGCATCAGTGTATTAGGATAATTAAAGTTTCTGTTGTCCAATCGAATCGAAAATAAAACAAAAAGATGTGCAGTTTCCAAGATTGAAACAAGAAGGATAAACAGATCACCGAAATTAAGAAATGTTCTACGGAATCCATAAAGTGTTGATCGTATCTACTTTTATATATATATAATTTTTTTTTTTTAAATAATAATCATGCAATTTTAGGAAATTTTCAAAAGGTGTAAAGGAAGTTGAGAAAGTTTCTTTTGATATAAAAAATGTTCATAATATTAGTTTGCCTTATAAACGAAAAAAGGAAAAAATCATGATAGTTTAAAGATTTTATGTTGGAAAACTTATTTCGATCTCTAACTTTACTTCTAAATAACAAACATATGAAAACAATATATATATATATATTCTATTTTTATTATTGTTAAATTTTTAAAAGACGGTTACTTATTTAAACCGCCACATTTACTTTTTACATAAAACGACAACGAATACCACAGGTCGATGTATGTGTGTATAATGGGTCATTTTAAAGTATAGATAAAAGAATTTAGTAATTGAAATCGAAGATTCACCCAATACACTAAACCTATGGTACACGGTAGAAAAATAGAAATAGGACAGACAGTGGGAGCGCCATGGTCCTAAATCTGTCTCCTTCTCATGCTAAAATTTCTAAGTAAATACCCTGCTGAGTGTCTGAAATATCCTAAGACATCATTTAGAAATAAATAAATAAAATAAAATACAACACATTGTCCCTAAATTTTAGAAAGATGAAAGGTCACAGGAATTGCTTTTTAGTAATAATGTGAATACCTCCAATAAATCCGAGTTAATTGAACAAGCAGACTGGTCGTGCCGCATAGGGTGAAGAAGGCCAGCCATCACTAGATAATAATATTCAGAGAATGAGACTTCATTTCCTTTTATTAAAACGACTTTTATAGAAATTCAAAAGAAATGTCTGAAAAGCACTCGGAGTAATGTCCGATAAATCGTATCTGCACCTACCCACATAATATTGAAATGTGTGTGTATGGACGTATGTATGAACATGTGTATATATAAATACAAAGTACTAAATGAAATTAATTTATTTATTAATCAGTATGCTATTGTAATATCGATAAAGTGTAACACATGGATCGGCAACCCAGCCAAATGACATCGTTATGAAGAGGGAGTGGCCGAAGAATAATCGTCTGATGAGAAGATTGTCTCCACCAAGAAATCCTTTCAGTTTCTGAAAACGTTGATTTGTCGTCGATAATTGAGAAATCGATGTTTTACGAAAAATTCAAGCTACTGTTCGAACCGTCTTTTAACGTTATCGATGTTCGAAAATGGTCAACCAGTAAATCTCAGAACACATCAAAGTGTGGATCATGTTTGATACAAAACGTGGTTCAACCGTCGATAATATACGATCATCGAATTTAGTATCGCCGAAAGTGGTTAATACGCCGAATATTCGAGAATATACCAACGTCGTCAAAACGTAAAAGGCGCTCGTAGAATCTTAACGTCCGTAAAGCATCGACAACAACGCGGATCGAATATCGCTATTTCAACGTAGTACATACTGAAGGAACCACCAGTAGACAACCAAATCAGCACGAAGAATTCAGCCGAGCCAGTCCATGCGTTACCACATATATAGTTTTAAGAAAAAAGTTACGGACTACGGTATAAAAGTTTTTATTTTAATTTTAAGTACGCAATTACGTTTGCAAACTTTCTCGTTTCAAAATTTATAACCGCTCTCGTTGTAAATTTATACGTAAATTTTATAAATAAGTGCATGAAAACATTGTATATACATCTAGTGTATTTCGTACGTCGCTCAAATCTATTACTCGGGTATCAATAAGTGTTATGGTAAAACCTTATACATAATTGGACTTAATAATATTGGGATTTAGGATTTTATTATTTAAAATCATATTTAATGGTTTAGTTTAAAAAAAAAATAAATAAAAAAAAAATGAAATAAAATATCAGTATCCGGGCCTCAGAAATATGTTGAATAAGTAAACATCAAACAGATTTCACGTTTACTTATTAATAGGAGACGGGGTTATACGACGGTCGTCGTATGTCACGCCGAAGCAAATAAAGTAAATAATTGAATGATTATTTATATTCAACTAAAAGTAACGCGTATTATTTTTATTACTATTATTATTGTAAAAAACCTGGTTTGTGCCACGTCAGTAGCATTCATGCAATAATAATAATAAAGTAACAAAGCGCGCTTCTATGGTCACGGGGTCGCGTGAAATCGGTTGACATCGTAACAGTTGGTAGAGTGGGGGAGTTTCTAAAAGATGGAATGAAAGAGAGTTTTGGTTTTGGAAGAAATTTTTTAGTTGAAAAAGTTGAAAATGTGAAGATGGTGAAGTCAGTTCAAAAAGTTGAAGATGTGAAGATTGTGAAAGAAGTCGAGTTCGAATTTTGAAAGAAGTGACAAGAAGTGGCCTGGAAGGAGAACGAAGATAGAGAAAACCAGATGACAGAGTCACGCACCAGGTTAGTTTATTATAACATTATAATTAATTAATGTAAAAAAAATTCATTCATTAAAAACAGTTTATAGATATATTTATATATATATATGTATACGTATATATATATTTTTTTATCTTATGTGTATGGGAAATGTATGTAAAAAAAATAATAATAATAATAAAATATTATTGTTATTATTAATACGTTTATTTACATTATTCCTGTATATGTATACATTGGCGTATCATAGTAAACAATTTATGCGAGGTTCACAAAACAACGAAGTCTGTACGCGATAAGCCTAATAGGGGCCAGGTAATATACACACACCAACGCACATATTTATATATAAACGCGCGCGCATACATATACATATATATTTGAATTACTGAATATGTTAACAAAATATATTGTGATAAAGTGTAAATAAATAAATTTATATGTTTGTCCGTTAAATTAAATTTGAATTTGGTAAAACTATGAAATCTAATAACACCTCGTGTCTATTTAGATCTTATAAAACATACCTTGGCGAATAATCTGATTCGGTTTCAAACACAAATCTCTTACAGCGCGTTCTTTTACTGCTTGAAGGGTCTATAATTAAAAAATTAAAATTATTTTAATATTTCGTAAACGAAATAATGATAATAATATATGTTCACAATATGGTGACTACTGGAATTGCAAATACAATCGTAACTATATTATTAATGGTTATAATTAGCAAATCATATCTGCTATTATGGGACGATATTTTTCAATTACACATAGGAAGTTACGTTTTGGTAAAAAACGAAATAATATAAACGATAGTGAAAAGTTCCGAACGACGGATAGTCATGTTCCAACGAAAAACAAAAGTTTAAGTTTTTGGATGAACTCAATTATGATCGAAATTAGAAATTAATTAGGAAAAAAATACATTATTTCATAGATACTATTTTTTCACGTTGCTGATTTTTGTAAATTGTATATCTAAATTAATATTTTTTAAAAATGTTTTGTTTTATTTTTTAAAAATCATTCAACACTTTTCAAATTAAGGAATTCATTATGTACAACAGTTTCAAATATTCACGAAAATCAAATTAACATAACATTTTAAAGTCAATGATATAATTTTTTTAGAAAGGACACAAAATATTCCGACATTATTGAGAAATAAAAATTATTTTTAAACATATACATGTACGTTTTATATATATATATATATAAAACAGCTTCAGAGCTGAACCGGCTTAGCATAAACAATATATTGTTTTTTTTAATTAAGAAATATGCAATAATTTACTTACCGTAGATTTCTCTATGCTGTGTTCAGTTATCATTTGGTGATTGTGCGACCTCTCACGACCCACAATACTTTCGTTATGTCAATATTAGTTTTCAGAGCAACATAACAATAACATGCACATTGCACGATGAACACAAAGCCACGATAAATATTAAATATGAATTCGTGCATCCTACGGTAGGACTTGGCGTGACAAAGGCCCTTTCTACGCAGGCGCGTCAAGCTGTCACAAACTATAAACGAAGGCAATAAGAAAATCGTAAAAACAACACCGTCGAAATTCGGTATTTTAACCATCCGGTTGGTCTCGCTGTGAAAAAGGACGCTTAGAGAAGTTTACGGTGTATAACAAGGAAAATGAATGTATAGTGAAAAAAAAAAACCATCACACGTATTCCTTGTTCACGTATTAGGTGGTTTAAATGTTCCTTATTCGTTATTCGTTACTTTTGTTACTTTCTTAGTATCGATACATCGTGAAACGGTACACACACATATATGCATACATATGACTGGACATATAACGTATGTTATTTAAGGGGATAGCACCAATACGAATACGTCAATGATACGGCGTACACGGAATTTACAGAATAATTAACCATATAAATATTTGGATAAATTTGATATTCAAATATAATAAATCAAATTAAATTGATATCAGAAAACTTTTTTTGTTTATAAATTGGAAATATATAATTTCAAATTACTATAATGTTTAGTCACTGCAACGAAATAGTTACAAACTAGTTTTAAAAAAATCTTTTGTTATAATAGAATAAAAAAAAAAGATTTATTCAAATCACTGTAATGACATTATTCGACATAAAAATTATAACCCAACGACTAATTTAAATTCTTCAAATAAAAAATTGATTTTAATATCGAATATCGGGATTCATTTTTCAGCAAAATATTCAATATCGAACACTCGGAAGTTATATCGACTGTAAAAATAATTATTTCATACAGAAATTCTGGAACAAATTTGTTCAAAAATAACGGTTATATTTCTAATTATTTTCTTCTTCGTTACTCGTCAGCAAATCAAAACATTATCAAATCACTCAATACGATACATCATACTGCCATAAGACTCGCTATTGGAGCTTTTCCCATTTCTCCATCCATTAGCGTTCTTTGTGAAGCTGGTATTCCTCCCCTCAGTATTTACAGAAGTCGGAGTATTATAAATATGTGGATTCGACTTAAATCGTCGTCGAATCTTCCTTAATTAAACGCGCTTCAACCATTACCTCATACATCAGTACTCACTCTCCATAAACAAGTAACTACAATGTTGGACCTGATGCAACTTACTTTACCATCAACATACCAACTAACTATAGCAACAACACGTCCATGGGTGAACCTACATCTCAATATAGACCTTCAGCTGCAGCAATTTTCAAAAAAAGAAACAAAGTTTGTACCATATTTTTAATGGCAATGACTGCATAGTGGTACGATTTATGGATCATCTATATATTAGACTAGAGAAGGATAGTACTTATTTGTTCTTTCATTCGAAACTTTCACTAATATATAATCGCCTACATTTATATTTCTGTGGTCTTAATCCCAACGAATTTTTTTCACTATCATCTGTTTCCATTAATTCGCTTTCTCCCGATTCTTGACACAATTCATTATCATCTGGAGAATTTATCTCTGAATCAGTTAATTTAAATAATCTCTTCTTTGGTTTGTTAACAGTTTTCTTTGTTGTTTTTTTGTCTTCAGCGTATTGTGTGAACGGACTTTCTCTTTTCTTCTTTTCTCATCAACTCAGCTTTGTTTAGTTAGCTGTATGATCGCCCTAGCAATTAGCACATTTGACTTTGTCATTTACTGTTTTCCGACATTGCGTAGTTTCGTGTTTGTTCCCACACTTTACACATTTAGCAGTACGTGCGCAGAAAGCTCCGGTGTAACTAAACTGCTGACGCTTTTTACATTGAGGAACCTCATTCGATTTGATACAATGCAACATTTGAGTGACATTGTACATTTCATTATTATTTTGTTTTGGCTCTAGATGTATAAAAAATAGAAACAAGTGAACCGGCACAGTAGTTATACTTACTGCTTCACTATCAGCATTTTTCTTAACTACTATTTTTTTTATTATTACATTAGTAACTGTTCGAGCCTCATGACCTATATTGGCAAGTTCCGTATTAATATCATCAGTAGATGTAGTCTGGTGTAATCCTCTAATAACAACAATGTAGGGTTTGTGACATTTCAATTGATACGTATGAAATTCTAATCCGTATAATGAATGTTCTGTATTACACTGAATACTTAGTAGCGCATCATAAACTTTCCGATAGTTATCCTCATTATTACAGTTTATTTTGACAGTATTATTAGATAATGTTTGCATCACTGGCACTGTAGTGTCTATTCTTTCAAATATGCTTATTAATTCTTCGATACTTTTCACATTGTTAGCAAATATTGGAGGGATCCGTTATTTGTTAGTTTTGACCTGCTCACGGTATGTGGGCTTTTTATTTTTTACATTGTCCGCAAGATTAGCTGAAGTTGACGATATTGATTTTGATATTGCGGAATCCTGTTTTGACGTAACTGCTTCTTTTATTAAAATGGTATCAAACCTTTGCTGAAGAAAGGTCTAAAGGTCTTTGGTTAATTTAGGAACATCTTCTTTTGGAATTATCGATAGTTTATCGATTTTATCGAGCTTCTGTTTAATGTGGGTTAACAGCGAAGTAAAGTGCGGTTTCAAATTTTCTGTTTCCGTAGGTAATACAAGAAATATGCAATATTTTCTACGTGATACGCTGATGAAAAATGCAATCGTAACACATTGACTGCGTTAGTTAGAAATATTTTATATATAGAAATATCTTATACATATATGGTAACACTGATGAAATATTTGGTCATAGTGCATTTATATCTTTGTAATTCAGATCATGCGTTAATATATATATATATATAATACATATATACATGTACAACGCGATACGTTGAATACGTACATATAACAATTACGATAAGTGATATTAAAACTTAGCTAATCAACTGATAACGCTAAGAAAATTAAGATAACGATGGCAGCTGTTAATTTAAAAGAAATTATTTAAATTTACGATTTTGTTTAGCGTATAACTTTTCACCGATTGTCTTCTTAATATATATATATATATTTAAAACGTTCGTGAAAAACTTTTACATATAAATTTTATCGTCTAAAACTTACGTACACGTTAAAATAGAATAAAGTAAACGGAGCTAACTATTCATACCACACGACAACATGCATTATCGGTGTACATAAAAAAAAAAATTGCTTATTTTTTAATTTATAAGAAATGTCAACATATTTGCCAAATTACCGCTACAAAGCTAATAATAAATAATTCTGAAATACCACAAGTCACGTCGGTGAAATATTTGGGAATACGCATGGATCACTACTCGTGTTGAGCAAATTGCTAAACGAATCTCGGTACGTGCCAATATGCTTTCCCCGTTGATAGGAAGAAGATCCACTTTAAGTCTAGATCATAAAAGTCGGATATACCTCACGATTAAAGCTCCGATCTGGAAATACGGGATAGAGTTATACGGCAATACTGAATCAAGTAATGTAGCACTAATACAAAGAAAGCAATCAAAATTTCTTCGTTTAATGGTCGCGGGTCCCTACATATGTCTCGAACCTCACTCTTCACAATGATCTCGATATTCCATTTGTTAAAGAAGTGCACGTGCAACAATACTTCAGATTCTTTAACAAACTTCGCCTGAGCTATAAACTGAATATACTTCGGATATTCAGACACACGCTGCCGGGCAATCCTAGAAGAAGATTAAAAAGAAGATGGTGCCCGGACGCTCTTTCTACAACACATACAACACATCATCCGCCAAGATAAACGTACTGCATCTAATGATGTCAAAATGTCAAGCATTCGTCGACCATCATCCAGCCCACGAGTAGTGAGGTAGCATATATATGCTTCCAAGTATCCGAAAGATAAGTGGCTATAACTTCAATAAGCTTTAATTACGCGATAGGGGATTTAATTCTACTATTATTAAGACACATATGTTTAATTTGTTTAAAAATAAAAAACGAGCTGAAAATATAGTAAAAAAATTCAATTTGGTATTTTAAAAAAAATGAACAGCAGACGGATATTTTATTCCTTATAAAATGCAATTATATATGAAGAAATAAATTGAAACATATAAAAATTACAACAAATTTCAATAGGTTCGGTTTTATACTAAAAATATGTAACATCAATAATATTTGAAAGGAATTTTGGAAATTCATTTTTCAAACGCTACTCATGAGAAGAAAATATGACTGGGGATAATTTACGTACAAAAACATATCTAACCTTACACTGTATGAATTTTTTATTTTTTTGAAAGAATTACTTTAAATACTATCGTACAATAAATAAAAACTTAAATTATGCAATCGTATCAACCTAATAATTAGCGTGTGTCCCGAAACTACGCTATTTTACATATATGCGACATTACTCATTAAATAGTACGCAGACATAAAAAAATTGTGACTTTTACTAATATACATTTACACTACACGAAGAACTCAAAGTGAAAACTGTAAAGGAAGAAATAGCAACAGTTGCTAAAAAATACGTTGTTCATTTAGAGAACCACCCTAATCATATGGCGAACTTCTTACTAGACAGCTCACTCGTTATCCGCAGACCCAACAGAACGAGGCCACTGGATTTAATATGAATACTATTAATATGTAAAATTATACTTGAGCACCCATCACAGGATGGGATGCTTCTCATGTCACAGTATGTATAAATAATCATAAAACTTACTAAATAGCATAGGTGTAAATTAGCAATTTAATAAATAAAAATAATATATATATATATATATATATATATATATATATATGTATACGCTATACGCTAATCGCGATGAAGAAATATGTACTTAATACTGAAATGTAGAAGATTATAATGCTAGAAGAATTACACCGTAATTGTAGAAACGTATGTTTAGCTCAGAAAACGAAGCTTCTTAAATACAAAAGATTTTTAAATTTTCAAGAAATTTTTTAAGAAGAGTTTTTAAATTTGTAACAGAATTACTGGAACTTTTTCGAATTTGAAAGTTTAAAAAGTGAACTTTCTGTTATATATAAAGATTGAGACATGCATAAAGACCCTGTGTGCTGGATCTGCTTCAATATTTGACCGCTTCGGATTAACAGATGTTTTCTAAGAAGTGTACGAACTTTCTCATTTAATAACTACAATTCTAGCCAACTACTTCATCTCCAGAAAGATCGTCCTCAGCATTGAAACGAATAAAAACATACTTAAAAAATACACGTCAGGAACGATTATCTTCATTAGCTCTTCTTAGGATTTCTGTCAAACATTAGGAAACGACCATTCTTTTATGATGATGTAATAGATATATTAATAGAACCAAGTTTAAAAGCATACGCCTTTATTTAGTCAATTGCTTGCTTATAATTTATTCGACTCTAGACTGAATTCTTTTATTCAATGTACTCGCGTTATAAAAAGGGAACTTTTAAATAAATATATCGCGAAAAAAAAACGATTAACGATTAACGATTAACAACCGATATTACAATGAAAAAAACTATCGTGCCAAATATTTCCAATAAAGAACTTTACGCGTTATGCTGTCTTCATGATCAGAATCCACAGCATCAATTATTCATCGTCAGTAACATCATCAATAATTGACTTATTTTCATCTTCACTATCGTCCTCATCACGTACGATATTTGTTTCATTTTCTAAAATTTCTTGTATCTCATTAGCCCTAAGTATTTTGCCGGAGGTCATTTGTGACGAATGAATGAAGAACGAATTTGTATCGAAATAGAAATAAGTAAATCTAAAATTTTAAAATTTCATTATCATAATTTTAAATATTTCGATTTTAAATCGATGCAAAATAACACGTGTACACTTACAAGAGAATTTCAGAAAAACATGTAGCCCATATAACAACGTGGTGTAGCACAACTATTTTTTATATAACGTTAACAACAACGTGGATCAAGACTTAAAAAAAATTCAATAACAAACTACTTCTGGAATGGCAAAACTAATGCTGTCATGTTATAGAGGTATTTAGGAAGGTACATAAAAACCGGTTTCCTTATTTCCAGGTGATCGAAAACTGCGAGTGGGTATGCGACGACCCCAAGTTATCAATGTAGCGTTAAATCGGTGACCTAGAGAAGACGGAAGGTTTTGTTAGTCAAAAACAACTCGACTAAAATTTTCGAACGAAATTTTATTTGAAAATAAGAAAATGAGAGACTAGCAGCTTACAAATACTTGTGGAACACAATATCGTTCGAATGACCGCCGTTTACGACAGTACATTCATTCAGTCTTTTTTACAATATTTTCGAATGCTTTTTCGAGCATAGATGGCTGTATTTTTGAAATTTCTTCAGAAAACCGAGTTTTCAGGTCTTCCAAATTTCACGAGCGTATTTCGTAAATGCCGCTCTTAAATATTCTCGTAACTTTGAATTCTTTTCGAATTTCTCTTTGCACTATCCTAATAGATTCACGTCGAAAATAACGTTTCACGCAAAACGCCGTTATAGGATGCAGAAATAGATAAAAACGAATATCGCGTGTAGGCTAAACGTAAAACACGCGGTTTGCGTTGTAGGAGTGTTATGCGCTATTCAATAAAACAAAACCGTCCGACTTCTCTATGTCACCTGATAGTACACGACTCGTATACAAATATAAAAACACGATTTTACAACAACAAAAACACGATTTTACCGAGAAAAGAAAAAAAAAAGATTTACGGTGGAATCGCTAGAAAATTACGACGAATCCGGTTAAATTAAAGCTTAACTATCGAGTTGTAGTCGATGTTAGTAGGTACCGGCTTATAAATATTACGAACAGGTTTGTCGGTGATATCCGCGCAAGGGGCAGGATTATTCCACGGTTGAACTTCCGACGTGCCGAATAGAAGAAATACGATGGCCGGTACAATTTGCACGATGGCCGATGCGGCGAAAATTATTTGCCATTGCGTGTAAATATCCTTTAAAATGATGAAAAAAAATATAATAAAACTCGAAATATTTATTTCGTTTTTATATTCAGTCGACATTTATTTCGAAAATATTGTTTTATTTAATTTTTTTTTCTATAAACGATTCGCTTTGACTGATAGTTACAGGTAATAATTTCGATGAGGTATTTTCAAATGTTCTCGATATACCGATCTAATAGAGATACGGATGGAGACGTTCAATGCAGAATTATTTCTCGTCCTAATTTTACTAATTTTAAAATTCGTTCGTAGCAAAAACAAATAATTCGATTCAGTAGTTAAAAAAAAATTCGAAATGGTATTTTTTATACGCAGATAATAAAAAATGCTCCCCGGCCTACGTACGTCTACCGATTATCATAGTGAAGTCGAATAAAGCGATCGTATTAAATATTTAGGCGTAGTTCTCGATTTAATATTTAACGATCATGATTTAATTATTTACAGCAAACATACAAAAAACAAAAATGTTACGTCATCTCTCTCGACAGGATTATTTCAAACTCATATTATAAATATCATCAATACCTCGAATCTCAACCCTTCAGAACAAATAGATCATCGCATAATACCATCGCTACCACCGAACAAAAGAACAAAATTTAAATATTTACGTATCAATGGCATTACACAACAAAAATATGATGCCAAAATAAAGAGCCTACGACAGACTAATGGCATCATTTGATTCGTATGAAAAATTCTATACAGATGCCTCAAAGACAACCCAAGCTACGGGTGAATACATCGAGATATCATGGTAAGATACGTTTTACCAATCGAATTCTCAGTGCTATCCGCTGAACTAATGTTAAATCTACTTAGCTATCGATTTGGCTACAGACTTACGTTTACAAAAAAAATTATTTTTATCGACGCACTTTACGCCGTTCAAAGCATTAATATCGATCTCTCAAAATCTAACCACCCGATAGTCCAACATATTCACCTGTCAGCTAACCAAATACAAGTATAATGCCCTTCACACTCCAATATAACGGAAAATGAATCGCTGCGAAAGAAGCGTCAGAGATGTTTCCAGTACCAAAAATTTCAATCCCAATACAAAACGAAATACGTAATATCAAAAACCAATTTCACGAGTCATGGAACTTACGCCTGAAGCGTATTCGCACAACCAACAAACTCCGAAACGTCAAGTTGCGCGATGGGATGATTTTTCTCCATGGAGCTGTGTTCAACTTGACGTTTGTTGTACTAACTCGGCTCAGAATTGGACATACTGCATTAACCCATAATTACATAATAGAAAAATCAACCTATACGCTGCTACTGCGGACGGGAGCCTCTAACGGTCGAACACAAGCTAACAAAGTGTAGGCCACTTCAGAAACACCATCGTCATAGCAATATTTCAATTCACACGGCACTCTCTGATAATCCAGTGAAACTTGAAAAAACCGTTCCGTTTTTAAAAATAACAAATATTTATCCGTTCATTTAATTACAATAGCTTCGGTGCCTCTAACCTTAGTTATAGTACACGACACTTAAAAAAACTTCATCGTAAATAAATCATATCTGAACATCGAGCTCTAAAAACATGATTGTGCCAACTATAATAATATACTCTCGCATAGTGAATTATAAACTATTTGAGAAAGGCTCTCCATTTTCCTTTCAAATTAATGATCTACCATTGTCTCGGGTTCCAATCCAAGCTGGTAATCAATAATAATTATCATTCGATGAAACTCTTACTTAGCGCCACTGCTCCCCAACAAACATGCATCATTGCAACTGTCAGGTATTGAACGACATCATCTCCGGTAATGAGTTCACGGTCCTGTGTTGTAGAATGCAAAGTTCACTAACCGAAGAAATTTGTCCAGCTCTCACCCAGTGTACCAGTTATCGATGATACCGAAGGGCAATTTCCCTATTTATTGGACGAAAAGTACCTTCACGCATATCTGCTCGTCGGTTCAATAAGTAACTAATGATACATGCTATAACTTTAATAATACACAGTCGAATTGTTTCCCTAAGAGACTCTCCTCATAGCGTGAAAATGGGCCATGGCATAAATTGTTCCAAAGAGAGCCACAGACACATTATATGTATATGTGTATACGTGATACTCGACACTTTCATTGCGAATTCTTTTTCTCTACTACACCATGCATACACGCCGTCAAACATATTATTTATTTTTCTTTAACTATAATAAAAAATTAAGTCCGTTGTTCAATGTTTCGTTTATCAATGTTTACATTCACAGTTTATTTAGGAGTTTCGAGGTGTGTTGGATCAGAACCTACAACCGGTTTAAAAGATTAGATAAGGCACGTTCAAAGAATTTGATGAATTGTGTGTTATATGAACGTCGGAACCAGATTCTGGGATATATATATATATAATTGATAGCACAAATTTAAAAAATTATGTTTTAACGAGCTTTACACGTCGTCCGAATTATTTAATTTTTTAAGTTATTTCGTCTCGGATCATTCGGAATATTATCAAATAATAACGATTTAGTCGACAATGAGCGAAATTATTAATAAACGCGAAAGATGTAAAACTCACGTAAATTTCGGAAATATACTGTACGAATAAGGCGATGACCAGGCCCGATGAGAAACTGACGGAACTGCATATCGCTTGTAAAATATCTGAAATTTAAACGTAATTATAATCGCGATTTTCTGTAATTATTTATTATTAGTAAAAGCCGTGTACGCAATTGCCTAAGCTACAGCGAAGAATGTTTAACTTCTAGGTATATATGATCAGACCGAAAGTTAATAGATAATTCGGAAGAGGTATTGAAAGAAAGTGAATATTGTGTGTGTGTTCGTATGTGCGAGTATGAAGTCGGCGAGGTTTGAATTCAGGAAAATGTAACGGAATATTAAGCGAAGATGCGCGAAGAAACAAAACATAAAGAATGTAGGAAGAAAGAAACGTGTATATATATATATATATACACATATACATATATATATATATTTAAAAAATACAAACAGGTCATATATACTTGCTGTATGTGCGCGTGCTTTTTAATCTGTATATAGTATACTAATTTCCTTCGATTTTTTAGCTTCATTATTTTATTCGCTGTGCATTAATAAGCAATCCTTTTCAAGGTACTATAGGACGATTGATATTCAATTATTTCCATATTTCAATCTCATTTTTTCTTCAATTTTTTAATGATGACATTCAACTTAGTTTGTTTAATTTATACGTATCGCACGTTCCTTTCCCTTCCATTCCGTTCTTTAATTTCCTTTCTATCCCATTCCATTCCTTTCCATCTAATTCCATTCCTTTCATTTCGTTCCTTTTGTTCTCTCCCTTCCTTTTCCTACGTACCATTTATTTTACTCGTACTTACTTGATTTATACTTATTATCTTTTCAAATCGCCAATTATTCTACTTATATTTCTTCTTATAAACACTGTGTGATTCTAGTGTGTGTAATTTGAAATCACTGTTTTAAACACAATATTCGGCTTTGGCGCTATACTTGTACACGTGTCTGGATAGGTTTTTAGAGGATTTACAGATTTACGATTGAAATTCGCAAAATTTCAACCGGTTTAGAATTGTTAGCTAATTAAATAACTTCGTAACAGATGACGACGATGAACGTAAGTTAGAGCTGATTGTTTATTTCGGAATGTATTTTTATACCTACAACGAGTAATGATGAGCTATTATTTTAAATAATATAAGATAGTTAACGAGTATAAAAATGGTACGCTCTAAGCTTTGCACGTGCAACAATTTACATAAATTTATTTTGTCTTACGATGTGAGAGATATCATAACTTTACTTACATATAAAAGTTTGAAAAGCGTGTAATTACTTTGTGGGTGATATTTTTATTATCATTCCTAATAACGAACGACGTGAAAGCGAATTTTGTGTAATGTCCTCTTTAACTTAAATCATATAGTCGTTAAAAAATGGAACTGTACTTAAAAAGATGAATGAAAAGTGCGACAAATTAACTACCAGACGCACAAGACGAGTATAGAAGTAAAAATATTGTGAATTAAAATTCCTCTTCTGTCATATTCTCCCGCCTCCATCAATAAACACCGAAGTCAGTGCTGGCTGAACTGTAGCGTAGGTAACATCTCCTTGTAAGTATGTCTCAAATAATAAATGCAAACGGGATTACTTTGGAATGCTACGCATAGAATTTTCTTTATTTATATAATACTGCGAGCTGTCCACCAAGAACATTTAGTAGTACGTTCAAGAAAATTGAACATGAGGGGACAAGTATCCAGCGATACCTACCCGATTACGACGACCCTAAACGAGATCCTGCGGTTTCTGACGTTTTAGTCTTCTTATGTCACCGGTGGTATCGAGCAATCCCCTAACAAAAGTATTCGGGTGGCTATCGAGTCTTCTTGCGTGTCTTTTAGCGTGAACTTTTATGACCTCGGCCACATAATCTATGGGTAAATCTGTTAGGTTTGTTACATACCATGGTGCCTTGGTTATCATCCGAAGAATTTTATTTTGTGACGTTTCTACTATTTTCAGGTTTGATGATCTAGCACAACCCCAAAGTTGCACCCCATAGGTCAAAACAGACTTTAGAATCGCTATATTTCTCAGTACATTTTTCTAACTCGTATATCTAATTCTTTTTTTTTTTCATCTGTAGGTGATGTTTCCATGTTAATCGGCTATCCAGGTATAATCCTAAGTACTTCACCGTTGATCGCACTGACAGTTCGGTGCTATTAATCCTGACGAGTTGGGGGTGTAACTTTTCTGTTGGTAAAATGAATATTCACAGATTTATCTTCATTTATTCCAATTTTCCATTTTTTAAACGAAATTTCCGCCTTAGTAAGAGCTTTCTGTAGGTTACTGTTAGCTATCTTCGGATCCGTATGTGTTGAGAGCAGTGCAGTGTCATCCGCAAATGCAGCCACCTGTACGTTTTCCATTTAAAAGAAATCGGCCGTGTATAACAAGTACAGCATGGGGCCCAGCAAAGAACCTTGGGGAAGGTCTGCTAAAACAGGATGTATTTCGAATAGGTATGTTTGTAAACTTGAAAATGCCGATTTTCTATGTATGATTTCAATAACAGGTAAAAATTGTTCGGCAATAGACATTTCAATTTATATAATAAACCATCGTGCCAAACTTTATCGAAAGCTCGTTGATCATCAAAACCTAAAAATCAAAAAACGCAACTGTCGGCTCGGTATCTATCCAGAGTTCTACCTACAAGAAAACGGCAATATTAAACGATTCACTTCAGCGAAGATAGCGCAAGAAATAAAAAAATTCCGCAAAATTATATGAGATTCCACGTCGTACTATGTCGCGATATATCATCGATCGTCTTCCCTTATTAGTCAAACACTAGAATAGGTACACGCCGCTTTTAAAGTAGAAGTGGTTATTACGTCAAACAACTGTGACAAGCCAGCAAAAGAAATCTCGTTTAGTGCAAACGTTCGTTTCTAAAATTTCTAGAAAATTTTGTTCAAAACACCTGAAGCCTTTAATTTAGCAGACTATCAGTTTAGTGCAACTATTGATTAGATGCATAGACTTGTTCAAAAGAAAAAACTTTAAATAAAAGTCATTACCTATATTTGACTTTTCGGACGTTTCCCAAACTTTTAACAAGCACGAGGAAAAAATTTACTCTTGTTAAATTTCTTTTAAAATTGACAACTTAAAACGCGGAATCTTTAAAATTTACTTACTGCAAAAATTCGGACTCAAGTCGATTATGGACGTAGAAGTGCCGACAGTGAAAAAACTGCTTAAACTTATATTAGTAACGACTCCGATGATCGATAAATTCGAGTTACACGAGCAGAACACTAACAACAGGAACGATAATCCCGGAATGATGCCTCCTTAACAAGAAAGTCATTAAAAAAAGAAAACATAAAATGACACATTAGAAATAACGTATTATAGATTCGATTAATTATATTTTTAGTAACCATTTTATATATCCGTTATTTTATATTTATTTTTAAATCTGAAACTTTTGTCTTGAATACAATTTGATACAATTCTGTTAGTAATTATCTATATTTCTCTATCTCCTTTCTTTTTTATAATATATATATATATATATATAATGTCGTGGTGGCGTAGTTGCTATAGTGCTCGAGTGTCAACTCGACGGTCGGGGGTTTGATACCAACACAAAAAGAATCGAACGACTAACAGCAACCAGATCAAGCAGGTTTTAGATCCGCATTTTTATTTTATAGACAATCTAAATATAATAACACAGTTAATAGAAAAGTGAGTTGAATATAATATAGAAATGTATACAGTCAGGAATTTTTATGATATTACCCGATTAACATGCAGAGTAGACTGTATTCAATGATAATCGCTCTCAACCAAATAGAGCGATGCACTTGTCTGTTAGCTTTATAATAATGCCATATCCAATATCTTTTCACGTTTAAATCGTCTGAACTTCTAGAGAATTATCTGGTAGCGCAATAGCGCTGTTATTCGGGTGTCTTTTTCAAGTCTATGGTATAAGTTTTAGCGTCGTCAGATATTACCTAATGAATTTTATATCAAGATCATCGTCTAGCGTCACCATCCATCCGTAAAATTTTATTTCGGATCCGTTATGAAATATTATTTGTCTTTTATGCGCAGCACCATAAACGATAGAATTATAAAAAATATATACGGCAATTGATGCGAAAAAATTATACCGGATAAATAAAAGAAAATTACTTACGATGCACTAACATGGTTACTAATGATAAAAGTAAAAAAACAATACGGATAGATCAATGAGTAATGGAATTAATAATGATTGGAGTAACAATTTTGGACAACAAGAAAATACTAAATCGAAAACAAAAAACACGAAAATAAAGACTATTATAAATGTAATATCTCCGATCGGAGTTTGGTAATCAGTAATTACATTTTCACTTTATCCATGGCCGCATTATTTAAATCCTTTTGTGTATATAGGCTCTATCGTTGGTGATCCACCCGACTGAAGTTTTCTTCCGCCTACGTTTCTTTTGCCAACAATTTCTACATGTAGTACCAATTGTAAAGGATGATATTTTTCATTTCGACGGATATAGTAACTCATAATTTAAGACTTTTTAATTCGTTATTCTATCTGTCCGCACAATTGTTACATTCGTCGATATATATATATATATATATGTGTATATATATATATATATATATGCATCGAAAAGGCCTCTGTATTTTCTTTTCTAATGCTGATGTAATTGTCCAACTTTCCACTCCGTACGCTAAGACTGTAAATACGTAAGTTCTAGCTAATTTCATTCGCAAATGCTTTTCTCGTAAATAACTTCTTCACGGAGATTGAACTAGCTTATACTATTCCAATTATAATTTTCATATTCTGATCAATCTCTTCACGGAACCAAGTACCCGCATATTGAACTTTCGCTACTGTTTCGATTTCAATTGAACTAATGTAAATATTGCCTGCAGATGTGTTCGTTTGCCTATGTTTATCAACCAACATCCATTTAGTTTTAGTTTCGTTTATATCCAACACATAATTGATACTAACTTTATAATTCCGCGTAAGCACGTCTTGTAGACCAAAAAAACTGTCTGACACGAATACAGTATCAATATATATATATATATATATATAATATAAATATATATATATATATATATATATATATATATATATATAGATGGACAGCTTGAGGACCTGTCCACAAAAGTCTGCAAAAATCCTATGACTGTCTCTCCCTCGGCGGGTTTAGGTCGCCGTAAACAATCGGCGCTATATGGGGTCCGGGCCTGATAGTGTTAAATTAGTGACTGGCCACGATGATGTAGGAAACCAGGCATCGCGTGGAAACTATCGTGGTTTAAATAAAAATCTGGAAAACTGGCTATGGTTGAATATGAAAGTTCGGAATTTAATATTGTTGGAATATCAGAAACGCATTGGAAAGGCAGAGGATACTTTTTAGTACTAATAACAATGCCGTATACTATTCTGGACATGAAAACCGTCACAAAAGTGGAGTAGCAATCGTAATACACAATAGGGATCGTAACAAAGTGATTGCGTATGAAGCAGTAAACGACAGGATAATAGCAGTTAAAGTGAAAGCAAATCCCGTAAACTTAAACATTATTCAAGTCTATGCTCCAACTAACGAAGCGGAACAAGAAACTGTAGATAACTTTTATGCTGCTCTGGAGGAAACGATGGGAAAGATACCATCAAGGGAAATGACGGTGGTTCTTGGAGACTTTAATGCAAAAATTGGGGAAACAGCCCATGATTTGGAGTTACGGAATGTTATAGGCAAGTATGGCCTCGGCACTAGGAATGAAAGAGGTGAACAATTAATTAACTTCTGCGCTAGTAAGAATGTTCATATGTAACTCCAGTTTTAAGCATCACCCGAGACGTCTCTATACGTGGCGTTCCCCAGGTGATCGGTTTCGGAATCAAATTGATTACATATTAATCAACTCGAGATGGAGATCGTCAATTCGAAATGCAAAAACGTACCCAGGGAAAGAATGCGATAGTGATCACCAGCTGCTCGCAATAAAATTAAAAATCAAGCTACAAAATTGTAAAGCTGAAAAAAATGTACCTAACAGATGGCATTTACGAAATAATAATTGTTATCAAAACCTAGCTATGCGAGAGCTACAAAGAATAATAGGATTAACACGTCAATATGATGATGCCAATAGCATTTGGGAACACACAAAGTGTGCATTAGAAAGAGCAAACGAAGCTACCGGAAATGTTAATATGGTATCTCACAGTAGAAGGAAACCATGGATCACAGAGGAAACATGGGCAACGATAAAGATGCGTAAATATATTAAAAATAAAGGAATTAATTGTGAAGAAATGGCCCAGAAATACCGTGATATTAATAAACAAGTAAAGCAACAATGCAGAAATGATAAAAATAAATTCCTGAATAACATATGTAAGGATATTGAGCAAAATAAAAACACAAATGAAGTTAAAGATATGTTTAAAAAAATTAAAATAATAACGAGACGTTTCACCCCACAATACTTAGGAATAAAAAGTGAAAGCGGAGAAACACTATGTGAAGAAGACAAAATAAGATCTAGTTGGCGTCAATATTGCGAGGAACTGATGAAAGTACACGGAGAAGAAAAAGAAGCAAAGGAAATTTTCAGTAAAATAATGGAAATTGAACCCATGATACTAAAGGATGAGACGCGAAATGCGTTACAGAAACTTAAGGCATATAAGGCAGGAGGAGAGGATCGAATTGTAACAGAAATGTTCAAATACTTAGGGGACTCAACGGTAGAAATTTTACATGTCATATGCAAAAAAATATGGATTACAGGCATATGGCCAAGAGACTGGACAACGTCAATTTATGTCCCGATTCATAAAAAAGGTCCTCGAGACATATGTCAAAATTACAGAACTGTAGCATTGATGTCACATGCTAGTAAAGTAATGTTGAATATTATCCTTGAGCGACTGAAACCTTATATACTACCACAAATATCATGGCAACAAGCAGGGTTTATGCCAGGAAAAGGCAGAAGGGATCAAATTCTAAATATGCGACAGATAATTGAAAAATGTCGGGAATTCAATATTACAATTTACATATGCTTTATAGATTACACAAAGGCGTTCGATTGTGTAAGATGGGTAAAATTATGGCAAGTTTTAGAGGAAGCTGGCGTACCACAACATTTGATAGAATTAATTAAATCACTATATAAAAACACAAGCGGAAAAGTGAAAATAAATAACAAGCTATCTGAGAAATTTCAGCCTGAAAAAGGAGTTCGCCAGGGATGCATACTAAGTCCTATTTTGTTTAACATATACAATGAATGGATAATCAAGGAGACCATGAATGGATGGAAAGATGGAGTTAAAATAGGAGGAACATGCATTAACAACTTACGATACGCTGACGATACTGCCATATTTGCCTCAACTGAAGAGAATCTACAGGTTTTACTCCGAAAGTTGGAAACCATAAGCAAAGCTGCAGGCTTAACAATAAATAAAGACAAAACTAAAATAATGATTATTAATCTAAACAACTCTGATAACATCCAGCAATGGCATGACTTCCAGGTAGTTGATAAATTCGTATACATAGGTTCAGTAATTACCAAAGATGGAGGATCGACCGATGAAATTAAAAGAAGAATAGGAACTACAAAAAGTGCATTGGCTCAACTGACAAGAGTATGGAAGAGCCATGACATAACGAAGAATACAAAAATTCGCCTCATGGACACCTTAGTCTTTTCGGTTTTTCTGTATGCATCGGAATGCTGGACTTTAAAAAAAATGGATGTCCGCCGAATAGATGCTTTTGAGATGTTCTGTTGGAGAAGGATGCTGCGGATTCCCTGGACCGAAAAGAGAACAAACCTGTCGGTGTTAAAGGAAATCTGTCCAAAAATACGACTGCGAGATGTAGTAAGGCAGCGAATAGTAACTTACTTCGGTCATATCGTACGTCAAAATAGTTCGGGAAAGTTAATTTTGGAGGGTATGGTCGAAGGTCGGCGAAAACAAGGAAGAACGCCTACACGATATACGGATGGAATCAAAGAATTGCTAAACATTACATCATTCCAGCAAGCGGTTCGATATGCAGAGGACCGAAACATATGGCGGACGCAGTTGCATAAAATCAAGGTTTCATAGTATCACGATGCTCGGATCGAGCCTACGATGAAGAAGAAGAATATATATATATATATATATATATATATATATAATATAAATATAGGTAAACGAATATATATATATATCGATGTGTCTTTATCTGCCACTCCTAGATGAAGCATATCACGACCCTTTTTTCTTATTTATCTCTCTCATTCCCTCTTTGTACATATATTATGAATATATATATACCTCGCGCGCGTGTGTATGTGTGTGTTGCACAAAATTATAGGAATTTTATCATACTTTTTAACTTATACAAAATTTGTTGATCGATTAATATAAAATTACCTACGACAGTCCACAATTTTCTTACATCTGTTATAGAAAGGAGCTTTCTTCCTACGATGCAGTCGGTAATTGCTCCACCGAAGTAACAAAATACGGCTCTTAGGAAATAAGAAACGCCCATTATCAGTCCGCTCTGAAACCCGCATGTATAATCGATACACATGTATTTACCATTTTAGTGTTATTATCTTTTTTAGTGCGAAATTTTTACGCGATGAAAATGAAAACATACTTACCTGTCTGGTTTGTAAGTATAACATTTATTATTACGTTCGTATCAAAAATTAAACGGTACGCAAATTTTTGTATTTATTAACAATATATTTAAATCGCCTATCGAATTATTTTCTACATTAGTCTATTTTTAGAAGGAAATAATTTTTCCATTTTTCTGGCCATGTGTTAAAAATAAATATTAGGTAAATTTTTTGATATATAAATCAACGGGGGCGATAACCACGAATTGAAATATTGGACGCAGTATCAAAAGAAGATGTTGCATCACAAAAATGTTCTATGATTAGATACAATACTATTAAACGTTGAATTATATAAGAAAGTATAGTATGCATACAAGTAATAGTAGTACAAAGACTGAACAAGAGCTTTATACAATATTAATAAAGAACTCCCTGGTAGTTACAAACGGCGTATGGAGCTTTACGTAATATTAAAAAAAAATAAAAATAAAGAACTTTTATGAATACAACCTCTACTTTTCTACACAATATTTTCAAAAATATACTAACATTTGTTGAACTTTTCATTAATATACTGAACATATTTAGTATAACTTAGTTTATATGTATGTAATGAAGCAATGGTTAAAGAATAAAAAGGCGAAAATATCTCTCGTGGATAACTTTTGGAAAGTTAAACAAGGTGTTCAATAGTGAAGATATTTTCAACCGAATAAAAAAAGTGTATGAACAGTGCGTCCTTTCCGTGCTTATGGAGTGTGACGAAACATATAGTTACGAAACTTTAACTCAGACACGCTAGGAAAGAGTAATGTTGGGAATTAAGATGTCAGATAGGAAAGCCAATATATGGATAAGACAGGAGGGTAAACTTTCAGATTAGAACGTGCAGCGTAACTGAGATGAAACTGGGCCAGGCCATGTGTCACGAAGAAATGATGACAAGTGGTTGAAACGAATAACGGAATGGCTACCAATGGAAGGTTACAGAAGTCACGGTCGGGAGAACACAAGATGGCAGGATGATATAAAAAAAATGGTCAACCGGTGTAAAGTGGATGTAAGTGGTCGGTGATCGCCATATATGGAAGAAAAGGAAAAACGCATACATCCAACAGTGGAATCAATTTACACGTTATTGCTTATAAAACTTGCGCACATATGAATCATACGATTAAATAAATTTGGTATACAGATAAAATACGTACACACTTAACCGAGTATTAAATTATTTTTCGTTGTATTGATTGACGAGTGTCAAACTACTTTTTATCTCTGTGGGAAATATTCTCCTCTTCTTGGTGATAGAATCGGGTAATGGCAGCACCAAAGCGTGATGACTTGCATCAAAATACTCTTTCGACCTCTCTGTAAGTTACTCGAACAAATTCGTCGCAATGATATGTCGTCGACTAAAGTTTTATTTATCGTACGAATTTATTTTTTATTAACGTCGGTAACAAACCTTTTCCGTCGAGAATCCGAATAGATCGTAAAAGTATGTAGGTCCGTAGACGTTAACAACTGTGGCCAACCATAAGAAACCGAAGTGGTTTATGACGATTATATAAAACGGCACAGACGTTAAAATCGATTTCCACGGAATAGGAATCTGTAAAAATATTAAGCGAACATAACAACCCCTTTTTGAAATCATATCTCGATATTAACGATAATACAAGTATTAGAAGCGAATAAAAGAGATCTAAGACGAATTTTCCGAATTTTTCTTCTGCATTATACAGTAATTTCATTTAATTCGCAGAACTTAACTACACCCACATTTATACATGCGTGTATGTATGTGTATGTGTATAAAACAGCTTTCGGGTGGTATCACATACTGGGGTTGCGAGGTCGACTTTAGAAACAGTATACTGGAGTCTGTATCCTAACCTTTGTTTGTATTAAAGAAATGTAGTATTTCCCAATGTTTATTACAATTTGGGTTGATCAGAGAATTTTATAATAATTCTTACTATGTTTTCAAACATGTCTCGCTTTCACTAATTGCAGACATCGTCTGATCTAATTTAAAATATACTTTTAATAACGTAGTATCTAACTCGTCCGAATACTTCTGATCTGGAGATGAGTATTTTATGTTACTGAAATTTATTAATCTACATCACCTTTTAGATTAAGTCTTGATTATAAACAGATAATCAATCATGAAAGTTTTCAAATTTTACAATCAATAATAAACGTCGTATTTATTGTACACTACGAATATACAACCCCGTACCGTCGAATAAAATTATGACGAAAATAGAAAAGCTCGCATGCCATCATTTTCATGAAACGGCGATATATTTTCAAATCGGTTAAATTTTAGGCCAGCGGATACTATCAGGCAAATTCTATAAATATCTTAGACTATCTATAGTAAACATACCTGAAGACCATACGTATCAAATAAGTAAAAATTAATAATCAAATTTCGTCAACTCTATTGGCTAAATATCATCCGCTGATTTATAAAACGATATTTAGACTAGTTTTAGCACGCGGAATCCAGCTGTGGGAGTGTGCTTTAGACTAGTATCAGTATGAAGTCTTAATGCACGGTTTTAAAATGCTGTCCACGGAGATTCTAGTAGCTAGCGTTTACAGCGAAAAGCACGGAGATAGACACCTTAATTCCACTCGAGTCAATTAACGAGAGATCTTATGAACAAAAGTTGGAGGTAAGATTTTCTCTGGGAAAGTAATAAATTTTTAGTTTGAAACACTGACGTTGGACGATGTCTCCGCTTTTGCGTCACCTTTCACAACTAATTACTAATTGGACAAACCGAGACATATTAAAGTTTTTCAACGTAAAATTTAGTTCAAAATCCTAGAAAAAGTAACGCTTCTCTATTGCACTTCAATACACACATGCCTAAAACTCCGATACAAATGAAATTTTATTAAAAGGATTTAAGTATTCGTAAAGAAATATTATGTTTATGCTACGTTGAACGGGACGTTAACGTATAAGTTTTATATCGTGAGAACGGCGTATAAAGTAAGTTCTCAGCCCAGCTGAACCATTTTGGAGTGCAAAAGTATCGACATTGTTGCTGTACGCTAGTAAATATTATTTACGTGTATTGTTAAACGATGTACATATCGCGAAGTTAGACGTAAAATTACACGAAAAGAGAGAATTATAGCAGCACACTTAGGATTTCACCACCATTGATTGAAAGAGAAGAAGCATAATTTAATTAATTTTTTTTTCTCATTCTACTAAAGCACCGTTAAATGATGGTGATGAATAAAGTAGTAAAAATGTGAATAATCTAACGTCTGCAGTGAGGCAATTAGATTCTCAGTTATCATCAAAGTTGCAGAACTGAATTATATTTGATTATCGTAGCATTACATAAGTCTATTACTCATTATCCAAAGTATTTAAAATCGTTTACTCTTGTTATTTGAACTATTTCTTTTTCACATTATTGGAAGAGCATGTCTGCATCGCCAACTCCTTTTTAACCATTTTGTAGGATTGCCAGGCAGAGTAAATAAATGCATTCTGCGGACATGTGGTTAATATTAAATTGCGATTTATCGAAAAACTTTTCATACTGGTTTATACAAAACTTCATTGACATAATATGGTATATTTAGGTCATTAGGAACGGTTAAGTTAGATACATATTTTGGTGCAGGATTATACGAAGTATCATCGAGATTGTTGTCCTTGTATTCTCAGTATACTGCGAAGAAGAGGACTGGCTGTTAAATGGAATACGAACAAGACGCGAATTAACCGGCATTAATATAGCAGAACAAATAGACTTATACGAGCACGGTGTTGTATCCTCTTGTTTTTAATATTTTTCGTTTTTTTCACATACCTTTCTATTTGACACGTCATCGACGATGCTAAGCTGGATGTACTTTCTCTCCGTTTCTTTAATTCTAGGATGTTTTTCCGGTGTATCGTAGACGAAATACCACCAACTGATGCACCATAATAACGAACAAAAACCGGCTATGTGGAACGAGTAGGTCCAACCGATACGTTCGCTAACGGATGAAAATATAAGATAACCAAGCGATCCGCCTAAAGGCTCGGCTGAAATAAACAATTTCAACAGTGCGAAATGTGGTAATTTAAAAAAAAAAAAAATAAACAACAAAAAGGTAGTAAAAGTAACTAAAGTTTTATATATAAAATGACGAAATAGAAAAATATATATAAAAATAAAATATAAGAAAATACACTTAATTTTACAATATTACGAAAAATAGCAAAGTGAACAAACAGTAATTTATTCACGGTGGTAAACAACACAATCAATAAATCACCAATATACGTAAACAATTACGCTAAATAGTCAGTAAAGTTCTTGTCTCCGTATCTTTCTCTTGAATTCACGTGAAGTATTGGGCCGTTAAACTTGGGACATCGCAAGGCAATCTCATTCCGCGGATTCCTTCTTTCTGCTTAATTGTATCCGCTCGTGCAGACCTTCTTCATCGATGGAATTCTGTAAAAGACGACTCCTATCCAACCTAATCTTCTTACACACATTCATTTTAGCAATTGCTTCTAAGAATTATTCAGTTTGGTTTTTCTTTTCCATCCTGATTAGACTTCGTTCCAACTGCAATTGCCTCCCAAGCCATTTGTATACCATCAATCTTACTGCCTCCGCTATGATGTCTTTTCCACGCGGGAATTAAAGCTGACACTAATTACATGATTTTCGCTTGTAACTTCTATAACAGAGGTTACCTTTATCGATAAAATTTTACAGTTAAATATTTTCCCCTCCTTCCCAGTTGCCTACCTATTGGCCCTGAATAACAACATCAACATTCTGGTAGCACTGGCCATCGATATATATATATATATATATATATATATACACGAAAATAGTATTAACAATGAGTAAATTTAGTATTCATACCTGAACCCAATTGATAATAATAATAACTAGGGGCCACCCACTAAGTAACATATAGATTATCTAACGGACTACGCAAGTGGGAAGTCTGTATACTTCAACAAAAATATTTTACAGTATACGCGGTAACAACATATGCGTGATATTATATATATATATATATGTGTCCATAATAAATTCTATAAATTTGTATGTACTTTCCTATCCAATGAACCATTTTCTTAAAGATTTTTCATAGGATAAAACTACCATCTTAAAAATGACGTTATATAAGTTGTGCTGTATACACGAGAATACCATTGTTAGACGCGTATTTTAATGCCACATAACTTTCGTTTGAACAATTCTTCCGAATTTCGAATCGTTCGCGAATTATTGCGAAAAAAATCGAAATTTGGAAAAAATTTTTCGCTTTATACGATAGATTTTATATAGTTACACCTATATCAGAAGACCGGACCGTTTAAAAGTTCATACAGGCCCGCCAACTCTCGATAAAAAATTTATATATATATATATATATAAATCGCATTGCCCATGCTAAAAGCATTGTAGAAAGGGTTGACGAAAAAAAGGCTTCCAGAATTTTTAAAAATCGAAAACGGAATATTAATTTCGCGATTTCTCGCTACCTGTTAATTTTGATAAAATGTACGTTATTATATTAATGGTAGACCTCGACGTTTACTTTCGTCTAACGTTAACCAGAACCCTCTATCTATCATAGGGGCCCTAAAAACGGCCCAAAACCCCTAAACCCTTAAATACCCCTTTTCTGGATGAGTATTTGCTATAAAAATACGAGATAATACTATTTTCGTGTATATATATATATCCTAGATATATATATATATATATATATATATATATATATATATATATATATATATATATATATCTAGGATATATATATATATATATACACGAAAATAGTATTAACAATGAGTAAATTTAGTATTCATACCTGAACCCAATTGATAATAATAATAATAAAACAAAATACTTCGTAACCAGAAATTTGTAATATCCAAAATTGCTAGGATTATAAGTCGATATATATCGATATTTATAAAATCATCTTCTCGGATGTTGGTTTTACTAGAACACTGTGTTTTACGTTTTGTATACTCCCGTTTACATTATTGAAGACTTAGACCACCTACTATCCGGAACAGACTTCAAATCAGCATATCACATATACTCGGATATTATAATAAGTGGAAAATTAGTATTAAACCATCGAAAACCGAAGCCTTTTCTTTACACGCAGACGACCAAAACTGCCAAATAATTTTATTGTGTAGAGGAAACAGCATTAACTAGTCAAATCAGATTCTGTATCTAGGTCTTGTTTTTGAGAATAAACTTAACTTCACTAAATATACTAAATATATTAATACGAAAGCTAATAAATCCATTTGTTCCGAATATCCCACGTTCAATGAAAAATCATTCCTTAATGCACGCGGTTCATCATAATGTACCAGATGGAACAGATGATATTTTACTCGGTGACTACGCTTATAGTATTTTAACTTTCTGGTTCGAATGGTATAAATATCGTCGATTGATTATTCGGATGAAATAAACGATAATTAAATCGAAAAATCAGTAGTGCCAGATTAAAAACTTACAAATGAAGACGGACATAAATCTCCCTCTTTCTTCTACGGGCGACCACTTTCCTATCAGCATTATAGTGCCAACCGGGAATGATAACGTCTGAAAAATTAATTAAGGTAAACGTTGCGTCTAGATAATTTCTTCTTTAAATTGTATTCTACATCAAATTACTACTTATTAAAAATGTTACCTACGAGACAGGAACGAAGCACATAATCTTCACGTATATATATATATATATATATATATATATATATATATATATATATATATATATATATATATATATATATATAAAATAGGACCATTCGACATAAAGTATAGGAAGTTTTAGTTTGTTTTAGGCTACGGCTTCACTCGTATGTGCCGAATATTACTGCAATAGCAGTTTTTTTGCTCTTTTAGAGCGGTTGCAGAATTCTTTTTCTGAGCGTAGTAAAAAATCCGTGCCGTCATTGAAGTTATCAGTTAGTTCAATTCTAAGTGTGTACAACTAACCCTTTCAACCATAATGTCCACTATACAGTACGTGCAATTTTGGTGCTAACAAAATTTTTTATTTTCAATTTTTTTTTTTTTAATATACATTTTACTCATATCCATATATTATGAAGTGAGTAAAAAGGGGCTATAGGCAGACCTAAAAGAAATGCAAAAATGAGTAAAATCAAATAAAGATAGCGAAACCTAAAATATAAGAATATAGGGCCAAGAGAAATGCAATATTTATAGGAAACGGAACATCAAGCTCATAAAGTGCTTTATAATAGTAAAATTCGAGGATAACGTGGTCCGCATCGGCCATTAAATGTGAATCTGTAGGAAATAGAAATAGAACAATAACATATTTGCATATTTAAATATTTTCTGTTTACAAAAAAGTGAAGTTACCATTCAATAGAATTTTCTGTATCGAATGTATCAACGATTCTTTCCAGAAAAAATTAATACAAAATATAATCTTATAAAATATTATTTAAATTGACGCCTTATTATACGATTGCAGGAAAAATTTTAATACAAAAAACCTGCTCATTAAATAACAGAGTGCGTACACTCTTACCGTGTCAAGAATATGCTTATAAATATCTTAGCTTATTTATTAACACTAGAACTAGGATTATGTAGCTGGCTTACTGGAGAAGGATGTGTTTTATACGCCTATGCTTATACCTTTTACACATGTGTCGTAAAGCTTGGTAATCCTATAGAATTTACCATTGGAATGTCGCAATATCTGCAATCGGAAAAAAATGTTTTCGTTTTATCCTTAATCATTTCCTGTACGTAAGGGAATTTTAACGCATCATGGAGAGATTTGATTAAAGTAAATCGCGAGGTTTACACAAAATTATTCGAATGCAATCGTTTTGGACTCTTTGCACGTGGTTTATAATTGCTAGTATAAGACGATATTTGGCAAGGTAGCTTTGGTAAGATTACCTTTTTGTATAATAAAAATTTGTTTTGCGTTGATAGCGCAGACCTTTTATTAAATACAGGAAATAGACAACCCATTTTCCGTATTGTTCTACTTACACAATCGTTAATATGTTTTGTAAATGCGAGTCTTCTATCCATGATGACGCCCAAATGCTATGTTCCTTCCAGTCAAGTTCAACGTTTTTTATTTTAACGAAACGATTTAATGAAAGCCTACGTCTGGTAAAAATCATTGACTCTGTTTTCTCATCGTTAACTTTTATTTTCCATTTATGGTAGAATTTAGACACGACGTCAATTGTTTTAGTTAATCTATTACTTATAGTGTCTATTCTATAAGAAGATACCATTAGAGAGGTGTCATCAGCATAGAGATTTATACCTCTACTCCTGGTATTGTTGGTAAATCGTTAATATACATAATAAAAAGGAATGGACCTAAGATACTGCCTTGAGGCACCCCCAGCTTTCACGTGTGTTATGTGGGAGTTATGGTTTTTCAGTTTCACATAGAATTTTCTATTCATCAAATAAGATTTAATAGTAAAAACAAGATATGGAGGGAAATTATATTTAATTAATTTATATATGATTCCATCATGTTGTGTCAAACGCTTTTTCTATGTCCATCAAGACAACACCCGAATGTTTATTCTGGTTAAAGTTATCAGTAACTTTGTCACAAACACTGGCCAGTTGGATTGTCGTACTTAGCTTTGGTCTAAAACCGTATTGCGAATCAGCTATGATGGATTCTCTGTCACTAAATGCCCTCAATCTTACTAGTATTGTTTTTTCAAAAACCTTACTTATATTACTGAATAAACTAACTGGTCTAACATTTTGAACCAAAGAGGAATCTTTCCCAGCTTTTTCCAAAGGTACCGTTACTGATACTCTCCACGACACAGGATAATAGCATAGGCGTAAACATGAATTAAATAGAACCTTCAAGGCGACTATTGCTTTTGTTGGTAGATTTTTGATCATTTTTATGCTAATTTGATCGTGACCAACTGAATTTTTCAGCTTGAGGTTGGAGATAAGGCTGTTAACCTCTTTAGGTGTTGTAAGATCTACGAGTGAAATCACTGCAGGAGTGTGAAGTGAGTAATTATTTATCGTCTGCTTCACCTTACGTTCATGATACCGGGTTGACATCAACACATTTTGACTATGAACAGTACTAAAATGCTCAACTAACAGAAATTGACTCTCCATTAACTATTATCAATTGGAGAGAGGTTTTTGAGGAATTTATCATACTGTACATTTCTTTCATTTATTAGCTTTGTTTTGACTACCTTATTTAATTTGTTATACAGCTTCTTATAGTTGAACTTATTTAGATCATTAGCTTTTTGATAACATTTACGAACGTAGTTTTTAAGTTCAATAATAATTTTTTCCCTGGAATAATTGAAATATTTAGTTAATTTATTGTACTTTAACTTACTAGATATAGTAAACATTATCGGATTATGATCCGATGATAGTTCACTTAAAGATAAATGATTACTTAATTGATAGTAGTTCTTGAGGCAAAGAAGTTGAATTCCCGGTGAAAAATGTGGGCTCTGATGGTGTTTTTATCTGAAATTTTAGTCTGTTGCATATGCTTAAGAGTGGTGTTCCCTGCTCTGTTAGCATTATGACAATTCAAAACTCTATTCTTTGCATTTAAATCTCCAAAAGACATGTGTTTATGTATTTAATAAGGATTTAATATCACTTTCGAGACTAGTAGGTTTTATCGGTGGTCGGTATGCTGCAAAGATAACTAATGATTTGTTTCCTAGCTGAAATTTCGCTCCCACAGCTTGTACCTGAATGGTATGCGGTATAGGCAGGGGGGTGTAGTGTAAACTGTTGTGAACTATTAAGGCTACTCCTCCCATTTTGTTTGTTAAATCATTTCGGAGTATTTTATAGTTAGATAATTTAAAATTAAAATTTCCATCAATTTTTTTTTCCGAGAGACCAACGATGTGTATGTTATTGCTCAGCATAAACTGTTCTAGTTCTAATATTTTATTTCTAATAGAATTAGCATTCCAGGCAATTACATGCACTCCTTCATCACACATGTACAGTTATACATATTTATATGAACGTGTCGGTTACACATTCGATAATTATGGTAATTACGGTAACTATATCAGAACCACGATTTGACTTTAGTTTTGATATGATACTTTTGATACATCGTAATATGTTGCTAATACCTAGTGATTTAAATGCTGTTATGATATACGATAAGTCACTATTACTCTCGCTATCACGATTGCTTTCTATACATATATTACTATTTATACTATTTAGAGCCTGTGCATAAGTACGTGTCGTTTTATTAACATTTGTTTTTCTTAAATTATTATTATTATCATTAATATGATTATTTCTAAAATGATTTTTATTTCTATTATTTCTATAGTCGTGATCACTATTACTAGTGCGATTTTTATTAACGTTATTTATGGTATTCTTATTTAGTATTCGATACGGTTTCGAGAACTCGGTTATAAACCGGACAACTTTTCGAGTTTGTGCTCATTTGCACAGTTAGCACATTTTACCTGATTATTTTCGCCGCACTCTTTAATAGAATGCTGGCCGCCACATTTTAAACATTTTATTTTTTTGAAACAATTATAAGATACGTGCCCATAAGCCTGGCACCGAAAACATTGCATAATTTTATTACTGAGTTTAAATTTTTCCCAGGATACTATACAATAACAAAGTTGTTTGATATTTACAATATCTTTAATATTTGTGTTCGCTGGGAATATAACATTAAAAATAGGTAGTTTATCTGATTTTCAGAATTTTTTGGGGTAAATTGTTTAATATCATCGATCTTAATTTTAGATTCGATTTCTTTTCTAATTTCATTTAATGTAACGTTAATAGGTATTCCTTTTAAAACCATTTTTATTGGTTTTCTATGTTTAGGGGTATGAATGCTCTATTCCCATTTTAGCCAAGTTATTCATTACATTGTCGTAATCTTCAATACTACCATAAGACGTACGAATTACCATTAGTTTTAATTTTTACGTTAAATTTTAGATTTTTATGAATTTTATTAACAAATGTATTGTGGCTTTCATTCAATGTGCTCCGAAGTACTATGGGAGGTATAGTAATTCTACGATTTAGGTTACTAATATTATTTTTATTTTTATTATTACTACTATTATTACTAATATGATTACTATTAAATACTACCTTAGAACTACAATTACCGGTGGATGTCCTGCTGTGCATAACCGCATTAATTTCTTCTGTTAACTGTGTTACGTCTCGGTACGATATTCAATTCCGTCGTTATTTATATTGTGTGCTTGTTGAAACGGTGTATATCGATTATTGGTTTCGATAATCATATCATTCTCTCTTTTTTTCTTTTTTGGAGAACTACCTTCTTTCTTTTTTCCTGGTTGCTATTCATTCTTATCAGAATCATCGTCAGAATCCCCAACGGACTCGAAAGCCGACGTTAGGCTTCGACGAATAGCCATATTATTAAATTTCGTTGGAGAGGTAGAAGGGGTCTCTACCATCTGCATCTCCTCCTCTAGTTGTGAAGCAGCTTGTTCTCCGCACTGCTTTGTCTCACCACGATCGCGAGGTCGGGTATGATACATATTATAAAACATACGAACGCATAAAACACGATATTTGACGAAAACGAGAATGCTGTAGGATGTGGCAATTAGGAGAACTAATAAGTTTCAACTTATGTAGTGAAGCAGAGAGTCTCAGTCGACAGATAGTAGTAATAAAACTCCGCACTTTGATCGTTCCAACTTTGATATCGTAGAATCATGGATTAGTAGGTATGTCGGTTTGATTGGATTTATAATGCATTACTGTAAATGGAACAGACCATACATTTTTCCGGTATTGCTTTCTCACGAATTTAATATACGCTTGGAAATCTATAGGAGGAGTATAAAGGAAGAATGTTCCTAACCGTTGAGGTGGCTAAATGATCAGCTAGATTATTATCGTGGATACTACTATGCCGGGGGATCCGAACAAATTTAACGTTGGCGTGAAATATTTCAATTTTAAAAGTATCATTTTGCGAAAATTTAAGCTGTACAGGGAAGCCAGCCTAATTATAGAATTAAATAAATAAGTTATGTCTACCAAACACTTGTGTGGTAGCTGCTTTAGTAATTTTACGGTGATAAGGTCATATCCGGAGCCTTTTTAAGGTTCATAGCTTTAATAATTGCTTTGATTTCGCCAGGACTAGTTGGTTTAATTGCTCAATATACATCTGTTCTACAATTAATTGAGTGTAGGTTTCCATTTTCTGGGTGAGGTTGAAATATATTAGCAAGATATGACCCAAACTCGTACAGAAGCCAGGGAAAACACCCGTTGACAAGACTTCTTACAGACCAATATTATTATTACCAGTTATATCGAAACTTTTTGAAAAACTGCTGCTAAAAAGAATACTTCCTGTAGTTAAACAAAAGGAAATTAATCTAGATTTTCAGTATGGATTCAGAGCAATGCACTCAACAACTCAGCAGGTTCATAGAAGCTGACCTTGAAGAAAAAAAGGTTTGTGACTCTGTATTTCTGGATGGACTTTTGATAGAGTCCGGCACACGGGATTGCTTCATAAAATTAAAATTAATTTCCTTTATCATTACTACAAACTTTTCGCGTCCTATTTAGACGAAAGACATTTCCAGGTGAAATATGGAAATGCAAATTCAGAAATATACACTATCAGTGCTGGCGTTCCTCAGGAAAGTATATTGGGACCGATTTGTACCTTATTTATACAGCTGAACTGCTTTGTGGCAACTTTTGCAGACGATACAGCAATATTATACTCAAATCATTGTTCTCATACCGCAGATCGCATCTTGCAAACGGCAGTAGACAAGATTAAAATCTGGTGCCAAAAATGGAGGATTAAAATTAATGAAGCAAAGTGTTCTCCTGTTACTTTCACAAATAAATTCATAACATCTGTAAGCATATATATAAATAACAAAAAGTACCTACTAAGGAGGAAGTAAGGTATTTAGGTCTACACTTTGATAGAAGATTAACATGTCGCAAGCATATTCAAAGCAAACGAGCGGAGCTAAACTAAAGTTAAAGAAAGTTTACTGGTTAATAGGCAAGCAGTCAAAGCTATCGCTTGAAAATAAATTATTAATATATAAACAAATTCTCGCACCCGTTTTGATCTATGGATGCCAACTATGGGACTGCAGTGATTAAATCAATATCCGCATAATACAGAGATTTCAAAACAAAATTTTGAGAACAATGACAGGTTCGTGAGCAATGATACCCTTCACCAAGATACAAAAACTCGATATGTAGAAGACGTCATTAAAAAAACAGCAAAAAGACATATTGATACGCTGTACAGTCATACTAATAACACTGCGTTGTTAAATCTCCTGGATAATTCATCGGAGATTAGGAGACTAAAGATGACAAAACTATTTGATCTGGCTGATTAGTCCAGCATCAGACTAAAGAAGACAAACATATGATTCAGCATGAAACCATAATTCTGCCTATCATTGGATAGCTGAATGTATTCAAGCAATTATCTCCAACTGAAATCATCTATTAAGGCTAGGAATAAGACATGCAAAAATATTTATTAAAAAAAAAAAAAAATTAAAAGTATATATACATAAATAAGCCGAAAATAATTTTCAGTTCACCACTGTATAATAGACACCCGCATACAATTTACAATTTTGTGACAAAATTTTATAACGCACGATTGCGAAAGGGTTAATTATTTATTAACGTAATTATCCTTTATTCGAAACACTGCAACGACGTAAAAATAAACATTTCCCAGAAAAACACAAAATACGGGAATACAGTGTTAGATTGCTATAAAAACAGAAGTCACTTTCTTCTCCAGTATTCTTGCCACTGCGCAATTTTTCTACTGTTGTGGTAGAGTTATTAGCTCGTAAATCTGGTGCTTGTTTATCACCACCGATTCTATTGTAAAACTACTGCCGTAGTAAGCGCATCATAAAACTGTCAGTGAAGCCGTAGCCTAGGATGACCCGGAAAGTGTAAAATTTTAAAATTTTAGTGGTACATTTGCAATAAAAAAATCATCAGTATTATAGTTTTCTGTTGTACCATTTACACGCTTTTGCTTATTATTTTATGACGTTATACCAGCATTTTGTTAATACTTTAAATATTCAAAGTATGTACATTATGTGCACATGTATGAAATAATTACGTAAAAAAAAATATATAACACATATACATACATATATATATATCATCATCATTTTCGTATTGTTCTTTGCCGAACGTCGTGACTAGCTATTGTACGTTTATTTTTACATACAAAATGAGCTAGCATTCAAGACATTATTTATATATGACTCATATGAGCGCACATATGATGTTATACCGAGTGGGGTGCTACTTCTATATCTGTGATATAAGAATTAAATAATAATGAAACACTTTCTATGTCACGTGTTAGTTTCTAAGCCCCGACCGTCGAGTTGCCAGTCGAGCACTCTAAAACCACGCCAACGTCCCTCTCTGTCACTCTCTCTCACTATATATATATATATATATATATAAAACATATGCATACATATAAAATATTATATATACATACATGTACATAAGCACTAAACTTATAAAAATTAAAAAAAGAAAATATAAAAATTACGTTTCTTACTAATAAAACCCATATACATATTTTCTAGGGCACTTCCACACACGGGACATTCTTAAACTGTAGCGGTTTAAGCATAATTTTCTTTCTTTTTCCATGTGAAATAAACAATATTTTTGTCAACATATATATATATATATATATATACGACATATGTATATAAATATGCAATCATATTTCAAATTTCTTCTTCCTCTTATGCTTTATTGTGCCATACCATTCAAGGTTGTAGGCGATCATAATTGCAATTATATACACCTTGCTCTTGTACACTGCATGAACTACTGGACTTAGGTGACACTGGTGCACTTCTTCATATTCCTCATCAGGTCTGTTCGGTTCTTTCACGCACAGTTATTACACCGCCATGCACATATGAATAAGGTTATCAATGATAAACTGGAATATCGGAGGATAAATTTTTTTCATTAAAAAAAATAACGTGGACTGCTCTTATAAATTTGATGATAATAGGTGTTAAATTAAAAATGGGCTAAGACGAGGCTATTATCGCCTAGACTATTAAAAAAGCAAAAATGTATAATTCAAAATAAACGGATGTTCACATATAAGCTACGCAAATGACCGAGTATTATTGGCAGGATCAACTGAAGAAACGCAGATGACGCTAAATAGGCTAAACAAAGCAGGGAAGGAATAATGCGTGAAAATAAACGGTAGAAAAACAAAGGCGACAAAATTAACGAAGACGATTAACGACGTAGATCACAAGTTAAAACTCGGAAAGCAAGTATTTCGGTATTTAGGCGTATTACTGACAAGTGACGATGGATATATAAAAGAAATTAGAAACCGTATCGGAATAGCCGAACAAGCGTTCAGAAATTTAAGAGGAAACTAAAAATTAATATGTCAACCAGTAATACGCTGTTGAAACGTGGACACAGATTAAACGCGTTTGAAATGTGGACACTTGGAACAATATGGCGAATACCGTGGACGGCAAAAGTAACGAATTCGGAGGTACTACAACGGAGGAGCGGTATGGAAAAATGAAATATCGAGTGAAGAAAGAAAAAATATAAAATAAGAGAAGGAATATTTGATCAAGCGAAAATACGGGGAAAGAAACTGCGAGAGAAGAAAAGACTCGAAATGATTACCAACAGCTTTAAAAACAAGAAAATTGACGACATAATGAAACCAGAAGTACAAAACGGTGTATGCCATCTTCTGACAAGAAGAAGCTACTAAATGGAATGTACTCTTACAGGCAAGACTGTATTTTTTACGAAAACTGTTGCGTCATCACGAATGTTTCACTCGTTTACGAATTAAAAATGTCGAAATTTATTAAATCCCCCGGACATATGACAAACTATCGCTACGTAAAACGATTTAAAATTAATTTAATAATATACGCGTACCGTAAGGAAACCTTTGATCCCTGAAATCCAGGCTACAATCATCGGACTGACAAATGCTAAAGGCGGTGTTAGGAATGATAAAAACGAGCACATAATGGTACTAACGATGATTACAATTTTCGCACCGAATCTGTACATCAGTAAACCAGCGGCAAAATTACCGATCCAGACGAACCAATAACCACTTCCCAATACTAAATTCTGCTCCGATTTATTCCAATCTAATCGATTATCCTGTAAAAACGAAAATAATTAATCGTTTAATTCGTTAAAAATTTACGTTACGAAGTTATCGTTTAGTTGATCGAATATAGACTTCCAATTAATCTTTATAGGGCACTAATAAATTTATTAACTTATAATTTATGTAATTTGTATAGCCGAATAATTTGGCGCAATTTTTTTATTTCAAATTTTTCCAAGCAAATTACTACTATCAAAAAATCATTAATTATGTCGTAATTTTCTGTAAACGAATTTAAATAGTAATATAATAATACATTCTAGACAGTAAACAGAATTTCGTTATAATTCAATTTTAATCTCATTGGGAATCTGCTGCGAAATATTTTACGTATATATACCTATATATGTACACATACACACATATATATACATATATATCATGATCAGGATTATATCGATATAGATATTTCTCAATCTTGTAATTTTGTATTATAAATTTTAATTTTAATATTTTAATTTATGTAATCTATCTCACCACAACTAGTAACAAGTATGGTTGTTAGAATATATTTTTAAAAAATCAATTTTACATATTATACTAGAATTATATCGGACCCATCTCATTTATCGATAGTTAATTTAACTTACCATCGTAAAAATTATAATGACTGGATTTCTTAACATCGCTGACTTTGTACTGGAATTATTCCTTTATTTCCTATTTTATATTTTTTTAAGAACATATTTTTCATAGATTTTACTAAAATAATGCTAATAGGTTTGTACGAAATAGATAAATTAAGGTCTTTATTCTTTTTAGATAACAGTTTCGCGTAATTTCCACTCGTGAGGATAATAATTGTATTTAAACAAATAACTTTCGAAATTACTTATGGAAATTAATAATGAAAAATCCTTTTTTACACTTTATTTTTAAGTAGTTTAATAATTGTGTTTTATTTAGTGATCGATATATTTACGTTTGAATCGTATGCTTGTGGTTTGAAGGGTTTTTAGTTAATAACAAATTTTTGTCATCAACAGGTTTATTTTATCCTGTTCTGTGCAAGCATAATTATCTAAAATTGTATATTTTTTTTTAACTTTGTTACTTTAATCCAGAGATATTTTTATTAACCAACGATAGAGTTCACTTTTTCTTTTTTAATCATAAACTTGTATTCGTTAAAATTTGTTTTGCAATTATGATAATTACTTTTCGCACGTGAACTTTTAGAATTTCGACACTTTTCGTATAAATTATTAACCAATATGGTTTTTTTTTTATATATATATATATATATATATAATTCAGTACTCCACCATGATGACCGGATATTGAAATAAGAACTACCTAGAAATGTATTTACATAATTTTCGATAATTATTAAGCCATTTTTGTATTTGTTGTGTATCATCGCAATTGATTCCTACGTGAATCGTGTGAATAAATTTACTTATAAGTTGGTTCTTAACTGATTATAATTGATTACTGTAATGATTTGTATTTTACATGCAACCATACTTTTATATTGTAGGTGATATCTGGCGTTTATTTCGTATCTGATTTCCCATATAAAGACTCGATTAATTCGGTTGTTAGTTAATAAAGTTAGACACGATTTTTTTCTCATTTCTCTTAATTTTCGATGTTTAAAATTAGTAAACTATATAATTGTATTAAATTCGATAATTTCTTTCCTCTTGTATTGTTCATAATGCGACTACTTGAAAGAGTTGATAAGAAAATTTTAAAAATTAAAAAACCGGAAAACTTTAGGTTACTTACGTTCGTCGTGACGGAACTTTCGTTGGCGATATTAAAACTTTTTTCCCGGTAGTATCCGCAAATCGATTTGTCGTTATCAGTATTGTTTATCGTACTGGGTGCGTCATCGTTATCGTTACGATTTTTAACCATCGACAAAATGGTCACGTTTAAAAGTTCCGTATGAAATATGTTTACCACCATTCCGACGAACAAAATTATCCAAACGGTTACTCGAACTGAAAAACGGACGCAATGTTGATGTTAGAAACTTAATAATATCGATTATCTTATCGAAAAATGTTATCGGAAAAACTCGATCTTTATCGCTGAAATATTTTCATTTCTTTCTTCATATCTTCGAATTTGCGGCCATCTATCGACCATAAAGTGAGAACGAAACACTTTTTCTTTTCTTTCTATTCCTTCCCACATGTATACGCTTTTCCTTCCCCTATTTTCCGTTATTAAATTACTTTCGGTGTGGAATTTTTGAATTTTATTACTAAATTCCGGTTAAAAATTGTCGCATTACCTAATTGCATTTCGACGAGATGCTTTTTCAAGACTCACCTCGGGCTGATTTTAAACTTGTTAAAATGTCGAAATTTTAGTTTGTTCTCTTATTCATTCTCCGAATATAAACTGACATGCTAATTCTTCCCATGACGTCGTATAGCTTTTCCACTTCCTCGGGTCTAGTCCCTTATTGCGTCTATTTCTGAAAATATTTTCTTTTCTTATTTTTCTTAGATTCTTTCCTTCTTCACCCAATATTTTAATTTTTCCAGCGTAATTTAGCTCTAAGCATTCGGCTATATATTAACACACCAGTTTAGTTATTTGAAGCCCCGATAGAAATAGACACCGGTGAAAGAAAAGTTATAAACATTTCTACAACGATGATATTTTAAATTAATGTCATAAATTCTTTATAAATTTTTAATTAAAAATATTTGTGCCTCGCGGAGCAGGGTAGAAGTGAAACTTAAAGATGTTTTTCCAAACTCAAATCTACTTCGTACATATATCATTTATGCAGCGAAGATTACAACGAAATAACGTGTAACCATGCACGCATGCGCAAGTGATTAGAATAGGAACACGCAAAAAATGTTTACCTGTTTATTATATACACGTAAAAATATAGTGCGTATTTTTTCTCTTGCGCATGCGCGCGCGGCTTTTCTTCATTTCAAATTTTTTCCCCCTATGTGTATGCCATTGGCTCGCTCGCTCGTTTTATTAAAAGTTCCACTTCAAAAATAATCCGCAATAATGATTTTTGAGGCGCAGATACCATTTTCAGATGAATTCACGATGTCGAAGATCGCCGAGATTGAAAATGAAAAATTACGGACCGGTTGTCTTCATCGTAATATTTCTTCGTGTAATTACAACCAAAGAAGAAGAAAATGCGAGAGAATTCAGTCAAATATGTCGGATTGCATGTTGAAGATCGTTCAACGGAGAACCATCGCCTGAGTCGGAATGCGGAATAAATCCTATTAAAGACTATTAGGAAAAATTTACAAAAACGTTGGCTACAGTAAACGAGTAGTTCTCTACCGGTCGATCGATTATTAAAATTCGATTTAGATTTACGACATCGAATTTCGGAGAAGCGGTATATTCGAAAATAAACGATTACCAATGGGAGTCGGTATTAGTAACATGAAGAATGGAAAACAGGATGAACCAGAGGAGACCGACGGTTTTGTTTTTCGAATGGCGTAATTGGTAACACTGCTACAACGAAACCCGTGTTCTCCATATTTAGTGTACACGTGAAAGGTTCGTTTTTGTTCAGTTTTAATTATTAACGGCATCTTATAACGAGAAGGAGATCGTGTGTTGCCTGGAACGTTATTTTCGCGGTTAAGACAGTGCAAAGAGAGTTTTGAAAAAAATTCAAAGTTGCGCTATGTAAACCTGTACCAGCTTGCAATTCAATTTTAAGGCTGGTTGAAAACTTTCGAGAGACAGCTTCTGCAGCAGATAAAAAAGAACATAAAAAAAGGGTCGTGTCCCTCGTAAACGTCGATCGAGTTCGGGCAGCGATCGTTGGGTGTCCCGGACGCTCTGCTCGTCATCATGCTGCTTCTTTAAACCTGACGAGCGAACCTGTTCACCGTATATTGCTGGAAGACTTGAAATTCCATCCTTGTATACTGGTAATAACACAGGAATTAAAAAGTACCGACCATGTACAACGGAAAATTTTTGCTGAAATCATGCTGAAAACATCGGTGACCGGGAGATCGATTTAAACAATATTTTGATGAGAGATGAAGCTCATTTTCATTCATCCGGATCCGTAAACAAACAGAACTGCCGTTACTGATACAAATCTAATCCAAATTCAATCGAACGGACGTCACACAGAGAGCGATTAACCTTCTGGACCGGATTGGGAAATAGTGAGGCCTCATTTTTTCACAGGTACTGTCAACGGAACGTGCTATATCGAGATGACAAACTCGTTTTTATTTCCCTCAATTTATCGTCGTCTAGGATGTATTTCAGTAAGATGGTGCGACGTGTCATTGTTCGGCAGAAACGCTCGCATAACTAAAGCAAGCGTTTGGTAACCGCATATTATCGCTGGCTGCCGCGCTCGCCAGATTTGACCGCTCCAGACTTGTTTTTTGTCGAAAAACACGTCAACGAGATCTGAAAGACCCGAAAACTCGGATTTCTTCAGATATTTCAAAAATTCAGCGACCTAGCTCGAAAAGTTTTTAAAACTTTGCTCATCTGAATGATATTTCGTTCTACAATTAACTGTATGCTAATCTCTCGTTTTCATATTTTTTAAAAAAATTCCGTTTAAAAGAGCAGTTTTTGAGGAGTTATTAAAAAAAACACAACCGTCTCTTCTGAGTCACCTTATATTTGAAACAGGTATACCAGGTAATTAGTCGATTTCAAAAGCGTTAACGTCCCAATATATCGAGTCGAACCGTCTGCCGGATACCTTACTTAAAAACTGATCGATGTAATTACATAAATAATATTTACGTGTGTGTGTGTGTGTGTGTGTGTGTGCATATATACAAACAATAAAAATTAGTCTACAAACTGATATTTTCTATATACGTTTAATAACTGTGATTAGTCGTATATCGATTATTTTTTAAGCGTTAAAATTTGTAATACGACTGTTTATATATATATATATATATGTGTGTGTGTGTGTAAAAAAGGCCGCGGTTTATTATTTTTTGTGAATTATTATTTTATAACTTATTTTTATTTTTTATTTTCATCTTAACTGCGTAAACTTTTTAACGAGTTATGATAATAAATTTAAATTATTATTTATATATATATATATATATATATATATATATATATATACGGTAAAAAATGTCTAACACGAAATATACTTTTTTGGTGTTAAACGATATTTAAAAAAAAAAGTACACGTGCTCGACAAAATTACATTTATAATTAGAGTACATTTTACATATCACGTATGTTGCATTTAATATTAATCAATAAAACACCGATATTATTAACAAGTAAACTTAATGAAATTTAATACATACGTAATTTTCATTTTTTTTTGTAACAAACATAAAACGTTTATTAATTTTTTGTAAAATGGAGACGATTTTAAGAAATAACGATGAATCAGATCGACTCTAAGAAGCGAAATCTTTTCGTGTTAAGCGATTTTTGTTTCGTGTTAAGAGTGAAAAAATGTACGATGACGCCTGGCCGTTCCACTGTGTATATATTTCGGTTATTTAAGAATGTTTACGCGATAAATAAATTTCTATTATTCCATCATCGGAAAGATATTTTTATTATTATAAGAGCCTGCGTGAAAAAACTAAATTTTATAATTACACGTTATCGGCTACTTCGTTAAAAACAGTATTACGACTATTAAAATAATAATAATAATCAAAAAAACATTTGTAAATAATCGAGTTTTCGAAATTTAAAACGTCTCGCGATTTTAAGTTCTGTACTTTGTTCGATCGATAAAAGCGTCGACTTTGCGAGTATCTCGTAATTTTTGGAATATCAACAACCGATCGATAATATCCTTTTTCGAACAATTCGGTTAAGTAGAAAATTATTCTTTCTTAATAATTAATTATTAACTAGAAACGTTTACCTTTGACAGCCATTCCGACGACGGATCGAATTACATACGAAATAAATGAACAATTATAAAAGTCGTTACAAAAACTTTTAATAATTAATTTTCCTCCGTTCGTTTGTTTTATGGTTTTTTTTCTTGATTTTCCAAGAAGCGACGAACGTTTTTTAATAAAAAAAACTAAATTAAGAACGATGTTTATCAGGCCGATTAGAATAACTCATTAGACGACTAAAAATTACTACTGCCACGGTATGTGTAAGTAGTGGCGAACTTTTTATTTACATTAATGCGTGTAACTCGTTATCATCGATTACGTGTAATTACACGATTATTTGATAAACGATAACAATATACGTCAAAGTTGTCCGTGAATCGGTTTTGACGTTTCTGTACTGTCCAGAAATTTTGCCAATGTGTTCTACGCACATTTTATTTTTTTTATACTGTTTTTTTTTTTCGTGTACTGTCTAGAAATTTTGCCGTTCTATTCTGCGTATATTTTATTTATTTATACGTGGTATATACTTTTTATCGCTGATCTTTCGCCTTTAACTCGGCTGTTCCCGCCTAAGCCACATACGTTTTTCCGTGCATGCGCGTGCGTAAGTTAAAACTCGCTGATAAGCCGCTTATATTCCATACAGTTATATCACTTATCACTTTTCAACATCGAATCATCGGTCCGATTAAATATCATTTACCTCAGACAACCTCTACGCAACAAGAGACACTATCTCTTCCATAATTACCATCACCACTACAAGTACAACAACATCTCAACGGGTATTTTACCTAGTAACTACACTCATCTGAACGGATCATGGACGAAAATTAGGTAACATGGTTTTAAATAATAATAATAATAGTATCTTTGATAATAATAACGGTAAAATGCCCAGAAAACAATACGACCCGTACTAATTAAGAAGGATCGGTGCAGCGTAGATTGTAACTGGCAAATAGTCAACTTACTGCTCGATAATTTTTTTTCATAAATTATTTCATTTATACATCCCAGTAGTACACGTTCAAATATTTTGAAGGTGTGGCATGGTAATGAAATATAGCTTTTTCCTTCTTGATCTTTGTCAAGTTTTAGTATTGCTACTACATGAGCCTTTCTGCAATTGGCTGGAATTTCATTACGACAGACAATATCGTTGAAAAGATCTGTATTCCACATTCGAGTTCTAATCCAGAAATGTTTTATCCTTTCGGTCATAATATTGTCAATCCCTGGCGCTTTAGCATCTTTTAAAACCGTAACTGCATCGTATACTTCTTCAATTGTAAATGGATTCTGGAAATTAATCTTCCTTACTGGGTTTCAATTTTCTCCTTCGAGGCTTTGGCTATTTTTCCACTACTTACTGACTCGAAATCTGATTATCTGTTTTACACCGTTCAATCTTTTCGAAATTTTCCGTGTTTTTTCGCTGTTCATTGACATGTTCTTCAAGTAAGGTTGTCCACTATGATCTTTATTATCTGCGATAGTTTCTTTAAGATTATCTACTAATTGTAGTGTTTCATTGAAAAGATTTTTTTTCATATTCCTCGTGAATTGTTGAAGCAATGCTTTTTAAGTTTGATTCAAACAAAGACATAATGGATACGACATCCCCTCGGGATTGTCTTCTTCGATACTGTTTTGAAACTAATTTGAGAAACCCGTCGTAGTTTTTAGCTGTGATATATTTTGAATAGCTTCATCTAGTTTGACTTCAAATTCTTTCCAGTTTGCTTTCCGGAAATTAAACCTTGAGAGTTTAATCGGTCTGTGTTGTGTTTTTGGTATTGGCGTCGGTACATCTTTTACACATATCAAATTTGTGTTAATCCTCTTCTTCATCTCCCACTTCTAAATGAAGCAGATAATTTTGGATATCAACACCAAATAAGTTGATTCCCATTTGTATTATAATTCGCATACATCGCGTACTATGGCAATCAAAATCGCCAACTACAAAGTTTGTTTAGTCTGAAAAGTTGGCAGCTCATGAAAGTAAAGTTATTTTTCGGTGGCTTATAAGCAGAAGTTACTGTACACCTACCAAGTTCGACAGCTATATTTTCAACATCATCTCGATTCATTATATACACGGAGATAGGTTTTATGTCTGTCCTAACGAATGACGCACTTCTATATTTTGAATGCGGTCTGGTTGCAATCGGTCGCATTCCACTAATATTTTTGGTTATTTGCTGTTCAAACCGCGGTAGATTTCTCGAACGCGGAGAATGTCGCATTTGGAAATTTTACATAGATCCGCTAATAGAATCTCATACGATATTGATCGAGACTATCATCGATTTTGGTTATGAAAAGAACCTTTTCTGCCCCGTCGGGGTATTCTTGTTTCTATTTTTATAAATTGGCCGCGGGTGACAGCTGTTGGTCGATGCAAGACAAATTTCTCGTGAAAATCGCGAAATTATCGTATTTCCATTTTTTTCATTTTGTCCAATCGCATCACTTTCTTCACCACACTAAACGTGAAGCACACGGTTGCGTTATAGCAGCGTTACCAACTGCGCTATAGAAAAAACAAAAGCGTCCGTCCACTCTGGGTCAGCTTATACTATTTAATCTAAAATTTAAATAAACGGTTTTTTACGAATGAAAATTACTTTTCCGTTGAACACGTTTTCGTTTAACGGAACTCGTCGATGATGACCTGAAATAATTTTTTTTTTCTTAAATATTCACTCGATAATTAACAAAAGCTATTTATTTTTTTTTTGTTCTTTGTACTGGTACTTCTCAGTAACTTTTCAGAGTTTAGTATCGTGTATAGTAACGAGTTTAATACTTTATGTTGTATTTTAATGTGAACATCGAAAATACCAGTTGTCCACGTTGATGTAATAATAATTTCACTTCTCATCGCCGTGTTTGTAATGCACCAGTCCAATACTGAACTAACTCGACATAGTTTTATAAAACAGTTAGAAATGGCTTTGGGTAACACCTGAAATCAAACGGAGATTATAGACTTCAAGTATCAGCCGATGAACCCGATTATGTATAAGTCGCATACTAAAGACGAATGAATGTTATAGCGTTGAAAATCGATCAAGTACAAAACTGCCAACCAGAACGACTTACAGAAAATGCCCGTCGAAAAATGAACGAAAAACCTTCCATACTTGTCTAATATGCAAGACGGCTATGTGTACGGAATGTGACGTTTTTTGTAAGGACTGTGTTGTCTAAAAATATGCATTCAAAATTCATTGCACGTTTTTACGCAAATGTTTTTCTTAAATATTTTTAATTTTCTACGTGTTTAATCAACATCTATGAACAACATCTTATAACTGAAAATAATATTTAACCACCTTTTATTATAGATATATACGAATATTCCATAAATTATGTTTAAAACTTGGTAAAACGTTTTTAAATATATTTTTTTAACACGACTCATTTAATTTTACTTTAAATTTATAGATTTTTTTTTTTAATGTACACAAATGTCACTAAATTATTTTAGTACAATAAAATATTACTTTTTAAAAAAATCTAGGTGCAAGTAACTAAGTGCACTTAATAAATAAATGTGTGTAGAGTTGTGTAGCTAGAACAAAAGAAAAACAACCAGTCGAGTACAAAAATAAATACGAGTGTGTGTATGTGTACTTAAAAATAAATAGGATGGAATTAGGGATGAGACACATATTAGACCATCAATAGTGTGTGTGTGTGTGTGTGTGTGTGTAAAATAAGTTTGTGTAAATGAGCATATAAATATTAAAATGCATATTATACAAAAAAAATTTAAAAGAATTAAAATTTAATATAATGAAAAAAAAAACAAAAAGGAAAACAAACATGCATTATAGTATAGAGAAAAAAAAATTACAATATAAAAAAGACCAAAACAAAATAAACATAAACCGAATGTATATTAACTATACAAATGGGAAAGAACATCTATGTCATAAATATATATATATATATATATAATGACGATCTAAGACGATGGGGGTACTGATGGAAAAAAATAAACTAAAAATAAAAATAAAATTTCGACAATAATTAACGTAATATAATATCGGTCAATAACCGAGGTATTTCCATCAGGATAGTTTTAGTTCGTCAAAAACTGATAAGTTACCACATAGAGCCATAATGAATAGGATGATGATAGCAATAACCTGGGAAATAATAAGTACTATTTAATTAAATACGAATTGCCAGGTTATGAAGGAAAAACCGGTGAATAACGGCGGGTAGAGCCAGCAACCGGTGATCGCGTGTTGTATATGTGTGAATAGATATATCTATATACATTTTGTCTTTAACCGTTAAGCCTCGTGTCGATTTAGTCGCATATTATTTTTGGTCCGAAAAAAGATCGTTACTTCTAGTCAATTCGTAACAACGAAATATATTCGTTCCAATTTTATCGCGTGTTTTGCCTTTTTGAAGAAGACGTCACGTAGACGTTAGGCGGTAGAAATTTTATACAGGACTATTCAAATGATTATATAAAAAGAAATATTTCTCTAGTCAGTCGAATACGTAAGAAATAAATAATCGCGAACTGAATAAGACTGTATCTGAATAAATTTAAAATAATAAATTAAATTAATTACGCTTTAATTTACGGAAACCGTACCTACCATCATGAAAAATACGATCACATCAGGCTTTCCGGAAACAGCAGCAGCGGAGACCACAGGTCGTACGTTTTGTTTTATTATTTCATGTTGTTTATTGTACTTATTATATGTCCGTGAATAATTTGTGTGGCTTAATAATTGTATAATATAAGTAATTATTTTATTTTATTTTAAAAATCATATTTGTCGATATTTACAATGTATAATAATATATAAATTAAATGTGCAATAATAATTAAATTTTAATCGATGTATTAGTGTGTCACCGGCTGCGAGTTCTACAAGCAGTCCAGGTTAGGCACTGGCGACCGCGATCCTATAATTCTTTTATCAAATTACGAAATAAAGCCCTTCATTTCATAATAAATTATCCGCCACCTATTTCGTAATAAATTGGCGATCAGCACGAGAGGATTTTGTACTAAATTGGCCGATCACGACGTAGAGATTAAGGACATTTCGTAATAACTTGGATCACCACGTTCGTACTAAAGCTTCTGTATATAGACCTGCCCATTCTTTCACATTTTTAAACCAGGTTTTCCTGCGACGCTTCTTTCAATGATCACTTTCAAAAGGTCATATCTTCTATTTCTCAGAACATGACCGAGATAGGCTATACTTTCCGTCTCTATAATAGTCGCCAGTTCAAGGTTTTTATTTAGTTGCTGCAAAATCCATCTATGATCCGTCTCTGATAACCCCAACATTTTCAATTCTATATAGCAGCAACGACCGCACATATAACATTTAACCAGCCTCCATTTTGTTGTCCGCTTAAGCGTTTTATTTGTAAGTACTTTTCTCGTCTTCAAGAATATCTTCAATTCTAGTCCTTATTTTATAATACAGGCTCTATGCGCTATTAACTTTGCAGCCTAAGTATTTAACCCTCCGTTAGTGAGGCCAGGTCTGATAAAAAAAGAAAAAAGACTGATTATTATTTTTCTCCTTTATGTAAGAGACTTGTGTACATTCAGCTATCTTCCTGAAATCGCTTCACATACGTATACCCTTAATAACCAGTTTGTGTTGTCATTGTGTATTTAGCAGTCGTGCATTTCAGTATCCTACACCGGCCTCGCTAATTTTGTATACGGTCTGAGACACCGACCTCATCAGTTACGTTTTCTACTCAGACAGAGGTAAGATAATATTTTACATTTATTCTATTATAAAAATAATTTTCGTAATCTTAACTTATCAAATACGTATAATGGTGAATCTTATAAATTTGAAATATAGATCTCATTTTGAATATTTCCAACAAACATTCCAAACTAATACACTTATATACTTTTTGATTGCGTAGAAAATTACTTGTCCATATGAAGCTGAAGCTGCTCGCATTAGGGAAATACTTGAATTAATTGACGGAGAAGAAATGGAATGTGAAAATCGCGTAGAAGATGATAATACTAGTGATGAAGAAATTGATACAAGTTCGTAAAGAAGATTCAGGAAGCGAGCAGGAATTGGAAGTTGAAAGTTACAGGCAACAAGAATGTAATGAAAATAATAATTCATTTTTTTACTTTGGGAAAGATATGACAAAATGGAAAATATATTGCGGAACGAAAGCTGTTAAAACTAGATCAAAAAATATTGTCAAACAATTTCCTGGATGTCGCGCAACTGTTCAAAAACTTAAAAATCCAGTTGAAATTTGGAAAAAGTTCTTTGATGAATCCATGGTAGAAATGATCGTTAGATACACAAATCATAACACAAAAAGCTACCTTTCATTATACAAATACTAGTCATACTAGGCTTACAGATCATTATGAAATTAAAGCTATCATTGAAATTTTGATTTTAAGTGGTGTAAAAAAGTGCAATCGTCTGATTGCTGATGAGCTATTACTGATGTAAGTTCTCCAGAAATATTTGTTTGGTAATTTCACTACAAAGATTTCGATTCATCATGCAACATATGAGATTTGATGATACAACAAGAGAACAGAGAAAAGCTACTGACAAGCTTGCTCGACTCTTTTGTAAGGAACTGCAAAATGCATTACAGCATATCACAGTTTTGTACCATGATGAAATATTGTTAGGGTTTAGAGGAAAATGTAATTTTCGTCAGTATATATCTTCAAAACCTAACAAATATGGCATTAAAATGTACGCATTACGCGATGCAAAAACTTTTTATACGTCAAACCTGGAAGTTTATGTCGGTAAACAACCAAATGGACCGTAATTAATTCTGGTTTAGCAGTTGTTGAAAGAATGTGTCAACCAATAAGTGGCACTGGCAGAGTAATCTAACCACTGATAATTGGTTCGCCAGTGTAGAACTTTGTGAACAGCTTCTAAATAAGCACAACGTTACTCTTTTGGGTAGTATAAGGAAAAATAAACGACAACTTCCTAAAGAGTTTGTTCAACAATTATCAAGACCTATACCCCCTACAGTATTTGGTTTCCGGAAAAATTACACATTAGTATCACACATTCCAAAAAAAAAGGGAAAGAATGTCGAATGTCTTATTCATTAGCTCTATGCATGACGATGACAATATAGATGAAATGACGGGAAAGCCAGAAATGGTAGATAATAGCATATAATACCACAAAGATTGGTGTTGATACCGTTGATCAGCTCAGTTCTAATTACAATGCACGTTGGCCCATGGTAATATTTTTCGGTTTGATTAACATTTCTGGAATAAATTATCAGATTGTTTTTCGTTACAACAAGCAAACAGTGGAAATGATCGGAAGGAAATTTTTAACAGAATTAGCCACTGGTTTAAAAATCATGCAATTAAAAGAGCAGCGATGATGAACATACCAAGGCTAATAAGAGAACGACTTCAAGAAATATATTCCATTCAAGAAAATTCTGAAAATAATTGCAATGAACCAGCTTCTGGTTCTGGAAGGTATAGAGCGTCTAAGGAAAACAGGAAGACAAAGTAGTTTTGTTTAAAATGCCATAAATATCTGTGTGTCTCGAGCATGCAAACATAGTCTACAAAGAATGTATTAAAACACTTATACTATTTTTATTTTAAAATAAAAATCGCTGTAATTTTCATTACATTTTTTGTTGCTGTAATTAATAAATTTCAATTATCGATTTATATATGGAATTTTATTTGTAGGTTGCATTTTTTGGGAAACGTTGTTACTACAATCTAGTAATATTTTGTATTTGAATGTTTAGTTTAATCATATGTTCTATGTATTATGTGTAATTTTATACGTGTATGTTTAATTTTTGGGGTTTTATCGTACATGTTAAAGTTCGTAATTTTAACATTTATTTCAATTGTTTTGTACCCCGTTCGGAAATTCGCGAGTATTATTATAAATAGTTTTTGTGTTGGCCCGTAATTTTTTAATCTCATTTTTGGGGGATGTTATTTTTGATTTTATATAGGTTATGACGAATTAAATTTATTAATCTACACATTTATAATAATCAAGTGTTGAATAATTTATATATTGCAAATTTCCATATAAAATCCACTTTACATGTTGCAGTCGGTCCATACATGTAACCTAATTCCACCTCACTAACGGGGGGGGGGTGTTAAATGTATTAGATTGATGGAAAATTTTATCGTTAAATTTTTATCGATACTTTCCGGGTTTCAGCCTCTTTGTTAACTACCGCGGCTTTAGTTTTCTTACAATTTAATGCCCATTTTGGCCGATTCTGTATTAACCCTATTCACCATCCGTTGAACTTCACTTGTTCATGTTGTAACCATTCGCATTTACATTACACCTGTATATTCAAATGATACTTTTCAGAGTACAAGTTAAAAACCGACGGCGATAGCACTGCATGACTCCTTTCCTTATGTTCGATTCTTTTCTACTCCCTCCGTTTTTACTTACTCGATTTTAATACAAGTTTTCGAATTATTCTCGTGTCTTTTCTATCTAGTGCCGTTTCGCGTAGACATTTTATCGCGTTTAACACTGTCAACAGCCTTTTCAAGATACATATTATGTAAAATAAATAACTATCGAATATTATTTATTCGACTATATGATTTAAAATAACGCGAGACGTATTATTTCGTTTTTTCGACGAGGAATTTTATTTTTTTACGTTGTTAAAATGATTTAACGATTGAAATAAAAATAGTTTCGAACTTGTGCATGTGGTAACACTGTTATCACGCCACCCTTAACGAATTTCCCCATTACGCTTCCTTTTGTTTCGCCTTTCTTCGCTACGTTAACGTTATTTTGTTACTTGTACGGCGTTCGATCGATTTCGGTTTTTTGCGCGTTACCTGGTTTCCTATATTTTCAGATAACAGTCGTTTTAAGCAATTTTCCAAAATGGCCGAAACTAGCAATACAGCTGATATAATGGAAAGAAGAAAATTTTTTATTTTCATGAAAAAACTGGGCGATCAGACGCGTAATGCAGTATTATCGACGATTTTCATCAAATTCGCTGTAAGTATTTCAAAAGTATTCGATGTAATTTAGATAAATATATATATATAAAATAAAAAAATTCAACCAACACGCGCGATGACGATGCAATTCGCTAAAATATAATTTTCTTTGATTTACATCTAAAAATACGTAATAGAAGAAGAAAACGTTTATTAAATATTAAATTTCTTAAATTGTTCGAATATTTTTAATGTCAATTATCTTACGCAGATTAACAAAGAATTTTATGCAAGACGCCGCTTGATCGTGAAAGAACTGATAATCTAATTGTTACATTATTAATTTATGTAGAAAAAAAAACGAATAAAACGAAAATGAAAATATATTCGATCAAATAAATTATAGACTATAACCAACAATTGGAACTAGTCGAAATAATATAAATACTTAATAATAATATAATTAATTATAAAAATCCATGTTCGACGATGTTTATATCTAGTGCAAGCGAAGCAGCTTCGTATCGTCATTGGCAATAGTTTTGATGAATTTGTTCGGATAGTTTTCGCAGTTCTTGTAAAATGTTTTCGACATATTGTTAACAAATGAAATGACGACGTGGTGACCTAATTCAGAATGCAAATAAGATATTCTGTTGTAGCGTTCAAATGAGATTCTGCAGCAATGATTTTGCACTAGTCGCAGTTGTTACACCAGACAGGGCACGCATAACCTGGGTCTGACAACCGTTGCATATATTAATTTTTTCCGCGAAATATCGGATAAAACATGCGCACGGCTTTAAGAGCTTCGTCTGTGATACATTTGACGTGGCGGTTAAAATTTAACCTGTATCGCAACTCCCACGTATTGTACTTCGTTTACCTACTTAACTTGTTTGCTATTGTAAAAGTATACGTCACATTCGTACACATTCACACAACACGATAGAGAATAAAGAATTTTTAATATTAGTCCGAATAAGAATAATCGCCGAACTCTGTTTTGTTCGGTATTTCAAGTAAGATGATATAAATTAGTAAATTTTAACTGGTTCGCAGTTTGGTGTGAATATCTGCAGAAATTTATAAAATAGCTAATACACCAAACTGTCAGATACAATTGGACGTAATACGAGTTTTCTTCCTTTAAAGAAGATAATTTCGAGCCTGGACGCGTATTCGCAATTATTATTCGCGTTTAGTACTTCCGTTTAACCCTTTCTGAGTTGCATTTTATAATTTTATTTCTTCAGGAAAGTATACAGAAAAAATCTATAGTAATATTTTACCTATAACATTTTTGAATGCGTTGTATAAATATTTGTGAAATTAAAAAGGTTTTATGGGGGCACTTTTTTTTAACGTTAAAATTTAGTGTACCCAGTGCCGTATTAAATGATTCGAGGCCCATCTCGGTACAAACAGCGTCGGGGGGCCCTTATAAGGCAGAAAAAATTAGGAATTTGAAAATTATTACGTCTACAAAATTATACATATAAAAATACTTTTAAAAAATTTATTAATTTAAACGAAATTATTAGTACCCTTGAAAATCGTAGAAATTTATTTTCATTTTCTGTTATAAAATAAAAATACATTGAATAATGCATTTATACCAACAAATACTTAAACAGAATACTTATACAAAATACTTATACAAAATACTTATACAAAATACTTATACAAAATACTTATACAAAAAATGAAAGAAAACGTTTTCGTGCTTTTTTTGGGGGGAAATTTTTTATAATCTCATTAATGTCTATTTCTCGTAATATATCTGAGTTCCGTACTCGTGATTGTCAAATAATTTAAACGATCTTGAGATGTTCTTAATACAATTTTCATAATACATAGTTTAGAGAACGATCTTTCACCAGTTACGTTGCTACAACGTTAAATATATCCGTAAAACCATTTCAACATTCGGAAAAGATTCTCGAACTCCTTTATCCCTAGAATTAAAGAATACATCGCTTGTTCTTTACTAATTTTTGAATCGAATTTCACTAAATCTCTACAAAACTTTTTCAATAGTTTAATTTTTTTTTGTGGGAGCCCCTTAGTTGAGGAGGCCCCTTAGTTGTGGGGGCCCTGCCCCAAGTGTTCTTATGTAAATCCGTGATTGTACCGTACAACGACGATCCTTAAATGAGAGGATTAATGAAAAGTTTATTTTGAAATAAGTAAATCACACTTCTGTAAATATCCGAGTAATGCAAAAATATCATTTCAATATCGTTAAGTATACGTTCTTCTTCATAATAACAATAATAGTAACAATGATAATATTATTCCTAGTATTAATTACAATTAATAATAATTTACCGCGAAATCGTTGTAAACGTCGATGTATTTGTGTAAGTATGCAGATTTTTAATATAGGGTCACCCCGTTTAGTGTACGCACGAGAGATCCGTTTTTGTTTAGTTGCAATTATCATAACATCCCATAACGAGCAAAAACGAATCGAATATAACGGTGTAAGGAAAGTTTCAAAAAGAATTCAAAGTAACGCGATTTTTTTTGTGGAGATACTATAAGAAAAACACGTTCGCGAGATCTAGAAGACCTGAAAACTCGGATTTCTAAAGAAATTATTCAGCGACCTACGCTCGAAAAAGTCTTCGAAAATTTCGTAAAAACTGAATGAATGTAATTCTTTTTTCAAATGTTCAAACGAACGATATTGCGTTCCACAAATGGTTGTGAGCTAATCGTTTTCTTCCTTTTTATTTAAATTTGATTCGAAAATTTTGGTCGAGTAATTTTTGAGTCGAAAACCAACAAAACCATCCGTCTTCTCTGGGTCACCCTGTATAAACTAAATCAGAATAATCAACGTAATACACTAAATCGATTATTCGTATTTTATTATATTTGCAAGAAAAATAAAGTTGTTGTTGTTAAAACTGATTTTCGAATTTTCAGTTCATTTTAGTACTTAAAACAGCCGGAGAAAACTATTACATCACCAGAATTCCGAAGTCAGTGTTCAACGATTTATTCTTAATTCGAAACATTTGTAAGTACTATAATATATTCCATTAAATATAACGCGTCTATTAGTCGAATATAATCGGATAATTTAGTTTTCGTCATAAAAAATAATATATTAAATTTCTCGTACGAAATTGATATAAATTTTTATACGACGAATCTGTAACAAAAAAATTGTAAATTACAGGAAAAAAAGACATTACGGTTTTAAAAAAGAGTTTATCATTTGATGTTTTTAAAGTAACGTCCCTAATAAAACCATTTTTTAATATTATATATATATATATCCATATATATATAATTATAAACAAACAAAATATAACACAATCACTAAAAGTTTTTTAATCGCGAAGCTTTTCGACAGTTACGTCATTTTCAAGCGCGAACAAAAATTATTACATCTTTTTTAAATCATTGAAAATGACGTAACTGTCAAAAAACTTTGCGATTAAAAAACTTTTAGTGATTGTGTTATATTTTGTTTGTTTATAATTAATTAATAAAATCACTACTCTCCAATATATTCAACTTTTCATATATATATATATGATTCAGACAACAGCTAATACAAATTAAAATGCGAACACCGAGGAATAAATAATTTAATACAAGTAAATAGTTAAATTGAAACATTGAAAATTAAACAATAATAAAAAAAAAAAATTATCTAAAATTATTAAAATAATCTAAAAAAGTAAGCAAAACAAATAAACATCCATATATATATAACTGCGTACATATAATCACTTTTAACGCAGTTCAGAATACACCCGCATATGGCAAATATGTGAAAAAAATTACAACCGTCATGCACATACACTGGCAGTCACGCATAAAATACACTCGAATGTACCTACATAATTGTACGCATAAACAAACACACACGCGTATAAATTATTATACACCGAAAAATGATATGAACATATATATATATATACGAAAAATATAACGATAATTTAAAATAGAAATTTGAAGTAGTAAATAAAATACAAAGGAAAGAATTGCAGATGCAAAAATTGACGTTTAATAAAAAACGAGGTTTATTAGCGTAAAATAGTATCCAAACGGGAACGAAGAAAAGATTTATTAGATAAGTGGAGAATATTAAGAAACATAGTGCAAATAATAGAAGGAAACGTGGAAAGGAAGAAAACAAAAGAGGAAGATCGAGGGAGCAGAAATACATAAAACAAATACGAGGAGATGTAAAGAGAACTGTGGAAGTTGTGAAGAAATTGGCTCTATCCAGAAACTTTTAATCATGGTTGTTTACCAATCTATTAATAGATTGGACGAACTTAAAATTACGAAATCAATAATTACCTAAGATGTAAACCTACAAAAGGAATAATTATTATCACATAGTAATTTAATACCGATCTTCGGCTATCCGGTCCAATGGAAAGTATCAGAAATTATACAAATGCCTGAGAAGTCACCTATCGAAACAGACAAATTAAACTTCTACCGATTATATCTAAGGTAAGGGAAACGCTATCGCTCAATCTGTTAACGGAAATAATTAAAGAGAAATATACCAGAACGTTTGGATTTTGGAAAACTACATTCAACGGTAGAGCAAGACCGTGTAGTGGTTTTATCAACGAAGCATTTGAGGAAAAAAGCACGCGCTTTCGATTAAGTGTGCATACAGGACTGCTAACTCTTAAAATCATATACGGATGAACGGCATTTTCGAGTACAATATGAAGCGCAGCTCACATCGCTTTATGAAATCAAGTCAAAAATATCTCGGGGGAGTGTTTTGGATCGTATATTTTACTCTTCTATTTAGAACTGACTTGTCAACATGTCAAAATACTATGACTACTACATTTGCCGATGATACTGCTATACCAACTCTAAGATCCAGTCGAAGCGATTCGACTGTTGGAGCAGAATGTAATTGATGTCGAGAAATAGACTAAAATATATGAACATCGAAACGTATGAATAGGGCGTAAGATCGCATCGAAATCTACTAGCAACAGTTTTAATTGACACAAAGTAAATACGAAGACTTAAAATATCTTTATAAATATAATAATAATTAAAGATTGATTCTCATTAGCCTTAAAATTAAACAATAAATCAATATAACGATCTTTAATTCGAACTTTACGTCAAACTAAAACAACAGTACAAGTATGCAAACCTGAAAATTTCGTTAAACGAAAAAAAAAACGTATAAATATATATATGCAAATACTACTTTTTAAATTAACGAATTATACACACCAAGTCGATATATCGATGGTTAAGATCGAAGCTACATTTCAAACATTTAAACGCATATATATACAAAACCGCGTGAATAATGGAAAATTAAGTTGTTTACATCGAGTAGCCTTCAGTCACGATGTTCATTATACGGTACATGAAATTTTAATACTAATGTTTTTTTTTATTTTTCGCGTTGATGTGAAATGTAGCAATTTTAAAAATATTTATATAAATACGTTGAAAATTATCTACAGTTCACCTAGGGAAACAGTATTACCGAACGATGAAATCAATTTTTAAAAATTACCTTCCGCTCAATCTGAAGCTCTTAAGAGCGCAGTTTTCAATAGCCGCGATCCCGCGTTCGACTTACGACTACCAAACACGTAACATAAAAACAAGAGAACATTCTGAGAACGCGCTGAAATATTTTAGAAATATCGATACTGAACATCGAGAAACTAGACGAAATTTAATTAAAGACTATGGAAGAAAAATTGAGTGGAGTAACATCAATCCGTACTTTAAAATAGTATTGGATAAGGATATGTCATTAGATGCAAAGATCATCGATGGACAAAGAAACAATGTTATTGATCTTGTCATATCGAAAGAGAAGAAAATCGAAATACACGTTGGGACGACGAATTCAAGAATTGGGAAACAGAAGAGCCGTGCATAGAATGGCCCATCATAAATATGATTGGAAACAATTGGGAGAAACCTTCGTTCGGAAAAGTCTAAAGTATAACGATTTAAAAAAAAAAAACAAAAAAAAACGATATTTCAGCTTAAATAATAATAATAATAATATAATAACATAAATTGCTATACATATAATAGTATTGAAAATATAATTAAAGTAAATACTAAAGACATTATCCTTTTTGGAGTATACTTTCCTCCAAACATAGACTTAGAATCACAATTTACTTTATTACTTAAAAATATCAAAGAAAATTCTCGGCGGAATATAACAGTTCTCGGCGGAATATAACAGTTCTCGGCGATTTTAACGCAAGATCAGACATAATGGAAAGTAAAAACGTTTACCGTAACCAAAGAAATACTCAATTTGAGAATTTTATTTATTCAAGTGATTTGATTATTAAGAATAATTATAATGTACATACTTTCGCAAATCATAATGGGCAAAGTTTAATTGATTATATTATGGTTAATAATAATTTTAAGTTCACTATGTCTAGTGTTACTGTAAAAAATTTTCATTTAAGTGATCATAAAAATCTTAGTATAGATATTCATAATACGAGTATTGTCAACAACGTAAAACTATCTGTAACGAATGTGGACAAATTTATTAATAATTTAGATCATGAATTAATGATTAATTATGAAGCTAAACTTAAATTAGCTAACTCTGGTAATATAACCAATGATATTGCTGAAAAAATAACGGAAACTTTAACTGCTTGTGTTCATAATTCTAAAGTGAATGTAACTAAAAATAATAATTCCTGGTGGAATGATCATTTGGAATACATTAAAGTAATTGTTAAGAAATTTCATAAAATTAAACGTAAAAATATCATATTTCAATTAACATACAAAATATTATTAAGAATATATAGGAAAGAAATTAACTTTTATAAACAACTCGCTTGGAGGAATCTATGTAGTTCCTCCAGAACATGGGGCAAACCATATAAAATTTTAACGAGAACATCTTCTTTCCAATTTCCGGACTTAACTGTAAATAATACTTCTGTGTCTTTCAACAAAGATAAAATGAATTTATTATTGAAATCTTTTTTTATGTTTGACAAACCTAACTTGATCTCATTGTGTAAATTGAACGATAATAATAAGTGTACGCTATACTCCATTACATACGGCGAACTTAAAAATATAATTACAAAATTAAATAATAAGAAATGCCCATCTGAAGATGGCATCACAAATAAGATTATTAAAATCGTTTTCTTTTATTATCCAAATTTACTTCTATTACTTTACAACAAATTATTAGAATTTCAAATATTTCCTCAAAGCTGGAAATGTGCAAATTTAATTATGTTAAATAAGCCGAATAAAGACGCAAGCAAAATTAATGGTTATAGACCAATTTGTTTACTGAACATGTTAAGCAAAATTTACGAAAAAATCATACTTAAATTTTTAAATTTGGAAATTGAAAATTCGGCACTACTTGATCCGTATCAATATGGCTTCAGAAAACATTTTTCTACCGAACTTGCAGTTCACGACGTCAATAATAATTTATTTAATAATATTCAACGTAAAAACATTTCTATAGTAATTTCTTTTGATATCGAAGGTGCTTTTAATAATTGTAATCGTCAAGTTATCATAGATACTTTAATTTCTAATAACTTTAGTTCCAATATTATAAAGTTGATATACAATTATTTATCAAAAAGAAAGGTAAAATGGATCTATCAAGATGAAACTATCACTGTTGATAATAATCATGGTGTTCCACAAGGGTCAGTCCTAGGACCGATCTTATGGAACATACTCTACTCAATAATACATTGTAACATGCGTAATATAGATAATAATTTAAGATTGTATAGTTATGCTGATGATTTATTACTCATCTATAATATTCCTATAACAGGCAAAGTTGATATTTTTGTTCATACAAATAGATGTAATACTATTGTAAACAAGCTTAGTTTAATAGTCGACTCGTTAAATTTAAAATTTGAAATTAATAAATCGCAAATTATGGTAGTGTCGCGACGTAGACTTCCATATGAGCAAGTAATATATGATAATATTAAGATTAACAATTGTAACTTCAACCCTGTTATATCTTTAAAATATCTAGGTTTTATAATTGATAATAAATTAACGTATTCTAAACACATTGAGCATATAAACAATAAAGTTAATAAATATTATTACATTTTTAAGTCACTTGGAGGAAAACTGTGGGGATTAAAGTATAAAACAAAATTAGTTTTATATAAAGGACTAATTCAGTCGTTATATTCGTATTGCTCCAGTGTATACTATCACAATTTAAGTAAAAAATTAATTTGTAATATTAATTCTAACTGCAGAAAATTTCTCTTAGATGTAACATCATCGTATATAACTACGTCTAATATTTCCTTACTAGTTCTTGCACGTGTATTGCCAATGGATTTATACATTAAAAAAAGATCACTCATTTTTAAAAGTAAAACTCAACACGGAAATTTAAATAACAATAACCTTAAAGTAATTAATGATCAAATTTTTGCAGAATTTAAATCCAGATATGATCAAGTACCTAATGATAAATTAATTAAAAGTTTTTTTCCAAATATTACAACACGCTTTAAAGATAAAAATTTTAATGTAAATTACTATATGAGCCAAATTCTTACAGGACATGGTTCTATTGGTTATTACTTGCATAAATTAAAGATAATTAAAAGCAACATATGCGGTAACTGTAATAATAACGTAACAGAAACTGTTTATCATATAATATATACTTGCCCAAAATATAATGAATTAAGACTACAATACAATATAGACTGCTCATTGCAGTTTAATGAAATTGTTCTACTGGAACAATTTCCAACATTTGTATACAATGTATTTAAGATGAAGCATATTTATAAATAACCACTACCGGTAACCATAAGCTGTATAGCAGGTTACTAAAAGTTCACAATTTTATCATGTATTTATGTAATTATAGATAAAAAAAAAAAAAAAAAAAAAAAAAAAGATATATAGTTATACTGAATAAAGACCATTCATTCTGATTCATATTTATATATATATATATGTATATATATATATATATATATATATATATATATATATATTTATATATATTTATATATATATATATATACATATATATATATATATATAAATATTTTTATATATATATATATACAGATATATATATATATATATAAAGTTGAATATATTGGAGAGCAGTGATTTTATTAATTAATAATAAACCGAACAAAATATAACACAATCACTAAAAGTTTTTAATCGCGAAGCTTTTCGACAGTTACGTCATTTTCAAGCACCCGCCAAAATTATTACATCGTTTTTTATATATGAAAAACCAGAAATGTTTATATAACGACTACTTAAAATTTAGTATACATATTTCACTAGCCAAACGTAATTTTAATTTTAGTGTATATATATATATGTGCGCGTTATTATTACAGACAGTTCCAACGAGTACACACTAAACTTGCAATTGGGTTTATATTCCATCGTCACCTTGATATTGTCTGCATTTGAGTACTCCATTTATCAGGTACAAATTTTATTGTGTTTAATGTGGTTAATTATTTAAAACGAAAATTGCAGATACGAACACAGATTGTTAATGTCGTTTCGAATTTATATTTCTTAATTGACGCGATTTAATCGTGAAAATGTTAAGAAAATTTAAAAAACACCTTTTATTTTTTGTGTATCTTTAATTACTTATAATCGCATGAATCGTTCAGTTTTATCTGTTAAGAGTAATTTTAAAATTCTACTATTGTATTTAGCGGTTTGTTTACTCGTTCATATTGGTTACGTTCGGTTACTCGTAGTTTTTGTCATATTGGTAAATACTTCTCGCAGCTTCTGATTATGCGATTCATTCTTGTTCATTGCATCATTCGTATATAGATTATGACACCACCGGTTAATATGGTACGTCTAATTCGAAATCGGGCCACTGCAACTTGTTCGTGTCTCTTGAAAGTATTAGAAAATTAATTAATTTGTAACGGCATTTCTCACGCCATTGTTCGTTGCACAAAAATGTTTAATACATTTTCCGGAATTCCGGAAGAGGTATTGCAACCTCTCGGCTAAATTCGTATTAACAGATCTGCAGCCTCGTTCCCTGGGATAGCATAACACATGTACTGGAATCTAGATTATGAAAATGTACACCGAATAGTTTTGGGATGATTCAGTGTATGAACGGATCGAGTGTCTTTTACCGCAAAGGTTGCTATAGTATAAGCTCGTTTTCTACGGTGATAATTTTGGGAATATTGCGTAATTTTTTCCGCTACTTGTTTGATGTTGAAGGGATCGTAAAATGTTTTCTATTTTGAGAATTATAATGGAGCGCATAATGCTATTTTCATTTTTTTTTTTTAAACATCCGCTTATATTTCAGTCATTTCGGTATATTTATTACATTGTTCTACAGATGTTTGCAGTATGATTCTTACTCAACTTGGCGATTTCTGAGTTCAATGTTTACGGGTATTTGCGGAAAAGTCCAAGGTGAGTGGCGGGAAACGCACGACCTACTACATTCGGGATTGTTGACTGGTTTTAATTCACGTATGCGTAGGTTCGGAAGTTAATTAAGTTTTTAAATATTCGCCATGACCTGTTACTCTACGCTGGATTTTGTGAATATCGATCTAGATTCTTCTTATAAAGTGATAGGACTAGTCCGACTGGCTCCAGGAATCGTTCTTTATGAGGCGTTACAGTTCGTCGGCGGAGTTTGTCTAAGGCGTGTTATTACGATACTTTTATTTTGTCATGAGAAAAACCTGAGCAAAATTCTTCTTCACCTTAGCTTATAATTAAGTAGGTCCTAGCTCTGTCAGTAATAAATTATAATCTATAGAACCCGCATTTAAATTTCGTTCGAATTTTATTGAAGCTACTATTACACTATTATCTCTCTCTAACAGAGCTAGTCTGTAAACGATATTTTAAATTTATCCTTATTTTTTATTACGCCCGAAAAAAAAAACAATTATAATTTTGTACGTCGAGAACTTTTTGGAGAAAGTTGAAAAAATCTTTCTAATTTGTTACATCATTTTTTTTTTTAATAATATTAATAATAATAATTGAGGAAATTTACAGGTAATTTATTTGGACGTTGTGTCAAGTAAGCTGTTACAACGATACAAAATATTCTTCAAAAGAAAAATACCGAACTTTAATTTGGTAAAAATGTTCTTAGTAAGTAGTCCTCTTACTTACACATGGCGTATAATATTATCGAATGTAAAGTAAAAATAATTCGATTTTTATCCAGTACGATTTAATTTTAAATTGTAATATTGCCGCTGTTACGGCAGAGTTAGATATTTTATTTGAAAGAACTTACAATTGCTAAACGAATTGACGTTTTCCTTATATAATTTATTTCTCTCTCGTATCCTTTAGTGCAAACGCATATATATGTATATACCTATATACGTGTTTGTTCTATAGCGGTCCACTGCTTGGATGTAGGTTTTCGAGAATCTCTTCCGTTTCTTCCGATTCTGAGGTTTCTGAATCAAGTTTAAGTTATATCGTCATACGAATGAGTCAGCGATCTGAAAATATTTCTTCACTTATGAAGCGGCACCATTCCAACTGCTTTTTTTAAATGTACTATCCTTCCCTCTGGCTGTGCCCTGCCCACGTGCACTTCTGTTTGACCATCTGCTCCACGACGTTAAAATGTCCGATCTTCTTCCGTATTCAAGTATTTCGCTTTCAACCGTTTTATATTTGATATTTGATATTAATGTTTCGTGCGTTGTTTGCGCCCTTATTATCCTTCCGATATTTATTTTTGTGAAAGTCCATGTTTGTGGGCCGTGTGTAAAAACCGGAAAAACATACTGATTATGTAGTTTTAAACATATTGGTATTTCGTCGTTTTTATATACGTAACTTATTTTCCCGAAAGAATTACCCGTAATGATATTCTGCGACGTACTTCTGTCTATGCATCATGTTTTTCTTTTGTCAGACGTAATTTTTTGTCTCAGATACACGTACTAACTGTTTCTACTACTATTATTTATTCCCGAACGTGCACTTTCTCAAGTCCTTGACATTACTTTGATCTTATGCAATTTCACTCTTAGTTCTATTTTATTCGCATGTAGGTTAAATTCAGTTAGCATGATTTGGAGCTCTTTTGCGCTAATCTTTATCAATGTTACATCATCTGCAAACATTACGGGTTCAGTTCATTCCGAACTGTGTTTTCAACAACCTATAAAGCCTCGCCATCTCCATTACTAAACACAGTAATTTACCACGACTGACAAAAGAAGTGAAATTCGTACCGGACATACCTTCTTGCTATCAAACCCAATGTTAACTTTTAGAAACAACCTGTTAATTCATCGCATTTCAACTATATAGCATTCAGCGGGATTTTCCTTGGCCATATATTACTCCATCACCATCATCTACTCTAATCTACCCACCCTCATGATTTTTGTCTACTCCCCTAAACCTCTTTCTTATTAGCCATATTCTACTTTATCCCTATCGACTCCGTATCTGTCCGCCTAATCTATCTGGTTTTCTCTCAACAGTCCTTCAACCATTCTCTTAATTATACAATTCCTTTTTTTCGTCCAACCTCATTTACAACATCTAGCTGTTAAGTCACCAGTGCCGTAGTAGCCTCGGTAGTTACGCAGAACCCTATAAAAGTAAATAAATAAATAAACGAATATTCTTCATTAATTCGTATAACAACACAGCCCAATTCATCCAAACAAAACGGAGAAAGAGAAATAAATTAATACGTGTGTTTTTTTATTTGGACATTTTTTCGTTAAACAAAAGAAGTTACGTGTCGGACGGTAAAAGTGTAGTACGAACATATTCGGGTTTTTAAAATTTTTACGTTAAAATTTAATTTTAACAGAGTCAGGTGTTCACGAAACGGACAAAGAACTTTATTGGATACGTCAGGACCAGTAAAATGTTTGTATTTTAATAATTTTTCCATTTTGTTTTAAATCATAGAAAAGATACCCCGTGTTCATGTTTCCACTGTTCCTGATACAAGCAGCGATGACTGGTCTGATCTTTTTCGGTTGTATCATGAAGATTCTGTGCTGTGGAACAATTTTCGACGTGCTACTAATTTGCTTTTTGGAAGCAGTTGTCGGTAATTATGCATACGTATATAAAAGACCGCATGGCTTTTCGACTATTAAGCCATTATCAAGCTTTTTTTTAACCCCATTCTTATCAGGACACAAATTTATATCATCAACCAAATGTCCTCTCTTGATAATGCACTCGACCTTTTGGGAACATGCCTACTAGCAAGTTCTCAAATTTGGTTTTAAATTGGTTTACATCCAATCCATCATCGTTCTTCTTTTCAATAATTTGTTAATCTTCGTTGCAGCGAACTGTCTACTAGTGGGTTTGTATAGTGCCGCATATAACGGTGCGATATACTAATATAGCGTAAACTTCGATTTACCGACATTATTTATATTTCGAAAACTATGTAGATGTGTACTAGTTTCTAAAAGTTCTCTTAAATAAAAGTTCTCAAACAATCTGAACATTCGGAACCTCAAAACTGAATGGGCGCGGGCAATAAGTGAAATTTAAAGATGTTTTCCCAAAAAAGTCACTTATTTAATAATATGATTTTGTACAAATTTCCAAAAGAAACGAAATTCGCACTGTCCGCTATGCTTAACTCAACGTGGCGATGTCTGAAATGTTTTCGTTCTGACACACATGCCTATTCTTATCGCGTAGCACTCTTCCCCACATGCTGTAATCATACACGTGTATATTCAGTTTACATATGTACAAACACGTATAGAAATTATGAAATAATATTTTTTGCGCGTTCATATTCTCTTCTCTTGCGCACGCGCGCACAGCTATCCGTTAGGGCGACGCCATACATCCTTTATGTAGCGAAGATTTGAAAGAAATAACGGATAGCTGTGCGCGCGTGCGCAAGAGAAGAGAATATGAACGCGCAAAAAATATTATTTCATAATTTCTATACGTGTTTGTACATATGTAAACTGAATATACACGTGTATGATTACAGCATGTGGGGAAGAGTGCTACGCGATAAGAATAGGCATGTGTGTCTGTGTAAGACTTGTGACCGCTGTTCCGTTTTAAAATAGTTTGTATGGCAATAAAGGTAGCTAGCAACGGTTGTTTTATTAATTTTTATATTAAAACTGTAATATTACTATTAAAATAAAGTTTTCCATTGATTAAATTACCCACCGTCACTCGCGTAGTGCTGGAAATCTATAGCTATATATATATCTATGAAAGAGTCAAATGTTTCGGGGGAACCACCATGCCTTAAACATATAGCACCGCAAAACCCAAAACATATGCGGAAAACTGGTATATAGTAATCCGGATCTTATAAATTAAGCAAAAATAATTTAAATACTTAACTTGTATTATATCTGAAATACACTCGATTACGTGTTATTTTTTTTACTTATATCTTAAACATGGAACCATATATGTATATATATATATATATATTACAAGATACCTCGTATATACTATTATTATTATTATTATTATTATTATAGAAATAAAGTATTTATAAAGAAAAATTTTTATTAAAATTAAAAAAACTATAATATATATTTATTAATGAAAAAAATAATAATTTAGTTAAAGACTAACCTGACCGGATTTGTAATTGTTTTTCAACCATCCATTCTCATTTTATTCTAACCTTCTTCATTAAGAAACTAACAACTGAACTATTCGACGGAAAATCTAGAACTCTCTTGAAAATGAACAACCATCCCTTTTTATACATTTTTCTTAAGCCTTGTTAAACAAAAATTACTGGATTTTCTTCATTATTTACTGGCTGTAATTTATTTTTACTGGCTAAAATTATTTGGTCAAACTAATTTACTGTTTTTTTTTTCCATTGACTAACTAAAATTAATTTTAACTATTGTATAATAATAGTTTATCTACTACAAATCCGGTTTAGTTATATTATAATAATTTTAATATATTTTACTTTAATTAAATAAGTAATTATATATATATTTTTTGTTTTATTATATTTTTTTTTTTTTATTTATTTATTATGTAAATCTCCATATGCTGTTTGTAACTACCAGGGTTATTACAGCATAAGGAGACGTGTGTTTAGTTTATATGTGTGCTGGGAGTCCGCTTTCTCTTACAAAAGCCAGAATGCTAACTATTGATTGAGGGTTGTTTGAGAGTATTTTGTGTATTGGGCCCTGTATTTTGTGTTTTAACCTGTGTGGTGTGAGTGTTTGGCAGTTATATATTAAGTGTGTGACTGTTGATTCTGTTAGATGTCCGCATAAGGAGCAGTTTGTTGGTGGAGGGCTTTTGGTGTAAAGGTAGTTGTGTGATATGGCTGTATGACCCACTCTTAGACGGTTTAGGGTGCCATATTCTTTTCTGCTTGTGCCATCTGGAGGCCACTAAGGTTCTATAGTTGGTTTTATGTTCCTAAGGAAGGTTGTTTGTGAGGTCCAGTCGGTCGTCCATTCCTGCTTGCTGTTGTTCATGAGTATGTGAGCTAATGATGGTGGAGGTGGTGAGTATTCTGGTGCTGGTGAAAATACCATAGACCGAGCTTCGAGGTCTACTTTATCGCTACCGTGCATCCCAATGTGACTTGGGATCCACAGAAAGCGGATTTCCCATCCTTCCTTATGTAGTGTGTTTAGGTTGTGTTGAATTTCTAATATTAAGGTGTTTTTATTATCTTGACGGCATAATAGTTGTAGAGAGGAGAGGGAGTCTGTTATGACCAGTGTTTTGCGATGTGGAAGTACAGCTGATCTGATGTACTCAATGCAGTACATAATTCCGTATAACTCTGCATCCAGTGAAGTGCAGCCATCGCTTAGTCGGATAGAGTGTAGTATATTATCAATTTGGTAGGATCAAGCTGCTGGTGAATTCTCGCCACCTGCTGTGGATTTTGCTCCGTCTGTGTATGCGTGTGTGTAGTCGTTGTATTTTTGAAGTGTTTAATACTATTTCTTTTATATTTGTAGGGTGTGTGGATTTATTGTACTGTGTGAGAGATAAATCTGTTTTTGTCTCGTAAGGGTCCCAAGGAGGTATCGTTATGTTGTAATTCAATGTTGATTTTGGGATGGAGCTTGTGTGATAAGTTGATAGTATTTTAAGAAGCTTTGGTATAGGGTCATTTGGAAAAAGGGGGTTAGGGGTTGTACATCTTTTGCTTTTGGTGTATGCAAATGTTTTATTGTAGCTGAGCAGACGGCTTAAGTAGAGATAAGTGTGGTATTTTCTGTAGTATGTAAGTGGAAAGGATCCTGCTAATGCACATAAATTCTTTGATGATGATGAGGGATGTGCTGCAAGAGTATGGTGTACTGTATCTAATTTTCTTAATATAGATTTACTGGCTGTTGAATATACCTGACATCCATAGTTGATTCGTGATAAGATTATAGATTTATAGATATTTAAGAGGATTTGGGTTTTTATATTGTATTTTGGGTTTGATATTTTATAATTGGAAGCAGTTTTAGGCACCTACTCTTGAGTTCAGTTATATGGTAACGCCAGGTTAATTTAGAGTCGAACAATAAGCCTAGGAATTTTATGTTTTGGCTGTTAGGGGAGAGTTATATATACTTAAAGAAACCCTGGGAGATGATAGACGCCTCTTGTGGAAAATAATGTATGATGATTTGGATGTGGAAAAATATAAACCTTTCGTTTCAGACCATTGCTGCAAACGATCTATGGTTTTTTGTAGAATTTTTTGTGCATTACAAGGAATACTGAATGATAAGGATATATTAAGATCGTCAATATAAAGCCGAGCGGTAACAGGCTGCGAGATATTATTTGCTATGTCATTGATATACAACATGAACAAGGTTGCACTTAGTGCAGAGCCTTGTGGAACACCGTTTTCAGTCTGAACTGGTGCTGATTTTGACGAACCGCTCTTAACTTGAAAAGTTCAGTTGTTTAGGAAATTGCGTAAGTAGTTGCCTAAATTTCCGGTTATACCGGCGGACTTTATTTTTATTAATAGCCCATGTCGCCACAAGCGGTCAAACGCTTGTTCTAAATCGAAGAATACAGCATATAAGTGCTGTTTATCATGTTGTGAGGTTAATATCTGCCTCTGTAACGTGAGTAGATGGTCTATAGCCGATCTCGTCTTACGCCCACCAGCTTGCAAAGGAGAAAAGAGATTGTTATTTTCAAGGAAGATTAGGAGGCTCCTATTAACCATCTTCTCCAGCGTTTTTGAGAGAACACTCAGAAGGGGTATTGTTCTGTAATTATCTGGGAAGAAAGGATTTTTGTTGGGTTTTAGTATCGGAATAACTATAGCTGAATTCCAGCTATTGGGAATGATGCTGGATTTCCATATTTGATTGTATAAATTTAAAAGGAATAGTTTTGCGCTTGGTGAGAGGTATTTTAGCACATAAGAATGTACTAAGTCTGGACGGGGTGTAGTGTTTGGTGTATGTTGGTTGAGCTGAAAGTTTAGTTTTGAGATGTTAAAGTCAGAGTTGTATGGTGCATCATGGTCTTGTGGGAAATGTATTTGCTCTTTCACAGCCGCTGATTTTGTATCAAGGAAAGCGGTTGAATATCTCTGGGATGAAGATTGGCTTGCAAAGTGTTAGGCGAGGGAATTGGCTACATCATTTGGATCGAGAATAGTTTTTCTACCTGTCTTTAATAACGTAGGAGTGGGTGTGGAATTTACGCCATTAAGTGATTTAATTTTTGACCACATATAATGGCTTGATGCTGACTCTGGTATAGAACAAACAAAATTGTGCCAGGATTCACATTTTTTTGTTTTGATAAGGTTACGAGGTATAGTGCGTGATTTTTTGAAATGTATTAGGTCGATGATTGACTGTGAGTGTTTATATTTCCTGAGTGCACGTTTGCGTTGTTGGATTGCTACTGCAATCTCATTGCACCACCATGGGGCCCTTCTTGGGCGTATTTTTGAAGATGATTTGGGTATAGTTGTGTCAGCGGCTTTAAAGATTGCCTCAAGGAATATGTTCAGGTTTTCTTTAATAGAACTGTGTGGTTTGATGGGTACTTTGACTGCATTTGTGTAAGATTTCCAATCTGCTTTGTGAAAAAGTAGACGCGGTGTTTGTGTTACTTGGGTGGTAGTGTTTGGTGTTATGATTTGTATGATAATTAGGAAATGATCGTTATTATATTAATTAAATTAAATATTAGTTTTCCACCTTCAATATAATAAATTTAGATTTATTATAACGTGAATATACGACGATCGTCGTATAACCCCGCCGCTAACTAATAAGTAAACTGCAAATTTATTTGAAGTTTACTTATTCTCTATATCTTCGCGCACTCGATACCTTTTATATTACTTTGGGCTTTAACTAAAATTTACATCACAACTATTTCTTAACATGAATATGGAAAACTAATTTTATAACTAAATTTTTAAGATAAGTATGGTATATAAAAATTATCGATTCACTTAAAACGTGAGAAATTTACATGATATGTATATAAATTTGAAAAAATATAAGAATTTTGATAAATATAAATTAATGTAAAAATAAATCGGTCTTAAACGAAATAAGTGATATTTACAAGACATTTTAAGATTATATATATTTGGTAGCGCATGGATTGGCTTGGCTGAATTTTCCCGCGCTGATTTGGTCATCTCCTGATTTTCTTTTCGTTCTTTTACTGCATGGAAATAGCGATCTTCAATCTGCATTGTCGTTGATATTTCATGAATGGTAACATTTTACGAACGTTTTTTAATTTCAAAGTTCAATGACGTATGTGCGTCAAACATTTGATGTAATAGCTGCTTTCGGCGATATTAAACCAGATGAGCGTAGGTTATTGATAGTTGAACCACGTTTCGTATCAAACGTGATCCATTTTTTTACTTTTTTTTTAACATGTTCATTTACCATTTTCGAACATCGATAACGTTCAGAGACAGTTCGTAACGATTGGGTTAGCGGTTCGAATTATTTCATTCAACGACGATTTCTGCGATTAATATTTATAAACAGCAGATAAATATTTTCGGAAACGAAAGGATTTTTCACGGAGAGATGATCTCCTCATCAGGCAGTTCTTTTTTTATAGCCGATCCCTTTTCACGATTGCATTATCTGGCTGGATTGCCCTTCCATGTGTCACGCTTTATTGATTCTATAACTGTTACGGAACGTTTTTCATTTACAAATATTTCAGCCTTTCCGCAAGCTTCATCTTATCTTAATTTAACAGATAGATTAATTTCATTTAGTACTTATATATATGTTTATGCATTCTTTTATATAATTTACACATATACACATTCTAACTTTCCCTCACATATTCTATCCGTCATTTTCAAACATAACATACACACGCACATTTTCTTTCTGACTATAGGTAGGTACATGATTATTATTTTATAAAAAATAAAATATACATAATAATAGATACAATCAAAAAGCATTTCTTGATTCTGGTTTTTAATTATTCTTCTTGTGTCGATCTCTTCATTTTCCAATTTGATTGAATGACTTAGAAATATCAGTGATTCTGGTATGCTAGCTCTACTAAACAAATATCTATAGACTTTGCATTAATAATTAGTATATACATATTACATTTATTTATTATTATTTTTAAATTTCTTTGATTTAAATAAAATTTAAGTTTATTTATAAAACTACTACAATTTTTTTTTTAACTATAATAAAACGTTTACTAATATTACTCTCAAAAAAATTTTGAATCTTAATATTATGTTGTAGCTTTTCATGCTCAATTTTCTGTTTTTGTTTCGCATATTTAAAACATCATCGCATTGTTTTTTATTATTTTTACCTCTATCAAAAATTTTAAATCCTATAAATCTGTTACTTAAGTCTGTAATCGTCTTTGTCGCAATTTTTAATTCTCCAGTAATATTAATATTTTTATTTCTGATTTCAAATAAATTCTTTTTTAAAACCGATATATATTTTCCAAACGCAAATGGGCGTTTCATTTCATCGTTAAGATATTTTTTAAGTTCTTTCTGAGTCTTTTCAGTCTTGTCCTTTTCTACTTCTATGTGTGTCACTTTTTCTTCTATATCCTTTGTCCATTTATTTCTTTCTTCTCTTTTCCTTTTTATTATTTCTTTTTCTTCTCTCGTCCTTTCTTCTTCTTCTTTATTTCTTTCTTCTATCTTTTCACTTTCTCTTTCAACTGTGTCCCTTTTTCTTTCATCTTTTTCATAATCACTTTCAATGTTTTGTATATCTTTGTTACTTTCGTCTTTAATATTATTTTTAAAATCTGCTATATCCTTTTTGTGGTTGTTCTCTATTTTCATAATTTTCGTTTTTGTTACATTTGTTTTAATATTATCGATTTCAGGTTTTAATTCTTCCGTTTCTGTTTTAAGTTCTTTTCTCCAGTTCCTTATATCTGTTCTAAGATCACATACAAACACATATGCATATAATAATACCCATAAAGCAGAATTGATTGCTGCACGCTACCTTGAGGTTCACAGCAGAAATATCCATTTAGCTTGAAGCTATCAGAAGAACAAAGTACATAAAGTTGTCAGCAGATTTATCGCATCACCTCAGATAACAACTAATATTAAATTAACGTCTCCCAAAGAAGTTTTTACACATGTAAAATCAACAAAGAAGAAAAACTCGGTAGTTCACGATGGTATCCAATCTACTGTCATTAAAATGCTACCTCAAAAAGCCATCGTCCAGTTAACTAATTTGATTAACGCAATGTTTAAATTTGGGTACTTCCCTTCTAGTTGGAAAGTGGCTAAAATAATTCCAGTACCAAAACACGGTAAAGATTGCTCTAAGATAGACAATATCCGTCCAATCAGCTTGCTTAGTAATATTAGCAAAATTGCTGAAAAATTATTCTGAAAAGATTATGTGACTTCACTAACTCTAATAATATAATAGCTAGTAGTCAATTTGGATTTCAACCAAAGCATTCCACAACACAACAGATAGCAAGAGTTGCCGACTCTATCACAGATAATTTTAACTTCAATAAACATACTGGGATGGTATTATTTGATGTGGCAAAAGCTTTCGACACAACCTGGCACGACGGTATTATCTATAAAATGATTGTTAGCAGGTTTCCCAATTATCTAATTAAACTGATTAATAGTTACTTAAGTAATCGATCATTTTATACGATTATAAATAATGCGAAATCAAGCAGCAAATCCTGTTCTGCCGGCGTGCCTCAAGGTAGCGTACTGGGGCCATTCTTATTTACATTTTTCATGCATGATTTCCCGCGTATAAATAACATTGAGGTTACCTTATACGCTGATGACACAGCGTTGTACTGCAGTTCCTACAGGCCAAGTACTATCAGCAATAGGTTACAATCCGGTGTTGATCGTGTAATTAAGTATTTTTCTAAATGGCAAATTGCTCTTAATCCTTCAAAACGAAAGCAATTTTCTTCACTCGTCAAAGACTGTTTATACCGATCAGACTTCATGTCAGTGGCGTTGATATAGAATGGTCTGACCAGATACGCTATCTTGGTGTCATTTTAGACAAGAGACTAACGTTTTCTAAGCATATTGACCATGCATCATTTTGAAGACAAACAGAGCAATCTGTTCAATTTATCCCATTTTCAAACGTAAATCTCACTTAAATATTAATAATAAATTAATAATCTACAAGTCAATCATTATGCCTATTTTAACATATTCTTGTCCAGTTTGGTCTTCAATTTCAAATGCTAGTTTTAATAGACTGCAATTAGTCCAAAATCGATGTCTTAGATGTATCCTCAATGTCCCCGTATACACTAAAATTTCATATATGCATAGTGCTCTGCACATACCATATGTAAAAGACTATATTCTCAAACTATCACAAAAATTTTTTCTCAGTTGTAGTGTGCACCGTAATAATTTACTTCCAGCAATAGGAAATTACGATTCCAGTGAACTATGTATTAGATATACAAGTATAAGCATCGACGCATTAAACATAATATATTATTCTCATAACGTCATAATTTGTTTGCTTTCGTTTCCATTACTTATAAATGATATTGCATATTCGTTATATAATTAAACTTATATTTATTATTTTTTAAATTACCGCTTTTCATTTGTGATGGTTTTTTGTCTGATTTTTCCATCGATACTATTTTCATCTTGTATATTTATTATACCAGTTTACATTATTAGAATTTTTACTTTCATAAATGGAGAGGGCATTTGTTCCGGTATATTTATTAAATATTATTATAACTTTTTAATATAATGCCAAATATACGCGTTAAGATCAGATATAGCTGCTAGTACGTCTTCTATAGTAGCCATTTTTTAAGTTTAATTATTTTGTAACAAGCTTGTAATTTATAAGAGTTTAATTTTAATCTATTGTTGTGATCACTAATAATTTACACGAGAATGCAAGTTCTAATTTAAAAATTAAACGAGAGTTTAATTTTAATCCCGTTGTGGTCGCCAAATTATACAAGATACCTCGTATATACTATTATTATTATTATTATTATTATTATTATAAAAAAAATAAAGTATTTATAAAGAAAAATTTTTATTAAAATTAAAAAAACTATAATATATATTTATTAATGAAAAAAATAATAATTTAGTTAAAGACTAACCTGACCGGATTTGTAATTGTTTTTCAACCATCCATTCTCATTCTATTCTAACCTTCTTCATTAAGAAACTAACAACTGAACTATTCGACGGAAAATCTAGAACTCTCTTGAAAATGAACAACCATCCCTTTTTATACATTTTTCTTAAGCCTTGTTAAACAAAAATTACTGAATTTTCTTCATTATTTACTGGCTGTAATTTATTTTTACTGGCTAAAATTATTTGGTCAAACTAATTTACTGTTTTTTTTTCCATTGACTAACTAAAATTAATTTTAACTATTGTATAATAATAGTTTATCTACTACAAATCCGGTTTGGTTATATTATAATAATTTTAATTTATTTTACTTTAATTAAATAAATAATTATATATATTTTGTTTTATTATAAAATTAAATTGAATATTAGTTTTCCACCTTCAATATAATAAATTTAGATTTATTATAACGTGAATATACGACGATCGTCGTAATATATATATTGGAAACAGTTATTATACAGGGTATGGAAGGAAGTCGAAGACGAGGCCGACCTACTATGAGATGGAGTTGACATGGTCTGCAAAACAATAGGTCGAAGTTTCCTTCAATGCGTTCGTTGTGCGCAAAACAGAGATCTATGGCGCAGACGCGTGTTTCAAAAGACAAAAAATAATAGTCACGATATCCCCAATGGGAATGAAACGGATGATGATGATTATATATATATATTATATATATATAGTTTTGTGCATGCAGCGTTAGTTGCTACACACGGCACGTTAATTTAGAATAACAATATATTTGTTTTTGTTTTTTTTGCGTCCTTTACAGTTGCTCATCTGTTCATTTTATTCATTTCGTTGCGCTTGATTCGCATTTATCTGAAGCCAGATTACGTCCATGAATATTTGAAGACGAGATTCGATCCTGAAGTAACTCAACCTGCCGGCAACACCGATCAACAAGAAGATTTGAATTCGGTGTCGGACGATCGTCGATGGTACGTATTAATGCAACGTTACGCGGCTCCGTCAACGTCGAACGGGCCGTCGAACGTGCCGTCGAACGGGCCGTCGAACGTGCCGTCGTACGCTTTATCGCCGCTAGAACGTTCCGCCGCTCTTTATCGTCGCCTACGTGCAAATACGCCGGATTGTCAATTGCCGAAGTACACGTGACTTCATTCCAGGTGTTACACACGTAACTTTTAAAACAGATCATCATCGTCGTCGTCTTCATTGTCTTCTACTTTTTAGATATACCAGATTATTCCTCGAAATACTCGATTCCTAGAAATCGGGTTTTCCCAGAACGTACTTAAGGAATACGACTAATTTTGTTCGCTTTTTAACACCCGTCTTTTCCATAGTTATAATTACTCGTCTAGACGTCTATATCCATGGGTCATGTATTAGCTGTCTCTAGAGACTCGTATTTTAGCGGTATTTTTCTTTCTTTTTATTGCTGGTTAGAGTTTGACCCATCGATATTGTTATCGTGCTCATCCACCGGTTAAGTAGTCTTCCACGTAGTCCTTCTATACATTGCTTTCTTTTTTTAGATAATCTGTTCGTTGCGTTTTAATCTTGACAATTATCTGACAGTTGTCGCTTAATGTTTAATCGATATAAAATCGAATTATTTATTCGCATCGCTGTCTACGGTATTCGTATCTGTCAAATTTTCGTTCACTAGCTTCGTATAAAGTCATGTCATTTACGTGGTAAATATTACAAATCAACATTTTGTTTTCATATTAAGAGACCGATCTTTCTAAATTTTATACAATCGGCTTACGTCATTAAACAAATATTTATTCCGGATTGGTCCAGCAACGTTCTCAGTTTCTTGCGGAAATCACGTGAATCGGTGCAACGGTAGATTAAACGCTATTTAGCAAGATGAAGAAAGTAGATACCCAACGAGCAATCACTCCATTAAATATCTTCAAGACGATCCCCCAACTATAAGTCACTTTATATCTTCCTATTTCTTCTATACCAACCGTTGCTACCAATTATCCTACCGCCGTTATTTTACAAATTATACTATTATGTATATAATGAAGTAGATAAATATTATTATATTTTTAAAAAACTAAATTATAAGTCTATAATTCGGTATAAAGGTTTTTTTCGCTGGCGTCTACTTCAGGTATTTAACTGAACGACAAATATCTGCAACTGTCGTAAATTTCTAATTGATTTAACTTCTTCATATATTACCGTTTTTAATGTTATATACCGTACGATTTTACCTATGGATATTTATATTAAATAGTTAAATCTTTAGCGTTAAAAAAAAACCACCAATAACAATGATATTGAAGTTAAAATTAGTATCAAACAGTTTAATATAGAAATTCTAAACGAATTTAACGTAACATGCAATATATTAATGATAAAAGATAAATAAATTCTTTTGTTCACAAATCGTTTTAAAAATAAAACGATTACAGTGAATTATTACGTGACTTGGATATTTTCCGGTCACGGTTCTATCGGATATTATTTAAATAAATTAAATATAATTAGAAATAAGGAATATGTTGTAACTGCGAGAGTAATAAAATACAAATGTTCAACATATAATACATAAGTTGTTGTAACAACCTACGGTAGTTGTATAGAATTGCACATTTAAATTTAATGAAATTATTTTATCATATCAATTTCTCATATGACGGAATTATGTAAAATTAAACTATATATATATATATATATATATATATATATATATAAATAATCATTACTATAACCGTGAGCTAAAATTTGCAGGCTACTACATTATTGTTTGATTTTTTAGTACTAGATCAAATAAAAAACAAATGTATGTATACATATATATTAATTAGACTCGGAGAAAAACGAGAAAATTAGTTTAGTACGATCCCTGTTATCTGAAAATATCAATGTAATTTTTTTATTGATATAAAATATATATATATATATATATATATATATAAATGTAGTATATTATAGTGTGTATATATTTAACACGTTTCTTATTATTATTATGATTTTTAAAAAAAGTGTATAAAAATATGTATTTTTACGTTTACATTTCATAATCTTCAAAATGTAGTCAATTACAATATAAAAATAATGTTTTCAATTATAAATACACGTGTATATTGTATACATTCACGTGTGTGTTTGTATGTACGTACTTGATAGTTTTACATTAAAATATATCTAGTTTTGTAGAAGATAGTGTCATTTTTTATTCACACGGGTTGTTTCAATGATCAATCGCGAAAAAGAAAGTGATTACTTCGATATTTAAATAATGTATTCCATTTAAGTTCTGAATACCTTTTGAAAATTGAAGTGTGTCTTCATCCTTATTTACGGAATACCTGGATTTCGATGTAAAATCAATACGTTTAAATTTTACGTATTTATGTGTGTGTAGTAACCGAACAGAAGCTGAGTTAATACTTGGCAAAAATGAGTCAAAAGTTAAATTTGAAATTAAACGAGGCGTACGACAGGGTTGTGTATTATCCCCGTTGTTATTTAACTTATATGCGGATCATATTGTCCGGCAAGCCATAATAAACCAAACGTATGGAATTAAGATTAACGGAAAAATTATTAATAATATCCGATACGCGGATGATACGGTCATATTAGCAGACAGCCATCAAGGCCTACAACGACTGCTACAAAAATTTGATAACGTTGGCAAAACCTATGGTCTAAATATAAATACAAGGAAAACTAAGTGGATGTTGATTAGTAAACAACAAATTAATAGCGCTGTAATAACCGTTAATAATGAAATTATTGAAAAAGTGAATAGATTTAAATATCTGGGTTGCTATGTCACTAGTAGTCTCGATGTGGATGCCGAGGTTAAAGCACGGTGCAGTTACGCACGAGTAGCCTTCAATAATATGAAACAATTATTATGTGATAGATCGCTTAGTCTGAAGATAAGACAAGATATAGTTCGATGTTATATCCAGTCAATTTTGTTATATGGTATTGAGGCTATGCCTCTAAATAAAAAACATTTTAACCGATACGAAGCTGTGGAAATGTGGATACATAGAAGGATGCTGAGGATACCTTGGACAGCAAAAATATCCAATAAAGATATCTTAAAGAAGGCGAATACAGATCGACACTTACAGAATATTATTATAAAGAGAAATGTGTCATACTTTGGCCATATCATTAGAGGTGCAAAGTATGAAATTTTACAGATTATTATACAAGGACAGATAGAAGGAATAAGAAGTCCGGGAAGAAGGAGGACAGATTGGCTGAAAAATATCAAAAACTGGACCGACGCATCTTCAATACAACAATTAATGGCAGATGCAAGACAACGTAAGATCTAGTTGGCACATTGGTGACCGCCTACGCTCTCTTGAGTATGGCACATAAAAGAAGAAGTAACCGAACCGAATAATATGAAAAAATTTCATCTAAAAATGTTATATTTTATATAGACTATGTTAGCAAATTTAAAAAAGTAATAAAAATATTGTAATTTAAGAGGAGTTAAAAAATTTTAATTGACGACTTGATGCTTGTAGTAAATGGATCAATTTAAATTTATAGAGTTAATTCATTATTAAGTTCGTGTATTTATGCTTACAGTTTAACAATGTGTGTAACTTATGTATAGTGAAAATATTCAAAAAAAATAAATTACAATATGATGTTGCGGTATCCGAACTGGAATGCATCTTTTAAGCATAGCGAACAAAGCAATGTGTTTCTTTGTAAAATTTGTACAAAGTCGTAAGTTTATTAAGTAAGTTACTTTTTTGGGAAATGTCTTTAAGTTTCACTTCTTTTAATCAACATTTTTAAGTAAATCATTCTATCATTTATTACTTCAAATGCCCCTACATAGTTACTCAATTTTTTATGAATTAGGAAAGCCACATTCTGTTCCACCTGCAAAAAACCTTTACTATCCGAAGAGGTTAGAAATGGCTGTCTCCTTGCCAATTAGTTTCGCTTAAACCGGTTATGCTGATTCCTAATCTTTCACATTCTTTTTCTACTATAGCCTGGTTTAAGCTTCTTATATTTCACTTCGCAATGTTTAAAATCTTTTTACCCTTCTTGATTCTTTTAGGTTCAGTCGTATATTTCATACTGCAAGTCTGAGCCATGTCCTTGTAGCGCCGATCGTCACTCCGGTCGCATGACGCGGTCGCATATTTCGCATCCAGCGTCCCGTTGTAACCTGGACGCTGATTGTCAGTCGGGTCGAGTAACAAATCTGATTCTGAGTAATTCGTGAACATAATTGTTTTATTAGAAATAATTAATGAGCTAGTTTTCCGTTGCTTTCCTCATCTCACCGTCGTAGTCCATTAAACTAATTTTGTGATTCTCCCGTACGGTTGTCTTGACTTCAACCTTACCGACATCATTTGTCTTTCGCTCCAAGAAGGTATTGGTAACAGCTGCTTCCCTGTTTTGGATAAAAATCCTAACCTCAATACAACGGTTTGTTACTGAGGAGGTAACGATTATATATATATATATATATATATATATATATATATATATATATATATATATATATATATATATATATATATATATACGTATTCACACACACACACACACACATATATATATATATATATATATATGTATATATACTTTTCGCAATCTCTGTAAACTTTGTCATTGTTCTAGAATAACGGCAAGAATAAAAGAATAACGAAGTGTTATTAATGTTTAAAATATAAAAATACATTAAAATACTCACTATTAAGAAAGAAATTGATTGTGAGATTAATAAGACGTATTGAATATAAGTAGAAAATAAAATAAGAAACAATTGAATTAATTTAATAAATACTATAACACTGTTTACACTTAGAATTATATAGTAAGCGTTAGTGTCGTGTAATAATAAAATAAGAGTACTAGCTTACATTAGATGGCTGTGTTTTTTGCTCAAAGGTCCTGTCTATAATATAAACTACTCGGTGAATTTGTTCTACGGTACTACGCATATTTATAAAACCAAACTGTCATTCTGGAATAATTTTTTCTTCATCAAATACTAACTTCAAACTTTTTAAGACAAATTTTTCTAACACTTTGAATAAACTGGGCAACAAACTTATAGGTCTGTATGATTGAGGTTTTCCCAGTTTTTGTATCATTATTATTGATGTATCAGAAAATGATCATTGCAAAGGATTGCATGAAAAGTAAATGTTAATAACGAGACAGATTTTTTGGGTAACTGTTTAAAAATAGATGTTGTAATTAGGTCATTGGGGTGGTGGATGTTTTTGTATACATGTATTTACTTCAAACGATGATATGGATTTTATAAGAAGATACGTTTTGAAAAGTACTTGCAGATAATTGTATACCTCTTTTTGTCCCGGTTATGTCATTCTTATTATCTCGTTGAAAAATAACGGACAAGTACTCGGCAAATATTTCTGCCTTATCTTGGACGCTTCTCACCCATTCATTGCCTACTCTAAGGGGTGGATAATGAACGTAGTGATTCCTTTTCATGGTTTTAACCCGCAAAACTAGAGACCGGAAATAACGGAAGGTATATATATATATATCTCGATACCCACCTATCTGCGTTAGATGTGTCATCGAAGTAACGTATATATATATATATATATATATATATATATATATATATATATATATATATATATATATATATATAATATATAAAATTCTCGTGTCACAATGTTCGTCCCCATACTCCTCCGAAACGGCTTGACCGATTCTTATGAAATTTTTTATGCATATTCAGTAAGTCTGAGAATCGGCTACTATATATTATTCAAATCTCTAAGTGATAAAGGGTGTCCACCCCAAAAAAAAAATTATTTTTTTTATTTTTTAATTTTTTTTATTATGTGGCATTAAAAAATACATACAACACTAAATTTTCACTTTTCTATCACCAACCCCTGCTTTTTAATAGTCATTTTCATAATTTTATCATTTTTTATCCCGCTGGTAAGTTATCCCCTCCATGTGTCTACCGGTGTCACTTCTCATCCAGTAAACAGCACAGAGTAGGGATGACAATGAAGATGGTCTCCTATTTCTCTCAACAATAAGCCTTCTTCTCTCACTCCCTCTACAGTTTTCGGCTGTTATTAGTGTTTATGCGTCAAGCGTAGTAGTTAAACATTTTTACTATCTCAGTGTAACTCTCATATCAAATATATTCTCAAGTAACTTTATTATTTATTTATTAATAACTAATATTATTGAATATAAATAATTATTAATAACTAATAATATTATTAATCACTGATTCGCAAGATGCTCTCATTGAACAAATATTTCCCGATGTACACACGAATTACATAAATCTCGAGTGGCTTGCAGAAAGAGCAATTTTACCTGCAAAAAATGTGGACGTTGACATTTTGAATCTGAAGATAGAACAGTTATCGCCAGGGGACTTGGTATCATATAAATCTATTGATACTGTTTGCGATGACACTGAATCTGTAAATTTTCCAACAGAGTTTTTGAACTCACTGGATTTGCCAGGCATGCCACTACATAACTTACAATTGAAGGTTGGATCTCCAATTATTTTGCTTCGTAATTTGAACCCGCCACGGCTGTGCAACGGTACGCGATTAGTCATTAAAAAATTAATGAAAAACGTTATCGAAGGCACCATTTTAAATGGCAAGTTTCGATGTGAAAATATATTAATACCACGAATACCATATTATACCCACAGATGTGCCAATTCAATTTAAGCGTATTCAATTTCCGATTAGATTGGCATTTACAATGACTATTAATAAATCCCAAGGCCAAACAATGTCTGTTTGTGGCTTAGATTTTAGTACACCATGTTTTTCACACGGACAATTATACGTTGCATGCTCTCGAGTGGGTAAACCATCAAGTTTGTTTGTATTAGCTAAAGACGGGCTAACAAAAAATATTGTTCACGCTGTAGCATTAAGAGATTGATATTATGTAATGAATTAATGATATAAACAATTATTACTGTTAATAAATTGAAAAAATTAATGTTTGATGTTTTGTTATTTTTATATTCCCTCATCGTTCACAGCGCTCCATGCCTTTTTCACTCATATTCCACATCCTTATACACTTCCAATAAGTTAGTTATTTTTTTTCTACACTAGAAATTCTCTAGAAATTATTTACATGGCAAAACAACGTTTGCCGGGTATGAAAATTGGGCTTGAAGGGTTTTCGGGTTTTGGGCCCTTTTTGAGACCCCTATGATATATCGGTGGTTCGGGTTGGGCTTAAAAGTAGACGTCGAGATCTATAATTTATGTTATGAGGTAAATTTAAAAATTAACCGGTAACGAGAAATCACGAGTTGAATATTTCATTTTCGATTTTTAAAAATTCTGCCGGCGATTTTTGGTCGGCCGATTCTACAATGCGTTTAAGTTCAATAAATCTACAAAAATTAAAAAGTATCGACATATCATTTAAATTTCGTTATAAATTTGTTTTTTAATTTTTTGTATAGTTCCTAATTCTCCATCGGTATTTGTGCTTTATTTAATTCAGCTAATAAATTTATACATTTATTGATTGCGGGGCGATACGAAGTTCGCCGGGTCGACTAGTATATATATATATATCCCGTTCGCATGTACCGCGCTTTCAACACCCATGGTAAAATCATTTTTATATATATATATGTATGTGTGTTTGTGCGAGTGTGTGGGTATTTATATATATAAATACACGCGTAGTAATTAAAAAAAAAAAACTCTGTATCAAACTTAGTTAAAATGTCTAAGTTTCACTTCTTGCCCGCGCTCAGAGGCACCGATATTTTTTTTATATTTTCAACGTAGATAAATGTAAATTCGAATGGAGTACTTAATATTTTGTACGCGGCAATTGGACAACCGGAACACAGTTTTCTCAACGACCAACGATATCCGTGGCTGAAAGGTAAACAATTGCTAAAAATTTTTCACCCATTCGTGCTATTATTTCTAACATCGCATATTATCATCGTTGGCCGTTAACAAGATCGTATCGTTCGAATTATTTTTCGTATTATCGTCGATTCGCGATTTTATATATTCGCGGATAATGTTAACAATTTGTTGTTCCGATTTTTTATTTTTCTGTAAGATACGACAGTATACTTCCATCTCCATCTCGATATCTGATATAGCACAGGTCCAAGTACACTACCTTGCGGAACTCCTGAGTTGATAGAACGAATGCTGGAGTATGAAGCGGTAAAATTTTATCCGAATAAATATTTCTCCATTGTAAAATTTGGTTAATAGGTAGTATAGGTTAATAGCAGCTTTATTTCAAATAGTAACACATTGTGCCGCACTTTATCGAACGTTTTTTTCGATGCCTAAAAATATTGCTGAGGAAACTTTTTCCTTTGGAAACATTGATTTATTACATCGACTATTCTATATATCTGTTGCACGGTGCTAATGTTGCTCCGTAAATCAAAAATTTGTAATCCGGTGTGATTTTATTTTCAACTAGCAAAACGGTTTTATTCTCAAAAGAACTGCAAAAAAACTAGGAGCAAACTTGTTATGACGTTATAGAATTCCCTGGTTTTTGTATGAGCATTATAACGGCGAATTTCCATCGAATCGGTAAGTAGCCGATTCTGATAATTGCGTTGTGTACGAATGTTAACAATATTATCGTTTTTTTGGTAATTTCTTAATTATTATTGATGTAATCAAAATCGTATCTAGGACTTTGGACATATTTTATGACCCTCACATCCTTTTGGAAGGATACAGTAAGATTTAATAATCATTTGTACTATGGTACAGTATTCATTGTTCTAATAACGATGTTACAAACACACGAGGAACTGTAGTTCGTATTATAATCGTTACATTTGGTTAATTTTTACAAGGACTCGTTCTTCAACATGTTAGAATTAACGGATGTTTTCATCGATGCGTGAATATAAATACTAATTTTAATGCATTTAAAAATATATTTTTATTCGAATCACGTTTTAAAGGTTTATTTGAAATACGTTTGTTTACAATCTAATTTTGTAAAGTTTGCGATTCTTCCAGTGGGATGGCAGAAATAAGTGTTATCGTTTATTTTATTTCGCCTTTTTTATTTTATGTAACAATGTCGCGGTGGCCTCGACGGTGGGGGTTCGAAACCAACAGCGACATAGAAAATTTTCATCATTATGTAATTCTTAATTATCACGGTGAAGGCAGTGATACCAAAAGTACAATAGCTAGTCAGGACGTTCGGCAACGAACAATATAGCGATGACGATGATTTTATGTAGAGGAAGAAGAAATCTCAGAACAGAAGATCGATTATTATAAAATTTTCGTAGCTCTATTGTTTCCAGCAATCATCTTAGTGAAATATCTTTAGATTATGATAATATATATGTATATATATATATATAGCTCCTGAGATATTTTTGGGTCTCTTATCGAAAAATCTACGACGATAGGAGTGGACAATAACTGAATTTTCAAAGTTGTAAATATTACCACAGACATTGGGGTAACATGTGCCAGCCTGGTTATAGTGTTATTCAGGTTGAAGTAGAATTTTTAATTATATAAAACTGTTTTATGAATATTGGTTAACTTCAATCGAAATTAATTTAAAACCATAATTTATCGAAGGCTTTTTCTAACTTAGATTGCAGATGTAGTTTTATTATGGACTAAACTTTTTTGAATTTTCGAGGCTAGCTTAATCGGTAGATCGTGCGTATTTATTTTTTAAACCGAACTGTAAAGGATTATCGATTTTCTAGCTGACAAATTATTATATTGTTAATAAATCTTTCAAGCAGTTTAGAAGGAGTTATTTGTAAGCAGAATGGTTCAGTCCAAAACATTTTTATTCCATAATTTGTTGAAAAATGCGAGGAATCATCTTTAGATTCTGAATTAACGTGATTTATCATGATTATGTGAATTCTGTGTGGCCTGGCAGCTATTAGGTCCATTTGTTCCAGAGCAGTATTTGTCTTTAGTTATATCATCATTTTAGTGCGTTGCCCAGTAATGGAATAGAAATCAAGTTTTTTGTTAGTTTCTTGCATATATTTAATTCTTATAAACTTGTAGAGTCAGTTCTATATATTTTATATTGTTTTAAATTTATTATTACATCTACACATTTTAATTTAGCTTCTCGTAGGTGTACTACCAGAACTGGGTTCTTTATTGAGATTAATATTTGTAATTCCAAGAAATTATTTCATCCATCGGTACATTAATTTCAAATTTTTGATTGCTTTGTTTTCTTGATTAACTTTTACAATTAAATTATACTAATTTTGAAAGAATGGTGAGGTAAGAGGTTTAGTTTCAATTATTTTTTCCCACGATCCGCTTTATATGTAATAAATTGTTCTATAATTTATGTTTGTCGATGAGAACTTTTTCACCAGCAGGGGTTACTGAAAAAAATCAGATCCACGTGCTTGGTCTCGTGGAGATATTCCTTGCATGGCTTTTAATGCTGTTTTGTGTTTTGGAGTTTGTCAATTATGTTTACATTTGCAACTAACTTCTTATTATCGGTTTTACTGTATAAACATGCTATTACTGGTTGGATTTTTTTTTTTTTTTGATCGGGTTCATTTCATACTTTAAGTAATTTTATTGCGTTAATGATGGATTAGTTACGTTAACAATATTCTTGATTTGAAAGTCCTTAATTCTTTAGTAAAATGTAATTTACATCGATAGTTTTCTTCAGTATTGCTAACAGTTTGTATTCTCAATTTTTTATTCATTTACTTTTTTTGCATCTAAACGGACATAGCGTGATGTACTTGATGGTTGGATTTTGATTTTATTTTCAGGTTTGTTACTTTTGCATTTACTTTTACATATAATTTTTACATTCTTTCTTCTAAGTATTGATCACACATTCGTGTTTGCTTTTGGTGGATGAATTTTCTGAAATTGTTCGTTTTATGCGTTTATTAGCAGTCGGTTAGTTTATATTTTGGGTTCTTTCATTGAGAGTTGCAATTTTAGTGATGTGCTGACTTATATATATATATATATATATATATATATATATATATATATATTAGTCCAATACCGTTATTGGGGTATCTTTATTTTGTGGATATTGGGAGATAAATTAGTCCCTCATCTTTTACAAATGCAACTAAAAGCATATTTATTATATATGAATTTTTTTTATTATTATTTATAATACTGCGAGCTGTCCACCAAGGACATTTAGCAGTACGTTTAAAAGAATTGAGCATGAGGGTACAAGTATCCAGCGATACCTACCCGATTACGACGACCCTAAACGAGATCCTGCGGTTTCTGGCGTCATTTCAGTTTATATAATAGACCATCGTGCCAAACTTTATCAAAAGCTTGTTGAACATCAAGAAATGCCGCGGTACATACTTTTTTGGTTTCTAAGCTATTTTCAATTACACTAACCACCCTATGTAATTGATCAGTGGTGGAATGGTGTTTTATAAAACCGAATTGATGTTGCGGAATTATATCATTGGATTGTATGTAAGGCTGTAATCTTTTTAATATTAATTTTTCAACTACCTTCGACAAAACAGGCAACAAAGAAATCGGACGATAAGATGAAATAGAATACGGATCTTTGCCAGGTTTCGGAATCATTATAATTTTGGGCGAATTTCCACTGTACTGGAAAATATTGTACGCGAAATATTGCATTACATATATAAGTCAGCAATACTATAGCTTTTCGCGGAAGTTCATTCAATAATTCAGCGCTTATTAATTCGAAACCCGAACTTTTCTTCTTTTCCATCGTTTTAAGTAAACATTTCACCTCAGAAGGTGAGGCTAACTTAATCGAAGAAGATGATGGACTATTTATAAAGTCGTATATTTCCCTGTCCGTGCTAGCCGTTATGTTTGGCTGAAACACGGTTACTAGGTGCTGAGCAAATAAATTTGACTTCTGTTTATCATCTCTCGATGATCCGTTACCATGTTTTATCGGAGGAATATGTGTATTGGACCGTTTAATATTTTTGGTGCACTTCCACAAGGAATAGTCATCTATTGCTAGGGGTGAATGTTTATTTAAATAGCTATTAAGGGATTTGTTTTTAATTTCTGCTAATAACATTTTTAATTCTTTTACTTTATTGTTGAAAAAATTTTTATCCCAAGGATTCCCTGTATATGAAATGCAACTAAAAGCATATTTATTATATATGAAATGCAACTGAAAGCATATTTTCTATATATTAAATACAACTAAAAGCATATTTACCATATATATATATATATATATATATATATATATATATATATATATATATATATATATATATATATATCAAATAAGTAACGAATTTGGTATGTTGTCTATTTCACCCGGGTTGATGTAAAATTGTATTCGGTTACTTATAGTATATGAGAAAATTTGTCCACAACTCTGCTCTTAACTAAGCAATGGCTGTGGTATAATGTATATTTATGGGTTTTATTTAATTTTCGATAACCGAGTTTGAGATGCTAAGTCGTTATTAGTAATCAATATTTGTTTAGTTGGATTTATCAATTAGCTAATTTCAATTTTATTCCCATTAATGCTTATCGAGTTGCGACAATCGAAGAGATCATCGTTCAATTGCTTTTTGTTCGTGACGAAGATGCAAACAAGAATTATAAGATAATCTAAAGGCAGATGAAAATATTATTTTAGGAAATAACATCACCTAATACTCCTACATATGTAATCAGTTTAATTCCGTCTGTTCTATAATGCGCTGCTTTTATGTAACGTATACGATTTTGATAGCTGCCTTCTACACATAACTAACTGATGACGGATTGGTGTGGCCACATATGTTGTTCATTCGTTATTCGCGTTTGTTGGTTGCGTACGAATAATACAATTATTCATTAATCTTATGTGTTGACGTTATGTGTGGTAGTTATAGATCAAGTATGTAAGCATGATGGCTGGTTGAAGTGACCATTTTGAGTGGACGGTGAATCATATGTATATTATCTCTTACTTTATAGTGATCTCGTTATAATATGACCGGTAACGAACAATTAAAAATACATACGTAACGCATGAATGGAAAATTATATAAACACGCAGTACGATCTGTTATCGAATCGCCCAAGTAAAGTTCTTTCATTAGCGAATAGATGTTTCACCTTTTACTGAAATAATAACTCGCATCCTTACACAATGTCGTTAAATAGTAATCAGCCGTGAAAATATTTGTTAACTTATTTATATAGATTAATAGTGCCACGAGTTATCTTTTTTTGAATCTAATTAGTGAACTGCATTAAATTAAATAATACATACCTCTCAATCGTACGGAAAAACAGATAGCAAATCCGGTTTGTTTTTTTTCGGCAAAAACCAACGAAGTCACGAATGGATTAGATAAGCGTGAAAAAACATCGGGGTAAGCCATACATAGACAATATAGTACAATTCGTTATCAGTAGAAATTAAAGAATTGTCGAGATAGCCGGTAGGTAGAACACGGACTCCGACATTAATGATGACAAATAAAAGTATACAAAAAAGAGAGATATATGTATATATATTTCTTATTCGATTCACGATTACGTAGAAAATTTTGTAACGCGATTATGACGACGCAATTATTCCTTAGTCATTTTGGTAGCTGTACAGAACCATGAAAAAGTACACCTCCACAACTGAAACATATAGAATTGAACATTTTGATTAATTTATCGCGGATAAATCAAAAAAACGTTAAATAACTTTAACAAAGTTCATTTTACACACACACATACAATGATGATGATTCAAGTATTAATTCGTATATAATTGATACGTTTTTATTTACTTTTTTTTATTTCGACATAGCGCAATATTAAAAATTAATTATTAAGTATCGTCTTTATATTAGCGCAACTTTATTAGCAAATCGTGAGTATGGTATATCAACTCCTAAGTCGTTAGTAGTGTGGGTACATTCGAACGCCTGTTAAATTGTAAACGATTTGACAGAGATATCGCCGTCTCCTACTTTTTAAAAGTTTATTGTAACTTTCTTCCCTATTTGCGATATCAATTCGAAGCAAAGCTCAGAACCGATCCAATAATATAGGCTATAAAGCTGTGCGAATTTCATCGTTATTATTTCGATAGTTTTTGAGTTAAATATCGGAAAGACAGACAGACAGAAAAATTAAAAAAAAAAAAAAAATAGATTTTCCTTTTATTCTAATGAAAATATTCGCAAATAACAGACACTACACTTTTATATATTAGTACAGATTACGCCTTCCATTGCGATTATATTATATATCGAAACATATTAAGCGCGTAATGCGTTAGCGTTATATTAGAAGAAATTACGCCATTCACCGAAGCATGTTACTGAGTTGGACAGTTTTTCAGTTACAAAGTCCGATCAAGTGGACTAGAAACGATGTTTATCCAAATGAAATCAGATGAAACGGAAAGTTATATATGACGGTAAGACGGAATTATCGATTTTACAGCGGGAAATATTCGAACTTAATGTTTACGTAACGATAGGCGACTTACTGAATAAAGGTAACATAGTTATATATCGAGATATCACGTTAATGGCTGTATTGAGCATCAAATTTGGGTTCATCGGAAATTTCTAAAGCATCGAGATGAGCTGTTCTCTAATATTTTACAAAATTGCCACGTATTACCTGTGAATATTCAGTTAATTGTTTCCGTTGTCTTCTGTTACAATTAGTTTATAGAAACTTATCAAACGTAGTGGCCTTAAGATTTAAAATACACTATAACTGGTTAAACTGGCCAAAAAAAACAAAATAAAAAACAAACTATCTAATAAGCCCACGGAGCTTAAAAGATTCCCCTTTTATGTATATATAACTTTATTATTACATAATCTTACCCAAAGTTATAATTTGATCGATCAAGTTGAAAACGAAGTAATTGTCCGGATCATTATCATCTGTCATACGCCGCAATGCTATACAAATCAGTCCGATAATTTGATAAATGATCATCATCGCAGTCCATACGACTACCGCGAATATGGATGGAGCTGTTTTCTACGTTTAAACGTATATAAAACGTACGTTTAAGTAAAAAATCTTTTTTTTTTAAGTAATCTGCTAGAGCTAGCATTAAACATCATGCATGGCAGGATATAATATATCAATTTGTTTAGTAGTAAGGTGTTCTCAACCTTAATTGTTACATTATATGTAATGGTATTTTTCTTTTTAATCTACGTGTCTGTTGAGGGTTATCATTAATTAAGCCTGTTGCTAGCGGATTCGGATGCGATCTTATTAGGCGCTGTGCATATGTTTCACTGTATTATTCTAATTACATCTTTCACGGTTTCCATTTTTAGGTCTCTATATATGTCATTATTTCTGATGTACCAAGGTGCGTCGATCATAATACGTATAGATTTTGACTGAAATCTTTCAATTTCAGAAATATTTGAGTTGGATGTCGTACCCCATAATTGGATACCGTACGACCATACTGGCTTGAAGATAGTTTTGTACAATAGTAACTTATTCTGTATAGATAATGATACAAGCCAGTAGTATTTACGAAATTGAATGTCTAATTGCTTTCTTTTTATGTTAATATATGTCTTTTCCAAGTTAGCCCTTTATCTAGGTGCATTCCTAGGTATTTTACACAATCGGTGGCTTGCAGTTCTTTACCTTCACAGTAATTGATTTTGCATTATGTTTACATTTTGTAAATAGTATGTAATGTAATTCTTATAGAACAACATTTTGTGTATTATTGACACTATCATTAGACATTTTATTATGATTTTTACCTATTATATTGATATCATATTCATTATTACTATCATTATTATTATTAATTATTATTACGATCATTACTATTTTATGGTATATGACTACTTTAAATTTATATTCGATTTCGTTCGCTACTCGTGCACACAATGCGTGCTAGCGAGCATTATACATATGTATAAATGTTTACTTTTGTAACTTTATCTTAAATATATTGATTAATTGATATATTCATTATTATTATTATTATTGAAATAAAAATTATCTAATAACTGTCATTTTTAAACTATTTCCCATTTGAAACTATAATTACTAACCATCGCTATATCTCGAATCGCCATCGCCGCTAAAATAGTTCCAATCACACACATCGAGACTGTAAGCGATCCTTTAAAATCAATATGAAAAAATGAATTAAAATCGTGGTATGTACGACAATATATATCACAATACGCTTATATCAATCCACTGCTGCATATAAGCGTTCCCCTTCCATCTGCTGCAATCACCTATATATAAATGAATGTATATAGGGTACTTCGCACCTTCTGGGAACCGGAGCTCTAACCGGTAAAGGATGCGTACACAAGTGACGGATAGTAGAACGTCCTACAGATATTTAGGTTAGCTGCGAATAAGACGTTAGTCAAATAAACAGTCGCGGACCAAGAACTGTTAGTGGAAAACCTGAGGCAGGTAATTTCAGTAGTGACAGAGTAAGAGACACGAGGATGCGGATAGTCAGCTTGAGGAACTGGCCATAAAAGTCTGTATAAATCTTTCTTCCTCGGCGGGTTTAGGTTGTCGTAAAAACCTTACACTGTTATCGCATTAAATGATAAAAAAATGAATAATGAGTTAAAAAGTCAAATATGAAGGTTATATATAACATATATATGCATATATATGTAAATTAGAGTACTTATATAGTTCTACCACATTTTAATCAAATAGTATAATGTTTATTACCGAGAATAACGTAAATTTGAAATTAATTTCGTTTTTTTTTTTCGTTATTAATAGAAGAGTAGCATGAAAACATTGTAACAATAAGTATCAAATTTTATTACATATTTAATTAAAAATAGTGTTCTTACGTACGAGTAACTGTAAGAACTTGTCAATTAGTATGTATATATATATATATACGGAACGTACGAACGTGAGAATGTATGTTAAATAAATGTAACAGGTAATTAAGATTTTTACCCGCAATATTACACCTATCTATTAATGTGAATAGGTTTGAATCACCTGAAACGATTAAAAAAGTGTCAACTAACAAAAAGGACAGAATTTTAAATTGTATAAAAATAAACCAAAATTTATTGATTCAAAATATCGACCGCAGTTTTTAAATTAGCGAATTTCAATATTTATATACCACTGTCAAATTATTTTCAAGAAGTGCAATATGTTCAATTTATTTTTATCACGATTCCTTTTTTTAAAAATGAAAAATAAACTATTTTTCACGTATAAAATTAAAAAAAAAGAAAACAAATCTACAGTTTCGATATTAAAGAAAAATTTCCTTATTATTACGAAATTATAAATGTAATCGAAAAAAGTTTTTCACTATCCTAGGTGAATATAAACAAAATATGAATTATAAAAATATATATAAAATTTATAAAAATATAAAATGTAAAAAATATTACTTATATACACAATTTACAAAAATTAACAAATTAATCAAACAGTATTTATTTTTACATAATCTGACTGTGTATTTTTTAAATTTTATATATTTTGATTTTATTTTTTATATATATTCGTTTGATACTTAACTGTCGACGAAAATTTTTGTGATCTTTTATAAAGAAAAAAATTTAGTGATTTTAATTCCATTTTGTTGTTTATTTTTTTTTTTTTAAATCACTACTTTCCAAACTTTTGAAATCGGATTACCGTTGAAAAATGCATTTCCTTGAAATTTGTAAACGTTTTTGCATCCCGTGAAGACAACCGACGTTATAAAGCTGATCACCTGTAACAAAATATAATGTCGGTAAATCCGTAGTCTGCGGATTCATTTATTAACGTTCCATATCGATTATGATAAACAGTAAAAAACAATTTATGAAATTTATTCGATGCGTTATGAAACAACATTGTAATACTTCGGTTAGGATATATAATACATCTTTATCGATTGCCAGAAATATACCGAAAATTTTGCCTACCCGCCAGTGCAAACAAACGTGTATTACAATTCTTATGACAGACTAGCATACACAGCAAGATATAATAGATGGGGAAAGCCATAGGTAAGTTCTAATCTATTTAAAACATCAAATGAAATACAATTATTTTTATTTCCTTTTTGATGTCTACTTGATTGTTGTTACTTATTATCACGTACCTCAACTCCGCGCAATTACCTTTGTGTACATTCGGGACGTTATATACATTAGGTATCATTATCGTCATATACTCGTCGAAGAGCACATATGCAGTAGAGACAGTTATACGGATTCACGATTATCCGAATTGCCAACCGCGGGAAATTGTTTTTAGCCGAACCGTTAACTAGGAATAATGAAATGTTCAAAGTGAAATGTTCACCTCCTAATATAACATCTTTGCAACAACCAAAAAATCAACGGGTTCTTTTTAAAACGTCTTCGTAGAAAACAACTTTTAGGCACTTTGTTATCCATTGATGATGATAATAGCGTTTTGTTCCTTTTTTAATCGAATGAATCTAAAGTAATGTTGTTACGCGATTGTAGATACGTGGGATTTGATTGAAAGGAAAAGTGTGAATAAAGCTTAGAACAGACTATTAAACTGGGAGCGAGCGCGAAGATACGATTACTGAAAAGGATGATCCTCTCTTCGAGGATATAAATAAGCTAATGATAAAAATGGAAATATTCCGAGAACGCGATGCCGATGATACAAAAGAGTAGCTCAATTGTGACAGCAACGAAAAATGGAAGTATGCCGAGAACGCGATGCCAATGATACAAAAGAGTAGCTCAATTGTGACATTAACGATCGAGGTTTCCAGGTCGTGTCAGATGACGAAGTTATTGAGAACATAATGCAGGCAAATAAATACAAGAAGATGAAACAGAAGAAAACGTAAATGCAGGAAATGATCCGGGACCATCCCATATGGAAGCATTTCGAGTCCTGGAAACAGTTTTCGAGGGGTTCAGAATATCGCGAGTTAACTACAAGTAAAACGAATTCGCGTAGTAGAGCAAACATTTCTTAGGCCAAACGGTAATTACAAAATATAAAAAAAAAAAAAAGTTAAATTATTTACGATGTATATTGAATTTAATAATTAAGATTATTATTACGTTTTAATATTTTTTAGTAAATCCAAACAAACATACTTTGTTTTTATTGTTTCGAATAAATAAGTACTTATGGGTATGTATCTCCACTGCGTATGATATTTTCCGTTTGTACGTCCCGCCCAGTTTGCCTTCATTCGATCCGCTGTAAATTGTGGTGGCTTTGAAAATCTTGCAGTTGCTCGGCTCTTCAGGTACCTGATCCATAAAATCCGTTGTTGGAATTGGTAGGTTTGGCACTGGAGTTAATTTTCGCATCTCTTCATATGCGACTATTACTAAAGAATTATTTATGTGTTTATTTTGTGACGATAATTTTTTCGCCGCCAATCGTGTTCGAACTCGGTACCTTCTGTTTAAAAGCCAGTGCTATATCCGGACAACACGATTAATATCGCGGTGATTTAAAAAAAAAAACAATGTTAACATCAGAAGATGCAGATATACAGCAGATATCTAACATCATTCGCATCCATCTATAGTCATCTCATCGGTTGCTTCCACTGTGATGCACCGTCAGGTTTAGATTTTATCTTACATTATTATATACCTATATACAGTGTTCATTTATATTTCGAACGTTGTACAATTTTTTGATATGCATATTTTCTTATAAAATCTTATATATAAAATTCTCGTGTCGCGGTGTTTGTGGTTAAACTCCTCCGAAACGGCTTTCCCGATTCTCATGAAATTTTGTGTGCATATTGGGTAGGTCTGAGAATCGGACAACATGTATTTTTCATCCCCCTAAATGTTAAGGGTAATCCACCCCTAATTTTTTTTTTTAAATTTTAGATAAAAAATTTTTTTTGATTTTTTTATGATACAGCATTAGTAAATATAACCCTGAATTTTCAACCCTTTACAATCAACCCCTATTTTACCATCGCGATTTTTATTTTTAATAATTTCTTTTTTTTTCTCAATTCAATTTGATCTTCCGCCTTCACCGGTCGATAACCGATCAACGATCAATCGATCAGTTATCCCCGCTAGATGTCTACCTGGGTCACCTCTCATCCAGCAAACATCACGGAGTAGGGATGAAAAGGAAGCCGGTCTCCTGTCTTACTCAATATACAGTTTTCGGCCATTTTTTTTTTGGTTTCATTTGTGTATCGATCGTAGCAGTGACTTATACGTATTATTTAGAAAAAATACAGATATTTTGAAAATACACATCTTATCATACATATATTAAGTCACTGTTTTTTGATGGAAGGATTTATTAACAATTTCTTTGAAGACAACTTTAATAAATATTTTGATAAAGCTTATCAAATATAAAAAAAAGTATTTTAACTTCATTTATTTATATGTTCTATGTACAGTCAGCAATGCCAAAAAGACGTAAAGAGGCCAATTTTAGTCGTAGAACAACCAATTCAACAGTCATGCGAGATATACGAGCACGAAGGTCTGGCGAACAAATCCAACAAAATAATACAGATGTGCGTGCAAGCATGGCGCAGTTACGTGAATCACTATCGCAAGAGGCGCGAGATGAACGAAATCAACAAAGACAATTAGAACGAAGGTAAACAGACGTAGAGGCATTGACCAACAACGCCAACAAGTTCTTCGAGCATTTACATCAGATTCATTTCTTCGACCAGCATTCCAATATGAGCCTGATGTTGAATATTACGCTCATTCCAAAGTGGTTATTGGTTCTTTGGACAAGGAATGCCCGCATTGTCATGCACTTAAATTTAAAAATGAGCCAGTTGGGATGTGTTGCTCATCAGGAAAAGTACAACTAACCGAAATTGAAACACCACCTGAACCATTACACGGTTTACTTATCGGTACAGATCCAGATTCTAGCCTTTTCCTAAAGTCAATTCGCACATTCAATTCATGTTTTCAAATGACGTCGTTTGGAGCAACAGAAATAGTTAACAATATTGCTGCAAACGGTCAACAATTTAATTCCACCTTCAAAAGTGCAATCGTGCGGATGCGTTTGGTGCCTTCGCACGAACACTGCTCTATTCTGAAGTTCCGCGATATTTTACATGGGCTCAATCGAAAAAATGGATGCCCCGCAAGAAAGGGACACCAGTTGATGCGTGCCCCGGTTTATTTAAATCAAATAATTTGGGACGTGTACATACAGTCAATCCAAGGCAGACTGAGTGTTTTTATCTGCGACTGCTGTTGGTTAATGTCACCGGACCATTGTCATTTCAAGATATACGCAAGGTAGATGGACAACAGTATCCAACGTATAAAGATGCATGCCTTGCACTAGGCTTACTAGAAGATGACAATCAATAGTATGCTTGTGCACAGGAACACAAATTCGTCTACTATTTGCTATAGTATTGACTACATGTTTCCCGGCCCGAGCGCAAATGTTGTGGGATAATCACAAAGATTCAATGACTGATGACATTTTGTATCGATATCGCACAAGGTACAACGATCTAACGATATCATTCAGTGATGTACAATGAATCATTGATTGTTATCGTGGATCTTTGCATTGCTATTGCGAATTTACCAATCAGTCATTTCGGTATGAGTTCACCGAATCGAAGTGCATCTGATTTACTCAACACAGATATGAATCGTGAACTGCAGTACAGTACTGTGGAAATGGCAGGCATTGTTAGTCGCAATGTTCCATCACTAAATGATGAACAAAAAATTATTTTATGCTGGCAGTTTCGGCAGGATAAGGAGGATTCTTTTTTTTGGATGCACCAAGTGGAACTGGCAAAACGTTCCTTATTTCGCTATTTCTTGCCGAGATACGATCAAAAAATGGCATCGCATTGGCCGTTGCATCTTCTGGCATTGCAGCAACTTTATTAGATGGAGACAGAACAGCTCATTCAGCATTTAAGCTGCCATTGAACATCCAAAATAATCCAGATTGTGCAACATAAAAAAACAATCGTCTATGGCCACAGTGCTGAAATAATGTAAAATTATTATCTGGGGGAAATGGCACACAAACATTCGCTTGAGGCCTTGGATAGGACATTAAAGGATATAAAGAACAACGATAAATTATTTGGCGGCACTTTGTTACTCCTTTCAGGTGATTTCAGGCAAACACTTCCTGTTATTCCACATTCAACGTACGCTGATGAAATCAACGCTTGCTTAAAATCATCGCGACTATGGCGTAATGTTGAAAAAGTACAACTGACGGTGAACATGCGCGTTCAAATGCTTCAGGATCCATCCGCCGAAACATTCTCTAAACAACTGTTAGATATTGGCGATGGGAAAGTTGCTGTACATGAAAATACTGGATGCATTAAATTACAGACGGACTTCTGCACAATCATCGACTCGCAAAATACTCTCATCGATCGCATATTTCCCGACGTACACACACAATATGTAAATCATAAGTGGCTGGCAGAAAGAGCGATTTTGGCAAGTAAAAATGTGGACGTCAGTGGATTAAATTTAAAGATACAACAGTTGTTACCTGGGGACTTGATGTCATATAAATCTATCGATGCAGTTTGTGATACCAACGAGACTGTTAATTATCCAATTAAGTTTTTAAATTCGTTGGATTTGCCAGGCATGCCATCACACAATTTACAATTGAAAGTTGGATCGCCGATTATTCTCCTTCGTAACTTAAACCCACCAATGAAAAACGTTATAGAAGCCATCATCTTGAATGGCAAGTTTCAAGGCGAAAATGTGTTGCTGCCACGAATCCCTATGATTCCGACAGATGTGCCAATTGAATTCAAACGCACTCGATTTCCAATTAGATTGGCATTCGCTATGACGATCAAAGGCCAGACATTGACTGTATGTGGCTTAGATTTGGAAACACCATGCTTTTCCCATGGAAAACTATATGTGGCATGTTCTCGCGTGGGAAAACCATCCAGTTTGTTTGTGTTGGCTAAAGACGGACTAACCAAGAATATTGTACACTCTATTGCGCTAAGAGATTACTTTTTTTTTTTTCAACTGCCATAATTGATAGTTACAATATGAATAATTATTTTTGATATTTAGATAACTAGCGAGAATTGTAATTTAAAATATATTCTCTACATTAATAAACATTAATTTATTACCCTACATAAAGCATTCTTTTATTGTTTATAACGCTTTCGATACATCCCCGAACACTTATAGTAGATAATTATTTTTATTGAACTAAAAAAATGTTTCCTACAAATAATATACATGGCAAAACAACGTTTGCCGGGTCAGCTAGTAAATATATAAGATCGTATAGGTTGGCTACCTAGATAGTGACCTTGAGTACAAGCGTGCTCTCTTTTATTACTGACACTTACGACCGACTTAATATCTATATGCGGATAATTAAAAATGCAATCACGACTAATAAAATAATATACATAACAAAATAAGTGTTAATAAATAATTTAAAAATAAAAAAACGTTTAAATTCAATAATATTTCAAATTCAGTTATAAATCGCCGACTACGACGTGGAACTTTAATTTCGTTATAAATTAGCGATCACTATGTGTGATTTAAATATCTCTCGCAATTTTATAATTTGACCATTTCAATTTCATTATAAATTGACCATTCACGACAGAATACAAAACATAAATATATCCAAAATTAAAATATTAAAATTATATTATTAAAATATATAATATATGTGGATTAAGTAGCCCCGTCTAACGCAACTTGGGTCCGAATAAATTTTTTTCTCCATCTAGCAAATTGTAGATCGAACACTTACCAAAATTACGTAACAAATAATTTTGGACCCGGTTTTCAAACTGGCCACTCCACATAGGAAACTGTCCACAAATTTACTCATCTTCGACCGTACAATATATTTCAATTATTTAATTTTAACGGAAACCGGTATATTAACGCGGATGACAAGTTTATCCGTACTGTCGAACTATTGAACGATGTACGTTTCGTGTAATAAAATATAAATATGAATCACCATTATAACAGTTATTATTATTACGCAAGTCGCGATATATCGCCGTGTTTTTCAATTGGATCCGTGTTGGATTACGAAAAGAATCTAAATTATTCCAAACAATTCGGAAATTATTTACCCTGAATGTTATAATAAACTAATATTATCGTCGCAATAGGCAAATGCACATACACACACGCACGATCGATATGTATCGAGCGAATGTTATTTATTATTATTCTAGAATTTGTAAACATACGGGAATGTGAAATATTTTCAACGAACCGTTTCATTTTAATCTTGCTCGAAACGGTAAATAATAAAATTTTTCAAAATTTTACCTTTATATAATATTAAAAAATATTATCGGAATATACCGACGGATATTTCGGAGCAGGGTGCAAAATTTTTATTTTTTTCTTACTGAAATAAAATCGTCTACTACGATAATCAAAATCGATTCTACGTAGGGAAATAAAGTCTATTCCGGTAAAGGAGATAAGTACCGACCTGTAACTAAATTAAAAACAAAAAAAAAAGTTACAGACCGGATAACATGAAGGAATGGACGTAGTATTCAAACTTACTCGTTCACAATAAAATTACAAACATCCTCCATAATCTTGACGTCAACCTGCCTCCACTCTGCAAAGCCAACCATCTGTCTATGCCTCCTTCGATTTCCATTCCCATAATCGTTGACACGTCTCTCCTCAACTGCCTCTCATTGCCACAATACATTATCGAGGCCTCGTTCCAAAATCTATTAAAAACAGCGGCAGCAGATTCATGTAATATAACGCCGGTCCTGGTCATACCAACGACATGTAAAGATATGACGATCCATATCCGGAACAAGATGAAGTCGATAGCAATGGAACGATTCTCCATCCTTCCTTATTACGATCGTAGCATCGCAAACCCGATAATGCCAACATCCAGACGGAAAGATGTGGTCCTCTTTCGCGTTCGGTCCGGACAGTCTTACACACCAGTTCCTGTTTACCAGGGAAAATCGGCCTACCTGTCCTGCATGCAATACTCCTCTTACCATCACTCACATCCTAGTTTCCTGTCCAACATATACCTTTCAACGTCAGCTTGCTGGCCTTCCTCTCAACCTTCCCAACATATTACAACGCACTTCATCCGCCGAGACTAAACTTCTCCTCTTCCTCAAAATCACAAACATCTTTCCTCTAATCTAGTTTCTTACACCTTTCCTTCCGTGCCTCTGGCCTAAGTAGCAGGATACGGTATGGTCACAAATCAAAAAAGAAGAAGAAGAAGAAGAAAAATAGAAAATTCTACAAGATGCCGGAGATAGAAAATTTCCCATACTCCTGGTAGTAAAGCAGGGCACCAGAAGGACGTTATGTTTTATACATGTAATAGACGCAATATCGGAATATTTTCTATTTCTAGAAAATATTTAATACAACAACATCGCCGTAAATTGTTAACGTAATTTATAACCTTCGTATATATCACCATAACTATACAATGTGACCTTGAGAAATATTTTTAATGTGGAATAAATAGTCACAAAACATTACATGCTTAAGTTTAACCTCGGAATGTAACGAACTATGCTGCTTTTAAGGATGTTCCAGTTAAAAATCGAACGATGAAATATTATTTTAAAAATTAGCGAAAATTCATTCACGATTCCATTAACAATACAAGAATATGTACAATAATGCAAGGATCTAAATTGTATATATACCTCTTCGTCTAGCATACTCGTTTCCGTATTTTTTTGCGTCGCCTCTATTTATGTTTGTGTCTATTATGCGATATTAGTGTAATTTTGTGACTTGTTACAAAGCTACACAATGAACATTTGACAGCCGTTTGAGGCACGGTGCTATTGTTATCCGCTACTATCGGCTTCAATTTTCTTCTTTTAATGTATCTTCTTCCTTACATTACTTGCTGAATTACTGATACCCATTGCTTACGATCCAATGCAACCTTTTCCCAGCGGTCAGTAGTTGATTTAATTCCTGTCATTTTCAAATCAGCAATAACATCTTTGTAGCAAAAAACGAGGACGGCCTGGTGGCCTCTTTCCATTTTTTAATATGCCGTGTAAAATCTTTTTCGGTATCCGATCCTCGTCCATTCTAATTACATGCCCTATCCATTTGACTCGTTTATCTTACTGAAGCCGATAATATTGTTTTCAGAATGTATTCGTTTGATAAACCATCCTTCCAATCAAGTCTCAAGAGATTTCTGAAGTGCGCAGGATTTCCAGTCGTTTTTCGTGTTTTTTCATTATTAGTAGTCTAGGCACGATAACTTCTGGGACAAATGTATTTTTGAGCATTGTTTTAAACAGTTGGGCCAATGGAGTGAGTGGTTGTTTGTTGGTTGGAGGTGAGGTGGTGGTGATGGTAGTATAACAACTGGGACAAAGGTATTCATACAGAGGTGGGCATACACACACATGTATGTATATACACACATATATAGATACATAGAGAGTTGGTTGATGGGGTTTTTGTCCGAGCAGAGCGAGTTTTTCTTTGTTGTTATTTCTTTCTTACTCTTTAAGTCGAGTATACACACTTTTTCTTTCTTATTATTTCTTTCTTACTCTGTTTTGTGACGGGTTTTCATCGTCCAGTAGAGTGTAATTAGTTTTTCTTTTTCTTTCTTATTTCTTTCTTACTCTGTTTAAGTAATGCGTACACGTACACACACACACATGTATGTACATACACACATATATGTACATGCATAGGCAGTCGCTTGATGAGGTTGTTGTGATGGGTTTTTGTTTTTCGTTCTTATTATTTCTTTCATACTCTCTTTAAGTCAAGCACACACACACACTCATATGCACATACACATATATATGTACATACATAGGCCAATGGACGTATGCACATACACATATATATGTACATACATAGGCTGATGGGGTTGTTGTGATGGGTTTTCATTGACCAGTAGAGTGTAATTAGTTTTTCTTTTTCTTTCTTATTATTTCTTTCTTACTCTGTTTAAGTAATGCGTACACATACACACACACACACGTATGCACATACACATATATATGTACATACATAGGCCGATGGGGTTGTTGTGACAGGTTTTCGTTCTTATTATTTCTTTCATACTCTCTTTAAGTCAAGCACACACACACATGCATTCACACACACCGATGCGCGTATGTGTATTCACTTGCATTATTTCCGAATTGAAAGGAAAAAAATAACGATTTTGAATTTTATCGCACACGATTTTAAATATTATCTCGAGATATGCAGTGGCACTCTCTTATGTGTGAAACGTAAATCAAAATATCATGATTTATCACAAGATAGCGCTGACATATATAACCTCCTTTTCTGTGCACACACACACACACACACACACACGTATGCACATACACATATATGTACATGCATAGGCAGTCGCTTGATGAGGTTGTTGTGGCAGGTTTTCGTCGTCTGAGCAGAGTGTAATTAGTTTTTCGATCTTATTATTTCTTTCATACTCTCTTTAAGTCAAGCACACACACACACACACACACGTATGCACATACACATATATATGCACACACATAGGCCGATGGGGTTGTTGTGACAGGTTTTCATTCTTATTATTTCTTTCATACTCTCTTTAAGTCAAGCACACACACACATGCATTCACACACGCTGATGTGCGTATGTGTATTCATTTGCATTATTTCGCATAGATGAGTATTCTCACGTGTGATGTACAAATTAAAAATATTATGATTACAAATTTTATCAAAAGATAGCGCTAACATAGATAATCTATATTTCTATGAATGTAATTTATATAATATTAATTTATTTATCACTTTTTAAATTGAATATTCGTTTAATTTAGTTTTAGTATTGGTTAATTTGAATGGGAGTGTTGTTTATTGTTGTGATAAAATAATGTCTGAGATATTGCATCCAGGTTTTTTTTTTGTTGATGTTGAAAGTTTTAAATATGTCGATAATATATTTATAGTAAAAGAAATAGCAATTCTAAATAGTGAAGATAATTTTTTTCAACATAATGCATTTTTTCAACCAAATTCAACGGAAATTGTGGACGAATCCCAAAATGAGGGGATTATACACCATGATGTATGTGGTAAATATTTGCAATACAAAGAGTTATTTACACTGCTTACACATATAGTTAACCATTCAGATCCATCATTTTTTATGGTAAAAGATTTAGAAACTGTTCATTGTTTAAGACAATTATTTGAAACATTATCAAATTTAAATAATAGAGTTTATATAATAAATATGAATAAATTTTTTGGAATGCCATCTTTATCAATATTATGCAATCGTTATCAAGCATTATTAAAAAATATTCATTGTTTTTTCCATTTTAGACGAGATAGTAAATGTGTACTACATAATGTATACTTGATGGATAAATGGTATGATATTAATGTCACGCCTATAGAAGCAATAATCAATCCTAAACAAACATTACAAAATGTATCCCCCATATTGCTCACAAATGCATATTCTAAGCAAATAAGTAATATTTTTATTCATTTACCACCGCATTTAGCCATACAAGCAAATATTTTAGATTTATTGCCGTGTAGAGAACATTTCCCTCTGTCAAATACAATGAGGAAAGACTGTTCAAAGTGTTTCAGTGATAAATTATTTTTGAATGAATTACTTAAGAGATGTAAATGAAAAAATATGCGTAATTAATTTATTTATTTCGTTTGACTATCAGTTTCCGTTGTATAATAGTTAGTTCGTGTTTGTCGTGTTCGTTTTTTAATTATGGATGATAGATTAGTTAATGATGAACCAATACCATTAGCGGAAAAAACATACAATCTAGGCGTGCAGTATATTGTTACTGTGGGACTTAATGCAAAAGATAATTTTATTCCATTTGTATCGATATGTTCATCACGTAATGATCATATTATGTTTGATTATTATTCATTTTTAACTTTATATGAAACTATAATAAAACCGAAAGATACACTCTCAAAACAAAAATATGAAAATGATTCCGTAGTAGTTGATTTAATTTCGTGCGAATGTGATTTTACTTCATCAATGAAAATCATAATTTCAACTAAAAGTCCATCTCCGCGATATTTTATATTAAGCTCGAAAGAAACATTATGTTTCAAACGGAATTGTGAAGAAATTTTACGATATTTGCAAATATTACACAATCATGGATATCAACAGATGGCTATCGCGATATTACATAAATTATATTCTGTTTGTTATCAGAAGTATATAAAATCTCATAATAAACCTGGGAAATTACTTATTCGTGAAGACATCATCGAATGGATATCGAAGTTGTTTAAAAAGAAACATATAAACTATAAACGAATGGAAAAATCATTACTTTGTCACCAGATAATGACGACTGATTATTGTTTAATTAAACTAATAGATTATTTATCTGCAAATCAATTACCATTGTCACCATTTTACTGAATGTAAGTTTTGAAATTTTTTTCATTGTGTTATAATTTTCTAAATAAATATTTTATATTAAAACGAGTAATTATCTGTTATTATATATTTTAGATTGAGTATAAAAACGCGTAAATCACGATTACTTGATTTAGTTCATTTTATTTGTTATTAATTATAACTTGTGCATTTTCTGTGTTTAAAATAAGCATTCAGTGTGATAATAAAAATTTTATTTCGCATATCAATGTTAAATCAATAAATGGTGTTTATTCGAATATTAGTAAACCCGAAGCTATAGCTGAAAAAACATATTTTTTCGAATGGGATTATTCAGTAATGGTTGGAATGAATATTAATGCTCAGTTTGAACCATTTGTTTGGATAAGAAAAGGTGTGGTAGATATTTATTTATCATATTCGCAGTTTCTTTCAGCGGAGAGTTCAGTTTTTAGACAGATAAAAGATACTGCTAATTTATCACAAATGAAAAAAATTAATTATTCTAATCAACAAATTGAAATACACGTTGGTTGTGATTCTTCTCGACAAGAACGATCATTGTTAAATTTAAAATGCATTTCCACAGGCAAAGAAATTTCTTTTAATTCTATTTGTTACGTACGGGATTTAGTTAATAATTCAACTGAAATGGCGCATTATTTAATTGATTTGAGAATTTATCAACAACGGGCCGTAGAAATAATTTTACGTAAACTATTTTGGGTCATACGGAAAAGTTATAAAAACAAACCTTCACTTAGTTGTTCAATAGAACAATGGGTGCATGCTAAAGCGGTAAATCCATCATCACAAATTTTGTTTTCTGTTGAAAAGTCATTATTATACAGACAAATTATAACTAATCGATTCTGTATCAATTATTTAGCCGATCATATTATTAATGATCGTATTCCATTTATTATCGATGCAGGAAGCAATTATGACGCAATGAGTTTGTATGAACAATTGCTACATGATGTTCATTTAACAGAAAATAATATTGCTAATATCCCACCAGCTAATAGTTGTAATTGGTGTTCGAGTGAAAATGAATTAGAAGAAGATGAACTTGAAGAAATTAGCAAAGATCAAATTAGTTCCAGTAGTAGTAGCAATAATGAAATCGATTTATAAATAAATAACTTTGATATGATTAAAATAATCAATTTTATTATTTATTCTATATGTTCAATATATTTTTTTTCATCAACGAATCTTTGGTAAATTATTTATAGTTACAGCATTCATTACAATAATATACACGATTTATTTGTAGAGTATAATTTTAAATAAATTTTCATTTTTTTAATCAAATCATACGTTTGAACTCTTATATTTTTTAATTACATCTTGATTAATAGCGCGTGCGATATTTTTTGATTGTAAGTCGCTTACAATGATTTGAATTTTCTCGAATTTGCTATTCAAATTAAATATTTAAGGAAAGAAAAAATTACGATTTTAAATATTATCTCAAGATATGCAATGGCGTTCTGTTATGTTAGAAACGTAAATCAAATATCACGATTTATCACGAGATAGCGCTGACATACATAACCTCCTTATATATTTACATGGTTCAGGCAGATTTCTTTCTCAGTCTATATAATGAACAATATCTCTCACAGGCATATATTTGACGAATATACTATTTATCCTAATTGGGGTTAGTTTAGAAGTTGATGAAGTGTAAATAACTTTTCTCGGAAAGTAAACCCATTTGTTTTACCACTCCCGCTCGGTCCAACAATTAAAGCACGAACATGTGACGGAAATAAAGGACCATGTTTAAGAAATTTATTATTTTCACTCGCTAATAAAGTTGATAAGGCATCATCTTCGATTGGTAAAGTAGTTTTTTGTTCGATAATTTTCATGACTTCATATAATCGTATATAAATAAGAATCAACTTATTTTATTAGGATTTACTCCTACAACGGGCGTATTAAAAGGTGGTCAAGAACATATTTCACAGTTGACAGTTCAAATTTCTAATATCGATGTGATTAATTTAACGTGTAATTTAATATTGAATACCTATAAAAATGGAGCTGAGGCGCATATTCTTCATTCGTTTCATCCAAGCGTTCCAAGTGGATATAAAATTATCGAACGACCGCAGAATATTATATATTTACCAGTTTTAGTGAAGTGTATTAGTAATATAACGGTAACTATCGAAGATCAGAATAGTAATCCAATCGATTTTAAACAAGAAGTGATAACTGTTACTATTCATTTGAAAGAAGATTCATAATGATTATTAAATACAATCAAAGTAGCCTTAGAAAAAGTATAAATAGAGATCGTATTAGTAAAAATAATATTGTATCTAAAGTGAAAGTTGGTTATTTTAAAAGACTAAATAAATCTAATAAACAATTAGGTTATATTTTATTGTAACTAATAAATATGATGGATAGCAGCATATTACAGTTATCTCAATCGGATATAGTAGAAGATGATGGATTATCATCTGTAGAATATCATTTACACAAACCTCATACAGCTAATTTCAACCCAAATGATGAAATAAGAATTCCGATTTATCATAAAGATTCGCATGTATTAATATCAGAAAGTTGTTTAATATTGGAAGGATATGTAAAAAAAAGTTGCGATTTTGTTTTTGGAGGACCGTTATTTCTCTTCTCAGAAATCCGATATGAAATGAATGGAATTGAAATAGACAGAAGTCGTAATCCCGGCATCACTTCATTAATTAAAGCTTGTCTTTCTATGCGCGGCAAAAATGAAGAAAATGTGTATTTCACATCATTTTTAAATCCTAATATGGAAGCTAATAAAAAATCTTTATTCGAGTCTACTAGTGAACCAGATAAAAAGTATTTTTCATTCGCGATCCCATTAAAATTTATTTTAGGCGTTTGCGAAGATTTTAAAAAAATCGCGATTCAAGTAAGACATGAACTTGTACTATTACGTGGAACTCAAGATATTAACGCGCTGTACTCTTCCTCATTAAATACGAGCGATGTGATTGTTACATTAGAAAATGTAGCTTGGTATGCCCCTTTCATTCGTGTAAGTGATGTTGCACGTATAAGTCTTTTAAATTATATAAAAAGTTCAAAAATGTTACCAGTACGATTCAGAAGATGGGAACTTCACGAATATCCTGATTTAGCGCAAAGCACTCATCATAGTTGGCTTTTAAAAACATCCTCAAATGTAAATAGACCACGATGCGCAGTCGTTTTCTTTTCAGAAAATAAAAAAAATCAGTTAAATAAAAACTGTAGTAAATTCGATCATTGCAGCATTACTGATTTGAAACTATATCTAAATTCAATTTATTATCCTTATGAACCTTTGAATTTAGATTTTAAAAAGAAAAAAGTTATGTTGTTATATTTAATGTATAGCAGATTTCGCAGTTTATATTATGGAGATCAAGAATGCGCACCTATTTGGAATGTAGAAGAATTTATCAATGATTATCCATTATTTGTGATAGATTGTTCTTATCAAAATGAAAATACCGCTAGTAATTGTCCTGTAGACATCAGATTAGAATTTAAAACTGAAACTAATATAAAAGCAAATACAAGCTGTTATGTTTTATTATTTCACGACGCAAATTTCGCTTACAACCCAAATAATGATATTGTAAAACGAATTATCGAGTAATGAATAAATGAAATTTGATTTTGTAAAGTTTTTATTATTTATTTTCATAAAAATTTTTTAAACACGATATTAAATTATTCATCGCAATTCTTAAACATAATATTAAACTATTCATCGTAATTCTTAAATATTAATTTGTGTGAAAGAAGCTCTTTTAGTACATCTCGCAATTTCAGATTGTGAGAAGTTATCCAAATATGACCGTGTGCGAGTGTGTGAATATTATCTGGTAAAATATAACGTTTATCATCATTACAACTTAACGCTAATTTCGTTTGCTTAACGTTATACATTTTATGCTTAAAACTACGTATATTAGTGAACGATCTATAATAAAAACTTAACGGTACCGAGTAATTTTCTAAACAAGATACATAATTCTCAAACGATATTTCCGATTTAATAACAGCTTTTGAAATGCCTTTACATTTTTTAATCGGTGTGTCTAAATTAAAAATTTTAAATGAATACATTTTACTTCGTAATCCAACAAAGTGAGTAATTGGTAATCCATTTGTTTCGTCCTTAAATTTACCAAGCACCTTTTTATTTATTAAGTTAAAACATTTATGATTTGGATCATAATCAGATGTATCAAAATGAACTTGTAAATGGTGATTTAAATCATCATAAAAATCACGTGTACGTATATTATAAATAAAACTATCAGTATCCATATAGATTAAGTTAAGATTACGAGTACTATAGTGATGTAACATAGTATTATAATGAAAATCGTACATTATTGTTTTACTTATATCTAATATAGCCAAACCTAAATATAATGGTTTGTTAAAATAAATAGTTGTTTTTCTTAAATGAACAGCGACTAAAAAAGGATTTTCGGAAAATATTGTTCGGTCTTTAAAAACTGATTTTGAAACTAAACGAGAAAATTTGGTTTCATCCGCAATCAATTTTATGTTTCTTTGTTTGCGTACATTTTCTAACGATTTACCGAAAATGCTATTGTTTAATAATTTAAAAAAATCTTTTTCAAATTCATTTTTAGCTTGTTTGCGTAAATTAGTGTTAAGATCTATATATTCTTTTAACCATGGAGATTGGTTAAATCGAATACACCTATGAATTTTTTTTAAATGTAGACCAAGATTTAGAGCTTGTTTTAAATTTCGATAATGTAAAATATAATTTGATTTATCTTTTAAATCGGCTATTAATTTTTTTATATTACTATGCGCGTTGATTTGTTTCGTTTCGGGACAGAGCGGCAAGTCGTTATGTAATTCGTGAAGGTGAGATGGATACTCTAAATCGACTTCTAAAAAATAACCTATCGGAGAATCATCATTTACTTCTGTTATATTTAACGCGTCAATTTCGTTTTTATCTAACCATTGAAAACCACCAGTTGGAAGTGGCGCGCTCATTGCACACCCATATAAATTATTCGCATCTAAATACATCAAATAATTTTCTTCTATTCGATCTTTTTCCTCATTAATATATCGATTATTCGCTTTTGCATATCGTTGATTACACTGAGTTAATCCACCGCGTATTCCTGCTTCACAAAACAATACCATTTAGTAATCCGTCATTAATTCTAATTTAATGCGAGTTTTTTTAACATCGCGGAAAATGATAAACCTGGTGCTGTAAAAACGTGAGCAGGATCAATTTTATATATGCGGAAACAAATATTTCTAAAATTTTCATATACATCCGTTAATAATAATACATCAGTTAATAAATAAATATCGCTATAAGCCCCGATTGATGATACTTTGGTGGCTTCCCACACTTTTTGCGCGTGTTGATATTGTTCAATCGAAATTGTTGACTTTGTAAGTGAACTATAAAAAGCTTCTCGTGGTGGCAACGATGTTTCTTCTAAACGGGACCATCGATCGCAGTATTCATAAGGAAACACTCCCTTGCGAGAAAGTAACGGCAACAAATCGGGTGAGATATGTGATGAACAATGATAGAAAGCATTAGATGGGAGATTGTCCGTAAGTTTCTCTAAACTGCAAGCTAAAAAACGAAAACTATCGATAAATCTGATTTTCATTGTGGAAGAAACCGATTTACTGAAAGAGATGTAACGTTCTTCAGTATTTGGTATTATATCTATATTTCCCTCATCATCTCCTAAGTGGCGACAAATTAAATGAGCATCATATCCCGATAAATTATGCAATATAACGGGTAAAAAGTAAGGCCGTTTGAATAATAAATTACATTTATTATGTGCCGCTCCTCTAAATTCTCCCGTAAAATGGTTATGATCGTGAACTTTTTTATTTTCTTCATCATCATCAAAATTTTCTCCGCAGATATGACATGACGATGATCGCTTAAACTGTTCTTCTTGCTCTGGTGTAATTTTCATTGGGACAATCGTTCGATAGCGAGCATCGATATCGAGCGCTTTTTGTCGAATTTCTTTACAAAATATTTTCGCGGCATCTTTTCCCCGATAAAGTCGCGGTTCATGAAATATTTCGTTTGATATTCTCGACACGATGTAATAACAGAAACTCATTGGTGTATGTGATTGAATTTTTCTAACATTAGAATTAATGAAATTAGGTCTGCGTAAACTCGTTTCTTCTTCTTCTTCAGTATCTTCTTCTACATCATTTATGATATTATTATCATTTTCAACAGGCTCTAATAAACATTCAAAATCTGCATAAACAACAAACGGAATAAATTCGCTTTGTTGGTAATTTCTAAACTTCAAAATAATTTTTTCTCCTTCCGGCATTTTAACTCTAGCAGGTTGATGATTCGAGCAAAGTTTACGATGTTGAATAAAACGAACTTCATCTCGAACAAACCATAAACATTTTCGACACATAAATAATCGTTTACGATATTTTGTTAATTGACTCTGTACGAGTCTTTCTAAATTTTTTATGTAACAATAATGGAAAGTTTTTCCATTTTTAAGTAATAATAAGTCCGTATGATCTTCCCGTTCTTCATTTGCGATTCTAATTGGATAAACTAGATTTTTTTCATCGAGACCGTATACATTAACTGAAGCGATGAATTATTTTTTTCAAATATATTAATGGCATCAATTTCAACGGGAAACTTCAAATCTAACCAATTATACTTTTTATCAATATTTGATGATAAATACTGCGATACTCGTTCACCATGATTAGAAATAAATTTTGATAATAAAGCGTACTTAAAACAGAATTCATCTTCATTTTTCACATTAATAATTGCTTTTTTATTAGCGATACTAGGTGGGAGAGGTAACCAACTAGATGCGTGTAATGGAAAATATTTATTTATTCTCAGTTCAATATAGTCAATTTTATCAATACTCCATCCTGAATTTTTCGCATTTTCAAAATTTTCTATCGCTAGTAATATAGTTGCAGACTGAGTTTTAAACCATTCTTGAAGATTACTAGCCGCAAATAAAATTTGATTTTTTGTAGAAAAAAAGGCGGGACATTTAATTTGATTATTTTTTATAAATGGTTTATTAAACCAACAAAGCAACATTAAATTACATTTTATTCCATTACCGACATTATCCGATATTAGTCTAATTAACGCGGACTCAATTAGACTAAAAAATGAAAGAGGACTGATGAATTTGTCTGAAGTATTTTTTAATTGATACGTCATCAATCTCGACTTATACTTTCTATGAATTTCGTTAATTACGAATTGTGGAACATTCGACATCCTAAAACAAATACCGCGTAATTAAACTCAGAAATGAACTATCTTTCTTAAGTGATATTACTGTTTTAAAGGAAGGAAGAAAGAAACACATACTTTTATAGTTTATATTAATACTAAGTAGAATTACACAATTATTTATTTAGATTACAAACAAAACAATCTTTTCTTAATACAGGATTCATTGAACTAATTGAAAGAGAATCGGGCACGTCATAGTTATGATGAGATAAACATGGTAAACATGCTTTAATTTCATCTTTATTCGCTATCGATTCAGGCAACCAATTATATATATCACATATTTGCGAAGAAAATCCATTTAATAATAATTGAATAGGGATATCCGCAAACACATTTTTAGGATGTAATACACTTTCTACAGGTTTCACTACATCTGTATACCATTTAGATAATAGATGAACATTTCGTAATGCGCAAATATTATCACGCGCGCGATGAAAAGGGCAATGAATACACTGCGAAATAGCGTGATACTTTTTCGTTAACGTTTTTAAAGCAGGTGCACCGAAAATTTCTTCCATGTTTAATACAGAATATTTTTCTATTCCCGACGTAACTAATAATTGCGACATCCATTGAATTTTTTCATTTCCTTTAACTAAAAATATTAATTCTGGTCTACTCGATAAATTAAATAATTCTGTTAATTCGGAAAATATTCTACCATAAGGTACTCGCCCTGATTTCCACTCGAGTCCATGATGATTAAATGTATTCCATTTATTGCTTGCAGTTGTTTCCTTTGAAAAATTATTAATTGATGGCGGCGCATAAAGATTATGATGTATGTTATCTCCATTTAAATTTAGAATTGCTAATTCTTTAACAATAAATCGATTATCATTATCTTTAAAACCTTGCAAATCAACGAAAAATATGCTAGGTTTTTCATTCGTCGAATTAATTTCATTTTTAGAGTAAGATGATAAATTTTTACATTTATTATTACCGAAAAACGAAGAGAACATTTTAATCTGCTCTAACGTAAATGAACACGAAAATGGCTATCACTTAACTAATCTATTAGCGTAGAGTGAATATAAAATTTCATATGAAAACCTATTTATAGTTTACTATTACTTAACGTAAATTTATTACACAAATTCAATTGCATCATCATTATTACACACTTTTATTCACACAGTTCACAATTTATGAAAAACTTGTCATGCAAACAAATCTGGTGTAAACATTGAGCGTGATTACAAATATAACAAAGACAATAATATTCATCATGCTCACACAGACTATGTCTAGCACATCTAATTATTACGCTTTTGTATTCTTTTTTTTTCGTCTATAACAGAAAATAAATAAAATAATGAAAAATAATTCCGCAAGTATTAAAATTAATTTATTTCATCTGATAAATTTTTAAATAAATGAAAAAAAAAATTATTTATTACATTAGAAAAATTTCCCATTACTTACATCGCGAGTAAAAGAGTAGTATAATTTAATTTACATATCCATTTAATTTAATTATACTAAACTAAATTATTATTATTATTTTTTGCGTAAGAAAAAGGTTAGCATTCCTTTCACAAATATATATATGTATATATAGAAGTATCTTACTTTAACATATTAAGAATCGCGTTATAATCAGATTTTATTTCTTCTGTCTCAGCGCTGTGTTCTGGATCAATCCATTTTAATACGAAATTTTCTTTAAACAAATTCATTCTTTCCATGATTGTTTTTTTCGCGATCCTGTACGGTAATTGGATCACTAACCAGTTTTCGTATTTTTCCTTCACATTTACTCCAGAAAAATTCATCTTTACCACAATTTCTAATTGATCGATATTAATTTTTGATGAAGGGCTTAATTCAAATTTCCATTTCGATGTTTGACCGGAAAATGATTTCGAAGTACCTTGTTCAGCCGACATATCTATGGATAAATAAATTTTATTTCATCAGTAATTTGATTGAAACAAAGAATACATAATATGATTTCACGCAGGTAGAAATAAATACATTCACTCACCTACATATCACGAACACTTCATATTTGAATGAAGTTAATAAGAAAATATAATTTCTTTTAAAGTTTTAGAGTATGAATGGGTGATTAAAAACGTCGATATTAAATTGCGTAAATATTATATTTTTTCACTAATACATCGTTTCATTTATAATATTTAATATATTTTCATCGTAATTATCATTTTAAATTGAATCAATTATACGAAACAAAATATTTGCGTGAAAATATAATTAATATCGTCAAACATAATATTAAATATTTTTTAATGAAACATAAAATATTTTTTAAAAAACAATATTTGTGTAAAAGTTCAAATTATATCACCAAATCGTGTAAATATTAATATATGCTAATAATAATATGAAATTCAAAACTTATTATAATTTTTGTGTAAAAAATTCAAATAATATTATCAATCACGTAAATATTAATATATGCTAATAATATGAGATTCAAAATTTCTTTTAAAGTATTAGAGTATGAATGGGCGATTAAAAAACGTCGATATTAAATTGCGTAAATATTATATTTTTTCACTAATACATCGTTTCATTTATAATATTTAATATATTTTCATCGTAATTATCATTTTAAATTGAATCAATTATACGAAACAAAATATTTGCGTGAAAATATAATTAATATCGTCAAACATAATATTAAATATTTTTTAATAAAACATAAATTTTTTTTTTAAAAACTATATTTGTGTAAAAGTTCAAATTATATCACCAAATCGTGGAAATATTAATATATGTTAATAATAATATGAAATTCAAACTTATTATTATTTTTTTTTTTTTTTTTGTGTAAAAATTCAAATAATATTATCAATCACGTAAATATTAATATATGGTAATAATATGAGATTCAAACTTAATATTAATTGAAATTATTATTTTAAATGGTATCAATTATGAGAAATGAAAATATATAAAATAAGTACTTACTTGATAGAAAGTTAGCGCAGTCTTCTAAATGAAATGAACGTAGTAAATAAAATCTTGAACGCGAAGTGAAATCACAATGAACTTATTTATCGATTATGAATAATTTTTTTAACGTAAAGTGATCTATTTTATAGCCTGATTCATGCGGATATAAGAATGTAATGGAATATATTACTTATGCCATATAAATGCGTGTATTTGTCATTAATACACAGAGAATGAGATGATGATGATAAATTAGTTCAACCTGTTAAGGAATCTTTCTTACCATAATAATATTAGCGACTTCTACTTAATTGCTAATTATCATTGAATATATGTGAAAATAATGAAGTAGATCATTAATACGATTGCTTTTTTTTCCAAGAATTATAATTCTCAGATATTTCCAACAAATTAACATTACATACTGGTTATGAAATTATATATATATATATATTTAATGTTGTTTAAATTGCTTGTGAAAGTAGAGTATATGCAATATAATGTGATCGATGGCTTTTCCAAATTAATTAAAATTCAAAATCCATTAAACTAACCCTAATATATGTAATATTTTACGATGTCTTAATTGTTTCTGAAAGTAGTATATATATATGTTTATATATATATATGAAATAATGAGGTAGATCGCTAATGGGTTTACTTTCCCAGAAAAGTTATTTTCACTTCATCAACTTCTAAACTAACCCCAATTAGGATAAATAGTATATTTGTCAAATATGTGCCTGTGAGAGATATTGTTCATTATATAGACTGAGAAAGAAATCTGCTGGAACCATGTAAATAGATAAGGAGAATTACACTCTACTGGACGATGAAAACCCGTCACAACAACCCCATCAGCCTATGAATGTACATATATATGTGTATGTGCATACGTCCATCGGCCTATGTATGTACATATATATGTGTATGTGCATACGTATGTGTGTGTGTGTGTGTGTGTGCTTGACTTAAAGAGAGTATGAAAGAAATATATCAGCGCTATCTCGTGATAAATCATGATATTTTGATTTACGTTTCACACATAAGAGAGCGCCACTGCATATCTCGAGATAATATTTAAAATCGTGTGCGATAAAATTCAAAATCGTTATTTTTTCCTTTCAATTCGGAAATAATGCAAATGAATACACATACGCGCATCGGCGTGTGTGAATGCATGTGTGTGCTTGACTTAAAGAGAGTATGAAAGAAATAATAAGAACGAAAAACAAAAACCCGTTACAACAACCTCATCAAGCGACTGCCTATGCATGTACATATATATGTGTATGTGCATACGTGTGTGTGTGTGTGTGTACATGTACGCATTACTTAAACAGAGTAAGAAAGAAATAATAAGAAAGAAAAAGAAAAACTAATTACACTCTATTGGTCAATGAAAACCCGTCACAACAACCCCATCAGCCTATGTATGTACATATATATGTGTATGTGCATACATCCATTGGCCTATGTATGTACATATATATGTGTATGTACATACGTGTGTGTGTGTGTGCTTGACTTAAAGAGAGTATGAAAGAAATAATAAGAACGAAAAACAAAAACCCGTCACAACAACCTCATCAAGCGACTGCCTATGCATGTACATATATGTGTGTATGTACATACATGTGTGTGTGTACGTGTACGCATTACTTAAACAGAGTAAGAAAGAAATAAGAAAGAAAAAGAAAAACTAATTACACTCTACTGGACGACGAAAACCCATCACAAAACAGAGTAAGAAAGAAATAATAAGAAAGAAAAAGTGTGTATACTCGACTTAAAGAGTAAGAAAGAAATAACAACAAAGAAAAACTCGCTCTGCTCGGACAAAAACCCCATCAACCAACTCTCTATGTATCTATATATGTGTGTATATACATACATGTGTGTGTATGCCCACCTCTGTACGAATACCTTTGTCCCAGTTGTTATACTACCATCACCACCACCTCACCTCCAACCAACAAACAACCACTCACTCCATTGGCCCAACTGTTTAAAACAATGCTCAAAAATACATTTGTCCCAGAAGTTATCGTGCCTAGACTACTATTATTGTCCAAGTCTCGATTCCGTATAACATGATCGGAACCAACACGGCTCTGTATACTGTATTCTTTGTTGATACTGATGGATCTTTATTCTTGAATACTCTCCGCGATAATCTATTATACGCTGCTCTAACGTTTATTATAGGCGCACAAATTTCGTGATCGAGATTGCTGACACATCGCTTCCCAGGTATTTAAATGTGCTGTCTGAGACTGCAGTTATTCAGTTTAAAAACAGCTGTTTCACTATTGATCTGAATTACCTACGTTTTATTTCGATTTATTACAAGTCCAAAATCTGCATATGTCTCTGCCAAACAAAGTAACACATACGTTCTAGCTCTTCCGCTTTATCACTTGCAACTACACAGTCTCGGCATATTAATTGACCGCGCGTTTTGCCTTATATTTTGTTAAATTATACAAACCGCTGTTAAAGCGCAATGCTGTTTCCATACTCAACTATGCAAGTTTCCGATTGAATTCGCGATGTATAATACCAATGTAGAAGTTAAAAAGTATTGGCGCGAGAACAAAGCCCTGCTTTACTCCCGTGTTTATACCAAACTTCTCTGAACATCCAGCGTCACATAGCACAGTTCCTGTTGTCTGCTCGTGCAGTAGCTTCACCTGCAGCAATAACGTTGGTGGACAACCAGCACCCGCTAAGAATTCCCATAAGGCTTCTCTGTTGACAGAATCAAACGCCTTTTTAACATCAATAAAGGCTAATAGCTTAGGCCCTGCTCCCTATTTTTCTCCATCAGCTGTCTAAGGGAGAAAATCATATCCGTTACACACCAGTTTTCACGAAAATCGCATTGTTCCTCGGGTAGGTAGGGATGCAGTAGTGCTTTTAACATTTCCTGCAATATTTTTTCGAATATTTTACTAGCTGTGCATATTAGCGCAGTACCCCGCTAGTTACAACAATCCGCTCTGTCCCCCTTTATTTTTGTATATTGGCACTATAACAGCTTCCTTAAAATCATTGGGTACAGATTTCTCCTTCCACATGCTAACAAATAATGTATACAAACAATTAACAATTTTTTTGCCCATTTTATAAATATCGGCAGGAATGCCGTCAAGGCCCGCAGCTTTGTTGCTTTTTAAGCTTCTTATCGCTATTCGAATTTGTTCTTTCGTTGGTGGTTCATCGAAGCTTGTGCATCGGTCTTCCTTTTTAATAGGTTTTGCAACATATGTTTATTGATTTTTGACTCGTTATTGAGCAGGTTCTTGAAATAATCTTCCGACCGTATACGGTTTTTATCGCGCTATAAGCCTCTGAAATCATTTGCATCGCCCAATTTTTACACTACATGATTTACTATTCCACCATTAGTTCTTCAATTTTCTTATATCCCTCTGGGCTTTTGCTTTATCTTCCTTGTATTCGGCCAGCTTTCTTGTGTTTGATTTGTCGGTTGCCATTGTATAAACGTTACCTTTTTAGCATGAAGCAATTTTTAATTTCAATAACATGGTCGGAAAACCAATCTGGCCGTTTCTTATGTTCAACTCCGAGAATTTTATTACAGATATCATTTACTTTTTGTTTTAGACCATACTAATGGGCATGTTCCCAAAAAATCAAGTGCATTCTCAAGAGGCAACATTTGGTTGATGGAATAAATTTATCAGTACCTGATAAGAAAGGGGCAAAAATAAGTACAAAAATAAAAATTACATCAGCACAACATCAAATTTTGACAACTTACTTCGTAGCGATGTTAAATTTTTTCTTTTTTTATAGAAAAATAGTAATATATCATACTTTATTCATTTAGTAGTATAATTTTAATTCTTGCTTTTTTTTTTTACAAAATATATTAAATATTTATAACGGAAGTTGAAAAAATAACTTAAAATATGGAATGTTTTATTTTGTACATATTAAGATAAAATATTTTTGTTTAAAAAAATATTAAATGAAATATAAAACAATTGCGGTAAAATGCATTGAGCACGACATTGAGTGGGGTAAGTAATATGATTATTATGAAAATCAATTTTATTTTATTTCGCGGAAAACATGAGGCCCCGAACTTAATATGAAATCGATCTTATGATCATACGACTATGACATGTCCACTGTAATATGGTCATAATACAATACATGGGACGGCAGAAGAAACCATCTCGCATATTTCATACTTAGCACCTCGTGTATACGGTACAAAAAGTGCGATAAAATTTTACACCAACTTTATACCACACAATATACATGGCATGGCAGAAGGAATAATCTCTGATATTGCATATTTAGCACCTCTTTTATTTTTTTTTTCTTTCAAATTGCTTGCAATCTGCCCTGTAGAACAATAAGCAGCACTGCTGACAATAAGTTATCAAATCAACGCTGTACAATTAGAACTATTCGTAGCTTCTCTGGGTATTAATTTGTAAAATCAGGATCTGCAGTACAGTTCAGTTTGGCAGATCCTCTTCAAACGTCTGAACCGCATACCATTATTTATTAGATTGACAGCTAGTGGATTAGCGTGATGGTCAAGTCGTTGCTTATAATTCTAGATCTGATGATTTTACCGTAGAAATTTGTAAGTCTCTATACAGGTCGTCATTTCTGACAAGCCAGTGCACACACTATACTCCGTGTTCGCCTGGAATCAATGATCTTAAGGTTCATATTACTGGTTGTTCCATAGATCTGTATGCCGTAAGTCCAAATAGGTTTTAAGACTACATTATGTATTTTATTTTCTACTGATAATGTAGAACGTTTATTCATCAGCCAAATTTCTTCATATTTAAAATCGAGCTGTTTTCTTTTAGCAGTAATGTGATTCCTCCAAGTTAATCTTTGATCTAAATGTAGTCCAAGGTATTTAACCTGGCGTCTGGGAGGAATCACTTAAGTTGAATATGTACATATTTTCCTTTATTTAATGTGAATAATAATCTGATACAAAAAGTGAGATAAAATTTTAAACCAATTTTATATCATCATCATTTATCCTCAACCGCTGTGCTAGTTGGCAATTTATGCAACTATATATATAATATATATATATTGTTTTTGTTGTATAGTGTAAATAGCGTACAAAGCAATCATAATATGGCGTTAGCGCGATGAAATATACACACATTCGGGAGAACTGACTGTAATCGCTTTGTTGTCAAGACACGATACAACAGCCTCGTGTGTTTTCCTAGTGTACTACACTATTACTAGCGCGCATATGGTGTCGTGCGTGGTGGTTTGCCATTTCACGCCATAATATGATTATTGATGTGTTTATTTTCTATAATAATTTTTGCGTCGTCGATGTCCGTGCTCTTAGCCAGTCGACTATTCCGACGACGTCCAATTTCATATAGGTACGCACAAACTTCAGAAGATCGGAATAAATCCATTTACGTCTACCACATCAAGACTATAACACATCACCACCGTGTAAATAAAGTTATTTTGTTGGGTGTGATATAAACCTGCAGGTAGAGTTAATCTTTGAATAAATCATATTTAGTAGTAAAACCGTGTTATTATAATAAAGTTTTGACGACTAATTCTTTTAATTACACATATTAACCGGTTCGGCTTTGTAATAACGATATAGTTTTACGCTACCGTAGATGATACTTAGTAGGCCAAATTTACCATCAATAATTATTTATCGTTAAGAACGTTACCAATATTAAGGTAATTCCCTAATTATAGATAATTCGACAATATTTCGCCACCTGTATAGTGTACAAAGCAACAATGAAACCATTTTTATAGCGAAAAGAAGCAGCCGCCTATATTATCGTGAAGATGTTTGCTTTACAATTTGCTGCGTCTTTTTATAAAAGCGTAACAATTGTATCAATGGTTTCCACATTTATTTCCTAAGTATAAAAAAATAATAATTACAATAATATATTAATAATAAGATTTATTCCCTTTATTTTTTAAACTAGCCAAATTCAAATGGTTATTTACTTTAGTAATAACAAAACTTTTAATATTTTTATATCGACCGATTTCTTTTTATTTACGTCCGATTATTTGAATACTCATTTCTCGGGTCACATCTTTAGACCGACTTAAGTGATTAATTAAAAATAAAATTAATCCTTGATTATTTTCGCTAAATTATAATTAATGTTATAGTTACTATTATTATTAAGTTCTTTCTATAATTACTTTCAAATAGTTAAAAATAAGGCTAAATTAATAATTGTAAATGTAGCGCCATCTTTTGGCAAAGTACAAAATTATATTTTTGAAAGTAGTAACAATTATAATTAGAACGCGCTACACGGCTTTGCTGAATTTTTGAAAATTAAATCAAAGTCACGCGCTGAAAAATTAATTTTTCCGTTCCTGAAATAGCAGTAACCACACCTATGTATCGTAATTACCATCGCTTACTCGGGTGGCGGATAATAAAATGACTTACATATATGTAGGTTAGCTGCAAATAAAACTTGTGTCAAGTAAAAGCGATCGTGGACCAAGAGCGAGTACTCGTAGAAGGGTTTCGTCAGGTGATTGCAGTAGTGAAGAGGTTAACGCAACATACATTTCATATATGGGGATTTGAAGAGGACAAGTACGAAGGTGAAGTTAATGCCTTCCTTAAATCAAATAAGAACATGACAGATCGCTATTACACGAACGGAGGAGGATGTTCGTGGATGGAATAGATGACGGACCTTACAATTAAGGCTACTGTACACGACGCCCATGTCAGTATCTGGCCGACAGGTCTGTTATCCTAATCGCTTGTCGCAAATATCTTTACATATAAGCGCTAATTAGAATGTGAATTGTGTTAATTCCGGCGCGTTTCAGTGTTGCCTGACTGTCATGAAAAATATGCAAAGGTTACAGGTTCATCTGGGGACCCGGCTGAAGAAGAAAGATTAAATCCGTCGAAGCAATAACAGAATTAATTGAGTCCTAAACAAAATTAAATTGAGAAACTATAACTGGTCGCGAATTAGCAAAAATGCTCAAACCTAGAAAAATAAACATTGCATTCACACGGGAGACAAGATGGAAAGGACGAAAATCACATAATATTTGTAGGAGTTGCAAACTTATATATAATGGAAGTTTTCAATGTTGCTGTCAAAGTAAACGCTGACCTAAGGAATAAAGTATATGCAGTGACACATACTCAGGCAAGCTTATTATCTCATAAATATTTCCACCCAACCACTATTCAACTTATTCCCTACAATGCGGCTATGGTAATTAGTTAGAAGATACATAGCTGAAAAGGATGCAAAACCAGCGTTAGGCATTACACAGGGCTCAACTCCAGAGATGGTGATAAATGCATACAACGGCTGGCTAATGCATGGGATAAAAGTACGCAAGAAATTGAGCACTACATTTTCATAGAAGATACTACAGAAATTAAGCTTCGCGACCAAATGAAAATTGTACTACACTGAGGTCAATATTTTTGTAAACATACTGCGTTCTATTCCAAATACCATTAACGATAACTTGTCTAGGTTTAGAGCAATCAGCGATGTGAAACTATCAAAGGCAACATTATTAGATAGCATTCCAAATGACGTTTAAAAAATTCCAGAATTAAATGACGCAGTTAATACACGGTTAACAAAATTCTTTAATACAATGAACAGCTTATAATACATCGTAATTATCATAATATATTAAAATAAAGGTACCCAACACACTACTGCAGTAATTGTTATCTCACACATTTAAAATATTGGAGCGAGTCATCGACGAGCACAATAAATTAGTGCGGTTTCGTTAGGAAATCCATATGCTACTGGAAAAGCACAAGGAACAAACATACATTTAGTTTTCATAGACGTATCAAAAGCATTTGATCAAATGCTACACTGCATTGTCTGGTATGCACTGCGAGATCACCAAATTCCAGAGCAAATGATAAATTTTATTATATATAAAAGCATCAAGTAGAATCCGCAATGCAGTGTGAGAATCGGATGACTTCCCTGTTCAAATACGAATTTATGAAAAATTTGCCATCTCGCCCCAGCTGTTAAACGTTGTCTTCCAAACAGATATTACTATTAGTACATGACGCATTAAATTAGAATCTCGATGAACAAATAACGCGCAAAACGACTATGAAAATAAAATAAATCCCAAACCTATAGGCACTGTTATATGTAGATGATATTATACTAGCACATAATAACAAAACATGCTTTGCAGGCTAGGGTCCAGGAATAGAGTTACCAAATGTTATAGTTTGAACTTTCAGTCGATGTCAAGAAAACTGAGTATTTTAGAACGAATACAAATATCAGATCTATTAAAGCTGGTAGCCTAATACTACTAAGAACGAATAGTTTTAAATATTTCGACTCTCGTATATAAGTAGATGATAGTGCATTCAATCGTCGTCTTATCGTATGCATTAGCTTCATCGCTTCGTCAGTTAGCTGTGGAGCCCACAAGCTGTCAACTGTTATTTCACCTCCAAGTAGTGGACATCTGAACAAGTGTTTATGATCTTGTTCTTCCCCGTATTCGTATCTTGAATCAGTATCTAGTCTCCATTTTTTTTAAATTTTCCTTTATACGGCCGCATCTTGTTCGTAATCCATTTAGGGTTTTCCATTTTTTCCAGTTGATTGTGTTATGTGGCAATATGCTCTCGTTATAAACCACGTCCAGTTGTTGCTATAGTTCCTTGAGGTGCTTTGCTGGCTCGTGTAAAAGTGGTGTGGTGAAATTCCAAAAGTCTTTTCTAGATTTAAGCTTTTTTTTAGGCGTTCATTGTCCATAGAGCATGTCTGGTCTGTAAGCGCTAGTGTTTTTATCCTCATTTCTGCTACTTTCCTACGTATTGATGATGGAACGATACAACTGATTCTGTACAAATCTTCAATCTCTGTTGGTTTTAAGCAGCCGGTAACGATTATGTAAGCGCTGTTTAACGCCCTATCCATTTTCTTCTGCGTGCTGATCTGCTCCAGACTGTTCAAGCATACTCCCCTGATGCAAATGATAAGGCCACTTCCGGCATAGCACCCTATTTCATAGAAACGAGTTTGTGCAATAAATTATTTCTGGTTTCAATTTTTTTCTTGAGTGTTTTTCAGTGCGTTCTAAATATAAGTGTTATTTTTAGGCTAAAAGATATCCATAAAGGATCGTGGACGCATCCTAGGTCTGGACATCTTCATCTAATAGATTACGTTATCACAAAGCGTGAAAACAGAAATTAATGCCTAATTACTCGTGCAATGAGGAGTGCAGATAGAAACACGGATCATCTATTAATTAGAACAAAACTTTGATTCCCCACTATTAAGTATCATCCAAAGTTACAAAAATATAAACAAGGGAATTATAATATAGATCGATTAAAAGATAAAAAGATCTTAAACAACTTTACATCAGTATTAACCATCGGCCTTCAAAATTCAGTATCCCTTTCCATGTCAACTGTAGAAAAACAGTGGGGTTGTATAAAAAATTAGATATCCTCGGCTATAAAGTAAAAAGGTCCCAAGATTGGTTCGCCAACGGTTCAAAAAAGAAGATCAAATTGATGAAAAACGGAAATGTTTCATAGCATGGCAAAATGAGAGAATGAATGTATCGAAAAGAAATAGTCATGCTTCGATAAAATCTAAAGTGCAACCAGAAAGTTTCAAAATCAGCTTCGTGATAATTAAGAATTATATAATGATGAAAAAATTTCTGTCGCGTGTTGGTTTCGAACCATCGACCAACAAGTTGACAGTCGAGCACTCTAGCAAGTACGCCACCGCGACATATATGTACGTTTATTATTTCGATAACGGATTCTTTTTCTCTACTACAGCATAACCATCAAAGCTTTTATTTATTTTCTTTAACTATATTGTTCATTGTTTCGTTTATCAATGTTTACGTTGAAAGTTTATTTTAGGGTTACGTTGCATAAATTTGCAGTATAATTAGTTTCGTCGATATTCGGTGGTACTAGCGATTCTTCATTATAGTTTTCTGTTTTAAAATTTTAATTTAAAATGGAATATAATTTATTTGCTTGTGGCAATCTACGGAGTAACGGGGTTAGATAGTAGGCGCCGGTTATTGTCATTATTTTTAACTTAAAGCGACGTTAATTTATGGCGTATCGTATAATATAAACGAAGTAAGGGTCCCCCTGCCAGACTATGTTTCGCGACCGCGGTAATTTCTCGCTAGCCACAGAATAGAATATTCGCATTATCAGAGCCGCGATGCGTGACAATTGCATATTGGGACTACACGAAGAGCGCACGTATTAATTACGAATACGCGTGATCTTTTAAAATGAGAACGGAAGGTCAAAAATATAAATATAAACTAATCATCCCGTATTTCGATTCCTGCTGAATTTAATTAGAAACGACTTTACACATAGTGCGTAACTAATTATGTTAAGCAGACCAAAGAACGAATTTTTAAAGTTCTATAAATTCGTAAAAAATAGACAAAGCTAAAATTATTTTCCCTACCCTTATAAAAAACAAAATCTGTGCCTCGGAGCGTAGGGAAGAACTGATACTTAAAGGCATTTTAACTAAATTCGATGCAGAGTTTTTTCCAAAATTTTTGCGCGTGTGTATATATATATAAACACACTCACACATATATATTTATATGTAAGAATAAGCCTATCTATGTGACGGGCATAACGTTACAAAACATTGGTTTGATGACGGGTGTTGGTAGTCGCGGTACATGGGAACAGGATATATATGTATCCGCTCGTTACTTCGTTAACACACCTAACGCAACAACACATGGTTTTGATAGGCAGGTGTTGGTATATATATATATATATATATATATATATATATATATATATATATATATATATATATATATATATATATATATATGTAAAGTACGATTAGATCGCTCTTTAGATAACAGCGACGTTTGTATGTTATCTGTTGTAATGTCAAGAGTTAGTTTTAGTTTCGCAATTTCTCCGTGAGAGAGATGTTTATTTCATTTTTCATTCGTTGATTCGCGCCTGTAAGATCGTGTATTTTCGATTTCTTCTGTAGATTGCAATCTAATACAATATTAAATCCGAGCGTGAATCTTACAAATCGAAAATATAATAAAAATTGCACAAATGTCAACGTATCAGTTTCGAAGCCAGCAGTGCTACTGATAAAACAACGATTTTGAAACTCAAAAGAATCAGAGCAACATATGGTGATACTTGGTTCATGATGAATTTCAAGCGTTGTGCCACCATAAGAGCGCAGCAGAACATTCTCCTATCAAAAGTATGGTTAGTTCAATCAAGTCCCTAGGTCAGTATAGAAACGTCATTTATTTTTAATAATTTCCTGTTGCCTGAATTCGAACCTTCTTTATCACAAACAACGGAATGAAATATGGGAATCATTGACCTATTGCTTGTTTAAATACGTTAAACTCCCAATTAAAACGGGACTTTTTTCCGATGACTTAGTAATTTTCCTAACATGTGCAAACATAGAACACGGCGAAAACATCATTCAGGAAGCAATCAATAAAATTACAACAAGAACGCAAAACAGTGGTTGGACGTTTTCTTCAGATAAAACAAAAGTTGTTCATTTCTGCAGAATCAAATCCTGTAAAAATAACATACATGTCCTACTAAACAACACACCTATTCACACTACATCTGATATTCGCTACTTGGGTCTTTTCTTCGACAACAAATTAACATGGAGAGAGCAGATAAATCAACTGACGAAGCCATACACAAGCAAATTAAATTTACTAAAAAAATTGGCACACACATCGTATGGAGCTCACCGTTCTTCACTGTTAATGATATACCGCTCTCAAATTCGTTCAATATGCGACTATCAAGAGAGACTTCTCTAAACTAGATACTATCCACAATGCCTCGCTTCGATTAATTACAGGCGCGCTCAGAACATCTCCAATATCAAGCTTCTACTGCGAAGTCTCAGAATGGCCTCCATCGCTTCGACGAGATCACCTTACGGTTAATCTTCTGTTATGCACGATTGCAAATCCGGACCGCCCAGCAACTAACAGTATAAAACGATCTCTCCAGAGTAGATCTTAAACCAGATTATTAGGTTCCCTATTAAAAATAATTTTATCCGATACTACGAAATCAATTCATACCGATCTATCAGAAGCTAAGGAGCTATCATAGAAAACAACCCTACAAAAATCCTTCCCCATGGACTTCGAAAGACGCCGCATTCGATTTTGCGCTACTCCCAAAAAAGCACTCGCATTTTGCCATCGTCCACAATCTATTATCTCCCCAAAGGAAAAAGGTATACTACTCTGACGGTACAAGTTCCGCAGAATTCGCTGGTTGCGCAATCGTCTTTAATCGAAATGTGATCTTTTCCACTTCACTTCCGCCGTTATTCTCCGCTCTGTCCGCAGAACTGTACGGAATCCTAATAGCGTTGGAACACGCTTTAAAATCCTACCATCATATTATAACGATAGCTATGGACTCCATGGCAGCTTTACATTACATACAACGGAAATCAAACCATCCGATCGCAAACACCATAAATATAATCGTACAGAACTATCAAGCGACGATAACCTTCTTATGTATTCCGGGCCACGCAAACATACCAGGAAATTATATAGCCGATCTAGCAGCAAAAGAAGCATCAAAATTCCGCCCAGCACTGCGCATTAAGATCCCACTCAGCGATATGAAGGAAGCAACCAAGGGCCTATTTTGTAGGTTGTGGCAAAAAAGATGGACGGAACAACAGAGTACATCATACCTGCATACAATAAAACCGTCAGTTCACGAATGGAAGTTTCAACCTGAAGACCGAAGGGATCAGGTGGTGCTTCGCCTCCGGATCGGTCATACGCAACTTATACATGGACACATATTCCAAAAACTAGTCCCACCAACCTATGAGAGATGTGAAGTTCCGATTACAATTCACCACGTCTTAACAGAATGTCCCAAAATCCCAAATCCTTCTTCCTTAAATATTTCATCAATTCTGACCCAAGATTCCCCATCCGTCTCATTCTTTCTTGTTAAGCTTAGGTCGGTAAACCTGTTTAACAAAATTTAAATCTGCTGGCCGCACTCCTAGCCTCACTGCTGTACATAGGCGGTAAATGAAAAAAAATGTGAAAAGAAGGATTCCTTAAAAGAAATTATGAGATATTTTTTAGTAGAAAAATTTTCAACCAGAAATAAAAATGTTGAGTCTTGGATCGATAATTTTGAGAAAGAAGCTAATTGGTTTTCGTTAAGAGGGTCGAAGTTAATAGAGGTATTTCGTTTTTGCTTGAATCAATCAGTAAATGATTGGTTTCTGAGTACACAAAGGAAACTTGGTATCAACGCAGCCTGGAGATTGTGGAAAGAAGATCTAATTTCCACTTTTGGTGATGTTTCATGGAAACCAATTCGTTTTGCATATCAATTCCGATACTTAAATGGTTCGTACATTGATTTTATTGTCAAAAAAGAAAGAATGCTTCTTGAATTAGATCACGAAATTCCTGATCATACGAAGTTAAATCATAGTGATTGGACTTCCTACTCAGATTCAGAATGCATTAAGTCGATCCTCTATTACGTCAATAAAAGTTTAATCCAAAAATTAAAGAAATTTAAAAGTGAACCTATGAAACATACTGGTTCCTCAAAATTTTGAAACAGAAACAGGATGATGGTACCTTTAAACCAGTTTTCAAAAAAATTAAATGAACATCAAAAACGTAAAAAAGCCATATTTCTTGAATGCTTAGCTATTAAAGAAGCCTTAACGTACTGGCATTATTGGCTTATTAATATCGAATTTGTTGTTAACTCCGATCATAAACCTTTACAAAATTTAAAAATAAATTCTCGGACTGATGAAGAGTTGGGACATATGATGTTTTATTTGTCGCAGTATAATTTTAAAGTAAAATATGTCCCAGGTAATACCAATATTGAAGCTGATTGTCTTTCTCGAAATCCCGTTTTAGATGCTCTGAAATTTCCGGATAATCTTAAAATTGTAAACTTTATTGAATTTAATGAAATAATTAAAGATCAAAGTAAATTTAAAGATAACTTTCCATCAAATATCCGTATAGTAAAACATGGCGACATATTCTATACTTAACGTATAAATACTAATAAAATACTTATTTCCACAAAATTTTGTCATGAACTAATTTAAAAAATTCATAAAACATTTGGCCACATTGGTTCAAAACAAATTTAATTGAAGATATCGCCATTTTATTTTTGTAAAAACATGAGAAAGTTAATAATGAAATTTTGTCAATCTTGTAAAGTTTGTATAAAAAATAAATCGCCGATTCATTTCGTTTATGGCCATCTTTCTCAACTTGATCCGACTACTCGTCCTTATGAAATAATGTTTTTTGATACTGTGGGTGGTTTTGGTGGTAACCACTTACCGAAACGGTATCTTCATATACTTGTTGATCATTTTAATAGTTATGCTTTTATTCCTATATCGAAAAGCCAACAAAGGCACCATTTTATAGCTCTCTTAAGTAAAATTTTGTCAAGAGGTGTTCAAATAAGAACCCTATTGACCGATCAATATAGCGGTATTAATTCGAATGAATTTAAATCTTTTTTAAAGCAATATAACGTAAACTTAATTTTTACTACTGTCGATTGTGCTTTTCAAATGGTTTAAATGAATGATTAAACCAAACTTTAATTAATTTCATTAGATGTGAAATTAACGAAATCTCATCGAATTGTAAAAAAACCATGGAAGAATATAATAATACTATTCATACATCTACTAAATTTAGCACTAATTATCTACTAAGTGGTATAGATGTAAACATTATTCCAAATAATTGTAAAGTTCAAAAAAACCTGCATAAAGACTGGATACAAGCTTTCGAAAACTAAAAACGAATACATGAAATTAAGAAAAAGAGATTCGACAAAAACCGAAAAATTCCAACTTTTCAAATAGGTGATCATGTGTCTCATGAAAACAGCCTAAAACGGAATAAACGTGATGAAATCAAAACTGGTCCCTTTAAAATTCTAGAAAAAATCTCAAATTCAATTTACAAAGTTAACTCAGGATTCCGAAAAACTGAATCAAATTATTTTCACGTATCCAAACTTTATCCAGCTTCCTTTGATACTTCCACCTAATTCCCCCCCGTGGGTTGGGATGTAAAGTACGATTACACGTTTGCATGTTATCTGTTGTAACATGAACAGTTAGTTCTAGTTTCCCTAATTTCTCCGTGAGAGAAATGATTGTTTCGTTTTTGCTTGTAATATCATGTATTTTCGGCCGCATATCCGAACGTACCAATTAGCACTGAACAATGAAGTCACATGTGGTAAAACGTGTATCTGAATCTCCGAAATGAGAGAACATCAGAATGTGATAAGAAGTGTATCTGAATCTCCGAAATGATGGAAACTACCCGTGTAAAAGGGGTTCCCAAACACACAAAAAATATACTGTTGATAATTTAAGAAAAAGTACTTTTACATGACCGTGTCATTCTCGTGTATAGATTTTGTACAAATTTGATCAAATCGTCAATATTTAGGAATTGTGTAATATTAAATATTAACCTCTTATCTCATTATTTTTCTTTATGGCGACACTGTAACTGTCACCGCATGCGAATACTAAAAAGTTATTTCTTTCTGGAACATTTTCTATGACAGACCGCATGGTTATTGGTATATATTGTATCTTGTATAAATATTGTTGAGTCTCGTGTATTATTTGAAATACAATTTTCGTTTCGTTTTAATTTATGCGAAAGTTGTCTTTAATGAGTTTACATTTCTGTTGAAATTATTTTACTACGATGGATTCGATTAAAATTATTTGCTCTCGTAAAGGAGAAAATTGTGTGACTATAAACAATTATAAATATTGTAAAAAAAGAGAAAATAGTGATAGCACTGTTTGGGTGTGTAGTAAAAGAACATGTAAATCGCAAATATGGACAAATAGTTCCATGAAAATAATTAAAGGAGACATCAATCACGGTTCCCATCCACCTTTGACAAAAACTGAACTGGACAAATTGGAGGTAAGTTTTTTTTACTGAATATGTTCTTTTGATGTTAGTATGTTATACCTACGTATGCATGTACATATTTATTAAACTATAAAAACATAAATATCAATATTATTATATATACTTTATGTTATATCCAGAAGAAAAGTTAAATAAGTGAAATTTTGTCAAATGTACATTCAGGAAATTGGTACATTACATTGATATTTATAAAAAGAAATATAAACAACATACAACAAGTCTAATTTTCACGGGTTTTTTGTGTTTTTATCAGATTATTGAAAGTGTAAAAAGAAAGGCCTCTAATGATTTGTCACAACCACCAAATAAAGTGATCAGAACTACAATAGCAAATTATGAATCAGTTGAGCATAAGGATATTTCTCGTTTGCGTCAAGTCGTGCATCGGCAACGTAAAAAAAAAAATCCCAAAATTCCTAAAAGCATTGAGGAAGCAATTCAGCTCCTGAAATCGAATAATAATTTGTTTACTACGAATAATAATGAAGAATTCATCTTTATCAACGAAAAGGACCAGATTGTCGCAATTACTTGCGTTAAAAACTTACAATTATTTCAGGATGACGTTTTGCTGTTCGCCGATGGAACCTTTTCATATTGTCCAAAGCACTTTTCACAAATGTACATACTTCATGGATTTAAAAATGGTTTTTACTTGCCATTAGTGTTTTTTTTCTTGCCGAGTAAAAGCAGAAAAACGTACGATGCCATGTGGAATTTTCTAAACGAACTATGCATCAAATACACTGAAAAAGAATTGAGTGTGAAGAAATTTACATGGATTACGAAATTGCGGCACACGAATCAGTCACCTCTTTTTCAGAAAACTGTGTCGTGAAAGGATGTCGATTTCATCTCAGCCAGTCGTGGTATCGGAAAATTCAAAAAGATTTACCTGTTATCAGACGAGAATACGAGAAGAAAGATTCGGAAATCGGCGACTGGATCAGATGTTTTTTCGGACTCTCGTTTCTCCCACCGCACGACGTTGAAGAAGCTGTATCTGAATTGATAGAAGTCGCACCTAGCAGTGATGCTGTACAGTTTTCAGACTACATCGTAGATAATTACATTCTACCCGATTCTTCATTTCCACCAGAGCTTTGGGCAGATACACCTGATGATTTACCATGCACTACCAATGGGCCCGAAGCTTTCCATAGAGTGTACAACTCCATGTTTTCGGCTCCTCATCCTAATATCTGGCGTGTCATTATGGCGTTACAGGAGATTCAGATTGAAACTTACTTGAAAATAGAAGATGTTAGCCGGAATAAAATTCACAAACCAAGGAAAGAAGAGATCGAAAGAGTTAATTTTGTCCTGCAGCAATGGTCGAAGTATTTAAATAACGAAATTACTAGGTTGAATTACGTCAACATATTAGGCCATAAGTTCAAAGGAATTAAATTGTGATATTTTTCATGTTTTTCGTTTTTAAATGTTATTGCATGTTGAACTTATTCTATTTTTTAAACTTATATATGGTACGTTGTTTTAATAAGACACTTTTTGAGAACCACTGGTAGAATATTTATTTGATCGGAGATTCGAATATACTTTTCTGGAGAAATACCGGTCACTTCACATCGGAGATTCGGATACACATTTCAGCAGGCGTTTTTGAATGACAGCGACTAATTGGTACGTTCGGATTTGCACCGGTATTTTCGATTTATTCGATAAAGTGGCAATAAAATACAATATTAAATCCGAGCGTGAATCTTACATACATATATATATATATATGCGTCTGTGTGTGTGTACATATGTATGTGTTACTTCGTTAACACACCTAACGCAACAAAACGTGGTTTGATAGGCGGGTGTTGGTATATATATATATATATATATATATATATATATACACCGTCTGTTATTTCCTCTCTCCCATTTGTGGTCTACTTCCCATATATACACCGCCAATAGAAGTTTCACTTCAATAAGCTTATTTTACATAAATCCTTTATTCGCTCAATACCTTATATAGGCGTGCCCTGCTTAGAATCATATATATGTATAATACAAAAAGTTTCAAACAGTCCGAAATAACTGTTTCCGAATTATATTAAACTCGCCTAGATACACCGATGTTCAAAAAATGCGAAATATATTACATTTATCCTTTATACAAGATATTGTCCGTGTATATATATTGAACATTCAATGTCAGAATAGATATGATCACTTAAATTCAAAAAATCACCTTAGACAATGGATGAATTATTAGCAGAAGACATGAAAGATTTTAATAAGTGGAAAATAACATGTGAACGGAATGTAGAACATACAACAAATTCCAATTTAGTTGTCGACCTGCGAGAAACGAAGTTAAAGGAATAGATTTATCTAGGAAACAACGGAAGACACTCAAGTAGAATTAGGACTGGACATGGAAGATGCGTATATCTAATGCAGAAATGGGTTATAACATCTGCCACGTTCCAGTGCAGAAATTCGCGAGACAAACAATGCAGCATATATTAGAAGACTGCGGCGAATTTTTAGAATATGTTAATAAACTTATCGACGGAGCCATAGACTAGCTAACAAATTTAAAGTTATGATGGTAATTTTGTACAATTATATATAATTTACGATTATACGATAAGAAATAGAAGATGTATATATCTACTAGTATGCGTATAAACGTATTATACGACATCGTTAGTCGTTCTTTTTGTACGTTTTTTACTGTAATTTTAATTCTTAAATTTTACTTCTTAAATTTTACTTTTTATTAATAATCTTGTTACATATAAGTAGTTCTGGTATGAGAGGTGACACTACTGCTCGGTACGGATACATGATCTTCGCTTATGTGTATGTAGATTTATATATTTTATATATATATATATATATATATATATATATATATATACACAAATATACGTGGTTCTTTTTAAATTATGCGTACGCCAGTAATTTCTCTTCGTCGTTTCAACACGTCGAAAAGAAAGAGACAGATAAACGTAATAATTAAAAATGGTGTTCGATATTTTGCGCTACTCACATTCGCTAAATAACAATCCTCATCTGATAACGTAAATTTCAACGTCACCTTCTGTCTGGTATAATATATCACTTATTAAGCGTGTCGGTCGTCTATGACATTCAAACGATAACAGTTACACGTAAGATGACGGTACGACACTCACTTCCATCCGTGTCTGGTTCGCGCGTAATATCAGATACGTTAACACACTAATACGGAAAAGTAGCTAATTTATTTGTCCGAACATTTTGCGTCCTATATACGTTCCATCAACGTTGAAAGATTTGACACTGGAGTTTGTAATGAAATTTTACTAAATAAAACTCGAACATAAAAAAATCATTTATGAATAAAACACTGATATATATATATATATATATATATATATATATATATATATATATATATATATATATATAAACTCGGCGCTTCGCGCCTCGCAAGGGGGGCCCTGCCCCCCTTGACCCCCCTGGGTTTACCTTTTCTATACGAAGCAAGCTTCGTATAGTAGAAGACTAATTTGTGAAGCAATTCTTAGCCACCCACATGTTCATGAATGTAATTCTGTTGTAAAAAAATAAACAAATTTAAACACGAATGATTTTTTTATTTTATTGTACATGATCCTTTCGAAAATGAAACGCTTTTAAAAAACCCCAAAAATAAGTAACGATTTAAATAAACGTTTAACTTTTGATAACAATCGGTCGGACGCATTTCGCAACAACGTTATTATTTATACTAACCGAACAGATTAAGACGAAATAATGCCGGGTGATAGAATCTGTTATTTTTTTTTTGGCTTACGTTTATAAATGCACCTACACTTACATTCAGAACGCACACACACACATACATATATATATATATATATATATATATACATACTCAGTCACGAATATGTATGTTGTGTATACCCCACTCTTTGTAACAAGGAAGAAAGGAAGCACATATACAATGTTGCAACGGACACTAAACAACGAGTTCGGCCAGAATTCGACACCGCATTATTATTATTATCATCATCATTATTACTATTACGATTATTATTATTATTATACCAAGTATTTTAGAAGGACAATCTGGACCCGGACAAACCGACATGACTGAAAAATGTGTGCAATTTTCTCAATTTATAAGCTGGTTAGATGAGGTCAACACTCTTATTATTACCGTAACAAAATTTCGTTACAGATTTCGTTACAGATTTCGTTACAGATTTCGTTACAGATTTCGTTACAGATTTCGTTACAGATTTCGTTACAGAAAATTGGGACAAAATTTCTAATAGGGGTCGGGCTAAGAATTGCTTCACAATTAATATATATATATATATATATATAATTTAATTTTTGATGAAATTATCGAAATTGTAAATAAACCCAGAATTTTTTGTGCAACGAAATTATATCACATTTTATAAAAGATGATCTAAAAATAAAAAGATATATATTATAACGTTCTTGACTTAGTGATGGAGGAAGATTTTTTTATGATACCGTAACCCCTTGTCGTGATCCCTGAGTTGAAACGTTATGTAGACAAACGGAATCGCGTAATACTGTACTCTAATTTCGTGGTCGCAGTGTGTGTATGTTCTAAAAGGATTACCAATTATAAATATGAAACTCTTACCTAGTCTTATGATTTTATTAACTCCAAAGAGAACTAAAAATGTACGTGTAAAGCTGCCGATTACAGGAATGGAGATATTAAAATCAACTTATGTTTACTTTTAATCGAGCTTTTATTTACATTTAACTTCGAATAAATACGGATAACGAGCAAATGATTACATTTAAATACAAAATCAACATGAATAGTACGCATATAAAATCTTCTTCTTGTAAGTCCATCTCCTACCGGGGAGGTTGGTAACCATCTGACAATATATTTCTTTATCTCGTGCCGTATGAACCAGTGTAGCCGTGTCAGGCATATTAAACCAATCTTTAAGATTTTTCGTCCAGGATATTCGTCTGCGTCCTCGACACCTGCTACCTTCACATATAAAATACAAAAGGAAATTCATACATATATCTCAGAAAATAAAGCATAATAAAATTTGTACGATCCGAGATATACCGCAGATAGGACCGATGGTGATGTCGGACGATATAAGGTGCATCCTATACTGTTGTCCTGGTTTGCCTACTTCATATTTTATTATTATTATTATTATTCGGATTCCTAACAGTCTTATTTTATTCGCGGTTATTTATTTTATGTATTGCAGGTATAACTCCGTATTTAATTGACTAGAGAATTTTTTTACGTATTAATTTAAATAGTTCTATATAGATATTTTAACCTTGACCTCATATATCGCGTAACGTCTACGCCATAAAGTTAATATTTACGTACTACGCATCTACTTCATCGGTACGGATCGACTAGACTAGATTAAAACGAATATATATATATTTAACGTTACGTCTGATCGATTCTAACGACCATCACCGAATATCTGATAAAGTTAATAAACTGTCAGGTTGACGGCTTTACACGTATCTCATATCTTCGAAAATTCCCCCCTTACTATGACGGTATTTATCTACGAATATATGGTTTCGGATTTTATTCTCGTAATTGTACTGATCATTATTCTATTCGCATCTCGTGAAACTTTCGTAAATATTACAATCTGTACGTTATTAAATATATCGATTTTCGACATAATGTAGCTTTACATACCCGACACAATAATAATATTTCATTTTTAAATTTTCTTTTTATATAATTTATATTAAACCACCACTTATCTCTTAACAAGCCATAAATCTTCCCCTTTTTGTGAATTGATTTTAGATGGTAAATTTGCGAAATCAATTGATCGAAATATTTACATAGAAATATTAAATTCCGTTATTATATGTGTACGGGTAGATTACGTCATATATTCGGATGATTCGAAACCAGCTGACCGACTACGGTTAACGTAACGCAGCGAAGGTTACCAATTCACGGCTTAAATTCCGTTACTCACACAGTGGATTTGTCTCGTGTCGATATTCGTTAGACGAGAAACTATGCCGGTTCAGTTTATCATATACCTGCCATTGTGTGAGTGCGAAAAGCGACCTTTATATCTGCTGATTAAATTATGTTTTCCAGACGATACTTATCATCATTAATATTATTTTTGACGATGAAATTTCTTATCTGTTTGGATATTATTTCACTGATAACCTAAATAAGAACGGCATTGACCGTGCATTTATCTATTTTATCGTAACGCTATATTCGGAATTCAATTTATGTTACCAAAATCGACTTGTATTTATATGTCGTTGGCTATGTGTGTGTGTGTGTGAACTGAATTCCCATGTACTCGCATATCCGCGACTATCGTTATAGATTTTCCTAATACGTCGCTTAACATCTATATAGATTATTGCAGTTTTTTTCCCGATTTTATTCGATGTATTACGTTATTTAATTTTATTATAAATTTTAATTTTAGGTTTTTGGGGAATTTGGTTCTTTTATGGATGAACACCTTACAGAATACCATTTTCTAATGAATGCGACTACGACTGCTAAATAAATTTGATTATTAGATATTCACATCTATTATAATGTAATGTTGAATATATTGGAGAGTAGTGATTTTATCAATTATAAACTAAACAAAATATAACACAGTTTAATCGCTATTAAGTTTTTTTATTGCTCGAAGCTTTTCGACAATTACGCCATTTTCAAACGTACACAATAAACATTACATAATTATTGTGTACGTTTGAAAATGACGTAATTGTCGAAAAGCTTCGCGCAATAAAAAAACTTAATAGTGATTAAACTGTGTTATATTTTGTTTAATTTATATTATAATATATACATATGTTAAAATTATTACAACCACTATAACTATTATTACTTACGATCTCTATAATAGTATTAGGATTTTGATTTCGGAGTATATTTATTTTCTGGATACTTCACCGACACAACTATATATTTTTATTATTTTTTTAAGTATACTTCTATTATTATAATTATTTTATATATATATATATATTACGTTTATTATTTACGATTTTATATATAAGTATATCTCGATCGTTTCAGTATATCTATTTACACATATTAGTATTATTTATGTTCTTTTAACGTAATATGATAATTTATATACTATTCTTATTTATTCTTATTTTACTGTAATTATTATAAAATACACACGTACTTGAGATTTATCATATCTGAATTATTCTTAAAATACTATTTACAAGTTTATTCCACCATTTATATATTATATTGCTAAAAATTACTTGCTGATTTACATGTTACAAAATATTATCAATTTTTTAACATTTCCCGTTTATTCAATCGTAGATTCTACTTATGTTTTTACCCGAGTCTTTCTTTAATCATGTACGGTCCTTTGTATACCCAATTCTAATTTCTTCATTCTACTCTTCCTCTTGTTCGATAGTGGATAATTTCGTGCATATACTTCCTTCCTCGTATTCTTTTTTTGTTTTCTGAGATGTGAGTACCTTTTTTCCCCCTTTTATATTCGCCACATATTCTAATCTCTCGCATACATCGGTTAACATTTTATTATGGTTCAGAGGTACATCATCCGGCAATTGAATTATGTTAGCTAACAACCCTTGACTTATTTTTCCTGTAAGTACTGTTATAGGCGAGATCTTAGTTACCGTATGAGCCCAGTTCGTGTGTTTGTATTCACAAAAAATAAATCTTAAATATTTCGATATTTCTGAATTATATGGTTCGACTGGGTTCTCTTGAGGGAAATACAGAGGTACGTGTTTTAATTTTACATTTATCTTATCAAAATATTCTGTCCATGCCGTACTGGTAAAGATAGTTGCATTAGCGGATAGTAGCGTTTACATTTTGCCCGTAACATTTAACGAAATCGTCGATTTTACAGATAATCACTGTACTAGATCATTTTAGTAACGGATATTTGAAAAAAAGGTGTCTAACAATACCAACAACTTACCTTTTCCTCTTGACATGGGTAATGGTCCAAATATATCAACAGAAACCATATCTAGAAGATGTGTAACAGCGTGTGGTTTATATGTTAGTTTGTACCCTTAATTATCATACTTCACCTTTTTACACAATTGGCACTTGTTAACTCCTCGTTTTACTATCGATCTCACGTTATTAAAATGGCATTCTTCTTTTAAAATCTGTACCGTTTTATTTATACCTAGATGTGCAAATTCAATATGATATAGCCAGATTATTTCTCTAATCATACATCGTGGTATACACAGATTCTCCAGTAGGCCTTTTGCCCGCGTTGGTCAGTAAAAACAAACCCATCTATATACTTATAATCTTAATTTACGATCGTTCTGTAGCTTATTAATAACTATCTTCCCATTTTCATCCTTTAATATTTCCTTTCTTATTCTGGTTAACATTTCTTCTAATTTATTTTTAACTTTACCCACATTTCCTATCAATACTTCATTGTTAGCCGCTTGATTTTCACTACATAAATATCTAGATAAACTATCCGCACGCACATCTTTTTCAAATCAAACCAATCTTCTTATGAAACTGGAAAACCACAGAACGAAATAAAAGGCGCGACGAAGTAGCTATAACTAGATTACGAATAGGCCACACCCTACTTACATCGCAATACCTACTGAACAATACACCTGATCCAAAATGCCCAACATATAATACTCCAATAACGATACACCACATACTACTGGAATGTGCAAAATATGCAAATCATCGAAACCTTTACAATATATCAACCGGTTCACTAGGAGAAGTACTACAGTTCAAAAAATGAGATATATTATTAAAATTTCTCGCAGAAACCGGATTAATTAATGCCATATTATCCTTAGACGCAAATGATCTTAGTAATCGAGCGTCTGTAAATAAAAGAAAAAAAAATATATCCGCTACAACATTTTAAGGGGCCTTTTTTATATAATCCAATTCAAAATTAAACCCTTGCAGGTACAGCATCCATCTTATCAGCCAGTTCCACTTACTATTCCACAAGAACTTAAGAGACAATGATGATCCGTTTAAAGTATGGTTCTATGCCCCTCTATGAAAATTCTAAACTTTTATGTCGCATACACTATCGCTAACAATTCTTTCTCCGTACAGAAGTAATGTCTTTCAAATTTATTCAGCAAACGTGATCTAAACATTATAGGTGGGGGATGTAATCCATCATATTGATATAATTCTCCCCCTATACCGATGTCAGAGATATCTGTACGTATTAAGAAAGGTTTTGTACGATCCGGCATTTGTAAATAGATATTCTCCGCAAACCTTTTTTTAAATTGTTCAAATGCATCATGTTGTTCCTTTGCATAATCCTAAAAATCTCTGTACGTCTCTCTTGGTCTTTGGGGGTTTAAAGTTTTTTATGAAATCAATTTTTTCAGTTTTTGCATCGATATACCATTAATACTTATCCTAAAAAATTGATTTTCGGAACACCAAATTCAGATTTTCTTGTACTAATAGCCGATTCCAATTTGCTCAAGACTAAATTTATATGCTGTATATGCTCTTCCTCCGTTTTTGATATGATGCATACATCGTCGACATAGTTAATAGTAATTACGAAGGACGCTGTACTAACTGATAGACCAAACGGTACAACAGTGAATTCATAATTTTTTCGGTTTTATCCGATGGCAAATTTCTATAGCAAAAATTAATCTCAGGAAAGCGGGCGTGTCTTAAGTTCGATAGCAACTGCAGTATGACGTCATTTCGACGAATTTGGTTTTATCCGATGGCAAATTTCAGGAAAAATATATATAAATTAACGATATTTTTGTTTTATGTAGACTTCCCACTTGCGGAGCCCATTCAAAGGGCGGGTTTGGCGAATTTTAGTCGGATTTGGGTGAAACTTTTTTTGTTTTACTCGTCAGAGGCCCTGTACTATTTGAACGGTATTTAATCACAATTAAACCCCAACAGCTTCCCAAAAATAGGCACTACCCCCGTTGGGTAGCAACCCCCCTTGAGTAGCAGAGGCGGATAGAACCCCTAGTTTTTTCCTTCAAACGTAAATGCGGTATATTTCCACGACCTTTCTTCTGGAGGAACTTGTAAGAAACTAGCGACTAAATGTATAGAACTCATGAACTCGAATATGTTTATATACTAATAGAGTGACGCAAAGAAAGGTTTTTTTCGCTTTTACAGGTGAAATAAATTTTTCCACGTCCACTTTAAATTTTGAAAACACCTCGTTGGCACTAAATTGGAACCTTTACTAATCAATATTCTCTAAGCTGCAATACTACTAGATATTGCAAAATCGTGCGACACTAACGGTTGAAAAACAACCCGCTAAATTGCATACAGTCTAACCACTCGTCGCTTTCAGTCACGTGTGAAATTTTGACAAAAAATTATAAATCTTATACAAGCTATTTATTATATAACGCTGCTTTTCCAGATGACTCTAAACGATTTTCGTACATAAATATAATTATAATTGGGATATTTCATGATTAACTAGCAAATACATATAATTTTGTTAGTATTAAAATTTCATGTATCTTATAGTGGACATCGTATTATTGAAATTATTAGAAAGAACTTGTGATAAATATGGCATTACAATTAATACTAAGAAAACCAAAGTAACGGTGACAACAGATGAAAGTAAACCAAAGATAATATACTAAGTAATGGGGAATTAGAAGTAGTGAACAAGTACAGATACCTCGGTGCGTGGCTAAACAAAGCCGAAGATTCAAATGAAGAAATTAAATGCAGGATAGGACAGGCAAGAGTAGAATTTATGAAAATGAAAAAAAAACACTAATATCGCATAGTCTCTTAAAGTAAGACTCAGAGTTTTAAAATGCTACGTATGGTCAGTGTTGCTTGCGGAACATGGAGACGCTGAAGGCTAAAATAATAAAAACTATAGAAGCCTTCGAAATGTGGTGTTACCGTCGTATCATATCGTGGACAATAGAGAAGAAGAATAACGAAGTATCGGACATATTGAAAAAGGATAAAGAATTGTTGAATCAAGCGAAGGAAAACAGTGTAGACACATATTAAGAGGGCCAAAGTATGTACTGTCGCAGACCATAATCGTGGGGGGAAAAAAGAGTAAGTAGAAGAACGATTACTTGGCTGGATAATATCCGAAAATGGTCGTCGATGAAGGTAATTGTTTCATAAAGCCAAAGACCGAAAATGATATCAATAAATTGTCGCCATAGTTGCTTCCAACGATTGAGAACAGTCAATTGGACAAAAGAAGAAAAAGATAGTGGACATGGTGACTGAATGGGTTAAGATATTTCGTTCGTTTTTATATGTGTGATCTTACACGAGCGCGAGACTAAGACAAAAACAAAAGCGCACGCAGACGCCTTTAACTTAACCACGGTATTGAACGTTTCTATCATGATTATATAACTCTAAAAATTTGGATAAAACTGCGTATAATAATAATAATAATAATAATAGTAATTATTATTATTATAAATATTCGGTGATAATAATAACAATAGTACATAATTATTAGATACGTGCACTGCTTAGAAAATATTGTGCGACAGAAACTAAGACGTAGAATATATCGAACTATCACAAAATAAACAGGTACCTCTTTGCTACTAGGTTAGTATCTTATTTATTTTTGTTTTGTGTCCATAAATTAGGTATAAAACGTGGCATGTAATTTAATTTGCTTTCCCGCCATATAATAAAAACAACATGATGTTTGTGTTTTATAGGAATACAATAAGTAAAATTTAATTGGTGTACATACATCCATATATACAGGCAAACTTATATATATATATTTATTATATATATATATATATTTTTATTATATATATATATATATATATATATATATATATATATATATATATATATATATACAAACGAATAAAACCAAAAATTATTAATATATAAATTCATAGGTTTTCAAACCTGGTTTTATAAGAATAAAGTAATTCGAGACGTTATATATGTGTTTGTTTGTATTTAGGTATTGAGAATTTCTTTTACGAACAGATTTTAAAAACGTGAATAAAATGACAGGAATACAACCTATTATATGATATATATAAAATAAGTTTTTACAAGGTTTCTCTTATATTAAATCTGTATTTCTATATATTAGAACCCTTTATAAATAAGTATCTACTGTTGGGCTTCTTCGTAATAGGGCAACCAAGAAATAGACTAAATATTTTACATCGACATTTTTTATTAATAAACGATAGGTTAAATATAAAAAGAAAAAAGTACGATGGCAAGCAGGGGTTAAAATATATTACTTCTTTATACACCACAGCTACATTCTCAAGACAACGAATGTATACTTGTGGAAATTGCAAGGATTATTGGTAAACCATATATATATATATATATATATTTTAGAGAATAATCATTTTCCTTCTACTTAAATGTTACACTGACGGCGGGTCATACGCTATATATGGATCGTGTGCTGAGCTATTAGCAATTGCTAATCGCTGTAAATGCAATAATGTTCGACAATAATCTGAATACAATTTTTACTCTGTCTATACAAGTTTCCTATCGACTGATTCGTTTTATTAATGCACGTACGTTTCTGTTATTTTTGTCATTGTTGTTAGGTTTTCACGTTACACATAATAACCGATCCTTAATAACTCTATTGTATTCTCCCAGTTTATACGGTTTATTATATTATTTCGGTTACTTCTAGTTAGTGCATCGACCGAATCCTTCCTATAAAGTTCGACGTGTTCTGCAATTAGCTTAAAAAGGTAGCATTTTTTTTTAATATTTACTAGTATTGCTTAATTTTTGTTTCTAAATTACTAGTAATATTTTTCCAAGTATAAATATACATGTTGTATGTACGCGTGCCGAAGTAGTTCGGGTTGCACAGGAGCTGGCAGTAGATTTATTAAATCATGCCAATGGGCCTCGCAGATTGAAATATCACACACCCCTAGATCTTCTCCACCAGTTTAAATGATTGGAGATGTAGTTCGGAGTGTCATTGTTGAATGACAGCTCCCATCCTGTCATAACTTTACATCCCCCCTTGCTTATTGGCTACATCATCCAGGTTGCAATTTATATATGTATGTATATAAATAAATTCTAAATCAAGCGAAAGCGTTGCACGTATCAAGCGTCAAATTAATAAAACAAATATTGACCGTAATACGTTTGAAAAGAAAATGGTGTTATTCGAATGGACTACGACGGCATAACTAAAAGACTTAGCAGCCTGCGGTGTAAAAATGTTCTTACAACAGATTTGAAAAAGTCAGAACAAAAGATATTATTATGGTCTGAGAAGAAAAAGTATTAATTAGAAATAATTTCAATGGTAAAAAAAATACTGCAAAATATGTTAATTTATAAGGATTTAGCCGCAGCTATCGTATTGAGTTAACCTCCGGCATAATCGTCACAGCGTAAATTAAAAGATAGTATTAGTCATAAATATAAAAGAAAGGCTGATATTCAGCAATGAGGGAGTCAAGAATTACATATACATATAACAAAATATTATTTTTTCCCATATTCGTATCTAGCATTGCAACACTATAATCTTCTAGATACTTTCTCAAACAATATGGTTGGGTTGTAGAGAATGTAAAGGATATTAATTTCATTGTTTGGAATTATATATAATCGTTCTTCTTTACAACGTTCTTATAGAGATAATACCAGAGGGTGGCGCGTAAAGACTTCATCGAATTTAAAAGTCGAATTATAACGGAACGATATTCGCGAACGAGAAAATATTGTTATATAATACATAGCCTCGACAATATCACCCGAAGCGAATAAATCAGTTTAAAAATTTAACAATTTATTTTGTGAAAAATGTTGAGCAAATAACACTTAAGAATAATTTACAAACGTATAGAACACATGTGCAGACATACAAACGTACAGGTGGACCTTTACAAATACGATGTAATAATGTAGCACGATTAAAATTTAAGTAGTTTTCTTGACCACGTCTCTTTATGTGCGTATTCTACGTATGTGTACACGATCAGAAGCGTCGTATTGACTGTGTATCAGTGTGAGACGCACATTTTTATCTCTGGTTTTTCTTTGTTACGATCACTTCGCCATCACTTTCTGACTGGTAATCTAAAATAAACGGTCAGGATGGAAATAAAGTAACCGTGCACCACTGAAACAAGCAACCAATAAAGAACAATTTTTATACACATTACACGAAAAAATGATTAACATATAAGAACACACCACACACACATATATATATATATACACGATTACCTCTAAATTTCGTGCTTAACGAGTTGTGTTAAGTCTTAATATAATATTGCAATTTTAGAGGTTAACCATTTATTTCAAATATTTATTAAACCGACTAATCTGAAAAGTGATTATAAACGCTTCATTAACACCGGACGAATATCTTTTTCGCAGTTGAAAAAATTATACGATATTCGCACACCAGGTATTGTTTTACGAAAATTGGATTAATAAAATTTCTCAGTTCTGGTCAAAAATTGCAGTTTTATTTATAATTGAAAATTTTTTGTCCGACAAAATACTTGCAACGAGCGTCAAATTGTTACATTTACTCTCGATTAATACATCCGTAAAAAAATACGTTTTAAAGCACTCGAATCATTTTTATAAGTAATAAATTTCGTATCGGGAAGTAAACACACTGATTCAACTGACCGGTTTAATGTGTCTGCACCCTTATGGAAAATATAGTCGTGTTGATTAAAGACAGAAATGGATGGAAAAATCCACACATCAAATTCCTACCTAATCACGGAGTAAATATCTAATAAAAGAAAGTAAGTGGTGCATTTTATACATACACACTTACACATCCTCTCATGTCAGTGACTAAATAGTGTGTTCGCACCCTTGTGGGAAAATATAGTCATGTTGATTAAAGACAGAAATGAATGGAAAAATCCGCACGTCAAATCCCTACCTAATCACCAAGTAAATATCTAATAAAAGAAAGTAAGTTGTGCGGTTATACACACACATGTCAGTGACTAAACTGTTAAGAAGCTCTTGATTTCTGGTCAGCTCGTAACTTCATAAATTCGCGTTCAACGCCGTGGCCCATCATCATCGACCTCTTTTACCCGGATTCTTCTGTGCTACATCAAACGTTAGTAATATATCCTGTATTACTTTACGTTCTATTTCTTCTGAGGCTTGTATCACTAGGTAGATAACCTCTTCACGTTATTTATCCTTCGTATATATCAAAATTACTGAATAGTCCAGAACAACTACTTGTAATTATTTCAAAAAAAGGAAAAAAAACCTTCTCTAACTAATAATCCTTAAAAATTTAGGTACTTTTCTCTATTACTTATTTTATCCGTCCAAGTTTATTTTCACCCATATACCCACGTAACGGCATCTTGAGAGCTGTTTGACAAAACCTTTACATTTCTGAAAGAAAGAACATTATCTCCCAGACGTAACATCTGACAAAACGCAGGTTTATCTATCCACTTATAAGAACAGTCCTAAATTTTATGGTTGCGTTGCCACGCTCCGTCTATTATGCATCTGACTTCTTCATAAATATATACAATGTGAAGTAGCATAGCACTCGGTGATTTTTAAACAAACAACAAAAAAGTAGTTAAAATCTTTTAATTTTGTAATAAAATGTACAAAGCTTCAATTTGGCTTTTTTGTTGTCTAATACAACACAAAAATTTTACCGAATGAGCGTTGTTCATTGCGTTTTAATCTTTGTAAATTAGGTAAGCGAACAGATCTTAATTAACATTATATATATATATAATGTCTGTTAAAATTCTGTTCAATTGTTCGGAATTTGTACTATATAATAAATACATTAGATTAACATTCAGTGTAAATTTTTAAAATATCTATAATATTGTCTATATCAAATACTTTACCCTAATTATACGAGATACGATATACATCCTAACAAAGATAAATATATACATATATATATATATATATATATATATATATAAAATAATTTTCTGATAATTATAATAACGTGTGAAATATTTAAAATGAAATAACATAATACAGACCTATAATTACATAAATATCATTATAACAATCCAGAAACCCGAATACTTTCATAATCCATCACCTTTTGCAGTTAAATTTAGAATTGATTTTTTTTCTTTAATGTATCATCAACAAGTTGAACAAAATCTTCCTATTTACTAATATCCATTTTGTTGGTAATTCTTTTATTATACATATATTTTTTTTTTTATGCAGGCTTCATTACAATAAATAAATGCTTACGATTGTTTAAATAAAATATTGTCCCCTCTCCCAATGATCAACATCCAAAGAAAAATACGTTTTATATTTTATGACACGCGACAGGTGTCATTTACTTTAAATTTCACACACACGCGCGCGTACAAGTAGCTAAATTAATTCATAAATATATACACAGATGTATACACATACATGCTGTATAAAAAAATATATATACATATGTATATATATATATAGTATATAGTATATATACACTTACAAGAAAACGGATATACATATATTTTGCGTCAACAGACGAACTATAAAGGAATAATTAATATCCTATTGATCTATCAAGGCCATCTCGCTTGATATTAATGTTCTTGCGCTAATGTAAGTAAATGTTTCTGATAAGATTTTTCCCGGGCTACTAATATATTAAATTCTATTTAATTTAAAATTTAATTTTTCCCCCGAATTTTAATCGTGTCGGCTGTTGATAACGCTGCACCGAATTCCCCAGTAATTTCATGTTATTTAGTAACGAAACGGGAGTCGCTTAAACAATTATGATAAAATACTAAATAGATGGTCATTAACCGTCACACAGATAAATAAAATATCGATTACCTTAATTCAGTATTATAGTTATATACTTTATGTTATCCGGTATTGTTCTTTGGGACTTTTTCTTGAAGTACAACCGTGAATTCGAGCCATTTCAAATGTACACTAGTAGCGTACAAGGCAATTATAATATGACGCTGGTGCAGATAGACACACACACCCGGGAGAACTGATTGTAGTCGCTTTGTTGTCAGGATACAATGCAGCCCGGTGTGTTATTGTAGTGTACTATATTGTTGACCAGCACGCATATGATGTTGCGCGTGGAGATTCTTTTATTTGTGAGGCCGTTATTGATAGCCACTCGTATAATTAAAAGACCTTTTATTTTCATTTATTATTACCAGTTATACCCGCTTCTGGCTTTACGCTATCCGGTATATTTAATCTCGGTCCTGTTCGTTTCATTTTGCCTGCTACTTTTTCTGCGAGGACAACTGTGAATGTACTCGATTGTCATACATGTCCAATCCACTTCAAACTACTTCTTCTGTGCGGGTATTGCGCGTAAGATTACCCTGCTTTGTTCCGATCTTATTTTATAGATGCTTTTATTTCGCGACTTTAAGATTAGTAATAAAATTAAGATGCGTCCCGAGAAGACTCGTTATTGCTGATAGTAGTAAATCGCGGAAAATTAAAGGTCAAAGGAAGCCCGAAAGGAGGAAAATCGATATTGAATGGAAAACATTAATCAACGTCGATACGTTTACAAAAGATACGAACGGAAGAAGAGAATTGAAGCGGATAAGTGCAAAGACTTCTACAGAACTTGACGGCCATTGTCCTGTTTAGGGGATGGCGGAGAGGAAAAAGTGTTACAAAGAAAATGTTTTATTTTTGTTCTATTCGACGCGATTAAACGTATTTTCCCGCCATGTAGACATAGTTTTGTAAGGTTAATGTTACATATTTTATAATTCTTAATTCGTTAAAATAGTAATAATTAAAACGTTATTTAAATAAACGTTTATTTAATACCTGTGAAAATTGCCACCGCTACGAGTACACCGATCTCTACAATCGATTCCGGATATTCGTCATCTCTGGTACCGTGCAGAATACCGTCTGCAAGCGATTTTGTCGTACAGACGCATAAAAGACACGCCCAAGTTATCAACGGGAAAACCATTTTATTACGATCCTACGGACGATATACATATAGACGAATTACCGATTGTATATATATTCATTTAGTACAAAGGTGTTCTGCAATGGATACTCAACTTTAATTCTTACATCATGTCTTTATCCTTTTCAATCTACGTGTCTGTTGAATAAGCCTATTTTGCTAGCTGATTCGGATTTATATGTTTCATCGTATATCCTTGTTACATCTTTCACAGTTTCTATTTTTAGGTCTCTATATACGTCATCATTTCTAATATACCAAGGTGTCATGTGGACAATTTCAATTTTAGAAATATTTGAATTGGATGCCGTACACCATGAATACCATACAGCCATACTAAAAGATAGGTTTGTACAGTAGTAATGTATTTTGTATGTGTATAATGGTGATTTTCCACGAATAAGCCGGTGGTATTTACGAAATTTAACGTCTAATTTCGCTTTATATTAATATATGTTTACTAAGTTTTATCTAGGTGCATCCCCCTAGGCACTTTATACAATCAGTGGCTTGCATCACCCTCGACAGTAATTTATTCTGCATTTTGTAAACAGTATATAATGTTTGTTTCATTAAGACTTATCTGCCATTTCATAATATAGAACGTTCTAACTTAATTCTAAAGGTTCGCGATGTTCGTTCGCGTTGTATTCGGGTAACCTGTAGACCTCGATTTTTCGAATAAATGAAAAAATAAAAACTAGCCGCCAGATAAAACGGTGATGAAAATACGAAGGAGCGATGAAGGAATTATTATTAAGCTACACGGTAGCTGAGGAAAACTCGGTTAAAACGGTTTATAACGAGTATCTAACATCATAAAGAAGATCATGTAATAATGGAATGTAACGATGGATCTGGTTGACCACGAAATGTGTCAATTCTAATTATACCGAAAAAAAAAAATCGTGAAAATCATCTGTAGTTATCTAAAAAGCAGCATTATATAACGAACAGCCTGTATAAGATTTATAATTTTATGTCAAAATATCACGTGTGACTGAAAGGTTTAATACAATCGTCTACTGTTCTATCGGATGAATTTATTACTTCTGAAACGTATAAATTTCAAAGCGAACAATTCGTGATGACGCTGTTTTTTATGCATGTTTTTGAATTAAGTTACCTACCCGCTGTTTCAAAAGAACTATATAGAAATGGTTCGAATTCTGTTAGCGCTGCCCCAACAAAAGCGATGAATTATTGTATAATTTCTGTTTATCGACGATGAATGTTTTAAAAACATAGATCCAATATGACATACATGTTACTGAAAGAAATCGGATATTTGCTAACGTTTTCATGAAAATTTTAGACAGTCTAAAAAAGGCGTTTTGTGTTTTGAGGTTGTCGATTACGTCGCTTAATATAAGTAATCTATCTATATATGTATCTTTTAAATTTTTTTATTACAGGATTCACAGTGTACATATATCATTGTTGAGTGGAGTTTTCGATTTCCCCAAAGGAATTTATCAAAATTATCGGCTCGATCCTACATATTGGCAAAGTGGTTTTTCTGCTGCGTTAACGATCGATTAATTGCGTAAAACGATTTCTTGGTAATGATAATAGTTTGTGTATAATTTTTTTTTTGCCTTCTAAATGAACGTAGAGGTTATCAGGTCGTTTGTAATGTTATAGTTTTATTTTTATTACTTCGCACGTTTTTTATAACTTCCCCCACAACCATACTAGTATATTTTTTTTGTTATAGTAGACAGTTAAAATTCAATTGTCGACGGGGTAGTGTGTAATTTAATACAAAGGTTGTAGCATAGGATATAACATTAGAATAAAGAAAAAAGTGTACCTAAAAACTGGCGCACTTCTTAGACTAAAAGAGACCACCTTTATATATATATATATATATATATATATATATATGTAATATATATACACGATATGTATTATCGCGTCTTTCGGGTTAATGTTATCGCATTTAATTCATATTCGTTAAATAATTCGGTTTCGTATCAGCCAGTAGATAACGAAGAATATCTATATTAGGTAAGATTACTTTATTACCATTCTATTATTATATATTATAAATTAATCAATATATCGTATTTAGTAAAATCGAAAATGAACGAAGAACACTTTAAGTAGTTATTTGAGGCTATTAATAATTCAAAAAAAGAGTTAATGGATGAAATAAAATCAATTAAAAATGAATTAAACATATTAAATTTGCAAAATCAAGCGAAGGATTCAGAAATTTTAAATTTAAAAGAAAGAATAAATAATCTCGAAAAAAATGCGAAAAGGAAGAATATTGTTGTATATGGAATTAAGGATGATGAGACTTTAGAATCAACATAAGATGCCGTTCTTGATATTATAAATAAGTGCAATATAAAATGTAGTTTAAAATATATCGATTTTATAAGAAAAATAGGAAATCAGCAATCGAAAACAAGACCGGTGGTCGTATCTTTTTGTTCGCAACTTGTAAAAATGGAAGTTATGAAAAATAAAAAGAGACTTAAAGGTTCAAAAATTTTTATCGCCAACGATCGGTCAAAAGAAAAAATAGAAAAGGAGAAACCTTTAATACCTTTGATGAAAAATTTTAGGAAGGAAGGTAAACATGCAATTATAAAAAGCGGTGTCTTATTTGTAAACCATATAAAATATGAATCTAAAGACAATGTGGAAGTTACTACGGTTGCAAATAATCATCAACAGGGTAATGCAGTTGAAGTTTTTAAAAGAGAAACCAGGAAAACCTCCAAAAGTACAGATAAAAGTAAAAGCAAGTAGCATAAAATGCCTCCCACTCAACGGTCATTTACTTATTACACGAAAAAACTAAAATATATTTCTGGTCTGCCAATAGGATTGGTCCCCATGGCAGGCTGTAAAGACCAAACCCCACCCTCGATTAGGTGCAATCAGACTCTTAAAGAATTAAAAAAGTTTTCCATTGTTCAGCTCCTTTCAAATGAGCGCTTGCCTTTCTCCATGAGTTTTTTTGAATTTAATATCATGTCTCCCTTTCCGCCGAGCAAGCCAAAGCTGCAAAGTCTTCATAACCCATTTTTTTCGCAAACTCTTCAGATTTTAATTTCAACATTGGCCCACTGACATGAACACCTCTTTGTGTTACTATGCTAAACCATAAATTAAGAGCTGGTTTTTCCTTCTCTTTTTTTTTTTGTTTCCTTTCCACCACCTAACTGCCCTTTTCAGTACTACTCAATTTTTTATGTAAATTCTGTTTATCTGTTTTTAAACGGGAGACGGTGTTTTGGAGACGCCCATGATTTTTGCTAACTCCCGAATAGGCATATTGAAAGGTTGAATTTCGATTTGTCTAAAATAGAAATTTTTCCTTTAATGATAAACATTTACGCGACATTTTATTCATACAAAAAATTCACCAGAACTAAAAAAAGAAAAGAAAATTTTCGTAAGGAAAAAAAATAAAACCGCACGACGCACTACAGTTTTTTGCAGAACTAAACTAAGAACATAACGAGCTATCGGAGAGAGCATAATTAATAAAGGAACAGAGCAAAAAACAGTATAGCGTCAATGAGAGAATGTCAACACAAGGACATTTCAAACAAAATGAAGAAAAAACAAAAATGTTCACGTAAACAAAAAACGAATTGTAAAAATGACTAAAATATTTAAGTGATTTTTATTCAATTTTTGTTTATGTGAACATTTTTGTTTTAGGATGGGAAGTGTCATTTTATAACTCGGCTCGCGTTTCGCCCGTCTCACTATTTATTGCCTAAGTCTATTTATTAATCTTTGTCCCTTATAACCGACGCGTTGTACCACTAAAGCGAACTAAAACAACCTTAATTTCATTCGTTTGTTTCGGGGTTTTGCTGATTGTCCCTGATAAACGGCTGTCCCTTTTATCCGGCGTCCCTTAAAAGCGACTTTGACTATATATTTATATCACCCAAACGTGGGAATACACACACAAAACACACACACACACACATATGGGTGATATAAAGAATTTACTACTGCCAATCCCTTCCCACTAATAGCGTTAATAATACATAGCGTTAGAAATCTAATAGGGTTAATAATACTTAGCGTCAGAAATGAAATATATATATATATCCAATATATCCATCACTTTTGTCGATGAAAAAATAATAGGTTTCTGTTACCTATTACTATATCATCATCGGTAGAATATTATGACCTCAATTTATGGATAACAATTTTATATTTGTATCCATTTTAATATATATTTATGGATGATAATTTCATATTTGTATCCATTTTAATATATATTTATGGATGACAATTTTATATTTGTATCCATTTTATCGATAAAAAAAATCTGGTACATAATAACCGAGTCATTTTTAACTTAATGTTGATGTATTGGAGAGTAGTGATTTTTAACTTAACTCACGTTATAAATTCCGTACAGCCCGTTAGCCGAATATAAAACGCCGAGAGCACTGAGCACTAGCATCGGTATGCCTATTGTAAAAAACAATTTAAAATGAAAATAATATTGAAATAGATACGAATAACACATTATAAATAATAAAGATATATATATAATATATATCTTAATACATATAAATTACGTGTCACATTGTTTGTCCGTGATGGACTCTTAAACTACTTAACCGATTTTAATCAAATTTGGACACCGTATGCAGTTTGATCCAACTTGAAAGATAGGATAGTTTACATCTCAATTTATAGTCGCAATGGAGGTTTGGGGGAGTCACATTTTCAAATTTAGATTTTTGAAAAATGTTGTAAGAACCGATTTCATAGGTAACGGTATGATAAGTTCAAAGCAAAAACCGTTTTCAAATACGATCGATAGGTTTTGAGTTACGAATTTTTCAAAATTGCCGACTTGCCACATTTGGCAGGGCGTAGCATGGGTAGTAAAAATTTTTAAACGATTATAACGGTTGAATATGCGTTTTCTATATAAGATCTATCGTATAAAGCGAAAACCGCGAAAAAAAATTTAAATTGAACCCGAAAATTTCAAAGGTTACCTTCGATTTCTTCGCAATAATTCGCGAACGATTCGAAATTTGTAAGAATTATTTAAACGAAACTATGGTAGTCGCGTATTTTTATGGCAAATACTCGCCGAGAAAATGGAGGTTAAAAGGTTTTGGGGATTTTGGGCCCGTTTTGAGGCCCCTATTATGGGTAGGACGTTCGGGTTGGGCTCAAAAGAAAGTAGACATAAAGGTCGATCATTTACGTTATTATATAAATGTTACCAAAATTAGTCGGTAACGAGAAATCGCGAGTTGAAAATTTAATTTTCGATTTTTAAAAATTCTGCCAGCGTTTTTTGGTCGGTCGATTCTACAATGCATTTAGCATCAATGTTAATTATATATCTATATATCGTTATATATATATATATATATATATATATATATAGCGAATTTGTTTTCGACTATAAATCGCTTACGTTTAGAGATACGAAAAAAATTGTTATTACCTTCGATCGTCATAAAAAACTTATTAAACCAAGTCGTCGTCAAAATTCAAAAAAATTTCACAGTTGTTGGGGGAGGGGGTTTACTCATTAAATTTCGATTTTGGAAAAATTTCTATAGAATCGATTTCAGAGATATTAAAATGACGAATTTGAAACAGAAAACCGTTTTTCGTTACGATCGATAGATCTCAAGCTACGAATTTTTGAAAATCGCTGACCTGCCACCTTTGGCAAGGCATAGCGAGCGACGTAAATATTTTTAAATGATTCCGACTTTACAAGAAGTCATTACTATATAAGATTTAATATATATATATATATATATATATATATATATAGATTTCGCTGGCAGGGATAACTCCATCAAAAATCGTCGGATTTTACCAAACCTTTTTTTTTTTTATTCGTAATCGTCAATATATACATTATATATATATATATATATATATATATATATATATATATATATATATATATATATATATATATGCGTACGCCATTATCATGTAGCCCAAAAAATATGATCGATCTTTTTCATTATATCTTTATATATATAACTCTTCTGTGCGTGTGTATGTCATCGAACTCCTTCTAAAAGGCTAGACTGATTTTAATGAAATTTTTTGTTTGTCTTCAGGTGGATTCGAGAATGATTTAGATTTACAATTCGGTCTAATTTAAATTGTTTATTCCTACGAATTTTTAAAAATTGCCGACTTGCCACCTTGGCAGGGCATAGCGCCCGACGTAAATATTTTAAAACGATTCCACCTCTTGAAATAGCAGTTTCTATATAAGATCTAAAAGATCGCGAAAACAAAATTCAAACAAATCAAAATTTTTATAAAGGGGAGGGGACATCTTGCAATTTTTTCAGCAATAAATCGCGAACGATAAATCGGTGAAAATAGTTTAAACAAAAGTTATGTAGCATTGATGTAAGCGTCTAACGATAGTATAATCGTATTTTTACACCAAATACCCACCAAGAAAATTGGGGTGAGTTTAAATTTGATTTTCGATTTTTAAACATTTTTCGACCGATTTTTCATAGGCCGATTCTACAATGCTTTTAGCAAGGTATATATATATATGTATGTATATAAAATACGATTAGCCCTCCCTTACACGGCGAACTTTGTATAGTAATGTAGGGAAAGCTGAACTTCTTGCTTCTGAATACTGCAAAGCTCATACACGTAATAGCAATATGTCTTCCAGTTATCAGGTAAACAAAGTTCATATGGCTGTCAAAAAATATCTGAAAGAAAATAAAAATACTCGTATTGTCGATTATGTCGGTCCTAAGGAAGTCTCTGCCGCTATAAAAGCCATCAAATCTAAAAATTCTGTTGGCATTGATAATATCTCCACTATCGTCATAAAAAAATCTTCCACTGAAAGCAGTAGTCAAATTTTCGAATTTATTAAACGCAATGTTTAAATGTGGGCATTATCCTTCAAAATGGAAAGTAGCAAAAATTGTCACTCTCCCTAAACCCGGTAAACATGCTTCCATAACTAGCAACATTCGCCCTATAAGCTTATTAAGTAATTTGAGCAAAATCGCAGAAAAAATTATTTTGTCTAGATTACATTTTCACTCTGAACAATACAAACTATTACCTGACATTCAGTTTGGGTTTCGCCCAAGATATTCTACTACGCAACAAATATCTAGAATAATAGAATTTGTCAATCATAATTTTAATTGTAATAAACATACTGGTTTAGTTTTACTTGATGTTGCTAAAGCATTCGACACAACTTGATGTAAAGGTATCACGTATAAAATGATACAGTGTAAATTTCCTATTTATTTGGTATTTTTAATTCATAGTTATTTAAGTAATAGAACACTTTATGTAATGGTAGATGATTCGAAATCGATTATGAAAACTTGTGCCGCAGGTGTTCCACAAGGTAGTATTTTAGGTCCGTTTTTATTCACATTGTTTCTCTATGATTTCCCAAAATTGACAAATATGCAAGTTGCTTTATACGCTGATGATACAGCAATATTTTGCATCTCTTACAAACCAACTGCTATTAAAAATCAATTAGAAAACGGTGTACGTCGCGTTTTAAAGTATTATCGCAAATGGCAAATCGAAATAAACGCATTAAAAACTGAGGCCATCTTTTTCACTCGTCGTCGACCAATTTTGCCATCTGAACTTCTAGTAGATGATAAAGTTATACATTAGTCGGATAGTATACGTTATTTGGGAGTTTTATTAGATAAACGATTAACCTTCTCGGCGCATGTAAATTACGCAGCTCTAAAAACAAATAAAGCAGTAAGTACAGTGTATGCGTTATTTAATCGTAAATCGTACCTTAACGTTAATAATAAGCTCATCATTTATAAAGCACTTATTCGTCCTGTGATGATTTATGCTTATCCCGCCTGGTCTTCTATCTCGAAGGCGAGCTTTAATAAATTGCAGTTAGTACAAAATAGGTGTTTAAGATGCGTATTAAGTGCCCCAAGGTATGCCAGAATAGTGGACATGCATGAGATATTAAGTATACCCTTTATTCGGGATTATATTCTTACTATAACTCGTAAGTTCTGCGATAATTGTGTATTGCATGAAAATCAGCACATCTCAATGATCGGAAATTACGATTCCAGGCAGCTACAGTTTATGTGCACAAAGTATAAGCATAGACGGCTTAAACATAATTTACTGTAAATGATTAATATTTAATGTATCTGTGTATATGTGTATATGCATGTGTGTGTATGTATGTATATGTGTATTATATTATATATCTTTATAATTGTTATTATATCGAATAATATTCCTTTTTGTATCCTTAATGTGATACAAAGCGTTTTATGGAGTGGGTTTTTTTTTCAAATTTTTTCCCGCGTTTTATATATTTATATCTGTAATCTAGTAAATATACTATAAGATTTATTACAAAAAGAATTTTGTTTATTAGCGGTAAGGATATTATAATTCCGGTACGCGTTATTTTGTACTTTTGTACTTTTAATGAATTTATGTCAATAAATAAATTTCTTCTTCTTCTTCTTCTTCGTATCGCCCAAGAATGAATAAAAAGTTCGCCGGGTCAGCTAGTATATATATATAATATATAATTATATATATCGACATCATCATTTCTGTCCGTTGTCTTACAGAAGGACATGGTGATATCATCTATTATTAGGAAAGTTTGATAGTATGGAATGTAGTTCTTCACCATAATACTCTATTAAATTCCGTCTGAAACGCCTCTGAAGGAGTACACCAGGTTTGATCAATCCACTTCCCTATAGACGATTACCATTTACCATCCACCACAGGTGTATTTCATATCATCACCGTCATTGTATTGTTCGTTGCCGAACGTCGTGACTACCCCGTTGTAAGTATATTTTTACGTACAAAAAGTCGACTAGAATTCAAGGCACTAATTATATGCAACATAGGTGCGTGTGCATATGATGTTATACTCACTTCTCCGTAATAATTAAGGATTACGGAATGATGAAAAATTATAAACTTTTTTTATGACACGAATTGGTTCCGAACCTCCGGCCGTCGACAGTAGCAAATACGCGATTGCATTTTACATACTCGAACATATGCTTAAATCATTCGCATTTCCTTTATGTAGTTCAACTTCTGAGGGTTTATGTATCTTTAAAATTTTGAAATTTTCATCTCGCTTCCATTCCCTTTCTTTCTGTCAATACTTAATTTTATCCGATTCCTTCAGTTTCGTTTTTGCATTAAAACATTCACCTTCCAAATGCACTTCCGAACAGATATTCTTGACAACGGAATTACCACTTATATTGTAGCGATATCGCCGTCTCATACCTCTGAATTCAAGGAGACTTGAAATTTGCGATAAATATACAAGTTTTATTTCTCGTTTTAAAGAAAAATATAACAATCGATTAACGCGTCTAGTTAAAAATATTACTTCACCATACATTGTGGATGGCGAGGCGTGAAACATGTATAATGTTAACGTCATTCATCAACACCGATATAAACGAGCAACAAAACACCATGCCGTACATATCACAGCATTCTTGCTTCATATTCGTTAGATCCATCCTTCCATACGAAGAATGGAAACTGCGTATCGAAAACACATACTCGCATGTCATTCTCAACACTATATTGCACATTATATACGCTTAAAAATTCCTGCTATTAATGAACGAAAAATTAATTTTTAACAAATTCTCAAACAATCAAAACTAGCTAGCTGACCCGGCGAACTTCGTATCGCTACCGAACCAATAAATGAATTAACTTATTAGCCGAATTATATAAAACACAAATACTGATTATGAATTAGGAATTTTAAGAAAAAATTAAAAAAAAAATTTGTAAAGAATTTAAAAGATACGCCGATAATTTTTAATTTTTGTAGACATATCGAACTTAATAAATAAATTATATTTAATTCAGCTAATAAGTTAATACATTTATTGATTCTGAGGCGATATTAAGTTTGCCGGGTAAAGGAATGCTAAAATCGTGTTATATATATATACATTACCTAATGCCTAGTGTATATCCAAGATATGTCACATTCCTATGCTAAAAGCATTGTAGAATCGGCCGACCGAAAATCGCTTGAGAAATTTTTCAAATTCGAAAAACAAATTTTAAACTCTCGATTTCTCGTTACCGGTTAACTTTGGTAAAATTTACGTTATTACATAAATGATAGATCTATACGTCTACTTTCGTCTAACGTAAACCCGAACTGCCTGTCTATTATAGGGGCATTAAAAATGGCTCAAAACCCCTAAACCACCATTTAACCCCAATTTTCTCGGTGGGTATTTAGTATAAACTACGACTATTGTGTCGTTAGACGCATATTTTCATACTGCATAATTTTCGTTTAGACTATTTTTACCAATTTCGAATCGTTTCCGAAAGTGTAATTTTCGAGTTAGGTTTGATTTTTTTTTTGCGATTTTTTCACTTTATACGATAGATCTTATATAGAAATTACTATTTCAATAATTGGAATCGTTTAAAAATAATTACGCCGCACGCTAGACCTTTCCAATGTTGACAAGTAGCAATTTTTAAAAATTCGTAGCACGAGACCTTTCGATCGTAATTAAAAACTGGGTAAGTAACGTGTATTAAACCGGTTCTATAAAAATTTTTCATAAATCAAAATTCAATAGGGTCACCCAAAAACCCAAATTTTTTAAAAATAATTTATATATATATATATATATATATATGTCCGCTGTCCTTATAATTATGAACACAATAAAAAAAATCAAAGCCGTTCTCGAGTTATGATATTTAAAACATCTGGCAATTCATGTTTTTATATATATATATATATATATATATATATATATATATATATATATATATATATATATAGAGAGAGAGAGAGAGAGAGAGAGAGAGATATTACATTAGCAACATTTTTCAGACCAGATATGGACGTATGATGGTAGCAATAGACCTTAGTAGTAGTAGTATTAATGATATCGGATATAGATGGGACATAAATTACAATCTAACTACACACTGAGGTTATCCAATAAAATGAAAGTCCGCACAAAATAATAGAGACGAAGAAAATGTACGAAATTAATGAAATACCGTTCGCAGAAAAAGTATAATTAACCAAATGGAAAAATGGAATATAGGCGGCCGTCTCCTTAACTTTATAATAAACTTTTTACAACATCGGAATTTTCACATTAAGCTTGGTACAGTAACGTCAAATGGTTATCCTTTAAATAATGGCGTTCCTCAAGGTTCTGTTTTAAGCCCAACCTTATTCAATATATAGCTATAAATTCCAAAACCGAAATTATCCACTTTCGAGTTCAAATTGCACTCTTCGCAGATAACCTTACAGTATTTATATATCCTGCAATGATTAGGATCTAGGAGAAACTGCGCTCCAAGAAACAACAAATAATCTGTCTATATGGTCCGAAAAAAATGGTCTAAAGCTTTCAACTCAAAAAACAAAAGCTATGCACTTTTGCCGAATTCGATCTTGTAACCATCATCTTACAGTGAAATTAGATGACACACAAATTCAAACTCCAGACTCAATTATGTATCTGGGACTAGCGTTCGATAACAAGCTGAAATGGATACACCATATAAATTATCTAAAGATGGAAAAGACTTAATTTAATGAAGAAATTATCTCATACTATTTATGGAGCAGACAAATCTTCATTGCTGAAGATTTATCGAACACTCATAAGATCCAAATATGACTATGGATTTCCAGCATATTCCTCATCAAAAATCACACTTCTTCGTTCACTTAATCCGATTCACAACGCTGCCTTACGGTCGGCTCTTGGAGCTTTCAGCTCCACTACAATAATTAATCTCTATTGTGAAGCAGGTGAGCTACCGCCTGATTTACACAGAGACAGTCTTTTACTAAAATTTTTGGTCCGTTTACAATCGATTCCAGACATACCTACAAAAATTAACAGCATCTGCATCTTATAATCAGCCTCATGCTAAAGATATTATCCATTACAAAATCCAATCAATTTTACTTAATTTCACTTCACTTCCAGCAATTTATAAATTTCTACCATCAAAAATACCACCGTGGTGTTCCGATATCCAGACAGACACGTCGCTTACACAAACAAATACCACCACATCTAACTCCAATCTATCGTCGAGCTTCAACCAACTACTGGCTAAATATAATGATTTTATAGTTTACGACTCAGATGGAGCTAAAAAAGGCGATAATTTTGGATGCGCTTTAGTACACGAAAATTTTACCATCCATGTTCCCCTTCCGTCAACATTCAGTGTACTTTCGTGTGAATTATACATCATATTTTTAACACTAACTGTACCAGATACCAGAGACTCACTAATCTGCACAGACTCTCTAGATGCGATCAATCGTATACAGCGCCACTCAGAAAAACAACATGAATTCGTAAAATTCATCATGGAAGAATGTCATGGTTGGAAAAACCAGATCTGCATAGCATGGATACCTGGCCATGCGAATCTAGGCATCAGCGCGCGAGCCGACAAAGCGGCAAAATTATCATGCTTCATGGGACCAGTCCCAAAAATTCCAGCACCTGCCAGTGATGTTCAAACATTCCTCATATCCGGTATTCAACAGCAGTGGATCCAGAGATAGACCGACATACCAAGGGAATCAAATTCGCTTCGTCTTCTGAAAACAGTTCCAAAACCATCTGTGACCACTATACCTGGAAGACGAAATGAAGTGGTTTTGTCTCGCCTACGTATGGGGTCACACCGTGTTAACACACGCTTATTTGCTGCAACAAGTAAGCCCTCCTCTCTGTCACTTTTGTAACACTCAATTAACTATCCTACATATATTAATCATCTGTCCTTTATATGCAAATATTCGTTCTCCCTAAACATGCCTAAATCTCTTCCACTAATTCTTCAAAACGTACCTTCTTCTGAAAAAAGACTCCTGTCTTTCCTTAAATCACGCAATCTATATAATCTAATCTAAAGTTTCCTTTCTCCGTGCGTCCGGCCTTTGTTGCAGTACATAGTTAAAATAAATTTAAAAAAAAAAAACAACGGGAGTTTCAATGTACGACGGACAGAATGAATTTTGCAAAAGTACGATGCTTCGAAATTTAAATTAAGGATTTATACCCGCTATGTGTCACGCTAAATACAAACTAAAAATTGCGTGATAATATATTCACATATTACGGCAAAATATTTAAAATTTTTATTTCGATATGCCTTACCCGTTATATATTGCTGTCCATGAAGGTTGTAATATAAATTCTCGTTTTCATCGCTGGTTGTCAAAACGAACATCAAAGTACTGAATATCTGCAAATAAGATTAATTACGATTATTACATTAAAATTTAGTCAGACAGCCCATTATATTAGTTAAAATATATGAACAATGTATTACTACGATTGTCGTATGTATTGCATTTGTATAAACAAATTTATTAAAAATGAAAATATTAACTAAGAATTTTTATACGATGATAATTAATTATTAAAGCTATTTAATTTTATTATAAAACGTTTCAGAAGGTTGTGTATTATGTAAGGATATGTATGTGCGTCTATGTAGAAAATGGATTAGACGGTGCTTAAAACCTTGTTAGAATATATATATATATATATATATATATATATATATATATATATATATATATATATATATTCGTCACCGAACAATCATTCGTTATTTTTGATATAGTACAAGCACTAATAAATGAAGTAAAAAAAGAAATTTGAGTATCTAACGTCAAGCGGTTTTACTAAATTTACGATGAGAAACCAACAAGATAAATATAAAGTGTATAAACACATGTTTGTTTCGCTGTCTCCTACGTTTTAAAATTATTAACTTATTGTAATTTCTGTCCTATTTGTGATATCAACGTGGAGTAAAGCTTAGAACGAATCAGATAATATAGGCTACGAGCTGTGCGAATTTCGTCGTTATTGCTTTAATAGTTTTTGAGTTAAATCGAAACAGACAGACAGACAAAAATTAAAAAAAAAATAGATTTTCTGTTATCTATATTAATATATAAAACTGTAATGTCTGTCAGTGATTTGCGAATATTTTCATTATAATCACTGAACTGGGGGTTATTTTTATCACACATAAACAGAAAATCTATTTTTTTTTTAAATTTTTGTCTGTCTGTCTGTTTCGATTTAACTCAAAAACTATTAAAGCAATAACGATGAAATTCGCACAGCTGAAACAAGGATAAGGGCTTATTAATAGTGATACTATGGACTTTAAACAAAACAGATTTACATAAAATCGAAGCTGACGAAACGTGGTGCTGGCGACGCATGCTAAAAATTTCGCGTGTTGATAGAATTCCAAATGAAGTAGTTTTTAATCGAGTGTTCACTTCTGAAAACGATTAGAAAAACAAGGATGAGGGCACGTGTTACAACGTATTATAAAAGGAAAAATACCCATGTGCAAATCGAAAGGAAGACCAAGACATGCACCGACGGACACAATCAAGAAAGAAGCGAACATCAAGAGATAAAAGGTTGACAGCAGAACGGAAACACTGGAGGACTTGGATGATACGGGTGTACCAGTCCAAAGACTGAAAACCCATTGATGATATATATATATATATATACATACATATATATATATATATATATATATATATATATATATATATATACACTAAAATTGCCTTTTAATGCATATGAGCTGGTAAATATAATGAAAATTTTATATTTTGGAGTTGCGCTGTTTCGATTTAAGGTATCGAAGATTTTTCGGAAATATTTTTGAAACTACGGAAAAATTAAATGAAAATATCAGCTCGTAAAATTCCGGAATTCATTTTCAAAAAAAAATATTAACGGGGCTCTTCTAAAAAAAAACACCTATTTTGGTTATAACTCGGGAAATGTATGAAACGAAGTTGTACACGGTTAAAGTAGATATAGTTATGTATTTAATGGTTTTTAATGGAATGTAATTCTATTTAAATATATTTTTTAAAAAACGCAATTGTCTAGAAGAAATACCGGTTAAAGCTTGATCGTCCCGGTATTATATATATATATATATATATATAAAAATAGATAGGTAGTCAAAAGATACGATTTCATGTGATAGAAACGAATTAAAGAATTTTTTAAAACCGTATTTAAATAATTCGATAATTTTTTAGAGCATAATACGATTTTTCTAGTCTAGTTGCAAGCATGTCGTTTGTATTCTAGAAGTAAAAAAAGAAATTTATTAGTCGCTTTAAGTGTTTCATCTAAAATTGAAATCCGCTTTAAATATACGTCGTCCGAAACGCAACGTTTAAATCGAAATAACATCTGAATGCTAAGGAACGTCTAATATCGCCACTTCGTTGACTCACGATTAGATAATTTTTTTTTTTTTTTTTGAGCAGTTTTCAAATTTCATCTTTGAAATTATTAAAAGGATTATACATAAATTATCAATTATAAGCGATTTCAACAAGTTACTAGATTATATAATCTAACTATTTTCATCGCTTAGGCGCATAACTAATTTTATTGGTTTCTTATATTTCGTTCCGGAATTTTATTTTTTCTTTTATTGCCGTATAAATTTAAATTTTTCAACTAAATTTACTCGTTTATTAAAAAATTCTATACGGCACGACGGTCGTAATATCGAAGGAAAATTGGAAAGGAGAAAGTATAACGCGGATGGAGAAAAAAGAATTGCGAATGACGTATAAAAAGATGAAGAACATGACAGGCAACAGGAAGCAATGAAAGAATACGATTGGACGACAAGAGTATGTTTTTTAAATATCAATGCTGATGACGATAAAAAAAAAATTAAAAAATGGTCCACTTTGTAGAATTTTGTTTTAAAAAACAAATTCTTTTCCAAGTTTAAACGACGACGATTGTTTCAAATTTTAACGCGTAATTCATTATTATTGTTATTATAATTTTTTACTCTCCGCACACTTCATCATAGATTTCAGAATACAATAGTCGTCACTTAATGGTCCATTTACGTATCACCGTGTGTTTCTTCCTGTGTATCTGCGTGTGTGTTTGTGTTGTGCGCACGTAACAACAATAAACTTAGTTATATAAATAAATAATTATTGTCGACAATGAGCGTGTATACGATTCTTTCAACCACGTGTATTTTGTAAATATTCGACCATCATTACGTCACCCTTTAACTTATAAATATAATTCTAACGCATGTAAGCAGTGTATGCGAGAATTTTACGACTATTAATTAATTATGACAACACACTGTACGGAACGACCTCTTCTGATTAAGACAGCGGTGCAGGAGCAGCGACAACTCTAATATACATATATAAAAAAAAATGTAATTTACGTCCCGAAGATTGAAGAGTAAATCATTTAATCAAAAAAATCATTTTATTCCAAATATCTTAACCGCCTGTTCAAATCGACGCGTAATATACCGTAACGTCTCCTCGCAATCACATTTTATTATAAAAACGAAAAAAAAACTCTTACTTCTCGAATTTGTTTTAACTTGTACCGATAATTAGAAGGAAATATCATTTATTTAAATTATAAGCATAAAATACAACACATTGCGTACTAAGTACACGGAATTACCCTTAGTAGCTAACATAATAATAATAATAATAATAATAATAATAATAATAATAATAATAATAATAATAATAATATAATAATAATAATAATAATAATAATAATAATAATAATAATAATAATAATAATAATAATAATAATAATAATAATAATAATAATAATAATAATAATAATAATAATAATAATAATAATAATAATAATAATAATAATAATAATAATAATAATAATAATAATAATAATAATAATAATAATAATAATAATAATAATAATAATAATAATAATAATAATAATAATAATAATAATAATAATAATAATAATAATAATAATAATAATAATAATAATAATAATAATAATAATAATAATAATAATAATAATAATAATAATAATAATAATAATAATAATAATAATAATAATAATCAAATCAAATCAATTCAAATCAAATCAAATCAATTTATTTGTATTCAATACAATACAATACAATACAATGCAATTTAATACAATTTCAATTACAATTTCAATTTAAATTAAAATAATAATAATAATAATAATAATAATTGTAACAAAAACCGATTCATGTAACAAAAACCGATTCAGAAATTGCATGTGAACACGAAAAAAAAACTGGTTATGCGCATAAATGCGCGAGTACCAGCTCTATTTGTAATTTATAACTTATAAAATACACAGGGTTACCCGAAGTAGAAAAACGTAAAATAAAGCGAACGCAAAATCTTATCTTCTATATGTAAAGTTTAATAATGAAATACTTATGTACAAAAATTTAATCATCGGTACAGCAATAATGATATAAATGATTTAATAAAAATCAAGATTAACATAAATAACACCCAGCGTAAACTTAAAATATTAATCTTACTATATACAAAAATTTATGATAATAATCTTTAAAATAACAAAACATACTAAAAACAAATTTTCCATAAATCAATAATAATAAAGTAGTAAATAAATTTCTTAACAAAAAGTGAACGTCATGTTATTTTGAACTCTGAAATTTAAAATAGGTAGAGTAAAAATAAAACTCAAACAATCAAAAACTTTAAATAAATTAATTAAATATCAGACAATAACCACTTAAGATAAACATTTCAACAGACACTTTAGCCGTTATTTAAAACGTAAGAAATCAAAGTTTTACGACGACGGCGTTTATAGTTGATTAAATATCGTTTAGTAGATTCAGGTATTAAGTTATAAGCCACCGGCCCAGCATAAATTGCTTGTATACGACAATGTGTCTTATTAAAATTCGGCACCGTTGCTTTCTCGGTGCCAGCGGTTCTTGTTTTCCCACTTAAAATTTTCACCATAAAATAATCCCTATGCTTTATAACAAAGTCCAGAATATGCAGTTGATACAATTGTCGTACGGTTAGAATTGTTTTGTCGGAATTCTTATTGGTTATGTTCCTTAGCAGTGATCTTTGTAATAAAAAAAGTGGTTGCAAATGATATCGTGCTGCACCGCCCCAATGAACAATACCGTATGTAAGGACAGGTTGATATAACGCTAAGTATAAACGAATTAGATGCTTAACTGAGAAATATTGTTTTAGGTAGTAAAACAGATAGTTCAACTTCCTTAATTTACTTACGTTACAACTCAAATGCTTATCCCAACTTAGCTTACTATCTAATAAAATTCCTAAATACTTAATTTCATACGCTCTCTCTATTATATTATTATTTAAGAAAATTTTAATGTTCTCAAACAGCTTTGCCGCTTGATTAGTATAAATTAAATACTTAGTTTTAACTGGGTTTGCAATTAAACGATTTTCAACCAACCATTTTGATATTTTATTTACGCTACCTTGCGCAAGTTCTTGCAAAATGCCAGGAAAACGAGAATTAACTACTAGGACAGTATCATCGGCATAGCTAAAAATCTTACCCGAGACATCCAAATTACAAAGATCATTGACATATATCAAAAATAGATACGGCCCTAATATACTACCTTGAGGTACACCCGAACACGAAACAATCTTTCGACTAAATGACTCATTTATTTTAGTAACGTAATTTCTATGTTCAAGATAAGACTGAAACCAACGTAACATGTTATCTCTAAATCCACATTTGTACAGTTTTCTCAGTAAAATGCGGTGATCTAAAACATCAAATGCCTTACGTATATCGAAATACACAGCCACAACAGAACGTCCATCTTCTATATTTTGCGTAATACACGAAATATGCTTAAAGAGAGCATCATCCGTTCCTTTACCTGGTAAAAATCCGTACTGATTATTACTAAAAAATTTAAACCGTAAAAGGAACTGCAACATGATTTTTTTTACACAACTTTCAAATATTTTAGATAGTGTTGATAGAATACAAATCGGTCTGTAGTTTGAAACATCTGTTCTATCACCATTTTTGTATACAGGCGTTATAATCCCTAATTTTAAAATTTCAGGGAAGGTCCCAACTTTGATCGATTCATTAAACAAATAAGTTAAAGGTTTTACGAAAAACTCGATATTATCTTTGATTAGTAGAATTGATATTTTATCGAAACCAAAGGAGGATTTATTTTTCATAGAAAGAATCACATTTCTAACATCATCACGAGAGAAATCTAAAAATACGAAGGAGCTAGGATTAATATCAAAATGTACAGAATCATGATTACTTCTCTCTATAAAATTGTTTGCACGTAATAAACTAGATACACTATAATTAAAAAAGTCGTTAAAATTATTAGAGACTATTTCCTCATTACCGGCAACGGGTATTTTTAATAATAATAATAATAATAATAATAATAATAATAATAATAATAATAATAATAATAATAATAATAATAATAATAATAATAATAATAATAATAATAATAATAATAATAATAATAATAATAATAATAATAATAATAATAATAATAATAATAATAATAATAATAATAATAATAATAATAATAATAATAATAATAATAATAATAATAATAATAATAATAATAATAATAATAATAATAATAATAATAATAATAATAATAATAATAATAATAATAATAATAATAATAATAATAATAATAATAATAATAATAATAATAATAATAATAATAATAATAATAATAATAATAATAATAATAATAATAATAATAATAATAATAATAATAATAATAATAATAATAATAATAATAATAATAATAATAATAATAATAATAATAATAATAATAATAATAATAATAATAATAATAATAATAATAATAATAATAATAATAATAATAATAATAATAATAATAATAATAATAATAATAATAATAATAATAATAATAATAATAATAATAATAATAATAATAATAATAATAATAATAATAATAATAATAATAATAATAATAATAATAATAATAATAATAATAATAATAATAATAATAATAATAATAATAATAATAATAATAATAATAATAATAATAATAATAATAATAATAATAATAATAATAATAATAATAATAATAATAATAATAATAATAATAATAATAATAATAATAATAATAATAATAATAATAATAATAATAATAATAATAATAATAATAATAATAATAATAATAATATAATAATAATAATAATAATAATAATAATAATAATAATAATAATAATAATAATAATAATAATAATAATAATAATAATAATAATAATTCAAATCATTTATTTATTTATGTGCTATTAAAGTACAAATGAACATGTAATCCAAACTTCCGCTAATGCGCATAAGTTGCGCGACTTGCGGATAATTAAAAAAAACAAAAAAAGAACATCAATGACGACACCCATAAATAAACTTAACTCATCAGCACGGTAGTACACAAAGAAAATAACATACCCACGCAAACCCCTACACATACGACCAGAAAGCAAAAAACACAAAGTGGTACATACACACACATACATAAGTAACAACTATAAAAAAATGTATATAAATATAGATCAATAAAACACAATTAAAAAATAAAATAGTTAATAAAAGAAATGAATAAATGAGTAAATAAAACATGAACAAACAAAATTAAAAAACGCATCTGTATCAAAAGAATAAAATATAATAAAATATAATAAACAATAATAATAATAATAATAATAATAATAATAATAATAATAATAATAATAATAATAATAATAATAATAATAATAAAAATAATAATAATAATAATAATAATAATAATAATAATAATAATAATAATAATAATAATAATAATAATAATAATAATAATAATAATAATAATAATAATAATAATAATAATAATAATAGTAATAATAATAATAATAATAATAATAATAATAATAATAATAATAATAATAATAATAATAATAATAATAATAATAATAATAATAATAATAATAATAATAATAATAATAATAATAATAATAATAATAATAATAATAATAATAATAATAATAATAATAATAATAATAATAATAATAATAATAATAATAATAATAATAATAATAATAATAATAATAATAATAATAATAATAATAATAATAATAATAATAATAATAATAATAATAATAATAATAATAATAATAATAATAATAATAATAATAATAATAATAATAATAATAATAATAATAATAATAATAATAATAATAATAATAATAATAATAATAATAATAATAATAATAATAATAATAATAATAATAATAATAATAATAATAATAATAATAATAATAATAATAATAATAATAATAATAATAATAATAATAATAATAATAATAATAATAATAATAATAATAATAATAATAATAATAATAATAATAATAATAATAATAATAATAATAATAATAATAATAATAATAATAATAATAATAATAATAATAATAATAATAATAATAATAATAATAATAATAATAATAATAATAATAATAATAATAATAATAATAATAATAATAATAATAATAATAATAATAATAATAATAATAATAATAATAATAATAATAATAATAATAATAATAATAATAATAATAATAATAATAATAATAATAATAATAATAATAATAATAATAATAATAATAATAATAATAATAATAATAATAATAATAATAATAATAATAATAATAATAATAATAATAATAATAATAATAATAATAATAATAATAATAATAATAATAATAATAATAATAATAATAATAATAATAATAATAATAATAATAATAATAATAATAATAATAATAATAATAATAATAATAATAATAATAATAATAATAATAACAATAATAATAATAATAATAATAATCAAATCAAATCAAATCAAATTTATTTATTTAATAACACATAGAATGGAAAAATTTTATACATACGTATACAAATACCTACATACATACATTATACTCATATCACACATAGATATAAAATATACTCATACATATACATTCATATTCACATATATACATGATACATATATACACCTATATGCCCATGAAATATATAAACATTTTAGATACATACACACAAGTAATATGTAGATAATGAACTTAATACTAATTATAATAATTCCATTACACCATAAATACAATACATAGATATAATATAAAGTCCGCTGTGCGCATACCTGCGCGAGTAGCGGGAATTTCAATATCAATAGCTGCGTGCAAACTACCTTATGCAAATTAAAAATAATAATATTAAAATAATAGTAACATACATTGTTAAGTGCTGAATCATTAGTCTAGTTCTACACATGCGAGTTATTAATTGAATATGAAATAAGAAAAAAAAATGTACATTGATTTAGACATTGACAATGTTGTATAATCAAAAATAAAATTTTCTAGTTTATTCACTAACATTTACAATGCCATATAAACCAAAAATAGACTGGTACAACAAGTTTTGATTTACAAGTTGAACGAAACTTAAATTGGGGTGAAAAACACAACTAAACTCCTTAACCTGCTTAAAATATGCTTAAAATACTGATAATTAACCGTAAAAGACGCAAAATTAATTGGAAGTATGGGATACCTAAATTTTTTTAAACACACTTATTCTTGAGTTATTACTCTGAAATAGAAATAACCTTTGAATATCTATATACAAAAAACATCTTCAACGCAGCGTCACATCTCACGCTATTAATAAACAAAGTAAACAAAGCCTCCACTTTTCAACAAAACGCTAACAATTAAAATACTTATTGAAACAATTAGTGAGAGGCTAACTCACCTGTCGTTGTAACGTATTTAATTAACAATTTTCGTCGACGCCGTTTATAATTTTTCAAATCAACTTTAAGAGATGCAGGCAGTTTATTGAATAACATAGCACCCATAAAAACTGCCTGCATTCTTGTATGGTATTTATTGTAATTTGGCAGTTTAGCATATTCCGAAAACGCACTCCGAGTTACCCCATGTTTAACCGATATTTTGAATGTGTTTCTATTCTTAAATACAAAGCACAGCAATTGCATCACATACAACTGTTCCACTGTCAAGATTGAACTATTTTTAAATAAAATCTTAGATAAAATATTCTGTAGAGCCTGCAAAGGGGAAATATACATTCGGGCCGCTCCTCCCCAATGAACAATTCCATATACCAGAGTCGGCTGATAAATTGCAACGTATAAACGACGGAGATGCCGTTCTGTCAGGTATTGATTTAAATAATAAAATAAATAGTTTAGCCTTCTAAGCTTACTTGCTAAATAACGAGCGTGAGCAGCCCAACTAAGCTTATTATCCATTACTATTCCCAAGTATTTGAACTCGTGAACTCTCTCCAGGCAGGCACCATCTACAAGAATCTTGAAATTATCAGAAATTTCAAATTGCGGTTGAAAACTGTAAATTAGATACTTAGTTTTAGTTATGTTTAGCACTAATTTATTATTATTAATCCATCGCAAAATATCACTTACATCTGCTTGGACTAAAGACTGCATCACATTTATATAACGGGAACTCACCACCAGCACAGTGTCGTCGGCATAACTGAAAATACGTCCATTGATATTTAAGTTACATAAATCGTTAACATAGATTAGGAAGAGATAAGGGCCTAAAACACTACCCTGTGGCACCCCATAATGAGATATTATAGGATCACTATAGATACCGTTTACTTTAGTTATGTATGCTCTATTTATTAAGTAAGATTTAAACCAATCATGCATAAAACCACGTATCCCACAAACGTATAACTTATCAAGCAAAATCATATGATCAACCGTATCAAATGCTTTTTGAAAATCAAAGTATACCGCCACAGCTGATCTACCCTCCTCTAGACAGTCTGCAATATGCGAGACATGCTGGAAAAGAGCATCATCAGTACCCTTGCCCTGCAAAAATCCAAATTGATTTTTGCTAAAAAATTTGTTTTCTTCCAAGAAATTTAGTATAACTCTTTTGACACACTTTTCAAAGATTTTACATAATGTAGGAAGGATGCAGATTGGCCGATAATTCGACACTTCCGCCTTATTCCCCGATTTAAATACAGGTGTAATCACACCAGCCTTTAAAACGTCCGGAAACTTTCCTGATGTAATAGATGCATTATATAAAAAAGTTAATGGTTCAATAAAAAATTCCATGTTTTCCTTTATTAATGTCAAGGATAATTTATCCAGTCCAAATGAATAACTATTGGATGATGACGCAATAGCAGCTTTTACATCAGTTGATGTAAAACCTAAAAATGTGAAAGAGTTTGAACTAATGGCAGCAGGGGGCGTTGAAGAGCAAGTCCGATGTTTAAATTTATTGAGCAAATTACACACGCTAGCATTAAAATAATTATTAAATTCATTTGCTATTAACTTTTCGCTACCCACAACAGACACTTTGACCCCATCAATATTCACCAGCTCAATTCCGGATTTTTTATTACCTATAATTTTATTAGCGATTTTCCAGTAGTTACGCGAGTTATTGCTACACTTATCCAATAAGAGAGAATAATAATCTTTTTTGGCAGACCTGACAAGAACTTGCATTCTTTTAGATAATAGCTTGAATTTTCTTTTTATTTCCTCATCGAGTGGAAAACGCAGAGTTAACTTATAAGCAGAATTTTTTTCACCGCTCAACCGAACAATTTCCGACGTAACCCAAGGAGACCGCTTCCGGGGATGTTGCGCCGAATCCCGAGTATACTTACTTTTAGAAAGTGCTTCCGAGATTTTGGACGTGAACCAACTGAACTTCTCATCTATTGATGCCCGACTAGAATACAAATAAGACAAATTTAACGTTTGTAAATATCTACTAAACAGTTTTTTATCGAAAAAAGGATTTACATTACTGGAATCTGTGAACCGTTTGGGTGAAACAGATATTGTTGAACAAAGACCGGCGTGATCGGAAAAATCTACACGTTTAAGTAAATATTTAACGTCAACTGAAGATACAGTGTCATGCCATCCTCGTACAAAGATGTGATCAAGGCAGGATGGGCGGGTTCCAGAACGTCCAAAAAAAGTAGGCTCATTAACCATACACTTAAAACCACACGAATACAATATGTTTAAATATTCATTACTCTCAGTTATATCGAGTAAATCGATATTAAAATCACCAGTGAGATAGCCTACGGCGCCAAATTGCCGTAAAAGTTTATGTAGGTCATTGTTAAAATCTGGTATGGTAAACTCACAAAAACGATAAATACTGATTAGCGTTAACGACTGATCTCTCTCTAAATAAATTTCCAAGCCCACTATATTACCAGTATCAATTTTCAGATATAAATTTCTATAACGAATGTTATCTTTAATGTACACTATAACACCACCCGATCTGTTATCATCCCTACACTGCGCACATGTCATATAACCAGGTATTGAATAACGCCTTACTTCCTCTGTGTAAATCCAAATCTCCGTTAAAATAATTAAGTGGTAATTAGAAAAGGTATTATTTAAAATCACCATCAGATCATCGAAATGCTTACGAACGCTTCTAATATTGAAAGTAATTATCCGTAGTTCACTTCGATTCATGTAATATGTACATAACCACTAAAAGTTATTAACATTAAGTAAAAAATGAGTCTTCAGATACACGAAAATTATATGTCTAAACAAAATATAAATTTGCATATAACTCGACCAGAAAAGATGACGCGTCCAAAATTTGGAATCACGCACCATAAAAGTACTGACGTCAAATTGAGAAAACAGTCTTTAAACAATATTCTTACCAAATTATCAAAAAAGTTGGTAAGCATAGACAGGGAGAAATCTGAAGGTACATTGCAGATCGAGGATTTCGAACTAATACAAGCCACAAGATTAGTATTTCGAGAGTGATTAACAACACACTGATACACACTATTACAAAAAAAAAAAACAAAAAACAAACTATAAACACAATTTTTCGCCCCTAGAAGCACCACATAGCCATACTTACAAGTAATGAAGTTTATTAGCATGCATAAAACCAAGACTAATGACCCTAATAATAAACAAAAATAAAAATATATTTTATAAAAAGTTACATATAGCAGTCATTTTTCAATCAGCTGAGCAATATCATTTTCATTACGCAATAGGATAGCCTTTCCAAATTCGTCCTTCCTGGCATAAATTTTTCCTTCACGCGACCAAATATATTTGAAATTGTGGTTTCGCAGTGCTTTCGCCGCAGCCAACAGCTTCGCGTTAGAACGAGTTAAGTGTTCATTTAGGTAAATTTTGGCTGCTGGCGAGTCTACGAAACCCAACTTCCCTACTACTAGATCTCGGCTACTTTTATTCTTCAAAAAATTTTGTTTATCCGTTCTTCTGCAAAATTTTACAATAATATTTGGATATAGTTGCTTTGGCGATTTCGGTAATCGGTGACACACATCAATGTCTCGGTGCGTGATCTCTACCCCAGCTAATTTACCGATCTTTTCGACTATGTCGGGAACATTTTCATTTTTCATAACCGGAACATTAGTAATAATTAAATTGTTCCTTCTGGAATATTGTTCCATATCATTTAGCCTAGTAACTAGCCCTACATTCTCTTTTTTTAAAGATACATTTTCCGCGACTAAGGTATCTATTTTTAATACAGCATCACCTAGTTGCTGTTGCATAGCTGAGACACACTGTTGTAGAGCCATGTAGTTTGCGTTTAATTTCACTAATTCGTCTTTTATAGATGATAATGCGGATTCGTCATTGTCCGAAACGACAACATCCTGTTTTTTTCTACACGATAAACAATTCCACTCTTCCTTCTTTATCGTTGATTTCGCTTTCCAAGGCACAGCTAAAATGTAGAGCGCTATTACACAATCCGCACGTTACAAATTCCCCATTTGACGGTACAGGTTTACAACAAATTTCACAGTTTTGATTCATTATTCACTCACGAAGCAAGATAACTTAGCTGATATTATAACAATAACAGTAATAATAATAATATAATATATTAATGTTAGTAACTGGATTTATCTCACCAGTGCAACGCTGATAAAAGTAATTCAATATAACAATAGCAAGATTTTAATACCGTAAACATCGGAACAATAATGAACGCGAGAGTAGTTACACATTTATAATAATCTAATAATAATAATAATAATAATAATTAATAATAATAATAATAATAATAATAATAATAATAATAATAATAATAATAATAATAATAATAATAATAATAATAATTAATAATAATAATAATAATAATAATAATAATAATAATAATAATAATAATAATAATAATAATAATAATAATAATAATAATAATAATAATAATAATAATAATAATAATAATAATAATAATAATAATAATAATAATAATAATAATAATAATAATAATAATAATAATAATAATAATAATAATAATAATAATAATAATAATAATAATAATAATAATAATAATAATAATAATAATAATAATAATAATAATAATAATAATAATAATAATAATAATAATAATAATAATAATAATAATAATAATAATAATAATAATAATAATAATAATAATAATAATAATAATAATAATAATAATAATAATAATAATAATAATAATAATAATAATAATAATAATAATAATAATAATAATAATAATAATAATAATAATAATAATAATAATAATAATAATAATAATAATAATAATAATAATAATAATAATAATAATAATAATAATAATAATAATAATAATAATAATAATAATAATAATAATAATAATAATAATAATAATAATAATAATAATAATAATAATAATAATAATAATAATAATAATAATAATAATAATAATAATAATAATAATAATAATAATAATAATAATAATAATAATAATAATAATAATAATAATAATAATAATAATAATAATAATAATAATAATAATAATAATAATAATAATAATAATAATAATAATAATAATAATAATAATAATAATAATAATAATAATAATAATAATAATAATAATAATAATAATAATAATAATAATAATAATAATAATAATAATAATAATAATAATAATAATAATAATAATAATAATAATAATAATAATAATAATAATAATAATAATAATAATAATAATAATAATAATAATAATAATAATAATAATAATAATAATAATAATCAAATCAAATCAAATCAAATCAAATTTATTTATTTAATAACACATAGAATGGAAAAATTTTATACATACGTATACAAATACCTACATACATACATTATACTCATATCACACATAGATATAAAATATACTCATACATATACATTCATATTCACATATATACATGATACATATATACACCTATATGCCCATGAAATATATAAACATTTTAGATACATACACACAAGTAATATGTAGATAATGAACTTAATACTAATTATAATAATTCCATTACACCATAAATACAATACATAGATATAATATAAAGTCCGCTGTGCGCATACCTGCGCGAGTAGCGGGAATTTCAATATCAATAGCTGCGTGCAAACTACCTTATGCAAATTAAAAATAATAATATTAAAATAATAGTAACATACATTGTTAAGTGCTGAATCATTAGTCTAGTTCTACACATGCGAGTTATTAATTGAATATGAAATAAGAAAAAAAAATGTACATTGATTTAGACATTGACAATGTTGTATAATCAAAAATAAAATTTTCTAGTTTATTCACTAACATTTACAATGCCATATAAACCAAAAATAGACTGGTACAACAAGTTTTGATTTACAAGTTGAACGAAACTTAAATTGGGGTGAAAAACACAACTAAACTCCTTAACCTGCTTAAAATATGCTTAAAATACTGATAATTAACCGTAAAAGACGCAAAATTAATTGGAAGTATGGGATACCTAAATTTTTTTAAACACACTTATTCTTGAGTTATTACTCTGAAATAGAAATAACCTTTGAATATCTATATACAAAAAACATCTTCAACGCAGCGTCACATCTCACGCTATTAATAAACAAAGTAAACAAAGCCTCCACTTTTCAACAAAACGCTAACAATTAAAATACTTATTGAAACAATTAGTGAGAGGCTAACTCACCTGTCGTTGTAACGTATTTAATTAACAATTTTCGTCGACGCCGTTTATAATTTTTCAAATCAACTTTAAGAGATGCAGGCAGTTTATTGAATAACATAGCACCCATAAAAACTGCCTGCATTCTTGTATGGTATTTATTGTAATTTGGCAGTTTAGCATATTCCGAAAACGCACTCCGAGTTACCCCATGTTTAACCGATATTTTGAATGTGTTTCTATTCTTAAATACAAAGCACAGCAATTGCATCACATACAACTGTTCCACTGTCAAGATTGAACTATTTTTAAATAAAATCTTAGATAAAATATTCTGTAGAGCCTGCAAAGGGGAAATATACATTCGGGCCGCTCCTCCCCAATGAACAATTCCATATACCAGAGTCGGCTGATAAATTGCAACGTATAAACGACGGAGATGCCGTTCTGTCAGGTATTGATTTAAATAATAAAATAAATAGTTTAGCCTTCTAAGCTTACTTGCTAAATAACGAGCGTGAGCAGCCCAACTAAGCTTATTATCCATTACTATTCCCAAGTATTTGAACTCGTGAACAATAATAATAATAATAATAATAATAATAATAATGATAATAATAATAATAATAATAATAATAATAATAATAATAATGATAATAATAATAATAATAATAATAATAATAATAATAATAATAATAATAATAATAATAATAATAATAATAATAATAATAATAATAATAATAATAATAATAATAATAATAATAATAATAATAATAATAATAATAATAATAATAATAATAATAATAATAATAATAATAATAATAATAATAATAATAATAATAATAATAATAATAATAATAATAATAATAATAATAATAATAATAATAATAATAATAATAATAATAATAATAATAATAATAATAATAATAATAATAATAATAATAATAATAATAATAATAATAATAATAATAATAATAATAATAATAATAATAATAATAATAATAATAATAATAATAATAATAATAATAATAATAATAATAATAATAATAATAATAATAATAATAATAATAATAATAATAATAATAATAATAATAATAATAATAATAATAATAATAATAATAATAATAATAATAATAATAATAATAATAATAATAATAATAATAATAATAATAATAATAATAATAATAATAATAATAATAATAATAATAATAATAATAATAATAATAATAATAATAATAATAATAATAATAATAATAATAATAATAATAATAATAATAATAATAATAATAATAATAATAATAATAATAATAATAATAATAATAATAATAATAATAATAATAATAATAATAATAATAATAATAATAATAATAATAATAATAATAATAATAATAATAATAATAATAATAATAATAATAATAATAATAATAATAATAATAATAATAATAATAATAATAATAATAATAATAATAATAATAATAATAATAATAATAATAATAATAATAATAATAATAATAATAATAATAATAATAATAATAATAATAATAATAATAATAATAATAATAATAATAATAATAATAATAATAATAATAATAATAATAATAATAATAATAATAATAATAATAATAATAATAATAATAATAATAATAATAATAATAATAATAATAATAATAATAATAATAATAATAATAATAATAATAATAATAATAATAATAATAATAATAATAATAATAATAATAATAATAATAATAATAATAATAATAATAATAATAATAATAATAATAATAATAATAATAATAATAATAATAATAATAATAATAATAATAATAATAATAATAATAATAATAATAATAATAATAATAATAATAATAATAATAATAATAATAATAATAATAATAATAATAATAATAATAATAATAATAATAATAATAATAATAATAATAATAATAATAATAATAATAATAATAATAATAATAATAATAATAATAATAATAATAATAATAATAATAATAATAATAATAATAATAATAATAATAATAATAATAATAATAATAATAATAATAATAATAATAATAATAATAATAATAATAATAATAATAATAATAATAATAATAATAATAATAATAATAATAATAATAATAATAATAATAATAATAATAATAATAATAATAATAATAATAATAATAATAATAATAATAATAATAATAATAATAATAATAATAATAATAATAATAATAATAATAATAATAATAATAATAATAATAATAATAATAATAATAATAATAATAATAATAATAATAATAATAATAATAATAATAATAATAATAATAATAATAATAATAATAATAATAATAATAATAATAATAATAATAATAATAATAATAATAATAATAATAATAATAATAATAATAATAATAATAATAATAATAATAATAATAATAATAATAATAATAATAATAATAATAATAATAATAATAATAATAATAATAATAATAATAATAATAATAATAATAATAATAATAATAATAATAATAATAATAATAATAATAATAATAATAATAATAATAATAATAATAATAATAATAATAATAATAATAATAATAATAATAATAATAATAATAATAATAATAATAATAATAATAATAATAATAATAATAATAATAATAATAATAATAATAATAATAATAATAATAATAATAATAATAATAATAATAATAATAATAATAATAATAATAATAATAATAATAATAATAATAATAATAATAATAATAATAATAATAATAATAATAATAATAATAATAATAATAATAATAATAATAATAATAATAATAATAATAATAATAATAATAATAATAATAATAATAATAATAATAATAATAATAATAATAATAATAATAATAATAATAATAATAATAATAATAATAATAATAATAATAATAATAATAATAATAATAATAATAATAATAATAATAATAATAATAATAATAATAATAATAATAATAATAATAATAATAATAATAATAATAATAATAATAATAATAATAATAATAATAATAATAATAATAATAATAATAATAATAATAATAATCAAATCAAATCAAATTTATTTGTATTCAATACAATACAATACAATACAATGCAATTTAATACAATTTCAATTACAATTTCAATTTAAATTAAAATAATAATAATAATAATAATTGTAACAAAAACCGATTCATGTAACAAAAACCGATTCAGAAATTGCATGTGAACACTAAAAAAACTGGTTATGCGCATAAATGCGCGAGTACCAGCTCTATTTGTAATTTATAACTTATAAAATAATAATAATAATAATAATAATAATAATATAATAATAATAATAACAAAGTGCGACCTATAAAAGCTAGGAAAATTTTAAAAAACCTGTTACAATAAAATAAAAAGAAAAAAATATAAATAGCGTGCAATTAAATTAAAAAATAGATTACAGTTAATTTATTTAATACTTAAATAAATAAATACATAAAATAACGTATAACATGTTAAAAATCGGTGTTTTAGTCGGCGATGTTCGTAGCGCGTATATTAAGTAAACTGACCATATTATAGTCGCCTACGATTTTAATTAATTCATTTTGGTGAATTTTACAATTTTCATAAAATTATCAAGCTGGTTATATCTAGAAAAATAAGAGTTCGAGGTTATGTTCAGAATGCATATCTCGAATCCTGGAAAACCTGATGACATTGAGATTCTGCAACAACGGTTTCGTAATAATTCTAATACTGTTGGAAATTGAATACCGAACCGGGCGTGCATATGTTAACCGAGGACGAATAATAGTTTTGTATATAATAGTTTTTTATTTGTAACAGTAAGGTGGGACCTTCGAGGAAATATAGGTGAAAGAATTCGAATAGCTTTATATATCGATAGTGCGATTAATATGATTATTGAACGACAAACGCGAGTCCAGAGTGACGCCTAAATACCTGTAACATATTTAACCCATTTAATACTTTGACCGTTAATTACTATTTCAGGCAAATGGGCGCATCCTTGAAAAAAACAATGGATTCAGTTTTTCACGGTGTTCAATTTCAGCTTCCAACGTTTATAGTAAGGCGGCCTTTTATAATATAAATTGTACGGGGTCTGTACGAATCACCATACAAGGCTAAGTCGTCCGCATAAAGAGCAGTTTAAATAAAAGCAATTTTGGGTAAATCATTTATTAAGAGTAGGAAAAGATAATGACCTAACCTAACCTTGCGAGACCCCCATAGAACGATGAATAACATAGAAAACTCTATTATATAAATTCGATTTTATTTTTCGATAATTTCATTTTGGTAGTCATTTCCTTTCCTTGAAAATTTTCTGCTTCGGTATTTTCCACACCCTGTCTATTCTTCGTTATCTGCATCTTGCTCGAAGTTTTGTTTTTTTTTTTTTTTTTTTTTTTTGTAATCGTTCTCCGGCCACATTCAACAATTCCTGTTTCCGGATTCTCTACTGTGCCCTCAGCAGCTGCACGTATAGCTTGTATGTCGTCTGAATAGCTGTATCGCTAAAAGCACGTACTTCTATACGGTAGGTACCTAGTTCGAATACGATCGATGACGCAACAATATCATCATTAGAAAAAATATATAAATATTCCTAATATTCTCGCGTGGGGGGGCGATTGTAAACCACCACGCACAACACCATATGATCGCTATTAGTAATACAGTACACTATAAACACGCTGGGGCTGCATTGTGTCGCGACAACAAAGCGATTACAGTCAGTTCTCCGGATATGTATAGGTAAGTAGTCGCATAAATTGCCCACCAGCCTAACGGTTGAGGATAAGTGATGTGATGATATAGATATTATATATATATATATATATATATATATATATATATATATATATATGCGTTTTCGTTGATTCTACAGTGGATAAGTTGGAAATTATTGCAGGTGCATGCTTTTGAAACTTATTTTGAACATGATGCGTTCAATCTGTCTTATTTCTTCAGAACAGGTCCATAACTTCCGATTGTTACGCTATACAACTTCATTGTAGGCTAGGTAGACGTGTTAATGGAGCTATATATAAAAATGTTCCCAATAGAGGCGTATTAATTACCGTAATCACCGATATTTGCTTTATAAGCAATATAAAAAACCTATCTGCATGATGCTTGTTAACGAATAGCAGCAAAGGTGGGACACTGAACTTGCTGTGGCAGGAAAACTTATGAGTTGCTGTCAGATATCTCATTGAGATTGAAAATACGAAATTTCAATATGAATTTTTTTTTAATTATTAATTGGACATGGTAAGCTTAAATCATATTTATATAGAAGCTTGCGAATGATCCATCATTTTCACTATGTACATCAGTTGATGACGATATTAGACATACATTGTTTCAGTTTCGTGTTAAGTTTGGGGTTCTGGAATCAAAATGCTTTCCCGCTGTGTAAGTTTAATAAAACCTTCATAGAGTATTCGGAAGAAATTATGCGTTTAAAATTTAAATTAATGAAAGTGTAAGAATTATCTTTTTGGATTGTTTTTAACTTAATTCAAACATGATCCCAATATCAATAATACTGAGTCTAGCATGATCAGCTGTTTTACTTATTATTTCTTAAGTCATTTACTAGTTATTGTTTTTTATTTTTATTTTTTTACTTTCTCGTACATAGTCTTACTGGTTAATGATCGGATGTACATTTATTTATTAAGATCATACTTTGTTTGTTTTTTTTATATAGTTATGTTGTGTAAGTCATTGTTAACAAGTTGTTTTTATTTGTTATATTCTTTTAATTATTATTTAGTTTTAATAACAGTTATTCCTTCATGTAAGTTTGTAAGTCACAAGCTTATTATGCAGTAGTTTATTATTTATACTATAAGTTTATATTGATATTTTATTATAATTTAATGTAATATTTTATAAATCACAAACTCGTTATATATGCTTTCTTGGTGGAATATATGTATTTCTCATTCCTTTTCAAACACATATTATGTTATTATAATGTAGAGGTGTTTGCATTTGTTCATGGACCTCCATATTTAGGTGTAAAAAAAATCGCTCTCCGGTAAATTAATTTTTGCTATCTACATTTTTATTTGGATACATAGCGATCGAGTATTTTTTTGAGCATCACTTGTACGATTTTTTATTCATTATAAAAAAATCGATTCTAATTGTAGAATCTGGTTAGAAATCGCACGCTTGACCGATACTGAACGTCATTTTTGAGCTTCCTCGGTTAGATCGCAGCTTTTTCAGTTGGAAAACATCTCAAACATTTTTCATAGCCTACAGAATATAATTATTGTCACTCAGAACGGTAGTAATGTAAAATAATAATAGTTATTATTGCCAAACTATCCACGGCGTCAAACGGAATGTTGCCAAGTCGTCTAACGACTTGCCAAAACGAATCTGCATCGTAATGGCAATAGACGATTTGTGTTTTTTCTTAAACAAAAAAAAAATGAAGAAGAAGTTATAATACGACGATATAATGGATATAATGATATTCGATAAAATTGTTAGTTACGTATACGAATAATTTTCACGAGCCACACAAAAATATATATATATATATGTATATATATATATATATGTATATATATATACATATATATTATTAGACGTTGACTGTTTTGATAGTTTTATACAATGCTCGGTATAAGCACCATGTGTGTTACATACTATACGCGTAAATATGTCGACATTTATTATTAGCAAGATATTTGAAAAAATAGGTTAAACCGAGAAAGTATTTTTCGCGACACAAACGAAATTCTCAATAATTTTGTTTTAGACCGAATTTAAATATCACTATGCAACTAACTAAGTGATCGAATCGCTCATAATTTTAATAAAAGTAAACACATTGAATTAGCGATGAAGCAAATTCAAGCTGGTACGATAGAATTTTATTTAATTTCTTAAACTACGGTTTTCCGCCGCACTTATTAAATCTTATTTATCACGCGGGAAATTTTACGTTAAAATTAAAACTCGTAAATCTGAAATTAGTCACGCTACAGCAGGAGCACCGAACGGAAGAATTCTTGTACCATTTCTGTTTATCACACGTATAAACGGTATTCCCATTATAGGTAATGCCCGCTGTGCATATGCGGATAACACCGCCTCATTAACATCATTACAGCGCATAGGTACTATTTAGTGACAGATTAACCGACGCAATCATAAAGCTATCCGAATTTTGTTATAAATGGAAAATCGAAATTAACGATACGAAACTAGAATATTCACAAGAAATTAAATGACTATATTATAATCAAAAATGAACACGTTGACTAGGAACCGACGTTAGATATCTCGCGGTGTTAGGCTGCATAATAAACTAACGTTCGCCAAATCAATGAATGTGTGTGTGTAGAGCATATAAAGTATTGAGCAATCAAAAATGAACACCTTGACTGGGAACCGACGTTAGATATCTCGCAGTGTTACACTAGATAGTAAACTCACACAGCATATCAATGAATGTGTATCTAGAGCATATAAAGAACTGAGCAAAATACTAATTTATAAACATGAAATCGCACCTAAAATATGATACGCTCGACCGGTTTGGTCTAACACCAACCAGAGTAATATAATGTGCAGCGATTCCAAAATCGGTCTTAAAATCGTACTGAACACAACCAGGTATATGAGCATTAAAATTACGCGCGACATACTAAATGATACTTATGTACATGAAGCAATTAACAATATGACTTTAAAATATTTCGATATCTGCCGAACGTCAAGAATGTCAAGGAAATCGGTTATTACGATTATCAATCGGTATGACACCGGTGCGAAAATACAAACATAGACGTATAAAAAATATAGAGTGACCTGCAGAAGGACGTTCATTTTTTTATTTTTTGAATAGCTCAAAAAATGCTCGACTGAAATTTTCGAATGATTTTTTTTTTAATATTAAAAAAAGAGATTGGCATACAATCATTTGTGAAACACAATATCGTTTATATAATCTCTATATGCAACAATATATTCATTCAGTTATTTTAGAAAATTTTCAAACACTTTTTCAAGTATAGGTCGCTGAATTTTTGAAATTTCTCTAGAAATCCGAGTTTTCATGTCTTCCAGATCTCGTGGACGTGTTTTGCGACTTTTAAGGTATCCCCGCAAAAAAATTTGGAGTGGTCATATCTGGCGAGCGATACGACGCGAAATGTTACTTTCAGTACTGACAGCGTTTCTGCCGAACAGTGACATGTCACACTATTTTGTTGAAACCATCTACGGCCCAGACGACGACAACGACGAAGTGAGGGAAACAAAAACGAGTCTATCATTTCGATATAGCGCGTTCCGTTGGCAGTATCAATGCAAAAATAAGGCTCCACCATTCCCCACTTCACCAATTCAGGAAAGACGATTAGTGTAACGATGTCTGTTCTATTGAATTCGGATTAGAATCGGATTAGATTCGGACCAGTATTGGCAGTTGTGTTTGTTACCGAACCTGGATAGCTGAAAATAAGCCTCATCGCTCATCAAAATATTGTTTAAATCGATCTGTTCGTCTTCGATTTTTTTCATCGTTGTTTCAACAAAAAGTTTTCATTCTGCAAGGTCGGTACTTTTTAATTCCTAAGTGATTACCAGTTTATAAGGATGAAATTTCACGTCTTCTAGGAATATACGGCGAACAGATTCCCTCGACAGGTTTGAAGAAGCAGCATGACGGCGAGCAGAACGTCCGGGACTCTGAATGATCGAACTCGATCGACGTTTGTGAGGTATAAAACTTTTTTTTTCGTCCAGAACGTTTTTTTATCCGTTGCCGAGAAGTTTGTCTCTCGAAAGTTTTCAACCCACCTTAAAACTAAATTGCGAGATGGTACAGGATTACACCGTATAAATTTGAATTCTTTTCGAAACTCTGCACTGACATGATTCATGCCGAAAATAACATTCCACGAGGATGCCATGATAACTCAAACTGGTCAAATACGAATCTCCCGTGTGTACACGAAACGTGGAGTATGCGGTTTGCAATATGGCAGTGCTACCAATTGCACTGTCCTCTAAATGCTCCCTATATTTTACTTCGAGCAATGCAATATAATTTTAAAGTAAATTCCAACAATTTATTTTATCCATATCCATAATTCAAACACCATCGTTGATCATTCGTTCTTAATATGCACGGACTCTCTACAGTGCCTCAGTGATCTTCATGATCCTAAATTACACCCACCTAGCTAAAAAAATTGGTCATTTGATTATAACATCTAATATCCACCTAGTTCTCGCATGGATCCCATTGATACTGACATACAGGTTAATGACCTAGTGGACAGTGTAGGTAGAGATGGCACATTTCTTCAACTATTCCCGCTCTTGACTACACCAATGAAAGACCTCCAGACTTATATAAAGTCCTCAGTACGTAAGTCATGGAACCTCTAGTGGTATGCACTTACACTTACCAACAAACTTCAATCGGTTCGAGATTCAACATTCATCCAGACTCCATCTCACTCAAAAGACAGAAGAGATGATGTTGTACTTGCTCGTCTGCGCCTAGGTCACACTAATATCTCACACAATTATATCCTAAAAAATCTTCCTCCTCCTTCTCCATGTTCAACCTGTAATGTCCTCATTACTGTCCACATTTTCCTTGAATGTGTGCAATTCAATTACGAACGTTCTATCATCGACAAAACCGCTCAGCCTCCCAAACATTTTTTCCTACACGTACGATGCTTCCAATAATTTATTAAATTTTCTTAAATCCTCAAATTTATTTATATAATCTAATTTAACAATCCGTCCTTTTCTTTTATTCCTCAAACTTCCAATTCATTCTTACTAACCTCACGTTCTCTCCTTTCCTGTGCCTCTGGGCTAGATGCGGTACACGACACATAAATCTACAGGTAATCTAAGGGAGGTACTTTATTTTACAAATATTTTCAATTTTATTCGACATTATTTATTTTAATTGTTTATTCAAATGCTTCCGATGTGGTTTTTTTTACGGAATTGTAACTATGTTTCACTATTTTTTCATTTAGCGTAAGTTTAAATCATGATTACCTTTATCATTTATGAAATTCATATTTTTCTAAAACGATAAAATAACGTGTATTGCAATAATTTTTCTATTTTATCAACAGTTTGCAGCTGCTAGGGATTTTTATCTGTAATTACAAAGTATTTTCGAATAGTGATATTTTTATTTTAATAGCTTATCTCAAAAGTCGCTATTTTCAAATCACATTTATCGCCGAAGTAGGACTGCTTATACAAATATGTATGGTATATTTGATTAAATCAGTTTTTATTACCCTAATTTCTTTTTAGGCCGAAGATTAAAATAGAACTTTTTACTGAGGACAAACAATAAATATATATATATATGTATTTATTATTCTCCGCTATACTTATTATACACTTCAGTTGGGGTTTAAGAATCGCTGTATATACATGATGACGATCTCGCAACCACCATTTGTTTTTATTTATATATATATATATATATATATATATATATATATATATATATATAAACGTATACATGTGTATAAGTGTTTACTGGTACACTTATAGTAATTTATGTCGTTTATTTGTCGTTAGTACGGGACCGTCGCCAACATGACCGGGCAACGACTTTAATTTATTGATCGTAACATTTTCCTCGGAAAGTATAACTTTATGAAACGATCGCTTTATTTCGTCGTACTTCCTAAACTTTTAAGATTTGTTCCGTTCGCAAAGGCACTGTAATTTATATTTATAACACACATTTATACAAATATACATTTATACAAATATACATTTATACAAAATACAAATATATATATATATATACATATCGTCGGGATAGCCTAGTGGGTAGAGCACGGACTTTTATACGGAAGATACCGAGTTTGCATATTATCATCGACAACGCAAGAATTATCATCATAAAATAAAAATTTAAATAATGCTAATATTATTATCGAGTGGGTGGCAATGGCAAACCACCACGCACAACACCATATGCGCGCTAGTAATAGTATACATTAAAAAAAGAGGCGGGGATGCATTATGTCGTGACTACAACGCGATTACAATCAGTTCTTGCGGGTGTGCGTGTCTATGTACGCTAACGCCATATTATGATTGCCGTGTACGTTATTTACACTGTACAAGTATAGGTAAGTAGTCGCCTACCTCCGATACGGGGACGGCACTTAACGATGTATACATATTATGATGAATATACATACAATTTAATATATATGCATATCCTAATAAATATTAAACGTACAAATATATATACGATTTTTTTTCTTAATCTAGGTAATCAATAAATAACAAAATCCATTAACATTTTTGTAATTTTTTTTTCCTTTTTCTAAAATGATTCTTTTTTTAAAATAAATTTAGGGAATTTTTTTCTTATACAAGACTATTCGGAGATTCCTAACGATTAAGCTACCGGAATAGGTAAAGAAGAAACTGGATTTCACCTTGTGCCCAATATGATGAGTTACTGAATAATACACCTGCATACAATATACAGCCCCGGGTGTACCAAACACGCGGAAGAAGGCATTTACCCTCCTGCAAAACAGTGAATTTTAATAATAAAGGAATGTACCGCCACATTCCACCTTTGTATAGGTCATAGTCGAACTAAGGCTATGTTAGAATTTTTTGCTTCAGTCAAAGTCATGATACATGGTAATAAAAAAGAATTTCATGGTTAAAAATGATGGGTGGAAAAACGTTGTTGGTTTTGGTGGATAATTTTTTCTTTTTTTATTTCTGTTAGTTATGTTATTCCAAATTAGTCCTCATTTTTAATTCCTGTTCACAACTTCAGATTTTATGGCTCGATCGTCCTTGATTGTGGAAATATCGGTTTAGGCGTCTTATGTTTTATTTGTCTTATTTTTTATTTTAAATCTTGTTGGGAATTTCGAATAAGTTAGTATTATTTTCCTGGTATTTACATAAGATTTCAGAGGAAACTACCTGGTCATTTAATAAAGTAAACACGGTGCTACAACCGTGCCTGATACATCATTGTTTCCTTGCAATAAAACATTTATTATTTGATCTGATATTTTTCACCTATTTTTAAGTAGTACACCTCAATATCGCATTAGTGTCAATAAATTTGTCAAATGTACCCGTACATTTTTAAACCTAACATCGCTGGTGTGTAGGATAATATGCAAAAAATTCAAGATAAATCGTTGAAATAATTAGGGTTCAACGTTGGCTGACGCAAAAATTATTTATGTGACCGATGGAATAGCGAAAAAATAGCAAGGCAACAATTCATATTTTTTTTTTTTTACTCCATCATGCTTTAAGCGCAAGATTTTTAAATATATAAAAATAAGTACATGGAATTTACAAGGTTATAACCTAACCTGGAAAAATTTCCAACGTACATCCTATATATACACAACCATGTGCAACAAAGACGGTTGTTCGTTTCACTCATAAACTTCGTCAGGAAGACGCGTGATAATTATCGAAAAGACGACGTAATTATAAATGACATTCGACCAGTTTATACAATTTAAAGACCATCTTCGTTCACTCGATTCGTACCTCTCACTCATGAACGACGACCCGCATTTTGCACTCCTGAAATTAATCGTTTTCCCACAATCTGTATAATATGATAGAAAAACTTAACATCCGTGCATCTAGCAAACGACAGATCTTAAATAGAATATTGAAGATTACGGTTGGGCTCATCGAGAACGGTTTATTGACTACCGATGTCCTATTCATCGCAGATGCCCTCTAGAGCAGGCGTGGGCCACCGGTCGTTCGTGAACAGTCTGACAGTCGATCGCAGACATTTTAAATAATAAATCTTTCAATTTAAAATGTGTACTGAAAAATTATCAAATTTCTCTTGCGGCGGCGTCGATACTGAAATTGTTTTTTTACTGTTCTTTCCACCGCCACTACTTTACAGTGAGGTGGTTTTTTCTTCAGCCATTGTATACGCGCAGACCGAAAACATGTGACGTTACTTAGAAACAGTCGCCTGTGGGAATGAATACTGCACTGACTAGTGTGGGAACTCTTTTTTTAAAAGTTTGTTGTACATTCTGTTTCATTCATTTTTTTTTCTTCGTTCTATTCTGTTTTGAATCATGAATCAAGTGATTTGAAAATTTTAAAGATACCTTTATGTGAAATATTTTTTAGTAAGTGTATTTTATTTTTCGGTTTGCTCCTTGAAAAATGCCCCGCATTTTTGAGTTTGAGCATTTCGATTTTTCGAGCATGCTTGAGTTTCATCTGTCAAATTTTTTAAAGTGTTTTTAAAATCACATAAACATCAGTTTTAAATTTTATAATATATTTATGTACGTTTGCCTTTGGTTTACGTGCACTTATACGTATTTATGAAATATTTATGTAATCTCAAATTTTAAAAATTTATTTTATTCAATAATTACAATTTCGGACAGCTACTCTTTTAATATTTCGGTTGCAGTTGACATTTCTTTGGTGTCAGTTGAGAGATGCAATACATACGTTTTATATTTTGCTAAATTAATAGCAATAAAAATAAAGTTTTGGTTTAATATAGAAATTTAATAATTTTAATTTCAGATAAAAAATGAATAGGGAAATGAGAAGAGCTTTATAGTCGTTATTCCGCGTAAATTTCTTCCTATTGCAATGAAAAGATATCAAACCCGTTTCTTATCAGGCAGAGATAAAGACGCCTGAACAATGTCAGAAAGCTGTGAGTTCGTTCCGTTTACTAATACTAACAACATTCCTTCTACTAATACTAACAACATTCCTTTTACTAATACTAACAAAATTAACGTATTTTGCAATGATAATCGTATAAATAAATTCCGATAATCGCGATTTACCGCCGCGCGTTTCCGAAATTACTAACAATTTTAAATCAGTTCGTAATGTAACTAACCCGAACATATCGTCTACTCCGCCATCCACCGTCTTTCTCCGATAAAGTAAAGAAAAAGATAATTCCGATATTAGACTTCGAACATCCAACGGAAGACCGAGGCGTAATATTAAATTATATACCGGAATTAAAATTAATCGACTACCTCCCAAATACAGTCATAGAACAATACCTAAAAAATAACCTTCAGCTCAAATTAGCCTCTCATATTTCCTTGTTAAGAGTATAACCACAAAATGACGAATTCGGCCGCATTATAAGTTAGCGCCGGCAAGTCTAAACCAACACATTAAATAAGATCAAACTCCCTGATTCCTTCCTGTTAAACTACAACGATAGAAACTATAGAATATTCATAACTTTAGATGATCTCATTTGCTTCAGATGTCATAAGACGGGACACAAGCGAGATGATTGCTCGTTAAACACTGAAATAGATAAACATAGTCTCTTCGTAAACAGCGCTTATCATGCATACAAAATTTATCCGCCCTTCAGTCGATATAAACGCGTTGAAACCTGCAGAAATTCCAAACGACGCCGAAGTCAATCACCTTAACACAGCAACGGATCAAAGTTTTCCCGCCCTCCCAGACATCGCCCCAATACCAATCAGTCAAAAGCGCCCAGCGCCGTCTACCAGTACCGATTCCTCATCAAACTCCACTAGAGAACTGCACCTGTAACACCAAAATCGAAAAAATCAAAAAACAAAACAAAAAATTCGGAAAAACAGAAAAAAGAAAATACTAGTGACTCAGAGGAGAATGGGGAAAAAATTTCTGCGAAGGAACAAGCATAACTATCCCTAAACGACATATTTAGAGGTTATGTTGAAGAAGTAGAAAAGAATAACCTAAAACATTTACTAACGCCAATAAACTTAATCAGCTTTATAGATATGTGCAACAAGTCGCAAAATGCATACCTCATAGCGGCTGAAATCACAAATGACATTCCCGGACTAATTCAGCAACTAAAATTCTGTCATTCCCACATCAACTACCGACGAGCAAAAAATAGGGTCACAAAAATAATAAAAACGTTAGAACTAGCGATTTCGTCACCAGCAAATAATTAATAAAAATTTAAACTGTTTCTATGGAGCAAGCAATAATTTCATGGAACTCTAATCATATCCATACCCACTACGAAGAACTACAACTCTTGATCACATAAAATCCTCTCGTATTATGCATTCAAGAGACCCATCTAAAACCGAACCAAATCTTCCAGATAAAAAATTTTAACGTATACTAATCGGATCCCGTTCCAGGTGGATGTGCTCACGGAGCAGTACTGTTGGCTGTTCGAACCAACATAATACATAACTATATTACCCTTCCATCACATATGCAAGCAGTAGCGATCACCATTTTCACACCAAAACCCCTCTCAATCTGCACTATTCACATCGCTCCGGATCAGAAAATACAAACGGACGACTTGGAAAACATACTTCAATGCGTTCCTTCACCGCTAATCTTTACTGGCGATTTCAACGCTCATTCACCAAGCTGGGGAGGTGGAAAATATAATGCAAAAGGCAGGGTTCTGCAGGAGGTAGTCGAAAAAGCTAGTTTAGCACAACTACTCACCGGTGACCCTACTCACTACAACTTTTCGCATCGTAAATGGTCGACTTTAGATCTAACATTTATCTCACCTCAATTAATCAGCCATTTTCATATCATCCATCATCCGGGCCTGGCGGGAAGTGATCATGTCCCAGCTATCATATACAAACCAAATCCAGGTTCAAAGTACCCTAAAAACACAATTACTCGTAAGTGGAACCAGTCAAAAACAAGCTGGACGCAGTACAAAAATAAACTGGACAAACTTGATGAAATAAAACTTATATCCACAAATAACATATTTATGGATATACAACATATAACCTAGACTCTAGTCGAGACAGCACACTCATGCTCTCCTTCACGTCTTCAATCAACACGACGCAAAGTAGTCCCATGGTGGTCTTCACAAAATGTACAAACGCTATCCGAAATAGGAGAAGAACGCTGTGAATCGTCAAAGAACTCATTCACCAGAGGATCTACTAAGTTATAAATTTGCAAGAACATTAAAACAAGCCAAAAGGAATTCTTGGAATACCTACGTCTCCACAATCTCACCATTTACGCCATCAAGCCAAATATGGATGAAAGTAAAATCCATAGAGGGATCGGCAACACTCGGCAGCACCGTCGGCTATTATGATAAAAAAAACTATAGAAACTAACCCAATTAAAATTCTTACAAAATTTGCAAATTTCTTTGCATCCGCTTCCAGCGATGAAAACTTACACCCTCAGTGCACAAAAAATGGGGATCAAATTCAAGCAAGAAATTTCTATACAAACAACCAAGAACCATACAATGCGACATTCTCTATGGATGAATTAAAAAAAGCTATAAATCATTCAAGACCATCAGCTCCTGGTCACGATGGAATACATATCTTAATGCTCCAAAACCTGCCGGAACACATTCAAAATCTACTGCTCGATATTGTAAACAAACTGTGGATTTCTTCATAACTTCCTGCAAGCTGGAAATTAGCAGAAACTATTCCATTCCTCTTAGGGGGTATTTTAAAATACTTCAATAGCAACTGCTTTCATTTTCAACTGAGGAATATTTTTAACGGCGCCATTAATCAGTACGTCTTATGAAAATAAAACCGTTTCCATAATTTTATAGTCATTAAGTACCGTCTCCGTACCGGAGGTAGGCGACTACTTACCTATACATATTTTGTTGTACAGTGCAAGTAGCATATGTGGCAATCATAATATGGCGTTAGCGTAGACAGACATACACCCGGGGGAACTGATTGTTAATCGCTTTATTGTTACGACACAATGCAACCCCGCGTGTTTTTCTAGTGTATTATATTATTACTAGCCGCATATGGAGTTGAGGTTTGCCATTGATTCCATGCGATAATATTACGGTTATTTTCAGTTTTATTTTCCAACGATAATTTTTGCATCGCCGATCGTATTCGAGTACCTTCAGTATAGAATTCCATGCTATAGCGCCACTAGAATTTTATAGTAATTAACATCAATGTATATATATATATATATATATAATAATCGTCGGAATAGCTTAGTGGCTAGAGCACGGACTTCTATTAGGAAGGTACTCGAATACAATCTGCCACATAAAAATTATCATCAGAACATAAAAATATAAATACTCATAATATCGCGTGGAAGGCAATGGCAAACCACCATACACAACACCATATATGCGCGCTAGTAATAATATAGTACGCTACAAAAACACGCGGGGCTGCATTGTCGTGACAACAAAGCGATTACAATCACTTCTCCCAGGCTTGTGTGTCAATATAAGCGTCATATTACGATTGCCTCATATACATATACTGTACGACAAAATATATATAGGTAAGTAGTCGCCTACCTCCGATACGGAGATGACACTTAATGAACGATGATATATATATTTAATATTATCATTATACTTCAGAAAAGCGGTGTAATAAATAAATGGCGGGTGTACAAATAAATAAGGATAAATGTGTTTACAGGATTTTTACGAAAACTTATTTGTGTTCGGGCTTTTTTCAAAATGCTCAAAGGGAAGTAGTTAAATATTTGTATATATGTATTTAAATAAACCGGCTATTACACTTAGTAAACAAAGGAAAAGAGTTTCAATTAAAACTGAGTAAATTATATCGGTTAACTAACAAAATATCTATTCAAACTAAAAAAAGAAAAAAACGATATTCAACGCTGAGAACACGTAAAACCGGCAATTATATACAGATTTCAAATTACAGTTCTAAAATAAATAACATCAGCTTGTCCGGATATGACTCAATTTAGCGTGTTGTCAACGAGGAAGTTGCAAACTATGGTGGAGATGATATTTACAAAAATGTAATATTTTAAACGATACTAAATCAGCCCGTGTTACCTTCACTAATAAGCCGGTATTATGCGTAATTCAGTATATATATTAATAACTATACCAAGTGCGAATATAGCTAAATACCTAGGCATGACATTTAAATTTCATTGGAAAGTACACGTAGAGAAGAAAATAATGAAGTTGGAAAGTAAGATAAAAAAACTGTATCGGATGATTGGTATGCATTCTCCGTTATCAATTTACAATAAAATATTAATAGACAATACATTTTGAAACATCCGCGGTATACAGTCATGGTACACTAAACAAAACAATAGAACTATTATACAGTGTTTTCAAAATAAAGTTTTAAAAAACATTGCGAATTATGTTAAAAATTATAAAAATCTACTGATGGAGCAACTCGATGAAGCAGTGGAAAATTTTTGCAAAATGTCACCAAATAAGACTTGAGAATCGTGTAAATACTGAAGCCCGTCAACTCTCCGAAATACGACGAATTTGAAACGTAGGCTCAATGGGAACAAAACCGCACGTACTAATATTATATTAATTTGGATATACGTAGTTTTAAGAGGTATATAATTTATTACTTATTATAGGTAAAAAACCGAAAATTCCATCGAATAAATTTTGGTATTCATATTATTTATTTATTATTCGTTAAAGTTAACTTGTTTATTAGTCTATATCGATTAGATTACAAGGAAAAATAAATTTAAAAAGAATTAAATTTTATGGATAAATTAAAAAATGACCGTACGAATAAAACGAAAACAAATAAATATATAAATAGATGGTTAGTTAGATAAGATAGATAAATACATTAAGATATATACGTACCACACACATACACACACACAAACATGTATGTTAATACGTGTTCCCGTGGGTATATATATATATATATATATATATATATATATAACGGTATACAAATTACATCATTCCTTGATTAAAAACTATTACAATAATACGCTTCATTATTGCGTTGTTTAGTCATTGTTGATAACAAAAACGTTTATCATTTCCTCATCTGTCTTTCCTTGAACTAAAAGTTTTAATATTTGTTGTCTTTTCAATAGATTCGTCAAAAAAAACGAATATATAAAAATTCGACGGACGTCTAATTAAAGCCATCGAACCAACCGCATTAGCCAAGTTTAGTGTTTACGACGATGTACGTAATTGACGTGGCATACATTTAGAAATATAACAACATTATAATATATACATACATATAATATGTTTGTTGGTATGTGTAATGAAATTAATCAAAAAAAACGAACGCAGACTTACCAAAAAATAGGTTGCAATTACAATGCTGGCGGTTCGTAAGCTGCATAAACCTAAAAAACAAAAATTTGACGCACCTCTAAGACCATTCATGACTGATGTTTAACGAAACACACGCGATAATAATATCGTAACGACGTACAATCCAACAACATCTGGCGCAGCGTCACACCGAACAGCGAATGACCGCACTGTGTTTGTTAGTTAAAGCCGCCTGTTCGGTTCAAGATGGTCGCGTCTGTTTGGCAACCTTCTTTTTTACGCGCCCTTTAAACTGTTCGGAATTTGAGAAACACAAAACGGAAATTATTCGAAAGAAAAACCCAGGAAAGAATGTGCGTTTGTGTATCTACGTCATGCACGTATTTTATACGCATACATACATATATATATATATATATATATGTATACAAGAGGAAACTATACTTTATTTTTTATTTTTTGTTCAGGACTTTAATGACATAATGGGAAGGATAATAGTTTTATTATTATATTTCGTTATGTTGCTATTATGAATTATTAGGGATTTTTAACTAGGCGGATGACGTCGTCCTAATCGTGACCTCTGGGGGGGCATTATGTTTATTCTACAAGCGCAAGTTCAACACTATGGGCGTTATAAACGCGTCGATAATAAAATAAGATGAAAATCGTTTTCGGTTTACTTAAAATTCTTTAAGTATGTCGGTTTGATTTCGGATGACAAATTAACGCAATTTTAACAGAAGTTTGAATTTTTTATTTTTTCATTATTATTTAATAAACGATCAGGAACGGAACAAGTAATAACAACGAAAACGTCGCATTCCGCCCAACCAGTGGCTACTTTTCTTCTTCGGGTCACACAGTGAGCTAGATTTTCAATGTTATTAACAGACAGAGTGTAACGAATTACTTTTTGCAATCTAGGCTGTTTTGCATGCTCTTCAATATGAGGTTTTAGGTTAGTGATAACGCGAGCTATTTCAAATATTCTCTTCCGTTTCAACTGTCATTTTAGCTGCGAAATTGTTTGGAGCTTATTCTTGATATGCATTTTCTAAGAGCACCCTTATGGTGTCCGTACTATGTGTATTCCTCGATATAATTCTCGGCCATTTCCTCTTAATAAATCGGTTTTAGTAATTTGTCGATGTTTTCTTCTTGTTCTGAAGCCATTTTCTTAATTCGCGTTTAAATTTTGGTTTATTTTTCACCTTTTTCCTTCATGATTTCTTCAGGCAGCACGTTGAGCATTTGTGTTAATATATACTTGTTTGATTTCCATGCTTCGTTCGGGATATTTGTATACCGATATTTTTATGTACTCCTTAATTAATACTTATCTGTTATTCCTTCCTCAACATTTACAACTTTACTTTTTTCTTTTTTTAATAATCCATCATCCTGATCATCGAGCACAATCTAGGACATTTTCTTTCCAAAGGAGTTCGTATAGTGTACTTTAATATTTTCGTGTTACAAGTTTTAAGGTTGTTTTTTTTTGTAATTGGTCGATGTGCATTGTATTGGATTTGTTCGCTGCATCCCCAAGCATGCACATCATATTTTAATCTTGAGTTCTAATACACCATTTTAATGGTCTCCTTACTAACATAGTTTTTTAAGTTGTACATCGATGGTAATGTTGCTCGTATTTTCCTTTCTACAAATGCCGTACGTAAATTTTCATCTCTGATTACATACTTATATTCTCATGTCATTTCAATTGTCTCGCAATTTATATTACAACACACACTTTGCAGCCCCGTATAGTGAGAACACTCATCATCCGTAATATAGGTTTATATTTTTCGGTACCCATCGTAGTTTTACTATACTACCACATATTTTTTTTTTTTTTTTTAAAACGTACATTTTCTTATGATAACATACTATACATGTACACTTACACTCTCATACACTCCTTCAAATAAGTTTTACAATTTTTTCCAGCAAGCTATGTACTTGTTATTTACAACTCCAACTTATATTATACTTATTTATTAGCTTTTATATATTACTCACACTCTTACTCTCACATTTTCCCTCTCTCCCATTTGCCCACATTCACACTCTCATTTGTCTCTCCTACTCACACGTACTTGTTTTTTTATACCTTTTGTAATTTGTGTAGCAGCATTGCGGTTATAAATTGAAAGTGTCTATCCATTTTCTCTTGCACTTACCTTCCGCCCCCCTAATATAATCCTTTCGAATTTTAGTTTATATTTTCTCCATGATGTGTTCTACAATTAACCAAATTTTGATTTTCTGCTTAAGTTTTCTAGCTGGGGTGCAATACTCTTTTTTTTTTTTTCTAAAATATATATTTGAATTTATAAACAGGAACATTTACAATATTCCTTATTTTCTAAAGATAGATGTTTCGTTTGGATTTTAAGTTTAATGGTGATTTTGCAGATGTATTAAGTCATTCGTAACCGCAGATTAACGGTCCGATATTAACTAGACAGTAGGATTTTCTTTTTGTAAACCTGGAAAGTGTATTCAAGAAATGTAACTATCGCGGAATTATCCGTATTCAATTTTGAAAAGTTACGACATTTGACTAAGGATTTGCACTTTTTGCACAGTTCCGACATACCTGTAATCTCGTATTGATTTCTATTCAGTTTTTATTTGTATTTTTATTCATTTTTCCGGGTTTTCCCTTTCTTATAAATCTTACAGTTCTGTTTCGGTTTTTTTTTTTTTTTTTGTAAGAATTTTATCTTATGACCTCGTTAACATTCTTTCGTTTCTATTTTTTTTTAATCTTTATGTGCTTGTTATTACTATGAGAAAGATGTTGGCATTGGTTCGTGGACAGCTTGTTTGACTTATCGATTTTATAATTTTAAATTATCGTAATATTTTTTCATACGTATATAGAAAAATACACTTGAAATTTACTTTATTATATACTAGTGTACACATGTATTTCTGTTCGTGTGTGTAGTATTATGTAAGTATCTTCCAGTCTAGTAATTGCGTGTATATGTGCATGAGTGGACAATTTCATTTTTTTTTTATCTGTGTACATTCTAATGTGTATTGCTAGTAAAAGTGTTTATGTATACGCAGTTATATAAGTAATGTTGTATACTGTTCTAATAATTTAATATAATTTTTATTCTTAAAAATTTCGTATTCAGTTATTTACTTCTCAGTGTTCGCATTTTAATTGGCTTTAGCTGGTAGGTGAACCGTATATAAATAAATAAATAAATAAGTATATAAACAAAAAGTTCAATTTAATTGACTGGCGGATAATTTATATTATATTACAGATCATTTATAGAGATCATTCCAACGAGAATCAAAACAGAAATGGAGGTCATAGTGGAATTCTCAACAAACCTTTTTAAAATCTATAAAATCATCGACCGAACCATGGTGGCCATTGGAGGGTGATTTTACAATAAACAACTGTTTGAGAATCGGTCACATTTGAATTACGTCTTCCACAGGACTTCACCTCCCACAACCTGTTTTTTATATTTCCATCAGTGTTGTATACTTTCGAGTTGTGTCAAATTTACAGCATCCTGTTCGTGTCCCTCAATCTAAATCTTTCTGTACAAAAAATCCTATCCAATGATCCTGCAACAGTCGCCCAAACCTTGGCCTATATTAAATCTAACCAGATCGCCTCAGTAATTTTATTATCAGCAAGTATGTATTTCGTGGTAACCTCTCTGTAGTTACATACGGGCTCGTAGTAAAATAATAAAAAAAATAATTGAAAAAAAAAAAACAATAATGGTGGTTCTTTTGTTTATCAAAAATGTTGAATTTATTACTTACTAGTTTTTATCTTTTTTCATTCGGTCCTGATGATGCTGTAACCGGTGAAACTGTTAGACTGTTTTGATTAAATAAATATTAAATTGCGATACTGTATAAAAGTGTTATCTTTTAAATAGACTTTTATACTTTTCTTGTATCGGTCCATTCTGCATTTTTTAATTTCTTTATTATGTAATGTTTCGAAAACAGTTGCAGTTTTCAAACTGAGAGCGGTTGTTAATTCATTATATAATTACGCCTAGTAGAAGAACGCAATCCAGACTTAATGTCCAGATTTTGCGACAAACAAGTGCTCTGCATCGAACGCATTCGTTTATACATGTTTTTGTCAACATTATTCTGCTACAGACTGGAATTGTTTACGTTTTGTTTTTTTTATAACTATTAATGTAATTCCCTCTTTATTATTAATTAATAATGATTTTGCTCTTTTATTTTTACAAGTACGAATATTATTTAAAAAAAAAATAATTGTCATATACTGATTTTGTTTTAACTTCGTGTTGTTTTTCCTTGTAAAAAATTGTACGTATTTATTTTATACGATTTATTTTGTTTTGTATGCAAAGAAGTTTTCTTTATAATTTGATTTACACTTGGATAATATAAGATGTACAAATTTCTTAGCAATAAGTATATTTTAAGTTCTTTGTTCTAATTTCTATCACGCATTCTCACAGATTCACCTTTGCACACGCATGCACACATGTAGTTCATCCCGTCACGAACCTAGATATTAAGTACATTTGGCAGAGGACTATTGCACACACCGTGTTTTTATTTTATTTTCAGATACACTTGCACTTTTCTATATAATTATAATTTTTCATTTAAATTTCCCCCACCGGCGAAATGTACGGAAGGGGGCAAATTAAAAAAATCTCACAAACAGGTAAAGTAAAATTAGCCATTCTCGAGGGCGCTTCTAGCAAGATTGTCCACGATAACATTCCAGCAGGTACCATTCTACACAGAGAAAATACTTCTTGGAACAGTATGACGTTGCCTTTATTTTCTGCTAATTCCCTGCTTATTTCAGGAAGTAATATTCCCACGAGTGGGTCTATCTTTTCTATTTTTGCGTATGCAACCTGCTACTATTCTTACTATTTCATTCAGCGCGGTATTCATTTGTTTGGTATGACGTGAATTTTCCCATACCGGCGCTATATATTCAGCTACCGAAACGCGCAGGTTCATTGCTGACAACCTCAACGTTTGCGGCTGAGCGTTCCATACGTAGTATAAATATACTTACATATATATGTAAAACACACACACACATATATATATACGAATTAATTACGGATTATTATATAAATGTATGTTGTGTAAGTAAGAAAGAAATTGCGAATTATTGTACTGGGAGGATTTTTTTAGATGGATTTATGTATAAAAATTAACATAAGATATTACGTACTACTTCTATAGTTACTTTTTGCGATAAATAAAATTAATCGTTGATTACTATTTACATTATTTAATGGTACCTTAAATAGTATAACGTCCAATAGTAATATATATATATATATATATGAAAGGCATACACACCTATATAGTCGTGCGTGTGTAAATCACTGTACACTTAAACACGTTCCGATAAATATACATAATTAGTATTTGACTTACCAGTCGATCTACAGTACATATTATATTTAATATTTAAATGATGCGCTCCGAAAGAACGTGTAACCATTACAATCGAACGAATAAATTAGAATTCAAAATGCGAGTTAACAGAATTCGGAACATTAAACGTACCCAAAACTAGACGACTGTTCTGACGAAACAGTACATTTTAATTAACTATTTCATATAACCTTTTGAAAACAACGATCACACGACGATGTTATGTGTCATACACATAATGTGTATATGTGTGTGTGTGTTTCTTGGCGTTCATTTATATACACACACACAAACATGTATATATATATATATTTATGGCTACATATGACGCTTGCATACGTGCGCACATACGCAGGCGGTAATAATTACGAAACTCCGGTATCAACTGATATTTTATTTAAGGTCGTTCAATCGAAATAACCGGTAATTATATATGTACGTAAATAGCACGAGGGAAATTATTAAAACGAGAACTTGTATAAAAATACCTTCTCGTTTGAAAAATTATCGATTAGCCGGCCACACAAGTACTCTCGCGATACCTAATGTATAAACTGTAAATGGGGGTAAGGCATAGTTTACTACCTCCGGGTATTCAGTACGATAATTTCTGATAGTAAAAGTTACTTTTAGAATTGGCTTAATAAATGAATTACTGAGAAGAAAAGAAAATCCACGGAAAACAACGGAAAATCGAACGCATATCAACTTGTCTACCGAACGTTATTTAGCCAGTTCTCGTTTAGGACACATCAGGCCAAATTCATGACAATTTGCAAGGTCTGTCCGCGAATAAAGATAAAATTGGAAAACGAAATAACAGAGCAGGTAAAAGTATTCAAATCTTTAGGATAGACCATAATATTGATTTGTAATCAAGATATTAACAACAATCGTATAGCAATGGGGAAAAAAAGCTCTCAGCGATAAATACTCACTTATTACACAGAAAGCATCTGTTAACATGCGCAAAAACTCGGTTAAAACTTTGGTATGGTATAATGGTTCGGAATTGTGGAAAATGAAGAAAAAAGATCGAGACAAGGAAGACTACATACAACAAGTGATAAAAGATTTGGTAGGAAACGATTGGTACATGATGCGGATCAGCCTACGGGCTGATACGCTGATCATGATATATACATATATATATATATATATATATATATATATATATATATATATATATATATATATATATATATATATTCGTGTGCATGATTTTTTCGCACGGAGTTTTCTCAGGACAACCAATGTTATTTCGAATTTTATTTTAATCAACTTTCTAAGTTATCGGTATATTTAGATTGAAATTTGCTTCTTGTATAAAACCTATTCCAATTAAGTATCGATTAATTATCATCTGGCTGTTAAAATTTTGGGTGTATTATATATATATACATATGTGTATATATATATATATATATATAAAGAATGTTTGTTTCTTCGCGTTTTATAGGCTACTAAACCGCTTATTCGATTGGGCTGAAATTTTGCAAGCTTATTACCAGCAATGCCGGGAAGGTTTTAGGCTATCAAAAAACAATTAAAAACAAATTTTGGGGTGATCTTTTTGAATTTCAATTTTTTTTTAATTTCTATAGAATCGATTTGATAGATATTAAAATGACGAATTAGAAACAGAAAACGGTTTTTGATTACGATCGATAGGTCTTGAGCTAAGAATTTTTAAAAATTGGCGACCTGCCATCTTTGGCAGGGCATAGCGCGCGACGTAAACATTTTTAAACGATTCCGACTCCGGAAATAGTCATTTCTATATAAGATCTACCTAATAAAGCGAAAAAACTGCGAAAAAAAATTCAAACTGAATCTGAAAATTTCAAAAACCTTTCGATTTTTTCAAATTTCGATTTTTTCGCAATAATTCGCGAACAATTCGAAATCGGGGGAAATTATTTAAACAAAACTTACGCGGCATTAAAATACGCGTCTAATGATGGTATTACTATATTTTTATAGCAAATACTCATCGAGAAATTTGAGGTTAAAGGGTTTTAGGGTTTTGGGCCGTTTTTACGGCCCCTATGATAGGTAGGGGATTCGGGTTGGCATTAAAATAAAGTAGACGTAGAGATCTAGCATTTATGTTATAACGTAAATGTTACTAAAATTAACTCGCCAGTTTAAAGCTGAATTAAATGTAATTTTTAATTAGGTTCGATAAATCTACAAAAATTAAAAAATACAGGCATATCATTTAAGGTTCTTTACAATTTTTTTTTTAAGTTTTTTGTGTAATTCCTAATTGTCGATTAGTATTTTTTTATTTAATTCAACAAATAAGCTAATACATTTATTGATTCACGAAGTTCGTCGGGTCAGCTAGTATATATATATATATATATATACTCCTGCGGGGCACAAGATGTAACCGGAGTTACCTTCTCTGGTAAGTAGTCACTTGGCTGTTATACTAGTCCCACCGATAGTAGAAACGAATCGGCCTACCTGTCCTGCATGCAATACTCCTCTTACCATCACTCACATCCTAGTTTCCTGTCCAACATATACCTTTCAACGTCAGCTTGCTGGCCTTCCTCTCAACCTTCCCAACATATTACAACGCACTTCATCCGCCGAGACTAAACTTCTCCTCTTCCTCAAAATCACAAACATCTTTCCTCTAATCTAGTTTCTTACACCTTTCCTTCCGTGCCTCTGGCCTAAGTAGCAGGATACGGTACGGTCACAAATCAAAAGAAGAAGAAGAACGAAGCAAAAGCTAAGTGAGTTCCGTACGTCCACAACGTGCAGGGTGGTAATTTTCTATTCGGTGGGCTTAATGTTGATTGAAAAAGCTAAAAGCGGAACTCACGTACATCGAAAACGGAGCCTGGTTCACTTGCCTAAAGTATTCTTTAAAACCATTTACCGCATTAACAACAGCACACTATCAGCAACTCGCTCGCTATATATGTGTCCCAATTAGATTGTTTTTAAATATTAATTTAGAGCGTGTAGGCGAGTATCTGACGCCTTTGTCTCTTCGACTAGTGGAGTAAACTAACAAAAAATCTGACGGAGCACAATGGGAAACCACCACCATAAATTGTGTGTTGCCAACAATCCGGCTAACAACTACCGTTTCGACAACTGGGGTCGGAATACGAGTAGACGACCGGTCAAGAAAGTCTAGCTATAACATGAAAAATAAGCGACGGGAAGATTTACAAATTTTGCCCATACTATTAGTACCTGAAATGTAAGGGGCCTTCTTGAAGCAGGCAAATTTAAAATTGTAGAAATCGAACTAAAATAATATAGTATATTGATAGGTGGAATCTGTGAAACTTAACTGTAGAAAGTCGAGTCATTTCACAACTAACAACAATGTGATATATTGTTCTAACAATGAGCAATCCAATGTAAATGGAGTAGCAGTGTTAAAATTACCAAATGACTGGGTACAAACCAAGAAATGATAAAATCATTACAGTCATAGTAAATTTTATTCAGATACATGCACCAACCTGTTTGGCTTCAGATGAATAGAAAATTTTTATAATGAATTACAAGAAGAAATAGATTGTATTCCGAGCCAAGAAATGTTTATTATAATGGGAGATATGAATGCGAAGATTAAATGAAAACACCTGCACATGAAATGCATAGTTGAAAAGTATGGTCTAAGCTTATGTAATGAAATAGGAGAACGAATGTTTCACTTTGCTATTGAGAACCGACTAACCATAGTAAACACTATGATTCAAAATAAAGCGGGAAGATTTGAAATATAGAGATCTCCTGGTAACCTGTATAGAAATCGGACTAATTATTCCTTTGTCTAAGACGTTTGGAAATCCTCTTGTAAAAATTTTACAGTGTGTCCAGTAGTAGACTGTGGATCTAACTAACCACAATTTATTAATACTTAGACACAATTAAAAAAACAGTAAAACCTACTAAGACCCGAAAGTATCTTTCATTGAGGTAAGATTTTATGATATTCTATAGTAGTCCAGTGTGCTAGACTTTATCAATGCTTGCTGTACGTCTAGGAATGGCGCTGAAAAGACCTTATTCTCCCCAGAAGCTCTTTTGATTTGTTTAATGAGTCTCTGAACTTCCTGGACTGTTGAGTGTTCAGTTATAAATCCTAATTTGAGGATTATTTTGTTTTCATCGATGAATTTTTTTTAATCCTTTTCTTCAGCAGTTTTTCAAATAGTTTTAGCTAAAATTGATAGGAGTGAGATGTAGGATGACACTTTTTCAGGTGGCTTTCTTGGTATCATAATCACATTTAATATCGAGACGTATTGTGTTCATATAATTGCGTTGAAGATAACTCGATGCTGTAGTAATCAGTCAGCATTCCAGAGTGAAATTTTGTAATATGTGTGGTTTTTATTGTCTTTGCTATACATCATTTATTATTTACAACAGCAGTTATGAGCGTGTTGATTATATTATTTATCATTTCTGTCGGCTGGAGGAGCATTTCCTTGAATAAAGATTTAACTTCAACCAGAAAGCTTAGGATTTGTTCGATATTAGTGGGTACTACATCAAATGTGTTTGTTTGCGGACGCTACCTGAGCACATGAAGGAGATGTGATATACTTCAATTGCTCTCCATCTGTACAGTTCGCACCTGAATTGCTGTTTCCGACTGTTGTTTTGTTTCTATCAATTTCTGTTTTGTAGGTTGAAGCGCATACGATTTCTTTTTTAACATGCGGTGCTTCAACGTTTACTTTCATTTTTAAATGATATTATATCTTATAAATTTCTTTATTTTCTTTTGATTCAAGATCAATAAAAAAAGAGAGTTAGTGGTAGGTTTGTTAATCGATGCTATACGTTAATAATATTACTAACGGTGTGTTTGTTTCCTCTAAAGCCACCGCTATGTCGTTTATTTCGTTGACGCCGAAGATGGGGGCCAGGAGCCGTCGAAGGAATAATTCAAACGAATCAGCATTCCTAATACCGTCATTTTTCAGATAATCATAATAAACATCTTAAGATAATCATAATAAACATTTTACGATAATTATAATAAACATCTTCCAGTAATAATAATAAACATCTATAAGGAAAATAATTCTTAAAAATGAAAACAAGAAAGAGGAAATAATTATTTATTTATATATATATCACACACGCACGCATATATATCCGTATATGCACATGCACATTCACCCATATTACATGTATATATACATATTTATGTAATATAACACATGTAATATGGGTGTTTAGATGTATCTATTTTATTTTTATTATATTCACGTGGTATGAGATGTAATTTTTCGATACACGTAGTATACTAAGTTTGTTGTTCATGTAAATTTAAATATTGTAAATACACTTTTACTTACTTACTTACTATATTTACTAGATGCATATACGTATATTATACATGCACTTACACACACACCCCCATATTACATGTATATATTACAGATATGTATATATATACCCATGTACCTAAAGACGAAAGTACAATTTCCCAAAGATATAAATAATTATATAATAAAACGTGTCGTTCAAAATTGTACTGGTATTTTTATGTAATTCGGACAATACAAATTATTTTTGATAACACGTGTTTTCCATAAACTTAAATGGATGGGCTATGAATAAACTGTTATTTGTACCCCTTTGTATTATACTTCAAATATATATTTTTTTAGAAAAATGTATTTACATTTTGTTTTCTTACTGAAAACGAATTTTTGGGACACCCGTTTTATCTGGAACCCATATGTGTGTGTGTATAAATATATATATTATATATATATATATACGTGTATATACATATATACATATATATATATATATATATATATATATATGTATATATAATATATATATACAAAAAAGATAAAATATCAATTTATATATATAAATATATGTATAGCATTGTTCCAGTCGTTACAGCCAATTTATAATAAAATATTTTAAGCTAATTTATTTAATTTTAATCAGTTTACAACAAACGAATAAAATCTGTAATAAAATATTAATTTATTAGTAGAATTTTATCGAATTAAAAAAAAATTAGACGCGTTTTTTTTGTTGCGTCATTATAATTTGAAAATAAAATTTTGACAATTTTGTATATTTCCCTTAAAATATTCGTAATTATTCTTATATATTTTAATTTTTTTTTTTATATATGCTATCGACAATTTGCCTTTTTCTCTAACAAGCTTAATAACATTAATAATATACATCGGATCCAAGAAACTTCTTAATAAAAAATGTTCTTCCGTATTGTCGCAAAAAAATCTAGACTAAGACTACCCTTAAAATCCATCATCCCTTGTATCATAAATGGGGGATGAAACAGGTGCAATTTTCCGCGTAAAGTGTTATGACATTTGTCGGAGATTCACGCGTTTGACTATACGGGAATTTTAACGCGCATACTTACCCCTGTATTCAACAGCCCCAAGTATGTAAGTATTGAAAATCGACCTTAAATCGACCTTAAATCGAACTTTTTCACTTAGGACGTTATAAAAAATAAAACCGGAGCCCTAAATCGAAAATCTGTCCCGAGAGAATTTTCTAAATATCTTAACGAACATTTTTCGTCATAAATATCATCCCCCTATCTAGCATCCAGGTCTCGCAAAAAGTCGAGTTTTAAAGGAGTAGAAATTTTTACAAATCATCCATTTTTTAAATTTTTTTAGTAGCCGTCTAATTATTCGGCCGACCATCTAAAGGTATTCGATTTTTTTCCACCTTATCTTATAGCAGAAAATTTTAATTATACATACTAAGTCTCTATATAAAAATTGTTATTTCCTAATTAGATATGCTTAGAAGTCGTCGTCGTAAATCGAAAAAAAAATTTTGGTGGGTTTTGAAGGGATGACTTTTTGAATTTTGATTTTTGAAACATTTCTATAGAACCGATTTACGAGATATTAAAATGACGAGTTAGAAATGGAAAAACGACGATCGATAGGCCTCGAGCTACGAATTTTTAAAAATTGCCGACTTGCCACCTTTGGCAGGAGCGCACGACGTTATTATTTTAAAACAATTCTACTCTTGAAATCGTCATTTCTATATAAGATTTATCGTATAAAGCGAAAAAACCGCGAAAAAAATTTCAAATCGAACGCAAAAATGTCAATGACCACACTTGCGGTTTTTTTCAAATTCGACTTTTTTCACGATAATTCGCGATCGATTGGAAATCGCGGAAAAGTGTTTATACAAAAGTTAAGCGGTATTGAAATACGCGTGCTATAACGTTACAGTCGTATTTTTAAACAAAATACCCATCGATAAAATGGGGTTAAAGTGTTTACCGGTTTTGGGCCGTTTTTAAGGGTCGTATGATAGATAGGGAGCTCAGGCTTACGTTAGAAGAAAGTAGACGTCGAGGTCTATTATTAATGTAATAACGTACATTTATCTAGATTAACTGGTAGCCAGAGATCGCGAACTTAAAATTCCGATCGTCTAGAATTATTTTCTTTGAAAACCACGTCCTGATTATTCAAAAAATTTAACGTTTCGAATGGACTTACACCACTCATCATCAGAAACGAACTAAACCACAGTCCCTTGAGTTATTTCCTTTTATAGGTACTTCTCAATCGGAACTTTTTATTTCCAGGGCTATGATTAGTCCTGCTATCAGTTGATATTCCTGTATTGTTATTGGTTGATTTTTCAGTCGTCATTATATTTTCAGGGCTATGATTGGTCCTACCGTCGGCTAATTCATCACCTGATATTCCTGTACTATGATTGGTTGGTTCTTCGGTAATCAATGCTTGGTTAGCCACTTCAGTAGGATATTTTAATTTTTCTCTATTGTTTAATAATACTGGTTTCCAAGCGTCAGGTAGCCGAAATCCATCTTCTCTGTTGAAATTATCATGCTTCTCTATTTCAATAGCTTCTCGGACAATTCGCTTCCCATATTTTTGCTCCTTTACCAATACCTTCCTCTCCTCCAAGTCTATAGAGTGAAAATGTTTTGAATAATCAGGACGTGGTTTTCACCGAATATAATTCTAGACGAATGGAAAACAACCACGAAAGTTTTAATAAATATTTAAAATTCCGTTTTCGATTTTTAAAAATTCTGTGAACGATTTTTGGTCTGCCGTTTCTACAATGCTATTTATATATCACTATATATATATATATATATATATATATTCAATATGCAATGATCAGTAGCTATTATAAATATATATACACAGGTGTATTTACCGTCTTTATCTAACATACGTCAGACATACAACCGGTTTAAAAATTTCTTATCATATTTATACGTGTGTCCATTAAGAATACTATGTTACCGTCGAATTTATTGCGTATGATGTAAACGTTTTTAAACGATTTAGTCTTCGCCGATCTGATTTTCTATCATAACTCTATCGTATAGATGTGAAAAACCGCGTAAAAAATCCCGATCTGAACCCGAAAATTTCAAAAAGGCACCTTTCTGCTTCTCCTCGACCATCGATTTTTATATTTAATATTTTAATTACAGTTACCAGCATATTTGCAGTAAAGAGCAAATTTGTAAGCTTGCAATATTCGTCCGAGTAACAATCCGTCTGTTCAGAGTCAGGCCCAAATTTCCAAAACGTTATTTCCATATAGGTTATTTTAAATTAATCAATACATTATGTGTGTGTAAAAAATTTTATACGAATTTATTATTACTGAGATGTCTGATATATATATATATATATATATATATATATATATATATATATATTTCCCATATAGGGACGTTTTTAGAGAAGTCAGCATGCTTGATTAAGATGTAGATAGTCCCCACAGTATCACGTTGGGTAAGCTGTAAAGGCAACCCCATTAAAAAAAAAAATGTCAGATATATATATATATATTTAAATATGTAAGTACAAGAAACCTCATTTATATGCATAAGATGTGATAAATGTATAACACCCAACTTTATTTAATATGTTTGTACCTATCACCGGGTTATTAAGGTAATAATTTAAATATCTGATACAAGCAAAATAAAAATTATTAACGATTTTAAACATTTTATGTTATACTGAGAAATATAAGTAAAAATAGAAACTAAAAAAAACACGGAAAATTTGCATTATATATATACACGTCTGAGAGAAGGATGATCATGTGTTTCTCTATTAGATTCTTGAAAAATATTTTTATGTGAAATCAATTATAAATGAAAAGATAAATTGTCATTCACACACTATTCGAATAAAATTATAATTGAAATTTTTATACCATCGTAATGTTTAATATATATGAAAATCATGTATGCGTATATCCACACATCTGACAATTACGTATAGACCCATGTATATACGCACACACACACATATATATATATATATAAAGAGAGAGAGAGAGCATAAAATAGGAAGGAAACATATCCACACATACTATATAACTATATATATATATATATATATATAGGTAAAAATATAGAATAAAATCTAAAAGGAACGTATTGTTATATATATATATATATATATATATATATATATATATATATATACATAACCTGAGAAAAATATTATTTTTTTTCAGACTAAAACAATTTTTGTTTCTCTCCAAGTTTTTTATTTTTTTAAATTATATTTCTGATGGATGTTTATTATTATTATTGTAAGATGTTTATGATTATTATCACAAGATGTTTATTATGATTATCTGAAAAACGGCGGTGACCTAGCTCGTGCTGAAATGCTGATTCAGTGGAATTATGGACTTGGTGGCGCCTGACCCCATTTTCGCATTCCCCGTTTATTTCTAGACTGATATAAGTTTCTGATAACAACGCGGAAATTTCTTTCACTTTTAATTTGATAGATATGAAATTCCGAGTTACTAGTTCGTGAATTATCCTGTCTGTGCCCCTTTTTATTTGTAGCCCTCGTAACTTCTTGCCATCTATATTTCAAGTCATTATCTGTCGAAACATCAATGCTTTCTAGTGAATTATTATTTTCATTTAGAACATTTATATTGGAAATACTGGTAGGCGATAATAACCCGGCATATACACCGGTTTCTATAATGAAAAATTACTAGTTGTCTCTGTTAATATTGCCATTATTAATAACGAACGGAGATAATGGAATGGACTTACCGGCGATTATTTTCTAATTTTCTATACAAAGATTATCAGAAGAAGTAGCAACATTTGCAGCCTGTTTCCTAGATTTACGATGAAAAATTAGCTGAGAGTTGAACCATGTTGATGGTTTACTTGAAAAACAGAGATAACAAAATATCGACTTGTTGATAAGCAAGCCAACAACTTTAACACAACTACAACGAATATTAATCCTCTAAACTACCACAACCAATAGGATTAATTTTTATCAAGAAATAATCGAACGCAAGATCCAACGAGTTCGCACGTTAACATGAACAGATAATCTCTTCACAAATTTCCTTCCTAAACCATTTTTATCTTTTTACAGTTTATAATGGTCACTGGGTAAAATTAACGAAAAACGGTCACCGATACCGTACACCTTTCAGATGCACCGATTACAATTTTCGAAATGCGTGCGTCAATCAGAGAACTGCGAAAAATCACGAGAAATTACAAAAACGATAGCCTACATAGGGCGACGACTGTAGATGATGGTAGATATGTATATGGTATTGGAAATCGTTTCCATAAAGTCATCTCATTAAATTACAATGAGCAGCCTTTATTGTATGGTAAGCTTAATTCGTCATATTTGGGGCACGTGTATTTAATGTGATAAACGATTTATATTTCACAGTAGATTTCATTAATTTTATAAAAAATGAGAAATTTATATAATATATATCACACGATCACGATGCGCTCATATCAATCCACTGCTGGATGTAAGCGTTCCCCTTTTCTTTCCATCTGTTAATAAAGATGGATAAATTTCCCCATTGTGATGGAGTGTTAACAGTGTGTGATGTTTACGCAGCTTATCGAAGGCTTTCTCTAAGTCAAAGCTGACTAATGTAATTTTATTTAGAATTAAGTTTTCCTGTATTTCGGATGTTATCTTAATTAATAAATCTTGATGAGTACCTCTTTGTTTTCTAAATCCGAACTGCAATGGATCTAATAAGTTTAAACTTTCTAGCTGCCAGAGTAGTCTGCTGTTTATTATTCTTTCTAATAATTTGCACAGGGTATTTGTGAGCGGAATGATGGTGTAGAGAATTTTTATTGGTTTTAGAATAGGGATCAAATAAGCTTCTCTCTACATTTCTGGGAAGAATTGATTTTCCCAGAAGGTATTGAAAAAGTGTACAATTGCATTTTTCGATTTAGCATTCAGGTCTTTAATCATATTTATGTGAGTGCCATCAAGCCCGGGCGGCAGTTGAGCGCATTTCTTTAAGGGCGTGATTAAATTATTTGTTTGTTATAGCAACATTATAGTTTTAAAGAGTTGCTTGAGTTAAAATCGAGAACGTTGTTTGACTTTTCTGAGGGTTTGTTTATCTTATGTTCTCGGATAGATGATTGTCAGACGATACTTCATAGAAAAATTCGGCTAGGTTATTCGAAATTTCCTGTTTATTATCTATGTGAATCCGTTTCCATAGTGGCTATAGTCTGGCCTTAACGTTTGTTTGTAATATTCCATTATATGAGATGGTGTAGAAGCGTTTATAGCTTTAATGAAGTTTTTCCAATGTTAGCTTTTGCTTAACGTATATAGGTTCTTGACATTTATACATTGAAAGTAGCTTATTTTTGCTTTTAATTACTAATCGGCAATCTTCTGACTAACATACGGCGTGCTGTTTAATTTTTGCATGCGTTTTAAATACAGGAATGGCGATTTTAGCAGCTTCTTCTATTCGTCGTAATATATAGTCGTACGAGTCATCGACTTTTAGGGTGATCATGCTCATCTCTACATTGACTATGGAAGTATGTAGAGACCAGTCGGCTTTTGCCTTCCACGATTGAGAGATGTAGTTAGTTTCTGTCTTTTTTTGGAATATCAATTTCTATATATTGCTGAAAATGATCGCTGCTAAATAATTTGAGTCAGAATACCATTTTGAAAAATGAGTAATGTTTGAACTCCATATAGATAGATCTATTGATGAGAAGCCGACATTATTGTTAATATTGAGTAGACATAAATTCATTTGATTTATAACATCTTCAATTGTCTTCCCTCTAGCGTCTGTATTTTTTGATCTCCATATTTTGTTATGTGCATTAAAATCGCCTGTTACTGTAAAAGGCTTAGGTAGTTGGTATAATAAGTTGGATAAAGTTTTGATTTGATATATCATCATTTTTATGCATATAGATTGAACCAAAGGTTATTTTTAGGCTGGAAATATAGAGTGAAACCGCTATGATTTCCAAGTTGTATTAATGGATACCTGTTCAGAGTGAAATTTATCCGATGTTGCTAAAAGCATGCCTCTGCTAGCCACAGAGCCACCTCTATAATCAGTTCTATTTTTTTTAAAATATTTTTAAAGTTTATTATGTTTGTATGTTTTAGTTTTGTTTCATGCAAACAAACTCCTGCAGGGTTGCGAAGTTTAATTAAGATTTGCAGTTCGGGGTATTTTTTTGAAAGGAGCTATTTAAATTCCAAGATATAATTCTAACCGTTTAAAGATCTTTAATTTATGTTATTTTGGATATTTTAATTTTCTTAGTTTTGTTGTTTTTGTGGTATGTTTTTTGATTAGGATATCAGTCATGTTTTGAGGAGGTTATGTTGGATTAAAGGTTTAATGTCGGTTAACATGGTTGCAATTCTTTCGAGGTCAGGCGTAAACTGTTCCATGATTTTTATTTGCTGATGTGAACCTTTAATCATGTCTAGCATATTCACCCATTTATTTCATCGGAAGAGATTAACTCTTAAATAAAAATCATTGCCAGAATTTTAAATGGTTTATTCGTGTAGATGTAACAAAGAGTTATATAAAAAATGCGCTAATTAATTATTGTACATAAAATAAAAATTGCGAGAAGTTTGTGTTATCTGTAAATGTAATATCAGATTATCGATGATAACGCAGTTCAGAGTTAAATAAAATTAATGGAACATTTGTATTTATTAATTCTTTTCAGATATCTACGGTTCTTACACGTAAATATTTTACAACACCGGTACATTAGTGGGGCTCCTTAATGTTCTTCTTAGTGACAAATATTATATAAATGTGCGTGCACGTTTATAAACAACATATTGCACATCATATCTTGGAATTATGACTTAGAATGCACTAAGAAACAGGCAGATGTATCAGCACTATAAAGCCAACTTCAAACTATTATTAAAAAAAACTGTTATTTGAAAATAGTAGTTTTGAAGGTAACAAATTTGCACATCGCTGGTTACAATTAGAAATATATATTAGAGCGGATTCGAGCTTTCTGTTAACAGAGACTTTCGTTTGTTCTATTTAGCTCGAAAACTTACGCGTGGCAGAAATTCAATGATATAAACAGCGCTATCTTTTGTTCGTCACGATAATTATTATTTTAGCTAACGCACGTAAGATAGAACAATAACACGGTCGTTTTGTATTTTTTCAGTGTTAATAATTTTTTTATTATTTACACATGAATTATAACTAGCCTTTTCGGAGTTGTATTATCCAGCCCATAGCATAAGCTGCCCAGTATATAATTAGAGCCGCTGAAAATATAAAATATAGATTTTGGTAATTATGCTATCTTATTCAAATATTGATAATAATCATTCCTCAGACAATTTTACAATCGAAGCTACGATATAGGAATAATAGCTGAACCCCATTCTTATAAAGGTATACGATTTTTGTAAAGCAGAATTATGTGGTTTCCAAATAATATCACGGTCATCACTCATAAAAAATCGTTTAATCTTCTGCTACATATACATGAAGAAATCACCGATTATAATTTAATTATTTCAACATACCAAATCTCTCGTCTTGAAAAACCACGTACATAGACGCTTGCAAACGCAAACGATATTTGTAAGATGTAAATATTTTCTAAACATACCGTTTCCAGTACTTAGGCATAATCTCAATTTCAGTATTTTTCACTACAAATAGAAAAATAACGAATCTATAAGTAGTTAAGAGAAATTGTAAGCAAGTTATATTTTTGAATGCTAAATTCTGTAGTTTACGTTTCATTAATAACTTAAGCAAAGTTTTTTATAATAAAAAAAAAAATATTTTTATTCGTTAAATAACAAACACGAGAGCTTGCTAGATAAATGTGCTAGGGTATGTGAACAATGATGGAATAATAAAGCAATCAATTTGTCCTTGAAATTTCAAAATTATTGAGGATATGTTCGTTAATTTTAAAACGCAGCTGTTCAGTTAACAGGTGGAATTTACCTGGCTTTTATCCTCCGCTGAACTAATACGAAATTAAAATTTCGTCGCCAAATTTGAATTCGCCTTAATTTTTGACGGTCACAATTGTAACATATTCAATAATATTATTTTTCAACTAATGGATCTTTCCCACTTTTATGCAAAACTATTTCACACAACGAAAAAAAAAATAATAATTAAAAAAACCGTCCGTTTTATGTATTACTTCGACTATATGTAAAATTTGATGTTTTCGCGTAAAATGATGAAGTGCGCACACGCCATATTGATTTTAGTACTTTTGCTGCAATTTCCAAGTATGTAATACAAAACGTCCCTCATTATAAACGCGTATAAAATTTAATTACATTCTTTCATAAAGATTGTAAATATGCATTTAATTATTTAAAATTAATGTTATTTACTATATTGTAATTAAAAAATTATGATAATTCGATATTAAAAGTAAATTATTATCTCTGTATCTATATCATTACTCCACATTTTCCCTAATTTTGTATAAGCAAACGAGCCAAATACGTTTATTAATTTGTAAACAAAGGTATATATATTTATACAAATTTTACATCACTCGATCGGCAAAATTTCGACTGGTGGCCGTATTTATTAAATTTCTACTACCTGCATGCACTAATCGAGTCAGCATAAATTACTCAGCCTGTAGTTGTGTATACTGGTGCTTGATCCCTTGACCATATTACCTGTCCGGTTAGACTTTTTGTCTTTAATGAATTGTAAAACCCGGTTATTTATAGTGTTACTAACGTAAAAATCTAGACCCAACTCTCGTCAAATTTAAAAATACAATTAAATCTGTTCCACTAAACTTTAATTGACAAAACGAAGAACCGTATAATCAACAGTTCTCCTTAAATGCGCTGAATCCGCTACACGCAATTTGAAAGACAGTACTAGCAAAGTAAACACGAGTATTCCGAATTTCAGTTCCCGGCTGTAAAATTCAGCCATGCACTTATGTCGAAAACACTCTGGTTCTAGCTCGTTACTTAAATAACAAAATAATTCCATCTTCTATTACAGTGAAGTATCTGGGCCTAATTTTTGATCATAAGTTGACATGGAAGGCTCGCATACATATGCTAAAAAAAAAAAAAAAAAACTATGCTAAACTTAAACTTATTAGGAAAATTGTACACAAGATCGCTTATTACAACATACAAGACAGCAATTCGTCGCCCAAAAATGGATTACAGTGCTGTAGTTTATGGAAATGCAAAACGATCTATTTTACAATCATTAGAAAGTATTAACCACTCTGCCATGAGAATACGTTCAGGTGATTTTCGTACGACTCCCACCGCTAGCGTATTAAATATACTTGACGAAACATCACTCAAATTTCGCCGTTCCAGAGTTATGCCATATTTTTACACACACATAAGAAGTATTCCAAATTTGCCTGAATTAATCCATCTGATATGAAATGAATCTAAGTGTTAAATCCAGAAACAGTCGTTAGACACCGTGGATATCACTGAATGTGGAAATAAATCTTTCGTTATTCCAAACAGATCTTCGCAATAACCCTTCTAGTATATTAGATCAATACATGTACCACCTAATGTTATTCATAGATGGTTCAAAGTCAAATTCTCGTGTAGGATAGTAGCATCCTCCAATAAAGTAATAATCAAATTAACACTACTTCCACATTTTTCAATCCTCTCGGTTGAACTTTACGCTATAAAACTAGCTGTAGTTTATATACAAGATTCTGTTATCAGAAATTGTAAACAGTCTCTCATTGCCACCGACTCTCATTTAGTAATCACCAGCATCACTAATTATAGGCGCAAAAATCAGCATCCAGTAAGGAAATAACCGTCATCCTATCTACCGATCATTCCGCTCAACTATTATTTATATTGGTTCCAAGTCACACTGGCATTTCTGGTATAATGATATAGCTGACACAGCATCTAAAGGGGCGGCTTATATGCGTCCTGCTCCTGATCTTCTAACAGATCCAAAAGATATCCGCAGCATCATAAACGAACAACTTCGCGCGAAATGGAACATATTGTGGTTATTAACATCAATTACAAACAAGTTACGCTCATTCAAGGACGTACGACTCTCACTCATAGTCACTTGATTAGAAGAAAATCACCACAAATTTGTTCCTGCAGCAATGTTAAATTAACAATAGAACATCTTACACTGTCGAAAGTACAAGGTTAAACGTATGCGATATCGTCCTCCATCTGCATTACAACGATTTTTGCAGTCAAATGCAGTCGGTCTAACAGTAACGTTCCTACGTAAAACCAGCATGTTTCAACAACTATAGCTTCCGTGTCCGTGACTCTGGCCTCGTAGCAGTGTATACGCAACGTAAATGGATCATCATCACTAGCGTAAAGTTAGGCGTACTAATAAAACAAAACCCACATGAATATGCCGCAAATCTTATATAACCTTACGAAACGTATGAAGTGTAAAAGTTAATATTAAAATTTGTATTTCAGTTTTATTAGTAAAGAAGGAAAAATTTGTAAATCAATCAAAAATGAAACAAGCAAAAGACAAAGTTTATGAAAGCAAAAAAGTAGAGACATCAAACTTCTACTGTAATAATTAACGATAAATGAAACTGAAATATCCGGAATGTTATAGAAGATCCGCTCAAGAAACACAGGCTTTTAAAATGATGGAAAGGTTACTCATTTATGGACATTCAAAATTAAAGATTGAGCGAGATTTCACTAAATATTATATGTTTTATCCTGTTATACACATCAGAGGCACCGACATAAAGAACACTGGAATATGTCGAGTCGTGTATACATGAAAGCAGCACGAATGCAGAAAATTCCGAAATAGATGATATTAAGGAAAACTAATATGATAAAAGAAATTTTAGACATGATCAAGAAAAACGACCTGTTTTGCTGTTTTGGACATGTGAAAGTAGGCAAAGAAAGAAGGAAAACATCGTGGTCGGCAAATAGAGATCAGTAGACGGGAGAAAGCATTGCTGGACTTGTGGATGCACTGAGGAAATGTGACATTTAAGCTAAAATTATCGTTACGATGACGACGATTAATGATGAACGTCACACTATAAACGGTTATCACATGTTAAAATCATTATAATAAACGAGCCAGTACCATTAATGAATATATAAAATCTTTGTAACAGGAACGTTATTAATATAACTCGCAAATACAGGAGGAATTTTTGGTTTGTTGTTTTTGAGTTTATCACTATATGTTCGTTACCAATGCAGACGATGAGAATAAATTGTGAGTTGTATTACGGTGTTCAGATATCTCAACTGATTATGTGCAGTGTTCGGTAACACTACATCAGGCCTGCTTGTGTTTTGATTTGTAGGTTTAGATGTTGTCGGTTGTTGAGTCTGTAGAACTAGTTCTTCCAGTTTAAACTGTAATTTGCAAATTGTAAGAGTCTGTCTTATCCCTGTGCTTGTGTATCACAAAAGACACTTTTAAGAGTTACTGCTGTTACGGAATTATTTTGATATTTTGTACAGATCCCAGATCGTTGCTAGAACTTGCATAAATTTTGCTGTTATCACTATCATCACTTGCATTAAATGATGGTTGTCGTTTGATTATGAAACTCCTGTTCTGATCAATGTAACTTGGTTTTGACTATAAGTAATAGTTTCCCCGTTTGTATTTTGTTCCAGAGTTTTGTGCATTATATTTGACTGTAGCTCGTAGAAGATTAGTACGTGTATATACTTATGCATATGTATGCGCACTTTATGAATCCACGCACAATTGTATACCGTTATGCCCCATGATAACGACGATGTACGTGTATAGACACAATCTTATTTACAATATGAACGCGATAAACAATAAGCGTATACAAACATAATTCCAACATTATCTGTTTTTTAGCTACATGCATATAATTAATATAAGATACCGACTGATATCTAAAAAATTATTGAAACTAAACGGTTAATATATTATTATTTCAGATGAAAACTCATGTAATAAAGGTGCAGGCTTTATTAGAAGAATATTTTCTGGTAATTTATTTGAATAATAAAATGATTCCTTAGAACATGAGATTACAAATGTGCTGTTTTCATCTTAAATGTAGCGAAATATCCAGTAAATGATATCTATTTAATGTAGTTACTATAGAATATCGTCATTGTTCAAGCTTTATGTTAACTAAACTGAACTACTGTCAGACTATATTATCATATAACGTTATTATAATACATTTCAGAATGTTCGCATATCATTAAACAATACAAATAAAAAATCATTCGTCTATAAAGTTCATCCTACCTAAAGACAAATGCCGTGTGATGTAAAAATGTCTTCTCTAGACTAAAAAATAATTTTTCCTGACTGTTTGGGGTATAAAAAATGGTTAACAATTCTTCGACAATTTATATATATATATATATATATATATATATATATATATATATATATAAACTAATTCATCAATTGTTATTCAACTCTGATTACTTAAATATAACTTCTGCAACAGCTGGTTGTTAGGTAATGTTACTATTATATTATCCACTTATATCATTTGGTATACTTTCTTCATCATACTCAATTATACGCTACAGTTCTCTGGCTTCAAAGATTAAACTAAAACTTACGAGAGTGCTTCTTTATTTTTAAAGTATTCCTAATTGTTATTTTCCATATTTTTCATCGCTTATTATAGCCGTATTTCGTTTCGGTCATAAGGATAGCCATGGTATTCAAAGGAATCTTATATTTATGTATACAATCTATAGTGTGTATGTATTAATCAATAGTCTACTATGTAATACTTCCCCAGGCAAACAGAGAATTTTATAAACGCCTGTAAAACGATGACAAGAGATACATTCAAATATATACACACATTGCTGATTATAAATTAATACATGTTTAATCTCCGCAATCTGCAAATTTGCATATAACCAATATATCTATAGGAATGACTAAATAAACTATTAATTTTTAGTCAAATGAACCGATTATTAAAATGAACGCATTAAGAAGATCTGATGTATACTTATCCACTCCCTAGTAGGAAAATATAAAAAGTAACGTTAACGATAAGAATAATAATCGAAATATGTAAATGTATTGAATTTATTTTCTTTCCAGGATTCGGTCACAGGTATAGTTAATATTATACATTCTGTCGCATTATATGATAGTTAATATGACGGTATGTATTTGCTCGTTTTAATACTTTTCGGTGGTTTCCACGTTTACATTGTAATAAGCGTATGACAGAAATTTTCCAGCTTGAATAGTTGCCTCTCGCTGTAAATAACATCGTAAAGAAAACATTTTCATTTCACAACTAAAATAAGAAATAATTATAGAACTGAACAATCGAACACGAAATAACAATTAATAATCGTAAAATAATTAACAAACTTCATCAATGTGATAAAAACATAAATTCGGTGAAGTATAATAAAAATATAATAGGAATTGTACAGTTGTAACGTTCGAATCTATAATTGTCTAGAAATTAAAGGTCAATGTCAATCATAATTTATTAGTAATTCATTTTACAGTACACCATAATCAGTTACATCATTATATTTTAAATAAACTGCAGTTTTCCAGGTGAAAATTCGCTGTCTAATAAAACATTTAAAATAAACTCCTTATACATATGCCTACACTGACTGTTGGCAACATCATAAATGTCTAGACTGTGTTGGAATTTTTGTATTTGTAAAAAATTGGGTATTAACTATTTCGGACAAGTGTGGAATATTTGTCGGAGAAAGTGAATTAATTAGGTGCAATACAGCGCGATTTTGTACTAAATAAAGTAATGACGTGGCTGCTATAGTCTACCAAGAAGTTGTAAAAAAATGTGATTTAATTAAATCCAAAGAACCGAGACATACCTGAAAGGATGATGTTGTGAAGAAACATAGAACACAGGCTGAATATTTCGTACTAATCGAATCAACCTAATAAACTAATGGATGTTACTGTTCAACATAAACAAAATAAGTAAGACAACATAAACAAATATGTAAAACTTTGAGAACAACTAAAATACACAAGAAGGTGTGAGGAATCGCTTTACAATGTACTACAAAATTTAATAAATGTCAGCAGTTTTTAAGAAAAATAATAATAAACTGGTGTCCACATTATCAATTTATACAGAAAAAATTTCCAGAAAAGTAGTAGAATGTCTAAAAAGAGGGTATAATGTAATATAATCAACAGATGGCGATTCATCAAATTGATCGATGATGATTCAATAAAACCTCACAATTACCACTAGTATTTCGATTCAACTGTTTTAAGACAAACGTAGTGCAAAGGATTTGATCGAAGTGCATTGAATGGTGTTCTCGTTACGTGTTAATGAAACAGTTAGTATTATTATAATGCAAACGAATTTGTAAATTAACGAAATTATGGTATGCTTTTAATTTTTATGAACTTTTATAGCTTGTGATTTTTTGTACAATAAATTTCACGATGTTGTCATAGTGAAGAGTTTACTTTAGATGTACACGCAAAAATATATTAATTTTAAAAAAATGATATTAAGAAGTTTGATGTTCCCATCACACTATATTCCACACACACAACCATACGTAAGTATATATATATATATACATTAGATAAATATATAAATATACATAAAATTTTGTACCTCCTACATTAAAGTTGAAATGTTGGTATGCACTTTAATATGAATTTAATACGGCATTATGATGTTTTATTTAACAGAATTATTTCAGTTTTCAAAGATTAAATAAAGCTTAAACAAGGCAGAATTATTATTAGCGTTACTTCGATTACATTGTGATACATGTATGAACAAATACATTAATACACGTCCGGAGGCTTTAATGTTTTGAATAACTGTTAAAATGAATATAAACATTACTAATGTTATTTTAAATTACATTTTTCGATATTATTATCATTCTACTTTCTATTACAATTACTGTTTCTTTTTATTTAGTACCGCTATTATTATTTTAATTTATTCAAACGATTTACTACGCAGGAAAAATAAACCAACGAAGGAGAACGAATGTAAAGGTAATTGATGTCGCACCTGTGTATAATCTTACAGTAAAATAACGACGCTAATTTTCAGCAGAAGTAATGTTCGAAAACCTTGAATCGAAATATATTTTCAAACGTCGTAATTATTATAACATGTACACGAATAAAGAATCCCCGTCGTGAATACGTGAAATGCGTTAAATAGACGGATATAATAATATATACAAAAATATGGTGCGGCCGAAGAATGCAACGAAATTAATATGAAAAGTACACTGGACACAACACGCTAATATTAAACTATATTTTATATAATGTAGAAGAAATCCGGCATAAATTTATTCGAGAATATATATGTGTAAAAAAAAAAAAAGATGTAACGTTATACCGAATGGATGAATTAATTAAAATCCATTTAATTAATTTTTTTTCTTCACATAATTACCGATCATGTTTTAAATTTTATTTGAATTAGTTGTTTTTTTTTCTCAATATTTCTCGAAAAACAAACAAAATTGCTCATTAAATTCTGTCATTATTACAGTACATAAGACATATCGCCGCGTTTTTTTTTTCTACCACCAGCGGCACATTTTCGCACTTTGGAAAAAAAAAAGTGAAAACAGTTCTCAGAGTTCTTAACTGCTCCGAAAAAACTGATCTGATTTCTCTTATACAATGTCGAGAAATTTCAAACATCTTTATTCTAAGTTTTAAACTCGTAATTTCAGCTTTTGCCCTAACTAAATCGTTCAAAATACTTGCGTTAGTTTGTTTTAAGCAATTATTTTCTAATTTTAATTTAATTAATTCCGTCATCGATCTCAGTTTGGTTCGCCATCATGATCCGGCAAAATCCATACCGCACTATCTGGAGCAATTGTAAATGACGTATTCGATGAGTTAAACAAGAACACAAAAATGTATTATATATATCATATATTTATAATAAATACAGCTTCAAAATCGTAATACTTTCCCCGCTTATTAAAATGTACGTGTTTTTTTTTAGGCAAAACTATCCTGGAAACACCACCACCGGGTAAACTCACATTTTTATAGACAATACATACAATTATATTATTAAAAGTTGAATATATTGGAGAGTAGTGATTTTATTAATTAATTATAAACGAACAAAATAAAACACAATCACTAAAAGTTTTTTAATCGCGAAGCTTTTCGATAGTTACAAAAAAGATGTAATAATTTTAGTTCGCGCTTGAAAATGACGTAACTGTCGAAAAGCTTCGCGATTAAAAAACTTTTAGTGATTGTGTTTTATTTTGTTCGTTTATAATTAATTATATTATTACGTGGGATAAATATTGATATAAATTACCACGTCTTACACAAATTTTGTATTACTAAATCAAATTGATATGTTTTTTTTTTTGGTGTGTGTGTGTGTGTGTGTGTATGTGTGTGTAACATCGGAGTAAGAAAATGGAGTTGAGAAATGATAAAATTCATTCCATTAGTTTAACAGAATAAAATAACGCAACGAGAGATAAAACTGTTTAAAAGCCGGACAATGAAAGGAATAAAAATATTTAAAATAAATGAAGATTATATTAATGAAAAAATAAATATCCGACATGTTTAAATGTTTATTTCGATAAAGGGGAGCTGGTCGAATTAACAGGCATTATTGTTACTATTTTTTATTTTTAAGTTTAAGAAGTATGATCGCAAATCTAATTAAACACGATAATATTTGATAGTAATGCAAATAAATCTAAATATCAGAGTGGCTATAAAAGTTTTAAATTTTCGATACATAAAATTTTCTTTTACTTTAAAACACAGATATATGCAAAAGATAACACAAATCACAAAATATACATATATATTATATATATACATATATATAATATATATATACGCGCGCACGTATACAAATATATCGTTTGGATAAATGACTTAACGTTTCAGAACCTTACACACATCCGTATATGCCGCACACAAATTGGCCAGGTAAATTGCGTTAAATTTTTTTATAAATGACATAACAAAATAATTATCGAAATTTTAGCACGTTTCATTTTTTATATTTATTTTTTTCACTTAGATAACTTAATAGACATTAATACTGCCACGTCAACGAATGCGTACGCATTAAAGGGAACTATCGAGTCATTTTTCTGGCATTTTGCTCATTTAGTCGTTCCAGACAACCACCTTCCACAATACGCACCTAACTATGCGCTTCTATGTGAGTATACAATTTTATATATATATATATATCACATTTTTATATTATTTTTAGACAATACATACGATTTTATTATTACGCGGGATAAATATTCGTAAATCGCCCGTCAGATTGATTGTTATTACTCTCCTGTATAAAAGCCCAGAAAAAACAAATATCGAAATTTCGTACAATTCGCACTATTGTAATTCGTTGCTTGGATTATCGTTTTTTCTCACTGTACATGTCGGATCATCATCATCATTCAGTTTTAAATTCTCGCGAAGATATCGTAATTATGAGATGTCCATCTGATATATATAATTGATATCGTTATTGATTTCTGTCGTGAGCCAGTCGAACATATTTTCCGGAGCTATCTTCGATAGCTACAAGAATCGTGTTTGACCATCGTGTTTGACCATCTTGTTAGACCACCGACATACATCGTTTAATTTCTATTTACTATTATTCATTTTAAAATAGTGTAATTGTAAACTAATAATATCTGGAAATTTCATCGAAAAATAAACTGTTAAACTACATTTTCGAACATTTCATATATTTCCGATGTGCACACACAGTTCAGTAGTGAGTATTCATGTTTCGCGGCGGGGCACAGGTTGTTGTAAATAGAGTCAGATTCTCTAGTAAGTATAAGTAGTCACTCGACCACCATATGGTGCAGCTCATACCGGCCGAGAAACGAAACAATAACCACGTAAATATCGTACGTTCACGTCGTGCAGAATGGTAATTTTCTATTCGACGGAATTTGCACCGTTTAGAAAAGCTAAACCGGGTTTCTTTCTCAGTTTGTCTTACAACCAGATGAACCTGCTGCAGATAGTTAAGTACCGAATTGATGATTAGGGATTGCCTTCTCTTTATCAATAATTTTCTGAAGTCTTTTTCGTATCCATTTTTCGAAAACTTTAGAAAATATTGGAGAGAGATGGATCGCGATATGATGTAATATTTTCCGTGGGTTTTCGCTGTTTTAATAACATTTTATTATTTGCAAATTTTCATAGTATCGGGGCGTACTGATGTCATAGCATTATGCACGTATGTTAGAAATACTAGCGATTTTCTTGGAAGTTGCTTAAGAACGTTTGTAATGATTCACCAAAATTTGCTACTTGTGAATAAAATCACCCTTTCAGCCGTAAAGGACGTGCAGTATATAAAAAATTACAAGCTATAAGGGCAGCTGCTAAAACTGGGAAAGAAATACAATGAGATAAGTTCAACAGTTCAACTATCAACTAGTTCTGCCTGCAGATATCAAACAGAAGTCAATTCCCGATACCATACCACAGGAGCACTCGCAGAGATCTAATTACTTCCGAAAAATAACCGGCATCAATCGTGACAAATTAATTCTCATATCAATAACAATGCTAACATTACTGTAATACTTCAGGCATTTTTAGCTGAAATAAATACATTATTTAAAGATAAAGTCAGCTTTTAAGTAGTCTAATGAACACTATCATCAGGAATAAACTACTTAAAAATTATAAGTTTGAATGGTAACGGTATACTTAACCATACAGAAGAATTGCAAATGTATCTAATACAAAGAATATTGACATATGTCTGTTATCTCAAACACATCTAGTGAGTACACGACATGTCACATTTGTTGGTTATGACTTATTACTAATCCTGATCGTAAAGCACATGTAGGTAGAGTAGTTGTCATAAAAAGAAATATAAACCATCATGAATTATAAAAATACACGCAAAACCACCTACAGGCAACTAGTGTAGCAATAAATGATATCTTACACAAAACCCTGCAATTTATTGTCCAACAAAATATTATATAAAGCAAAATAATTTAGTGCTTTTTTCAAAATTCTGGAACCTACCTGCCAAGAATATTTATTAGGGATCTAGGCTTACTTTGCAGTACGCAGTTAAAATTAGTCATTTATGATAACAAAAGCACTGTTATATCATACCGGTACTCCTACTTATTGGCCAACTGATCCAAAGAAAATATCAGATTTGTGAGACGTTTTTGTAACTACAGGATTACCAGAAAATTTCGTTCATGTTTATAACAGACAATAATCTATCATCTGATCATTCATCACTGGTATTGACAGTTGGCAGAAATATTATTAGAAAATTGTGTAAACCAAAGATCTTTACAAAATATACTAACTGAGATACTTTTCGTAACCAACTAGATGAAAAAAAAAAAATTAAAAATATCATTAAAAAGTAAGGAACAGATGAAAGCATGAAGACGTCGTTAATGCGAAAACAAGGAGATCAAAAGCTAACAAAATTGATTTCTCTAATGTCTCACTAGTTATTCCCAACAATGTATTACAAACTACCCTTGAGGATGAATTTAAACTTAAATTCTCCTCCGCCCAATATCTTTGTTAAAGGTCAGCCCAAACAGCGATATCTGTAATCACGTTATTAGCTGAAGGAGACAGGCATATACCGAACTTGAGCTTAAGCAAATAAACTTACCTGACACGTTTGTTTTGAACTATCTTGGACGACATACAGAATTTTTATTACATACAATGATCGCGTGTGCTTCAAATGTAAAAAAAAATGGTCATAAAGAAGTGGATTGTCCACATGTTGAAAATGAACTAGATACCGCAGAGGCTACTCCATTAAACTTATCTCTCTACCGTTCCCATAAGTCTCCAATTAAAATTGATTCCACCAAAATTTAACTGGAGCTGTAATGGACTTTTTCGTCATTATGAAGGGGGACTTCTTATACCTATTATCCTGTTATAATCCCTCACTTATACGTTTGCAGGAAACTCATTTTAAGAACTCCCATGGCGTGACTTTACTTCTACAATTACTGCTAAAACTTCACATAAGTCTGGAATAAGTTAGATCTCTTGAGGCAACCGTCAACAATTATCACTAAAAAAAGAATGAATTAATATCGAGAAAATATCGAAGTTGCTTGCGCAAAACTTCTCCTCAGCTTCTAATAAATAGGTACACGTTAAACACATCGATCTAAATATTGAAGATAGAATACAAGAACCCTATAATCAGAAAATTACAATTAATGAACTGCAAGATGCAATAAGTAAAACACGCTCAACAGCTGTAGAACTTGATCGCTTTCAAAAAGCTCCGGAACAAGTTACACTTATATTCAATTGTTTAATGATATGTGGATGACGGGTTCCACTCCATCATCATGGTGCACTTCTGTAGTTATACCATTGCTAAAACAAGGTAAAAATCCATTTTTAATGGACGGTTATAGATCAGTTTCCTTGATATCGGTCTTATATAAAGTTATGGAGAAGATAATTAAAACAGACTACAATGGATACTTCACTCACGTTCACTACTCCCAAAAATTCAATGTGTTTTTGTGCCTACCCGTTCAACTAATAATCAGTTACTCTACTTGCAGAATTCAGTTCTAAATGCTTCTGGAAAACGCGAAACTGGCAATATTTTTCGATCTTCAAAAAAGCATTCGATACTTTCTGGAAATATACGATAATGGAACAACTACAAAGCTGTAATATTTGAGAACGTATAACTGTATTCATTAACAATTTCTGAATCATCGAAATTTTGTGGTAAAAATTAGTAATATAATATTTAACAACCTAAGTCTTGTAAATGGAGTCCCTCGGGGGTTCTGTGCTCGGTTCAACATTTCCATATTTATGTACGAATCTAAAATGTGAACCTTAAAAGCAGCTGATAAAAAACGTATCAAATAAATAAACGAATGAATAGATTTTAAACAGACTCCAAATTACGTCAACAATCAGATGCTAATGAAAATTATGAACTTTTCGGACACGTTATGCGGCGACAAAATTCTTAAATATAGAAGGGAGAACGAAAGGAACACGATCTCGAAGACGAGTTGGACTGATTCCATACGGAAAGTCCCAGGGAAATCGTTCGTATAATGTGCACGAGAATCTGAAGACCGAGATCACCGGCGAAAATTAGTACAACAAGCCAGAAAATGCGTTGTGGTCATGGGTTCCATAAGGGGCATTATGACTAACGATGATTATATATATATAGATATAGATATATATTTAATAATATTTTAGATAGTTGCCGATAGACTGAAAAAAATTTGATCCATACCACTGATTTTTACGTCCCTTCAAATGAATTTATACGCGAGCACATGTATAAATATCAACGTATATGGTTATTGATATATATATATGATAGGGCGTTATAACGGTAGCCCATGAAATGTATACAACTATTTTGTTGTAAGGCAAAAAACATAAGTACGTACTAATGCGTGTCATATTATAATGTTTCAGTTAATGTTTATGCTGGGCATTCTACATGGAGCGGTCTAGGATTTACTGAACAGCAATTTAAGCAAAGTAAGCATGACTGAACTTTGAATAATATATAGAAACGATTTGATATTTTAAAAAACCTATGTAATATTTATTTGTCGTTTGTGTATATATATATGTATTAATTTCAGGTGATAGTCGAAGTAATTATCTATATTTACTAGCATAATCATTTTATAGCAAATGTAACTACGATGTGCGGGAATTTGTAGCGTATGGTTCCCATTGGTTACATTTATAGGGCCCATCGAAAGACACTGAAGAAATTAAAAACTTTATTTTCAATTAAAATCGCATCTACTTCTATAAATGTCCAGCTAGAATATAATTTACTAGGCTACGTGGATGATCGGGTATATTTGGCTGAGTCAAAGGAAAATTTGCGAGAAATAATGAATAAAATATCATTAGAAGGTAGGAAGTTAGAAATGAAAATAAACGTTAAAAAAACAAAAGGTATGAAATCACAAAAACACAGCAACGGTAGAAATATATATAGATGGAGAACGAACAGGTAAGCAGGTGCAAGTATTTGGGAAGGTTAATCATGAAAAATGGGAAAGACGACGAAGAAATAAAAAGAAGAATAGGATGCAGACGAAAAGCATTTAATAATACTGAACGAGTACTTAAAGATAGAAAACTAAACCTTCAACTAAAGTTGAAAATCCTTCGCAGCTTTCTATGGTCAACAATGGCATATGCTTCGGAAACCTTATCGCAAGTCAACGAAAAGAAAATCACTGTCTTTGAAATGCTCCGGGAGGATGCACCGAATATCGTGGAAGGAAAAAATTAAGAATTTGGAACTACTAAACAAAACGCAAATTAATCTAACCAATCTTGCTAAATATAATTGAAGTATCGAAAAAGAAGTACTTTGGTCATAAAATTCGAGAGGAGGACCTTTTTACTATACGAGGGAAAATTTGTGGGAAAAGACCACCAGGAAGGAGCCGCATAAAATGTACATATGGAATAGCAGGAGAAGAAAACCAGTTTCTGAAATAATAAAAGAAGCTAGAACAAATATAGAAAACCCAACCTCCTGAATAGGAGATGGAAAATGATGATTACGATGATGAGTTTTAATTGAACTCATTTTTCATTTATTTAACCTTTTCATTGCAGTAAAGTGTAAACTGATGTACAACACTTATATGTACAAAAAAAAAACACTCTGTGCTTCGGTGCGCAAAAATCGTCCCCCCCCCCAAAAAAAAAAAATAAATTATTTAATAAACTCACGACAAAGAAAGGAAACGCACTTTCCGTTACGGTTACCTTGACGTGTGGCGATGACACAAATGTTTCCGTTCTCAAATCTAAGTCACAATTTTTATTCTCCTCGTTTTTCATTTCGTTTTATCCTAAGATACCGCAATATGATAAAACACGTGAAAACATATCCAGACATTAGCTTGGACCGTAATCTTTTGTCGTCAAACATAATGGTAGAACTCAAAAGAAAAAAAAAAGCATAAACATCTTACTTACAACGAAGAAACGATAAAGCATAAAATGAAACGATAATAAATGAAAAACTTAATAATAATAAAAGAACAGAAATTAAGCAATATTGACGAAAGCGCACGGGAAAACATCAAGAACACGTTCACAAAAGTAACACAAGAATATGTCGAAATGACTTCAAACGAAAACGACAAACTTGAATGACAATTAAAATTCTTCAGTTGATAGATTGAAGAAGGTTAGTAAAAGATAAAGATCTAGTAAGATAGCGTGTATTGCAGAGAATGATAAAATGATAGTTAAGTAAAAGAAATGTAACGAAAGCGAAGAAGAACTGAACGAGAATGATTATTTCAATATGTTTAAGGGAATAAAAAATTGCACGAATTCATAAACAAATATTATAGTTACATGATCATCGAAAATGGGAATATTTCGCCGAGCACCGATCGAAGGAATAATAGTGTGTACAGACTTTATTAAAAGATAACAAGAACGCACTTCCTAAACTTGAAAATGGTTCGGCTATTACATGAGAAGAAATGGGAGGATAAATCAATTGCAAAAGAATAGAGAACATTCACTCCTCGTCATATTGCTTAACAACTGATTCAAATACACATTTATCCCACTACGAGAATAATACAAAATTCCGACTTCGGAACTATTTAATGAACGGCGACAAAATACACAAGTTTGATTCGTAAATGGCTTTAGTAGCAAAAAAACTATTTTTTAGTCTTTAAATGTTTACTCAGTGCTGTAGTACGATCCAAACTAAAACGTCTTTAAGTCCCACTTCTTGCCTACGCTCCGAAGCACAGATCTTTTTTCAATACTGTCCCTGATACTGCCGATCGACTTATCACTTCCGACAAAGGATCACGTCGAACCGATAACCGATACAAATTATTTCATGCGTGCAATTTAACAATTAACCATATACGATGACTGTTGATTTTTGTAACTTGTTATTTTTATTTCGAAATTACAGTTGAGAACGATTTTCGCAAAGTATTGTTAATCGGATGTAATAGCATGTTCTCGGAAATCAACGTGGAACAACCGGATCCTTATTTTATCGCAGCCTTCCGAGGTAAGTTTAAGTCTAATGCGCTGTGTACAATCGCATTAGAAAGTGGCAATAATGCTAATAATTCTTCATCAGACGTCTTTGCGTGCACCCATATAAGTCGGAAAATTCGTTCGAAATGTCTGGAGTTATGGCTTTTTTAGACATGTTTAACCTAATGTACTCTAACCTGCACTTCTCTAAGAATTATTTCAAAGTGTACAAAACCAGTTTTTTTTTTTAGATTTTTATTGTGATGATAAGTAATACATGAAAAATGATTTACACACACACACACACGTAGTAAATCATCAATAATTTGTTTACATTTAACATACCTGCTGGTACAGATATTTCTAGTTATCTGCCAAGGATTTTCGTAAAAAATTAAAAAAAACTATTAATATTAGTACCTCGAAAATTGTAGGGCATGTAGTGATTTTGAAAAAATAAAGAACGAAAAAGGCAGTTAAATTCGCTAAAAATTTCTTTATGAAAATTAAAACGCATTCGGGCTCTTAAACACCATTATCGAGTGAACATAAAATTTAAAATATAAAAATATACACAATTTATAAAAATGTAAAATGTAAAACTTATTAATTTACATTATTTATATTTAAAAAAATATTAATTGGAATAAGTGAAAATTGAGATTTAATTAAATCACTATTTCGTTTTACACATTCACTATGTGATTGTTTTATGTATATTTTATTTTGCTAATTTTCGTAAATTTAAATCGATATTTTTTACATTTTATATTTATGTAAATTTGCTTATTATACTTTATTCTTACGTTCACGACGACTTAACATCTGAAAAGCTTTTTCATAAAGAAAATTTCGGTGATTTGAACTCCTTTTTATGTTGTTTAGCACCGAAATTATTATTTTGTGTCGCAAATTTCTCAGATTACATTTACACGTTATTTATACATAAATCACTGTTTAAGAATATTCTAAAAACTAAACATAAATAACGTTACACGATAGCTCTCCAGTGGTGTAAACTTATTTTATATCAATTGCGGCTAGTTGAGAAATTGATATAAAACGATATGTTTAAATGTAGGTAAGGTTAATATAAATACGCGAAATTTTTATAAATATATTTCGAAATTTAATATTGGACGATGTAGGTCTCGTGTGGGGAAACGCAAAAATAGTAAAGCTTATCATGAAAAGTGGTACGTTTTAATTCCTTTTAAATATTTAATCTAATTAATATTAACCATTTAATATATATATTTATTCGTAAATTATTTAACTCTAATCCGGGCTAATGGATAATTTTGAACCGGAAGTGACAGAATAAAGAGCACACTGTCAGGCTATTTCAATAACCAATTGAAGCAATATGAAGATCCAGCGAAGTGTATGCGATTTGTTGATAACAATGCTTTTGGCAAATAAATTGACTTTTATTTTGGGCGATTCATTATTAATTCAATCGATTTCTTCCCCGGTGGTGATTATGGGTGTTGCGTTGGTTAATTAAATCATTTCAAGTAGATCGGGTATATGTAAATTTTGAAAAAGCGTTGTTGAAGATATGAAAATGACTAACTTAGAATGTGAGTAAAAAATGATGAAACTTCTTAGATATCATTTGTTGGTTAGAAAATAGGTGTAGGTTCGGTGATCTCCGTTTTTTGTGTCCATCCGCTTTCTTCGAGATCATGTGTAAAGTCAATTTTTACTTTTGTCATTTATAAACGACTTGCTGAATCTAATACGTTTTTCTAGAAAACTGTGTGCATTGTCGTCGAAAGAGATGAAAAATATTGAAAATTTTTTGCTACTGTTACCAACAAACAATACACTTTTATCAATATGAACACAGTTGAAGGAACAGAAATTTTGAATTATTGGAGAATATTTAGTAATAATACCTTACTAAGTACGCACTTTACTTTCTAGCTTGATTTTTCCACATAAAATTGTCCATATGTTTGATTCTGTAATACAGTTTCAGTTTTAATTAATAAACCTACTCGAATTTTATCAGTCGATATGAAAAATGTCTTCGAAGGAATTTAAAATTATCGTCTAATTTATAAAATGTTAAAAATGAAATTTAACTCGAGCGCGATATTCTACGCTAAAAGTTAATTAACTGAAACGAATTTGCGTGTTGAGATTAATAACTAATTACCGTCACCCAAAAACCGTAAGTATCTAAATATTAATTACGAAATCTGACCTTCGTTATACAATGAGAAAAAATGGTTATTTATTAGTTTACGATTCGGCCATTTTAATTTTGTCGTTTTATTTTTTAATTCGCCAACGATATTTTCGGTGAAATTCGATTATAAGACGGAGTAAAATTAATTCTGTTTCAACAGACGTTTTTCCAGGGGAAAGTAATGTGCCGCCGACAAAAATACAAAACCCGTCACCGACGACGAGCGAAGGTAAAAATTCAAAAGACGACGCTGTTCATTTTGTTTTTTATTTAAAATTCTATATAGATGAAAAAAAATAATCTCTAAAGTTCAAAGTGAATCGGAGCGGATAAAGTAAGAGTTTCTTTGTAAAACCAAGAAAGAATCGAAAACAACACGTGTGCGTACACAATGCTATCTCGAATTGAAGAATAAACTGTTCGATTCGGGAGCAGATCTCTTTTTACGGTTGAGTTGAATACCGTGGTACGTTACCAATGAAGCATGTTCGAGGAAGCAATAGAGCAACAGGCTCGAAGACATGCAATGCGTATACGCGAATACTGCAATGAGCTATGTCCTTCCGGGGCGTCACGTCAACCAGACGATTGAAAAGAACTAGAATTCGCGACTTAGTTTAAGAGATGGACTTTATACATCTCGATGGATTTATAAAAGAAAAGACGATGATAACCTTCATAGATAGGCTATACAGCTAGGAGTGAATACGATAGAAGTAGAAAAAAAAAAACAATGGAGTAGACGCTGCTTATAAACATCTATAAACATCGCATGTTTTATGTTTATCCGTATTCCTTTATATACGGTCGATTTGCCTACATACTTCTAGACTAATATATATATATATATATATATATATATATATATATATATATATATATATATATATATATATATATATATATATATATATTTATGAAAAAGCAAACATGTAACGATTCGAATTGCAGAGATTGATCTTAAATTAGGGTCCAACTTAAGAATCAACGATAATATACCGCACGCCTCATCCAGATTGAAGATGATTTGATAGTACAGCAGTAATTGTTTAAAATACTATCAAACATTTCCGAAATATAATACAATAATAATAATCAAACGGTCATACATATACAATGAAACTTTGCCTTTTTTTGACTTTCGAACAAGTATAAGAAAACTTAAAACGACTCTGAAAAGGGCAGTCTAGAACTACTTTAAAAGTCCGGTAACAAGTATGTTATACGAGGCGATGGCCGAGGAAATGACCTAAAGTTCCCTCGGGGTCTAGAATCGAAAACATGAGGCTTTACTTAAAACCTGTAGAAAGTCTGACAATAAATATTTATCTACATGAGAACCTTCGGATATTTATTGCGCACGCAAATGCTTATAAGATTTCACGTTTTTGAATTTATATAAATAAATATGCGCAATAATACTGAACTCAACAAGATATGTTAATAACTGTGTGAACACCGATAAATGTGAAATTAGATAAACTAATAGCGATGTAGACATCGCTGATGCCCCGACAAGTATGAGTCTTAAAGTCCATCAGAGAATGAAAGAAGAAGGAATAAAGTGTTTACTTTTTTTTGTAGAATTCAAATTGCCTAATTTTACACGTCGATGACTTCGATCACAGCTACGTTCATTTTATCTTTTTTTTAAAGGTACACAGTTGACTTTTTTTTAAATATGTTCACGGAGTTGTACATCATTTTTTTTTTTAATAATGATGTTTTACTATTTTGTTTTTATGTTTTCGTTTTTTCTAATTACTATGTTTTCTGTTCGTAGAAGAGAAATTTATAAAAACAATCAAAAAATTAATGCTAACGTACCGTAAGTATTCATTAATTTATATCAACGTCGTTTCAATAATTTTCTGTTTGAGTAGTTAATAATGATGATAATAATAATCAAATCAAATTTATTCGCATATAATATGCAATGCATACTAGGTTAACTCAGGTTTGGTTGTGTTAATATTGCTCTGTATTAAATGTAGTTTTATGCGATTGTGAATGAGAATTAAAATTCGAAATTACTTAGTCATTCTGTTGGTCTTCGTGTATGAAGATTGCGAACTGGGTTTCAATCTTGATTATTGGTTCGTAAATTATAATAATAGTTAAATATACTTTAATAAGTAGATTTGTTTAGATCACGCAATTTAGTCGTTATCTTTAATCGTTATCTACAACGTAAATGCATCGTGTGATATGCGTAGTATTAGTGTCAGTAATTATATAGATAAGAATAATAACTCTCCGACGTTTTTCTAAATCAGTGTAGCCACATGTGGTTTTACAAAAAAAAACAAAAAACAGAAAATATAAATAATACTCAACAAAAAGAGCCATCACTTGCTGATATTATGGCAGCTTTAGATAACATAAAAAAATAAATGGCGTCAATTTCACAGCGCCTCAGCAAGCTTGAAGGAGAGCGCAACGTCAAAAAACGCCTGTTAAGCGTAAAAGAAGATTGCGAAATGTCTGAAAAATCAATACGAATACTCGCGTGGAACGCAAATGGACTGAAAAATCGACTGGACGAGTTAGAGACGTTTCTCAATTTACACAAGATTGATATCGCATTGATATCAGAAACGCATTACACAAGTAGAAATTGTCTGAAGATAAGAAGCTATTCTATTTATCATACTCCCCACCCTGATGGCGGTGCGCATGGAGGATCTGCAGTAATAATAAAACGTAATATACAGCATGTTCTTGAAAAAGAATATTGTACAGAATATGTACAAGCCACAGCTGTTGCAGTAAATCATAACCGCGCAATAGTAAATATTGTGTCTGTTTATTTTCCACCTAAACATAACGTGAAAAATGACTCACACAAACACATCTTTAACTATTATGGTTCACGATATATAATTGGAGGTGATTATAATGCTAAGCACGAAGCTTGGGGATCAAGAAAAGTACCTAATAAAAGCAAGAGCCTAGCACATAGTAAAGGAAGAGAACTATTGGAAGCGATACATAACACTCATAGTAATTATGTCTCAGGAGGCAAGCCTACTTATTGGCCTACCGACAAAAGGAAAAAACCTGACTTGCTAGATTTTTACGTAGTAAAAGGCATTTACTAATTATATTCAGGTAGAAAATATCGAAGATCTAACTTCAGATCATTCTCCTATACTGCACACGGTCAGTTCTACTGTAATACAAAAAGTTAAAAAAAGTACGCTTACAAACAAGTTTGCCGATTGGGAGAAATTCCGTGAAAACCTCGATCAGGCAATTGATCTGAAAGTGAAGCTTAAAACTACAGAAATATAGAAATGCAATCTAATGGTTTGAACGAAGCAATTCGTGCAGCTGCTAAACTTGCAACTCCGGAACCAAGAATTAACACTTGCCAAGAAGTAACGTATCCTCTTCAAGTGCGGAAGTTAATTATGGAACATAGACGAGCCAGACGAATATGGCATAAATCGCACAATCCGCAAGATAAAAATATTTTTAATAGAATAAACAATAAACTAAATAAATTAATAAAAGAAATAAAAAGAAAAACTTTTAAAGTATACATTGAATGGCTTAGTCCATTGGCAGATAGAGAATATTCGCTATGGAAAGCCACAAAAATAATAAAGAGACCTATGATACAGGTTACTCCTCTCAAGGACCAATTTGGTAACTGGATTAGATTTAATGATGATAAAGCGGAATTGTTTGCAAAACATCAAACATATTCCAGCCGCATGATATTCAATCGAACGTCAATACTGCAGTAGTATATAAAAACAATACGACATTTAAGTATATTACACCTATAGAAATAGCAAAAGAAATTTTGACAAATATTAATCCAAAAAAAACTCCAGGATTCGATGAGATACATCCAATCATTTTAAAAGAATTGTCGCGTAAAGCTATTGTATTTTTAACATACATATTTAACGCATGTTTACGACTGGAATATGTACCAAATTGTTTCAAAACAGCACAGATTATTACGTTGCTTAAAAAAGACAAGCCTGCAGAAGAAGTAACATCGTATCGTCCAATTTCACTGCTTCCTGCAATATCGAAACTGTACGAAAAATTACTACTAAAACGATTAAAACCAGTTGTCGATTTGCCATACCATCAATTTGGGTTTAGAAATAATCATTTGACTATAGATCAAGTCCATCGAGTTACATCTGTAATAGAAAAGGCTTTTGAAAGAAAACAGTATTGTACTACTGTATTTCTCGACATATCGCAAGCGTTCGATCGTGTATTAAAATGAGTAATCTACTTCCAGGTAATTACTGTAGAATTATGCAGTCATATTTGACTAATCGTCAATTTCGGGTAGCACACGAAGATGCCGTATCGACATTTTATATAAAGGCAGGAGTTCCTCAAGGTAGTGTCCTCGGACCAATATTGTATCTCTGGTACACACTGGATCTACCTACGAACATGGAAACAATAACTGCGTCATTTGAAGATGATATTGCCATACTTTTGGTTAGTGATAGTCAAGCTGAAGCCACAGAAAAACTCCAAAGCGCACTCAATCATGTCAAAAGATGGACAACCGACTGGAAAATTAAGTTAAATGGAACTAAATCTGTCCACGTTACTTATGCTTATGGCAAAGTTGATGTGCGACATAAAGTTTACCTAGGTGATCTAGCAGTTCCTCAAGCTGAGTCTGCTAAATACGTAGGGATGCATTTAGATAAAATATTAACTTGGGAAATACATATTAGAACAAAAGTTAAACAAATAAAAACAGTAACACGTAGATTGTACCGGCTTCTCGGTCGAAACTCTACATTGGACGTATCCTGTAAACGTTTATTATATCTACAGATAATAAAACAGATTTGGACCTATGGCATTCAACTTTGGGGATGTGCCAAGGCTTTAAATCGTAACGAGATCCAGGCGAGACAAAACGTCATCCTACGTGCCGTAGTTGACGTATACTGCTACTCACGTAACGACGATATTCATCGTGATTTGCAGATAAAATTTGTTGTTTGTGTCATCAAAGATTTCGTAAAAAAACACGAGAAGCGGCTATTACATCATGTCAATGCAGAAGCAACTAAACTTCTGGATATCGAATCAATCCGACGCCATAAAACGCAATAAGCCTGAAGACTCATTTTCTAAATAGTATTTTTTAAGGAAGGTTTTTTAGCTGATAGGTTAAATTCCTAAAAATACGTTATTTCTTTTGTCGCCTAACAAGACAAGTTCTGTGTTAGACGATAAACTTATTAATATAGTTATTTATTTAACGTAAGTTAAGATTGTAAAAATAATAAATAGTAAAAAAAAATATATAATATGCAATTTTATAAATTTTTCAGTGTGTTTAAAAAACGAGGAGCTAAGAAGTCCTCCGAGCAACAGGCTCGGTACTGTATTTCTCAGCAGCGGAATATGGATATTCATCTTGGGGTAGATCAACGCGTGTTAAGAAACTTGACATATAAACGATACTTTCCTGATTATTAACGGGCTGTCCTAGACCTTACGAAGACTGAAATTATTTTATCACGCGATACTACTCCATCATATACGAGAAGAAACGTCGTTTCCAGCGTTGAAAGAACTAAAGTTGATACAGATTCCCTTCGTCCTATGTTTAGGCAGATTATAATACACGAAAGGTTGAAATGGGGAAAATCTTTCACTCATAATAGCGTCACTTAATCTGACAAGGCTAGAGCACAACGCGGATAATACAATGGAAGAATTCCAGTATTGGTCCTGTGTGAGGAAAAACTACGACCAAAAGATCAATTAAATTGGCTTGAATTGGAAAACGTAAACAGTGTCAAATGGAAAATAAGCATCTATGACGAATGCGGTGAAAATTGTTGCACGCATATTAAGGCTACTTCAGTTATAACAGATTTAAGGAGTACAACTTGTAATTACAATGTGCTTAAACTGAGTAATGCACGGATATCACATATATAGAAATTGAGCTAACTACTGAAAGTTTGAAGTACGTACAACCAAATATATATATAAGTACATCCATCAGTGCACAATTATCTAGCAGAAATAAATGTCTAACTTTCACGGACATACACGTGTTCACATGTAAATCATCTGCTAGAGACTTTAGTAGCAGCTGTTGGTCGGCGACTGTTCGTTTGGGCTGACGTCCTTATTAAAAGCTAACCTATATATTTGTGTAAGAACCTGCTTCACACAAATCAATTTGGTTAACGGACTGGACTCTGTTCAGAGAGTGCAGTTTACAAACTTGTTAAAAAAATTAAAACTTCCATCAAGGCTGGTGCCTCTGCAGTTGTTGTCTCCTATGATGTTAGAGGAGCCTTTGACAATTGTAGATGGTCTGCCATCATTGATATTATGAAGTATAAGAACATCAACCCTTATTTAATAAATATAATTACATTAAAAATAGGGTGGCAATTCTTGAACTTGGTACTTCACTCTCTCAAAGGGTGGCTACCTGCGGTGTTCCTCAGGGGTCAGTCTTAGGCCCTACCCTGGGGAATCCGCTTTATTCAGTAGTTCACCACAAGGTCGACGAGTTCTGCCTTATGATAAATAACAAATATGAGTTAATCTCATATGCCGATGAGTTGTGTCTAGTTTTCGATACTTACAAAAACTACCCTTTTAAACAGATAGAAATTATTTCCAGGTTTCTAGAGGATACTGTTGGTGACCTTGGTCTAGTGTTTTCAGTCGCCGATTGCTGCTATTCAGTGTTTAGTGATCGAAGCATTGCTCGCCATGTTGCTGACCTACCTCTGTTATTTGGATGTACAATATCACACACAAATACCCCTACGACATTTATTCCACACTGCAATATGATAACACAAAAATGTGACAATCTTTTCTCTATACTTGCTAGAATCCAGCCCAATGCATGGGGATTGGTTTATAAGGAGCAGCTCATACGGTGCAAGGGTCTCATTCAGGCCCTGTATGGTTATGCGGCTGCTGTCTATGTCAGTCCCAGATTATTCAAGAGAGTTAACAAACAACAAAGGAAATTTCTCCTTAGAATTTATTCTCTTTACAAAACAGCACCCCTACATCGGCAGCTTGTGTCATTAGTGGCGTTCTGCCATTGGATTTATATTTAGGTGGCAGAGCGATGGTCAGTGAGCAGAGGCTTGTCGGTGTAGTTACACATATGGGGTCATTAAAGTTGTTAGATAACAATTTTGCCAACAACACATATTCCTAATAAAATTTTTAAGAAATATGTCAATACCTTGATTGTTGATGCTTGGTAGAGAAGGCGGGATACAGATGCTACTGGTAGAAAAACTTAAGTTTTCGTGTCGGATATCTATCAAAGATTAAAAATGTGTGAATTAACTTTTACAACTCGCAGGTGCTCTCTGGGAATGGTAGGTTTCAAGCCTATTTGTTCAGGTTATAGCTTGCCACTGCTGACAGGTGCACCGTGTGTTCTAAGGATGCTGTTGATGATACTCATCATTTTATCTTTGAGTCTCCTGCCTTCACTTCACTGCGTGACATTTTCAATATTGACAAATATAAAAACTCACTTATCTTGAACAGAAAGAATCATGTAGCCTTCCTTGAATTTGCAGAGAAAGCCATGCGTTTCAAATTTACAATTACAAATTAATCAAGTACAATTAGCTAAATCCAAACGTGAATCCAATACCCCCTTCGCTCCTGGTGGCATGGTCCCCTTACTTATAATTAATTTCCAATTTACCTGACTAAATATTATTAATATGTTCAAATATGTAATGGTGTTCATAACTGCTTTAAATTTAAAATATTTTAATCTTGTCCATAAATGTTTTTCTTTTAATGATGTATTTATATTCAATAGACTTACCTTTTAGAAGAGTAATTTTCATTTTTATTATTATTATTATTTTACTAAACATTTTTTCTTATAAAGGTGTATTTTTCTTAAGTTTAATTTTTTTTTTAATATTTTTCTAAGATTTTTAATTTTGAAAATGTATATTTCGTTTTCGGCAAGATATATTTTGATTTCTTTGTTTCTGAAGTAGTATTTTTTCTTCTTCTATATTATATATTTATTTTTATTATTTATTACTACTATGCACTATCCAGACTCCTTCCTGCATTCACATAGTTGGGACTACGTTTTTCATCCCACCACTGTCCATAGATTAAGTATACAAACAGAGGACTATTACACACATGCTTTTACTTACTTTTCAGGTACACACTATTTATAGGTACTTTCTATAATTATTTAGCTTTAAGCACACTAGTCCCCTGTCCTTTATAATAACACCTAGATTTTACCTACCGGGTAAATTCGTATTGGGGAACAAACTAAAAAAAAAAACTACATATTTGTAGGCCACTCCACTATCCGCCACCAATGGACGGACCTCGTTCCGGTTACAGCTCCGGCCCGATAGGTACAAAGTACCACCCCAGCGGGAGTACATATATTAACATATGTATAATAATAATATTATATATATATATATACTAATGTAAATTTTTCATTATATAAACAGCTTTGGTGAGTTACCCAACATTCAAACGAAAGCTGTCATTAACCTTAGCATATCTAAAATGGCATTCCTCAAATCAGTGTTGGAAAAGCCCATTCTGGAAGGATTTTTGGGTATTTTCAAAATTATTCGGTTAGTAGTAAAGCATTAAATTCATTGTTGTTATTATGAAATAGACCTAGATAATTATACTACGAAACTATTTTAAGGTGTGGAGACACGTGTATATATATATATATATATATATATATATATATATATATATATATATAAATTTGAATATATTTTGTTTGTTTATAAGTTTATAATTATATATATATATATATATATATATATATATATATATATATATATATATATATATATATATATACGTATATAAAAATATTAACTTTTACATGTCTCAGATATTAACTGGACATGATTATATTGCATACTATTTAAACAAATTAAAGATTATTAATAATAGGATTGATACAAAAGATGTTCATCACACAATATACGTATATATAATGAATTAATGTTACGTATAATATTGACTGCTCATTGTCTTTCAGTGAGACAGTTCTTTTGGATTATATTCCAACTTTTATATATGAGGTATTTAAGATCATATATATATATATATATATATATATATATAAATAACCGTTATAGTGCTGTTTATATTTTACTCGAAGATGTTAACTTCTTCAGAAATGTCTCATAGCGAAGGAATAATTGTAAATTAAAAAGGGGTTTTTCTAGTGGTGTTTTATTCTCTTCAGTTTCTTCTCGTGACGTCATTAATTTTACACAGTCTGATCATAAAAAACTCTGGGAACAGACATATATGGAGTGCATACAGCGGTCGCCTCTTACTGCGTATTATCAGCTGCAGCCGTCTCTCCCTAGGTTCCCATGGTTCTACGTCTTCAAAAACATCAAGCGGAGAGGAATTGTGCTTATCAGCAGATTGCGGTTTGGGCATTGCTTGTTGCCGGACCGCCTGTTCGTTATGCAGCTTAGAGATAATCCGTATTGTCCTCTATATGCTGGTCGTGTAGTCTGCAACCCTGATCACGTGTTCTTCGAATGTCCTTCATTAACAGCATTACGTTCTGAACTGTATCTCAAATTACTGTACGCATCTCGTGGTGGTCCTCCTTATAACGTAATGTCCCTTCTGCATGTTGAGAATCTAGATTTGTTCCCGGATATAGCTACTTTTCTTGAGAAGTTGTCCGAGTTCATAAGAATATGAGTTAGTGATTATTACGGCTCCACGTTGGGTAAGCTGTAAAGGCATCCCCATAAAAAAAAAAAAAAAATTATCTAGATTGGGAAAGGACGATATATTATACGCAAGTGTAATATATAGGGAACATGGTAAGATAAGGTTAAGCTCAGAACGTATCGGCGCCACAGCAGTGCATTAAAAAAGAAAATTATCGGAGATTTCAGATTGCCTGTTCAGAATGAAGGTTATAGAAGGGAGTTTCTCTAAGTTGCATATGGAAAAGACGATCTGGTAACAAATGATGCCCAAATCGCAATCTACCGATGAGTGCAATTCTTTCGGGATTAATGTTTTTCAAGAAATAGAACCATATAAATTTAGTAAGAGACGGTTAAAGTTGACAGTAGTTGGTGAGAGGTGATCGATTAATGTTCTCGGTGTATATAGATTCAAATCATCTTTATGTTCCAGCTGTATAGAGTGAATGATATTCCTGTGAGAGATTAAAGAGAGTATTAGATAGCATACTTTTAATTTCTATAATTCCAAGCTTTACAAAAGACAGCTGCGATTGACCGATGAAATAAAAAAACAATTGTATTAAAAATAAATATCCAGAACCAGGTTTATACACTGAAAAACTTTGTTAATGCAACTTGGAGAAAACCATACAAATTTATGTTGAAAGTTAAGGCAGATCGCCGATCTGCGGATTAATCAGCAGATGCTCTGTTTTAGATTTGATGACTTATAATAGATTAAGACAGTGTGGATGGGCTTCCCCGATTCGTTAACATTTCTGCAATGATCTTCTGTTACGGAAATTATCGCTCGGTATAATGATAACACTACACCCGTAGAGGATATTCAAAATGATAACCTATTGTAACATAGTCAGAAACAACGCAAAAATTTAATGTCGAATTTTAAAAATAATCCTAACAAACAAAGTAATCGTACCGAAAATTTAGGACCAAAGTTGGAAATGTTCTTTACTCCATTTCAAATTTGTTTTTTAAATATATGTCACAAATGATACTAAGAATGAAACAAGCTGGCGCAAACGACACACAAAAGAAGCATAATCAAGGTGAACGCTGGAAATGCGAGAGTTGGCGAAATAGACCTCGGTCAATTATCCGACGAATAAATAACATGGAAACTACACCAGCATTAATTCACATTTAAACAATTTCTTTCCGAACTTCAAATCTATCATCGTAATATTAAAGAAATTTTTTCCATTTAAATCCGATAACAATCGTTTATAGAGCGACATTTTTGTAAAACATTCACTTATTCTATGCATATTTTTACAGATATTACCGCGGTAATAGATGAAAGCCCGAAGAAAAAACAAAGAAAGCAACGGAAAAAACAACAGCAGACGAATCAAGCCAATCGGCAAAGTGAACAAAATCTGGTGAGCCAACAAAATCAGTTAAGTCAACAACAAAATCTGGCAAATCAACAACAAAATCAGTTAAGTCAACAACAAAATGTGGCAAGTCAACAACAAAATCAGGATCAGACGAACGAACAACAAGTGCACGATGAGGAAACAACTGAAAATAAGCAAACACGACTTAAAGAAAATGTGAGACATATCCTTAAAACTGGAGGATTAAGTAAGTAGCTCAACCGGTACCGTTACTATATTTTCATTATTTATTTATCCGTAATGACATACTAGGATATAGTTCCTTGCAAAATGTGCTTATAATAATAAGAGCGCAATCAGTGGTGTGCGGTAAGTTTTTCTACAGGGTAAGCGATAACCATATAAAGTGTAATACTACATCAAACGAAAATTTCTTTACAAAAAACACGCGATGATGCATCTATTTAATGAATACAACATCCTTCGGACGATCTATTTTAATAAAGTCAGTTATAACAAGATCGTAAAATATACCCGCCGGTTCATTTTGGAGCTGATTTAACAACGATTTTTCGATGGATATTAAACCACTTAATCGGTCCTGTCCCTGTGTCGATGTCTGATATGATTTTATTCATTTGCTGAAAACGACCTTTCTACACTAGTAGTTGTACTAGTTATTGTTAATATTAATTCGCTTACTTTGTAAACTTCAGACAAGATTTCATCGAACTCGGATACCTTCATTGCTTCCACTAATTCATATGGATTCATTTTATTGAAGTCAGCGTCCATATACACTGATAGCGATTAATTTTTCAGCTTTACATCGTCGAAAAATTCGCCATAGGATTGTTTTAAATTTGAAAAAACTTTATTTGGAATTTTTTTTTTAAAGAATTGTGATAATTTATAACTGAATTTTAGAGTGTAGATAATAATATGATGATGGAATAAATGGGAGTGGAATACCTGGCGAGGAAGCTTGTTTAGCAGCAACATCCATCGCTTCATTAAGTTTAAATTCGGAGTGACTAGTTATCCAACTCTTCATATTTACTTGTATCTCATCAAAAGAGCTCAATGTTACCAACAAAATCATGACATACCAATGGACTAAAACATCCTGTGGGACTATTTACGCTACTTCACACAGAAACATACGGATTCATTTCACCAACATTCAAATCTAGAAGTTTCGTTAGTAAGTTCTGATTTAAAACGTCTTTAGCAAATAAAATTATCTTGTCGCATATTAAACTTTTTTTTTTCACCAACCAGTTGATTTATATTTATTTTAAAAAGGTAGATATTTTAATTTGGACTCTCAGAAATACTTTTTGAAGTATATACATAACAATGTGCAACACTACATATGGTTTGTGATATTTCAGCATTGTTTAGGTTAAAGAAATTTGTTCACCAAACTATTCAAACAGTTTTAGATATTAATTACAGCGAATGTTCCGAAAGCGACGATTTAATAATGGCTCGTAGACAATATGGTTTAGTGTTCCGTGAGTATGTGATTTTTGAAAATATTTGAATCCTCCTATTTTATTAATAACAGTAAATTTATTATTTACGTATTATATATATTGCATATACCATAGACCTAATATATATATATATATATATATATATATATATATCGACATGTATGTATGACACTTTTTTAAAAGCAATACAGTAAATAAACATAACTGAAATATAATTGAAATAAATTTTTTATTGATATGTTGTATTTTTGTAGAATATTAAAAATTATTGTTACAGAATCAATAAACAATAAAAATCTAGTTGAAATCACTAAATTCAATCTTTTAAAATACCGTAAAGCTTTTCGGCTACTAAGCTACTTCCAAGTGACAAAAATAAAATAAAAATATAAAAAATCATCTGAAATATTATGTAAATACATGTGATATATATGTAATGATACAGATAATATATATATTAGATATACGTAAATATGTTAAAAAGAGAGAACACGAACAATTGACTGTTCGCGTAAAATTATTTTCAACTGTAAAAAAAACACATATAATCATTTTTACATTTCAGGTGAATTGTTGGAAAATATGGAGGTTACTACGTATATAATTGATACAGGTACGATGTTCATTTTTTCATATATAGTCGACGTTTCCATAGCTTATTTATTAAAGAAGTTTAGCGTAATGAATAAACAATAATATTGAATACGGTTTTAATTAATTTCTTCGAATGTACTTACAAAGATATACACAAATAATATATGTGAAAATAGTTGAAATGATGAAACTATTAGTTTCTATTTAATTAAATAAATTCATTTCAGTTTCGGGTGACACAATAATAACCAAAAAAAGTAATTCAAGCTAATTTCATATTTTACACTCTCAATAATTATAACTAAGCACGAATAACAACAAACAATTAAGATTCTGCAAAACTCCCATTTCATATGTATTGAAAGGATATCAATGAACTTTACAAGGTTATATACTACAATTTTTGCTATATATCGGTATCGAGTACCAAGCGTTCTTCTAAGATCTGATATCTTACGCGTGTGCAGTATACTTGTGCGTGTACTCTGCACTTGCGCTCGTTAATGATAGTCGTCTCATCGTTATAATGGCGGATAAGAATTCGGACGACATCAACAAAGGAATTGTTGAATCTGATTATGTGAAAATGGACGCTGTCTCGTGTGTAGCCGGTGCTACGGCGAGTTTGAAGAAACATAAGCGATATCAGACGAAGACAATGCTATTACTTCTAGTTCTCCCCGTCTACCGACAAAAGGCAGGAAACTTTAAATAGTAAATTACATTGTTGACGGGCTTAACTCTGTTGCTCACAACGGCAGAAGTTCCACTAAGCAAAAGAAAGTATATAACTCTTTGGTCTGCTAAGTATAGAGAAAAAGATGATTAATACAAATATTCGTCAACGTCGCGATAACCTAAAACCGATGTTATCAGTAAAAAACAAAGTGTAAATTTAAATGAAGAAGATTTTCTATCCGCATCAATATTAATTTCAACGAGAGAATTTAACTTTAGTTCCATATTATCAAAATTATAACTAAAAAAACTTAAGTATTTGGTATAAAAGTCATATTTTCAAAAGTTATAATTGAATCAGTATTAGAATTAGCAGTAATTTAATTGTATGCATCACCAAGGAAACAGGAATACTTTCTCAAAATTAGTTTAATTTGTATAAATCATATGCAGTACGACTCGATAGATGTTGCTGGGAATCGCAATTACTTGTTCCCTAAATGCAGCGAGTTTCATTAATTTATACGATGCTAATATAGTTGCGCTATCTGAAACTAAGCTCGATGTGTAGTTTAATATTAAATTCCTAATAAACAAGAAATGAGTTAAAATCACAAAAATTACAAAGCTTTTCGGCTATTAATCCAGTATCAATGAACGTATAATAAAATATAAATATATATGTACAATATATAAGGAATATAAAATCTAAAAATATTAATTTAGATACACAATTTATAAAAATTAAATAAAATTTCAAAAATGAAAGAAGTCTAATAGCGAATGTTGTAAACAATGTAATCTACTTATCATAAATATAATAAAATGTAATATATAGATATACAATTTAAATTTAAAGTATATATATATATATATATATATAGCATGATCTAATAGCGAATTTGTTAAACACAATTTTTTTATAAATTGTATATATAAATTAGTATTTTTACATTTTATATTTCACATATATTGTATACACATTCACTTAGTTATAAATTCACACCTAAAATTTGAATTAATTTCAATACAAAAATTGAATTGCACGCCTTCTATTGGTATTAATGTGCAGCAAAACAATAATTGTTAGAATAATAATAGGCGGAGCAAACATCGATATAATTTCTACATGAGTTTATTTGTTGTTTATAGGCAACCAATTTGAATATATAAATTTTCAGTTTATATCCGCAATATTAGGAGGTTCACGACAGTGTACTCTTAATCGGCGATCTCAATTATGAACGCACGTGGTGTGAAATTATTTTTATGATAACACAGCTGGAACTATCTTGTATGTAGTTACTCAGCATGATAACCCCTGTATATTTGCCTCATGGGAGCTGACGTTCTTCCGAGTTGTTCTACTTGTAACAATAGTGCAAAGATTCAGCGGTTGATCAATATATGTTTGAATTGTCTCCTTTTAATTATAATCCCATTTTTAAAATAATTAATCTTGAACAAAAAAATAGCTGGACAATATTGTCATATGACTACAAGCACGCTAACTGGATGGATTTATCCAAATTTATTTTACATGATGTTAAACTTGTTTAACTGATATAGATAGCCGACTTGTAAATTTGACTGATTTAACTACTGCAATTATCATATGGGAAACAATTAAAATCTATTCCCCGACATCCATTATGCCACCAAACATTTTTCTACTTATTAGGATCACAGACGGTCTTTGTACACTATCTAGAGGTAATAACCCTCGACAGCGAATTAAAAAAAATATAAGTGCCTGGTCTTCAATATCGAATGGATTATGATTCCAAGCTTTTAGAATACACGTACACTAAGTATGAACCTTAGAGGTTAAAGCATAATCTATTTTACTTAATTAATATAATTTAACAATCTTTGCTGTTCTAGTATTATAAATTCTTACTTTCGATATTTTCATTAATTAAATTTAAAATATATGTTATTTATTAAATTTAGCACGTTTTTATTCTTATTTATTTTTTATTTCTATGTTTAATCTTTGCATAATGTTCACTAACTACAATTATGGTAAGGCATTATATCTGATATACAGTTTAATAAGATTTACAATGGACTTATTGTTATTATATTCTATTTTATATATTGCCAATTAATGATCAGTTTATGAATAAATTACATCTAATAACGCTGGTTCGTCAGATGTTTAAATATCAGTCTAATCTGCATAAATTACACGAATTCTTAAGACAATCATTATAATTTACATTTTTTTTTCTTATCTGTTTAGGACCAATGAGCAAGATTCTCGGCTGTATTTTTACAAGAGGTATGTTAAATAATAGAAAACACGTAGTTTTTATTTTTTTATTTTTTTTATTAATGTAATTCAACTGCACAAGTGCAATTGCGGACTATTTAAGGGTTAAACATTACTAATCCCAACTGGCTATAGAAATATCTCATAAACTAATAAATACCCTCAAAATAATCCGTCTCATGCTCTAGCGTTCAATTATGTTACAATCCCAATAAAGTAGACGTTATACATGTACCGTCATCAAATAAGTATTATGTGCATTTTCTATGCTCCAAAATTATCTTTGTTGTTCACATATCCAGTGCCATAAAATATATTCCTTCCTTTTTCAATAAAAATGCAACACTTTTATAATCTGCGGGTTCATTTACCTTAAAGCTCGATTTTTGTAACCAATAAATTAAAATAAATAAAATAAAACAAACCAATAATAATTTGATAGTCTACATTACATTCACATTTTGTTATAAATTTATAGAAATAAATTTAGAAATTTTAAGAAAATTCTGTTATAATATCAAAATAGAAGTCGAAGAAAAAGTACCATTTTGACCTTGGTGTAGAGTACGTATTAATTAGGCTAAATAATTTTACAAAAATCTAATAAGTTATAAGTGATTTTAATACATATCTGCAACATAATAGCGCGGATAATGTTAAGTATTGTATGTCACTACATAATGTGTTATTTTGCTACATTCTAAAATAAACTGTAGGACCAAAAAATAATCAATTTTATGATTTTCAGTGGGATTCAATATTGATCAATTTAAAGAAGATAGCATTCAGTTTATAGAAAGTATTGTTCAAATTTTAAACAACTACAGGAGCGCAAACACTGAAAATACAGAACCTATTAGAGCAGACGTAAATGATATACGTAAGTTCATTTCATGTAAAATGTTGCATATATCACTTAAAAAATTGTTTTTATTATGTTATACAATCTCTGAAATCTAAAGCACGTATATGTGAAAATTATCTGCGAACCTAATAAGAAAATAATAATCATAAATATATATATATATATATATATATATATATATATATATATATATATATATATATATATATCTGCAAGTTGCTTAAGATTAATAGTTAAATTAAATTTTTTGATTCTGAATATTTTCGGTTGTTAAAGTTGAAACTGTTAATAGTTGTTAATTTATAAATGTATTACCACTATAGTGATTTTATGAAGTTTTGTAAAATAATCCTAGATTGAAAAGGAAACATTTTTACATGTATTAGATATAAGATCAAGATGGAGGAACAATTTAATATTACCATCACATACTTACTTCAACATTAGAAGAAGATACAGAATACTCTAAATGTCCTATAATACATTGATGAGTACAAGAAATGGTAATTTCATTGTTTAAAAAACAGCTGACATATATAATCAAAAAATTCAGTACACAAATGACTAAAAAGCCGGATATGTTACGAAATTCCAGAAAAGAGTTAGAGAAAATATATTTCTAATTAAAAATACATTTTAAGAAACCTGAGATTTTTCAAGCAACCATGAACGGATAGATAAGTGACAAAAACAGAGTAATGTGAACATTTTTAATCATTTTGGTAGTTACGTAAACAAATGTATAAACTTAGATAATGAAATTGCTTATAATTTTCAACACATGGAACGCTTTTGCAGAGACTATTTGAAAACAAAGAACTGACAACTGAAACGTCAATAACAGTACAGCGGCATTCATACGCGGCAATGGTGATATTAAATTAAAATAATAATAATAATAATCACAGTTATTATATATATATGTATATATCAAATTTAAAAATAATGAAGAAATTTAAAGCCAATAACGAGAAACAAAATTGATTAAAAAAAAAAAAAAAAACAATATGATGCTCAGCAATAACAATAGAAAAGTAATAAAAAAGTCAAATATTATCTGTATACCCTGGGTCTGATAATCTAAATTGCAATTCTGGAAAATGATGTGTCAGAGAATAGTTCTTCCCTCATAATTTATAAACAAGGAATGATTGAAAATGTAAATCATAAATCTACGCTTTTTTCAAAAAACGTTTTATAACTTGCTTCAAAAATACCAACTACCTGCATCAATACACCCTACAGTAGATAGAAAATGTGAAGTTTTAACAATATATTTCCAAAAACTGCTTAATTTTATAGAGCTCTTCAAAATAATATAACCGGAATAGATCTATAAAGAATCTTAGGCTCTCAGTGTACGATAAATTTCAGAAATTAAAGCAGGAAGATGGTCCTTTATATTTATAACGTTTGATTACGTATTTGAATGATACGCGAATGCAAAAAAATTATTTTTGAATTTAGTGTGGAACTATCGATAGAAAACAAAATTAAAATTAATTACAAATTATTAAATTTGCTGATTTCTAGGTGCGTTGTGTACAAAATCGTTTTGTAGTGACCAATATCGCGGGTATCCAGAGGAATGGATAAAGAATTGGGGTATGTAAAAATGAAACTGTAATCGAGTAATAATTATAAAATTTTATCAAAACCGGACATTATCTATCGATTCAAAGATAATTTTTAACATTTGCACAAAACTCAGATAGTACATATATATACACGTGGGCATATGTTTATTTAAGATCGTGTTTATTATCCGATGTTATAGAACTAATCGATTAGCAAAGCAAAAAAATCCAGAACTGTCTGATATTTATATCTACATTAATCCATACTAGTATATAAAACTGTAGTGTATGTCTGTGATTTGCGAATATTTTCTTTATAATCACTGCAATGGGCAATTTTTATCACACATAAACAGGAAATCTATTTTTTAAAATTCTTGTCTATCTGTCTATCTGTTCCAATTTAAGTCAAAAACTATTAAAATAATAATGATGAAATTCGCACAGCTTATAGCCTATATTATCGGATTCGTTATAAGCTTTATTTGACATTGATATTGCAAATAGGACAGGAATTACAACAATTTAAAGTTTTAAAATATCGCTGTACCTTTCTGTGAACAGTTTTATATTTTAGCATAGTATACGTATATATATATAATCATCGTCGTATTGTTCATTACCAAAAAACGTCGTGATTAGCTATTGTACGTTTATGTTTACGTACAAAATTAGCTAGCATTCATGGCACGATTTATATGCAACTTGGATGCGCGTGCATATGATGTTATACGGAGTGGGGTGCCACGGCCTTCTTCATTATAATTAAGAATTAAATAATGATGAAAACTTTCTATGTCGTGTGTTGGATTCGAACCCCCGATCGTCGTGTTGACAGTCGAGCACTCTAGCAACTATACCACCGCTACATATATATATATATATATATATATATATATTTCCATTCATTTCTATGCTAATATATAATTTGTCTGTGATTTACGAATATTTCCATTCTAATCACTGCATTGAGACTTTAAAAATTAGTGTAATTTCTGACCTATTTCAAAGCTTAAAAAAAATCATTAAACGGGTGAAGCCGTGGGTAACTTCTAGTATATGCAGACTTATATATTATGTTCGCTTAGTTAATGTGTTGTACCGTTAGTCATTCCGCTTACTGTTTTTTGTTTTTAGTTGAAACGATCTGACATGTCGCCGTCTCCTACTTTTAAAATATTAAATTGTTATAATTTCTGTCCTATTTGTAATAAGTAAAGTTTAGAACGATTCCGATCATATAAGCTATAAGCTGTGCGAATGTCATCGTTATTGCTTTAATAGTTTTTGAGTTATTAAAATGGGACTGGCAAAAATTAAAAAAAAATAGATTTTCTGTTTACGCGTGATAAAAATAGCCCAATGCAGTGATTATAATGAAAATATTCGTAAATCAAAGGACATTACGGTGATATGAACATAGATATAGCACATTATTAGCATTTTGCATTATCATTCATTTAATTTTACTCGAGTATTGCGGGAATATATATCTTTTTTTAAGAACACGTAATGGCACAAATAGTTGACATAGTAAAATGTAATGGTGGCATTTATTGAAGGATTTAAAACTGAAATTTATAAACTTTTCGTTAAATTTAAACAGAAACGGTAACAAATATTTAGAAGGTCGCTTTCGCGGTTGTAATTATAATTTTTTCTTGTAGCATTCTTGAAATTGGGAATGGTAGCAAAAATAACGTTAAATAAGCTACCGATGTCTGATGAAATTTTAATGGATGCGCAGGAAGATATATTACGTACGTAAAATTTATAATTTAATTTAAAAGAAAAATAATTATTATTAATAATGAAAAATTTGTTTAAAACGAAAATTGAAATATCGATAGAAAAAATTATTATCGTCTAATTTTGAATTTTCGCGTTGTTATGCATGTTTCATATAAATACGTACATTAAATGTTGTCGAAAAATTTTAATATGCAAGTTACTAGACGGCTAAATCAATATTTCGAACGATGTACAAGAACGCTAAATTATTGGATAAATTTTGTTAAAACAATCAACTCTTCAACAGCACCAGATAAACTATGGCAACAAATTAGGAAAATCTCAAATAAACATACAGTCCAATCAATAACGGCATTAAAGATAAACTCTCAGCTTACCGATAACAAACTGGACATAGCTAATATCTTGGCCGACTATTTTTATGAAATATCGTCGGACAGAAATTATCCCGAAACCTTTAAAAAAATAAAATATTAAATGAAAACTAACCACGTTATTGATTTTCAATCACACATAAATCAAAGTTACAATACAGATATAACGGGGGAAGAATTTGACATCGCCCTAGATGGAATGCGCCCAACAGTCGCTGGTCCGATTCACATAAGTTTGATAAAACATCTTAACTCCAGTTCTAAAATGGCTATCCTATATTTCTACAACCTTTTATGGCAATACCAATCCTTCCCAGAGGCGTGGAGAGAGGCTCATCTAATTCCGTTATTAAAACAAAACAAAAATTCCTTAGACCCTGCTAGCAACAGACCCATCTCACTCACAAATACTCTCCGCAAATTACTCGAAAAAATTATTAACAGCAGACTGCTTTGGCAATTAGAAAAACTTGAATTACTAGATCCACTACAATTTGGTTTTAGAAAGAAAACAAGCGCACCGGATCTGCTAACCAAACTAATAACCGATATACAGGATAACTTAATTCAAAACAAAACTACAACCCTAGTCAGCTTTGATTTGGAAAAAGCTTTCGACAAAGTGTGGAAACATGAAATATTATTAAACTTGCACCGATGGGGATTCACAGGAAACTTACCCATCTTTACTAAAAATTTTTTACATAATAGAAAATTTCGAGTCAAACTGAATAATTATATGTCGCAAATTAAAATCCAAGAAAATGTTACTCCCCCAAGGGTCAGTAATTAGTCCAACTTTATTTATAATAGCTGTTGCAAATATTAAACAACACATATCCTCCCAGTTAAATATTGTATCTATGCCGATGATCTTTCGATATACTACTCGCACATTGAAACAAAATATATAGAACTTCTGCTCCAAAATACTATAAATTAATTAAATAATTGGGCCACATCTAATGGTCTTACCTTTTCTATTAGTAAAACTAAACAAATTACATTTAGCACAAAACATGACTTAAGTATGTAAGAATCAACACCGATTGAAAATACAGATACGTTACACCTATTAGGACTAACATTAGACAGGAAATTAAACTGGAAAAAACACATAAATAATCTAAAAACAAACTGTAACCAAAAGCTAAACATGTTAAAGTTGTTAAATCATTCATCCTGGGGATCCGATAGAAAGACACTAATCCAACTCTACAAAACATATATCCTAAGCAGACTTGATTATGGTAGTACACTGTATGATAGTGCGAATCAATACACATTGAAAAATATAAATGTAATACAAAATGCAGCTTTAAGAATAGCATTAAAAGCATTCCACACCAGCCCCACATCAGCTCTACATGTGGAAGCCGATATTCTACCACTAAAATATAGAAGACAAACACTCATGCTAAAATATGTCTACAATAACATAACAGAAAATAAATTACACCACCTGTATCAAAATAAACCTAATGCTTCTAAATCTACAACCGTCCGAATTCATAACCTCTTAGATAGACTACCTTACCCAAAATTAGAAAAGTAACCTACCTAAATTATGGACCAAAATTACTGCAACGATAAATATGGACCTAAACAAATATAGCAAAAATTCAACATCACCGCACATCCTGACAACTAAATTTAATGAACTTGTCTGCAGAAACTACGGAAACTACACTCAAATATACACCGACGCCTCTAAGACGCTAAACCAAACCACTTCTGCTTACCTTATAAAGGGCAGAACACAAACATACCTCTTACCTATTAGAACTACTGTGTACACAGGTGAATTAATAGCTATATATAAAGCGTTAAAAAATATAGTCAAAGAAAAACACAAAACTAACTTTATAATATGCTCAGACTCAATATCCGCTCTACAACAGATTCAGAAACTGATTAAAAATACTTAGATATTTTAAATATAAAATTCATCATCCATAAACTCATACAGAAAAATAATCAAATAGTGTTCCTTTGGACTCCAGCGCACTCGGGAATTACAGGAAATGAAATAGTTGATAAAGCCACCGGAACAAAATCAAAAAACATAAAAATTATAACATCTGCACTCACAAACGATCTCCACTCAATCATAACACAAAAAGTCAACGCTTTATATCAGGAATATTGGGAGACCCAGTGCGCTCACACACATCTATTTCAAATCAAACCAATTTTAGGACAGTGGAAAACCACAGAACAAAATAAAAGGCGCAACGAAGTAGCTATAACTAAATTACGAATAGGCCACACCCTACTTACATCACAATACATACTGAACAATTGCTCCAAAATGCCCAACATGTAATACTCCAATAACAATAAACCACATACTACTGGAATGTGCAAAATATGCAAACCATCGAAACCTTCACAATATATCAACCAGTTCACTAGGAGAAATACTACAGGATGACTCTCAAAAAATAGACATGTTATTAAAATTTCCAGCAGAAACCGGACTAATTAATTCCATATAACCTAACGTTTAGACGCAAATGATCTTAGTAATCGAGCGTCTGTAAATAAAAGAAAGGAAAAAAAAGAAGAACGCTAGAATTAAAATTAATATCTATTACAAAATAACTTTTTTGGAATTTTGGTGATTTATAAGCAATTTTCAAAATATTACAATAGTCTCTAGTTACAGTTGTTTATTATTACATGTCGAAAGACAGTATTGAAAAATATCAATAGAGTAAAACATAATAATAATAATAATATGGGACGATGGATGGAGAACATAAGATGGACGAAGGAACTATACGATTAGGTGATTTATGAATGAAATAAAAGAAGAGGACACTTAAAAAAATAAGAGGATGATACGGTGGAAATACTGGAATATGGACAGTGTCAATGACTTATGTCGGGTTTAAGTGTATTTGTTTAAGGGAAGCGTCTGTCTGTCCTAATTATGAATAAATTTAAGGAAGGTCAGTTTTAATCATTGTAAATCAATATAAACGATTTTCGATTTTTATCTTGTTCACTACAGGCAAAAGAGAGACATTTTCAAGTGATTGTCAATAATAGTCAATCATCTATATACAAAATTACGGCAGGAGTACCCCAGGGTAGTATACTGGGACCACTTCTATACTCCATTTTTACCAGTGATATTCCGGAAAACTCGTTTATTGCAACTTTTGCCGATGACACAGCAATACTAGATACTCATCACTGTCCTGATACGACTAATCGACAGCTCCAGAGTACCATTGATCTGACGGTTGATTGGTTTTGCAAGTGGAAAATAGTGATAAATGAGCTAAAATGTAGCCATATCATATTCACAAATAAAAAAGTTGATCGTGGAAAATACCAAATTAAAATAAGTGGAAAGATACTACCGCAAAATCCTTGTGTGAAATATTTAGGAATTCATCTAGATCAAACACTAACATGGTTGCCACACATTACCGCTAAGAAAACTGAACTAAATATCAGAATGAAACAGTTATACTGGTTACTGGGACCTATGTCTCAACTATCAATTAACAACAAACTATTGCTGTACAAACTTATATTAAAACCGATATGGCTTTATGGCTGCGAGCTATGGGGATGTGCTTCCAAAAGCAACAAACGAAAAATCCAGCAGTGCCAAAATAAAATTTTGCGTATGATAGCTGGTGCTCCATGGTACGTGTCGAACGACACGTTGCACAGGGACCTCCGGATAGGATATGTAGAAGATGAAGTCCGCTGTGCTGTCCGAAGGTATCTGTCGAAACTGGACTTTCATGGGAATCCGTTAGCAAAGATGCTGCTAGAACAGGAAGAAACCAGAAGATTGCGAAGAAAACGCATCACCGATTTCAAGTAGAGTCGGTGTAGATAATTAATAGGACCAGCCAGGTGTTCGGCTGTTGGATCGACTCCTATTAAAATAAATTTCGTTCACTAAATCTAGTTGATGATGAGAGTCTCGTCAGTTCTAGATCTTAAAAGTTTATATAAAAAAAAAAAAAAAAAAAAAACTTATTACTATATTCATTTTTCCTCCTTTTCAGTACTCTCCATTAATATCCGGTTAAACTTATTTTTTATTTATCTAAACTCTGATGATAGTATTCCAACTGGATTCTTTCCATGTCACTACACACGTAAGTTCACATTAATGTTTTCATTTTCAAAATGTATAACAAAATCAAATTTATAATTAATTTTCGATATGAGCTACTTAAGGTTTTTAAACATATAAAATTCATTTAACTATAAAAAAAAATTAATATAAACAGACCGCCTTGACTGTACTTGCCTGTTTATATGTTTGCTGTCGCTTAAAATTTTAAATATTAAAAAATTATTATATTTATTTATCAATTATTTAACTTGTTAATACCTAGTTTACAAATAGTGTTGAACATGATTAATTTTTTGTTTTTGTTTGTATGACAACAATAATTATGATTACATTAGACCAATATAACGAGTGAAATAGTTATTGAAACGAATTGATTTGATAAGTATAAAGTTAATCACTTTTAAAGTCGTAATGTCCCTACTTTATTCTGAATCTAATCTTAAATCTACAAATACTGTTGAACGCGATAAATTATAATTTTTTTTAGTTGGCTACTAATTATTATTATTTTTACCATCAGATAATTAGAAGTACATTATACCACATTTTGTTTCACGAAACGCAGTACCGTAATTTTAACTTGTTCAATTATAATTATGATTACTATCATTATGTTCCCGTTTCTATCTTTTCAGTTTTTTTACCTGATGTACAGCTAAATAAATCATAATTAATACTTAATATGGTATTTTTTTTTTTGCTGAATTTTATTGTATTTTTCCAAGTATAATAATCTATCTAACACATATATTCACACTCCAACATAAAGGAAAATGAAGAAGCTGACATCGCTGCGAAAGAAGCGGCGGAGATGTTTCCAGTGCCAAACATTTCAATCCCAATATTAGACGAAATACGTAATATCAAAATGAGGCATGGAATTTACGATGGAAGCGTATTTTCACAACCAACACAAACTCCGAAACGTCAAGTTGAACGCAGCTCCATAGAGAACAATCATCCCATCGCGAGGTGATGATATTGTACTAACTCGGCTCAGAATTGGACATACTGCAGAAAAATAAAATCAACCGATATGCTGCTACTGCGGACGGGAGCCTCTAATAGTCGAACACATACTAACAAAGTGTAGGTCACTTTAGAAACACCATCCTGATAGCAATATTTCAATTGACTTATAGTGAGACTGTATTACTATTCGGTATAATAATAATTGGATCGTTCTTTCATTTATTCTCTCGTGTGTTTATTAGGTTAGATCTGTAAATTTGACAAATTATATCACAAACTAAAACACGCATTATTGTATTACTACGATGATCGTTATTTCCGTTAAGTTTCCGAATGAACTACATATTTATAATGATTCATATTTTTTATCATACAGGACTGATAGAACGTTATCCTCTACAGCAAATGTTTATTCCAAAAAGTATGTATGCGATTAATATAATACGAACTTATATTCTTATTTTTTCTTTTGTATTTTTCTTATTTACAGCAAAATTTACCCAATATACGTTACACGCTGAAATTTGTATTGTATTTATATGTAGAAATTATCAGCCGTTTTGTACGTATGTTGTATTTGAACACGCTACAGTGACTAGTGTTTTTATTAGTAGAGTATCATCATTCTTGTCCTAGGACTGGTTGTTCTTCATGAAAATCCCTTTCCAGCGATCCCGGTCTTAAGCAGTTCACCTCTACATCCGGTTAACGCGCTTGAATTTATTCTGTTTAATCTTTTTCCGTCAATTCATTACAGCATCTGTTGATTGGTTTTCTACTCTGTCCTACTTATCCGATCCATTTCTTCACAGGCTTACATTTCGAACGCCTGTAACTTATGCTTTTTTTTTTTTTATTACATATTTCTGCACCATAGAGCACGCACAATTTTAGTATTCGCTACTTAGATTTAACGGCAGGGACTTTTGCCTTACTATGCTGTGGTTTTCTTGGAAAACATATTTCGCTAGTCCAATTCGGGAGTTAATTTTACTGTCGCAATATAGATCCTGCGATATCATTGGATATACCTAAATGGTTGTACTTTTACAAAGTTTTTTTATCGATTTCTAAACGAAAAATCGAAATCGTCATTTTGTATCACTCATATGGATTTCTACGTCTAGCGTCTTTCCTACTTTATTTAAACACTCTATTATTATCCGGAATATTTTAGAAGATTCTGCAATTACTGCTTGGTCATCTAGAAATTTTATTGTTTTTAGTCTTACTGCTCCTATATATATATATATATTTTTTTTTTTTTTTTTTTTTTTTTATTCGATTTTGGCCTTCTAAGGACCACGGAAAAACTATTCACATGATGTTGGTCTTAAGTCAATTCTGTTCTTTCTTCACGTTTCTTTGTCCAGTATTCTTTCATCCGTTTCGAATGAGTCTTTTTTCTTTCTTCCGTCCATATTCGTGCCGTCTTCTTTATCATCTTCTCGTGGCATTCTGTCTTTTCTTTTCATTTTTTGTTAGCCAATATTCTTTCATCGTTTTCGAATGTGTCTTCTTCCTTTCTTCTGTCCACGTTCGGCCTGTTTTTTTAGTTGCTGGCTCATGGAATCCTTGAAATGATTGGATCCTATGTCTAAACTTGTTTCTATCTTTGATTTCTTCATCTGATATTGCCATAAGATCCACATCCCTTTTGACTTGTATCATCCATGGCACTCTACTTTTCGGGTTGTAGTCAAAAAAGTCAAACACCTTTTTGGTAAGACGGTTGTTGTCCATTCTTTTTATGTGCCCATAAAAGGCGACTCTTCTTTTCCTTATTGTGTCGCTAACCTTTTCTATTGTTTCATATATTTCCCTGTTGCTTCTTAATTTCCAATATTCTTCACCCTCTCTAGGGCCCAATATTTTTCGTATTATTTTCCTTTCTTTGACTTCTAATTGCTGTATTTCCTTGTTTGAGGTCAAATTTAGGCATTCGGCTGCGTATAGGCACTGTGGTTTAATGACCGTGTTATAGTGTCTTATTCTCACATTTCTGGATATTGACTTTTTATTATATGTGCCCCTTGTTAGTTGGAAAGTAATTTCTAATCTATGTTTTCGTTCCAGCATCGATTTTTTATCTCCCGCTTTCACTTGAATAATTTCCCCAAGATATTTAAATTCTTCTACTCTTTTGATTAATTCATTCTTAATTTTTATAATATTGGGAGCATTTTTATTATTGGTCATAAATTTTGTTTTCTCAAAAGATATTTCCAGTCCGACCTTAGCTGCCATAATGCTTAATATTTCAACTTGGAGTCTGGCTTCTTCTATGTTTTCTGAAAACAATGCTAGGTCGTCTGCAAACGCGAGGCAGTCAATCTGTAGGTTATTTTTCTTCCTTCCAATGGCCACTTTCTTGATTCCTTTTTGTTCTAGACACTTCCTCCACTCCCGTATTACCTTTTCTAAGACGCAGTTAAATAATATTGGTGACAGTCCATCCCCTTGTCGTACTCCAGTTCCTACTTTAAACGGTTCGGAGACTTCATTTCGAAATTTAATTTTGGATCTTGTATCCGTTAATGTTTCTTTGATTAGAGAACGTAGCTTTTCATCGACTCCAAATTCTTCCAGGATGTTCAGGATGGACGTTCTATCAACTGAATCGTACGCCTTCTTAAAATCTACGAACGTAACCACTATGCTGCCTGTTCTTAATTTTTTGTAGTTCAATAATAATTTGAGATTCAAGATCTGTTCCGCGCAGCATCTTCCCTTGCGGAAACCAGCTTGATACTCGCCCAGTTGTTTTTCCACCTGTTCTTCTAGTCTTCGGAGTATAGCTTTCGAGAAGATTTTATACGTTATTGGCAGAAGCGAAATTCCTCTGTAATTATTCATGTCTGTTTTTTCTCCTTTCTTATGTATTGGGCATATCAAAGCCGTTTTCCAGTCTTCCGGTATCTTTTCTTTTTCCCAAAACCCTTGAATTATCTTCTGTAATTTTTTCACAACCTCAACCGTTGCTAGTTTCCACATCTCCGCTATAATAGCGTCATTGCCGCATGTTTTGTTATTCTTTAGCTCTTGGATATGTTCTTTAATCTCATCGAGATCTGGCGCTCTGGAATTTTCTCTTGTTTTCGGTTGAGTCCATCGTTCGAATCTCGTATTTGGCTCTTTGCAATTTAAAAGATCCTTAAAATACTCTGCTAGTATTTTACAGTTTTCCTTATCGTTTAATGCTAGCTTGCCTGTATTATCTCTGAAACACAGCGAGGGTGGTTTATATTTTTCCAAATTCTGTTTAAAAGTTCTGTAAAAGGATCTGACTTTATTTTTCTTAAAGTCATTCTCTATTTGATCCAGTCGTTCCTTTTCATAGTTCCTTTTCCTCGTTCTTATAATTTTTGCCGCCCTTTTTCTTTCTATTTTAAATTTGTCGTAATCATCTTTCTGCTTAGACGAATACCACTTTTGCCATGTTTTTTTTCTCATTTGGATAGCATCTTCACATTCTTCATTCCACCATGTATGTTTCTTGTTTCTCTTTAAGGGGGCTACGTTGTATGCGGCGGTGACGATTTTTTCTTTAAGGTCATTCCAATTTTCTGAATTGATATTCAGTTCTCGCTGGAACTCGGCTTTTTTTATTTTCAGTGTTTCAGTATCTATACGAAATTTATCCTGCAAATTTTCTCGGCTGTTCCTGAAGCTTTTCATTTGTGGGATAAACTTCAATTTTATCGTTGTTAAGTAGTGATCCGATTCTACGTCAGCTCCCTTTTTTACTTTGACATTCATGATTTCTTTCTGGTTTTTATACGAAATCGCTACATGATCTATTTGAAATTCACCCAGATTATTATTAGGGGACTTCCAGGTTTTTTGTTTCCTCGGCAACTTTTTAAATATTGTGGACATTAGCTTTAGGTTGAATCCTTCACATACGTTTATTAATCGCTCACCATTTCTATTTGTTCTTTTGTGAGCTGGGTAATCCCCAACTGTTTTTTTGTACTTTTTTCCGATCCTATTTGCGCATTAAAATCGCCTAGCAGTATCTTGACATTATTTTTTGGGATCCTCGAGATTTCATCTTCTAGTGCTTCCCAGAATTGCTCTACTTTCTCCGGAGTCTTTTTGTTATCATTATTAATAGGTGCATGAGAATTTATTAACGTATAGAATTTATTTGCACAGCGCAAGGTTAAGATTGATAGACGCTCGTTCGGTGAATGAAAATCATATATGGAATCCAGCACGGTATTATTTACCAGGAAAGCTGTCCCTAGGTGTGGATATCTAGCGGCATTTACACCATGTTTGCCTTTGATAATTCGATATCCTTCCGTTTCTACTACATTTTCGTCCTTGTACCGTGTTTCTTGTATTGCTAGAATTTCAATTTTATATTCCTTCATTACCGAAATTAGCTGTTTTAGTTTTCCAACTTTTAGAAGTGAATTGATGTTTAGCGTTCCAAAATAATAGTTCTTCTTTGTGATTAATTTCTTTGCACGTTCCACGCGTACTGTTTCGTTCTCATCTTTGCATGTTGGCCTGAGCTGACAGCTCAGTTGCACCATGAATGGTGAAGGATTTCCTTTTCAGGTTACCTCCTGGGGTCGTTATATGACTATACTTTTCCATCATGCTTATGGTTTGAAATTGATTTTGTGGAGATAGCACTCTTGATGGGCACTACCTCGATATTAAAACTGAGATTGTAAGTCTCAGAGTGATATTCCAGCCGCTCCTAACCTGGAGAACAGACGCTGACCAGGGAGCCGCTCCTAGCATGGAGAACAGACGCTTCTGGGTTTTTAGTAGGATTTAGGCTTATAGCGGCCCTACTCGCTTTGACACGATGCCTTTAACGGGTTTCTGCAGCATTTTTTAAGGAAAGCTATCCCACAGCTTTCCTACTGCATCCTGATGCATCGCCGCTCATGGTTCACGGTTGCTTATTCGTCAATGACTTATTCGCAACTAACCTCCATCTCTGAAGGCCGTTCCGCTATCCACCATCTGCGGACGCGCCCCTTCCCCTGAGCTCGGGGTCCCTCGGTTACACATATCTGTGTACCCCCGAGGGGGGGCTCCTATATATATATATATATATATATATATATATATATTTCATAATTTATATATTCCAGTGCTTTATTGACTATTAATTCTAGATAAACATTAAACGGGTATAGCAAGCACTCTTGTCTTACTTCTCTATTTATACATGCTGGATCTGGTAAATTGTCGCGTCAATCCTAATTATAACTGTTTGCAGTTCATATAAGTTTTGTATACGTAGCGAACACCAAATTGGTTCTAGTAATGGAAAGAGTTTATTCTAGCGTATTTTATCGAATGATTTACAATAATAAATAAAGTACCGACAAACATCTTGATTTACACCCACCATTCGTTCTCCAATATTATACAACACGCTTATTGCATGACCTGTAGCCTTGTACGTACGGAATCCAAATTCGAACTTATTTACATGTGCTTCTGTATTCTATCTTTCTAGTAGTTTTTACGGGCCTGTTTCGATTCGGTGGTGAGCTCGTTCTTTACGTTTCGGATTATCTTACGTTTTACTTATTATTGTTGTCGGAAGTCGATTTGTTTAGTATTACTATTAGTAGTAGTATTAGTTAATTCGTTTCCGTGTAATTGTATTAACTTATAGGCACGCTGTCGACTTAGTTCGTCAGTGTAGCCAGTTTATTCGTGTGCCCCCCTCCTTTTTATGTTCCACTCCCCCCGAATCGAAAAGGCGACAGCAGGCTGTTAGTAGTGCCACTAGTGTTACTAATGACATTGCTGTTGTCATGCCACCATTTACGCAAGAACCTGAAGATAATGATAATGACGATGACTGTGATTCTATGGTCTTAGAAGAAGATAGCAGCAGCAGCTGGCGAGATCAAGCCAAACGAAAGGGTAAAAGTAATACTCTTAAGCGTAAATCTGAATCGGGTAATGATAATGATCATTTTAATAATAATAACCGGTTTGCTCCGTTAAAAGTCGATGAAATGCAAGTGTATGAAACACTATTTAAACCGACTGATAACACAAAAAGATTACCGCCCGTTGTTATCACCGCACAAGCTAACCTAAATTATTCTGCAACTACATTACAGTTTACATCGCTTTTAAACTCAGAATTTAAAATACGAGTTAGAGGTAAAAAATATTTCGTATATTGTTCAACTACTTCGGATTACGATCTCCTCATTAATACTCTCAGACAGAAAAATTCGTCTTTTTATACGCATCTACCTTCTGATAGAAAACCAGTTAAAATGGTATTAAAAGGATTACCAACAAATATTTCTGTCGAAGAAGTCAAACTAGCGATATCCAAGGTTACAGCTGTTGTTGATGTGACCGCATTTAAAACTAAATATTCAAATGCCCAACCTATTTATTTAATAAAATTTCCGAACGACACAGATACTCGTAAACTACTCCAACTCAAAGTCATAGAGCACTGCGTAGTCTCTTGGGAAAAATACAGACCACGAAACGGAGCAATCCGTTGCTACCGCTGTCAATTATATGGACATGTATCATCCAATTGTAACATGCCAATCCGTTGTGTTAAGTGCGGGCTTAACCATGAGAGCATGGTTTGTACCTCGTTACAAATTAAATGTGCTAATTGCGACCTACCTCATGCTGCCAGTTCCACAGAATGTGAAGCACGTAACCGAGCATTATCTCGACTACATACTACTCGTCAACGTGATTATGTCACGGTAGTAAATAACGTTAGCCCTATTACTAACAACGATACTAATAATTTTATAAGTAATAATAATAATAATATTAATATTAATCGTAATAGTTTAAATAAATCTAAATCATATGCGAGTGTTGCCAGGGGTAGTCTCCTACCACTGATAACGGATCTGACAGCAACTCTACTTTTTCTGAATTATTTAATTTATTTAAACAATTGAATATTCCTAAAATAGTAACTGCTTTCAGTGAAATTAATAAAAAATTGTTAAAGTCTAAAAATTCTGACCCCCTAACTAAGATTATGTTAATAGTTGAATGTGCTTTACAATATTTCACCCCATAAACTATCATGTCTAACATTACCCTAATAGGATGGAATGCAAATTCCATAAAACAAAAAATTAACGAATTAATTTACTTCCTTTCGGAAAATAATGTAGGCATCGCTGCCATCTCTGAAACAAAACTAGATCATAAAATTGCAATTAAAATTCCCGATTATTATATATACAGATCCGACAAAAGCAGACGCAGCGGGGGTGTAGCTCTCCTTGTCCACAATACCATTAAACACAGTGTTTTACCCACTATTTTGACTAAATCTTTGCAAACTGTTAGTATCCAAATTTATATAAATAAAACTATGCATAATGTAATATCCGTTTATCGAAACCCCAAAGATTCAATATACTTCGACTATGACTTAGGTTTACTATTTAAAGACCGCATTCCAACACTTGTTATAGGAGATCTAAACAGTCGACACAGATCATGGAATTGTTATAGCCATAATGTAGCTGGTAAAGTTTTACATCGTGCCTCAAACACATATAACTTTGACATATTATCGTCTATTGACCCAACATACATACCACTTTAAAGTAATCAAAAACCAAGCGTTCTCGACTTAATATTAGTTCAAAATTTCAACAACATTACAACACCTGTTTCTCTGTCCGAGTTATCATCTAATCATAATCCCATATTATCTTATATCACTTGTACGAATAAAGATACACTACCATCACAAAAAATATTCATATACAAAAAGGCTAACTGGGACCTATTTAGAACATGTATTAATAACAATATCAATTTACAACAAAATTTTTTTACTCCCGAGGTCATAGATTCAGCCATTGCCGATTTAACTCTGTTAATCTTGCAGGCAGCTGAACATTCCCAAAATAACAAATAAGACTCATTGTTCAACCAAAATAATTCCAAACTATATATCTAGAATAATATCTCTTAATAATTATTACAAACGTAAAACAAGTATAAGTTTACGCCTCGGTACGAGTCTGTTAGAATTACCTATGTATGTTGTTAGTTAAATTCACCGCATTTCTGCTCAAAAATTTGAAAAATAATCAATGGAATACTTTCTTATCAAACCTATCGATTGAAAATAATAGTCTTTGGAAAGCGAATAGAAAACTTACAAGACAAACCACCATACTCCCACCTTTAATTAACCCTGTCACTAATCAAATGCTGCATAAGTTAAATGATAAATTAGAACTACTCGCTTATCATTTTTCCACCATCGGTGCATAATACGATAATCTAATTCCTCGTACACATTATTATAAAGTTAACAAAAAAGTCAAAAATTCTTTACTAAATATAAATAATGCTGCTCCGATACCTCTTTCCACGCCTACTGAGGTTAACAAATGTATTAAATCTTTAAAGAATAAAATAACCTGCGGCACTGATGATTTGACTACCATCATGATTAAACATTTACCTCGTAAGGCTATTCTTAACAAAAATCTTAAATGGCATTCTTATGACTTCTCATTTCCCTTCAGCATGGAAAACTGCTAAAATTATCATCGTACCCAAACCGGAAAAAAAATATTTCCGATGTAAATAATATCCGACCCATTAGCTAAGTACTCTTAGCAAAGTTCTCGAAAAAGTAATTTTAATTAGATTACAGGATTTTGCAACTAAAAATAATATTCTTATAGACCAGCAGTTTGGTTTTAGGCCTGGTCATTCAACTGTACACCAAGTTGCTAGAATTGCTGACTATATCACTGATAACTTTAATTTAAATAAATATACAGGACTATTACTATTTGATTTGGAAAAAGCTTTTGATTCGGCGTGGAACAATGGAATTATTTATAAATTATTACAATACAATTATCCGTTGATTTTGATAAAATTAATTAAGTCATATTTAAGTAATCGAAAATTTTATGTAACTCACCTCACTCATAATTCCTCTATTAGAATGTACACCTCTGGGGTTCCACAAGGTAGCGTTTTAGGGCCCTACCTCTTTTTAATTCTAATCAATGACCTACCTAAATTATCATTAGTTAATACTGCACTTTACGCGGATGATCTAGCACTTTATTGTTCTTCTTATAGACCCGAGTCCATTAGTAATCATCTACAAAAAGCTGCGTCTTCAATTTTTAAGTATTATAAACGCTGGAGACTAAAAATTAACACTGATAGAAGCCATAATATTTACCAAGAGACATGGCTCCACTACCTGCCGAAATCATTATCAATGGTAACACAATTCCTTGGAAGGAAGAAGTACGTTATCTAGGGGTCATTATGGATCGCCGTTTAACGTTTAATAACCATATTAATTACATAATTGACAAAACTCATAAAGCTATTCGTATGCTTTCTCCCATACCGTCGGTCACACCTTACTACCCTAAACAAAAAACTGATATATACATCCATTATTCGTCCAAGATTAACTTATGCCTGTCCTGTTTGGTTTTCTGTTTCAAATAGTACTATCAAAAAATTACAGTTGGTTCAAAATATCTGCTGCAGAATTTCCTTAAACGCCACTAGATACCATAGAATTAAAGACGTGCATTATAGATTGCACCTCCCTTACATTTCGATTATATCTGTAATATTTCGGCAAAATTTTACGCAAACTGTCAGGCGCATACTAACAAACTGATCACAGTGGTGGGAGACTAGCATGCGCTATACTCGTTATAAACATCGTCGTATTAAAGATAGATTACTCTTAAGATAATTTTAATTTATAATCAAATACTTTCCTACTAACTATTACTTAATACTTTATTTTTTCTAGTTTTAATCTTTTATCTTTTCTTTTGTGCAGGTTTTTTCCACTTTTCCTGTGTTATTAACTTTTAGCTATTTTTTATTATAGATTAAGTAACTATTTATTATTTGTAATGCGGTCGAGGTTGTTATATATGTACTCCACTGTATAAATTTTTATATTATGTAAAATCAAATGAAAAAATATATATTATTTCATTTTTATTAATTATTTGTAATATTATTTTCGAAACATACGATATTAAGATTATTATTCTAAAACGTTCACATCGATTTATGATCGAATTTTTAGGAATCCGTACTATTACTCTTGTTCATACCATTTATAATTCCGATATATTTCTAAAACTAATTTGTAAAGTTCATCTTGTATCTTTTATCCGCTTTATTTAGTAATTCTGTAGGTAAGTTGACAGGGGGCTTTATTATTTCTCAGAATTTTGAGAACAACATCAAATTCATGTGTTGTTATACTGTCATCTAGTTCGTTGCATGTGATTTTTGGAATTCATTTCAATTCGCTTTTATACATCTGCCAAAGCTCTCTTTTTGTACTTTAGCGCTACAACTGCGTTACCATATTCATATTTTATTACTATGTACCTTTTTTTTATATATATTTTTTTATTTTACCCTTTTGTATATCAAATCTGATTTTCCTTGTTTTTCTAATTCCTCGAATTCTTGACACTGTAAGTTCGACCATTCTATTTTAATTTTCTCGCATTCTCTTGTATTCTCGGTATTTTTCAGAGATTTATATTTTAGTTCACCAAATTCACTCGTATTAATTATTTTTGTATTTTCGATAAGACACTTAATTTTTAATTTTTGGGGATTTCATCAGGTTGACAACTCAAATCTACTTTATAAACAGCTCATATCACGTCCCTTGTATAATTTCAAACAAATAAGCGTTCACGTTTGTTAATATTTTTGCTCGAAAAATTGCAAATAAAAATTTCGATACATTAATATCTTTTATGTAAATACTTTAGTATTCATAAGACACATACATAACAATATTTGAGAATAAATTGTTCCTAAATTATATCATAAAAATATTTATTATCGATCCCATAAGGCTGTGGATGATTCGGTCATCACATTTACCATCATGTAGAGGATGATCTGTTAACAAGCATCTCACAATGTAATGCACCTATATTTAAGTTATTTATAATATGAAAACTAAATTTTGTTATATTTTTGTACTATTGTTGTTGCTCTTGTTATCATTATTTTATTTAATTTTAGCAAAAAAAAAAAAAAATTCATCACAATACAAAACTTTTTTTGTTGATAAACTTATACAGAAGAAAAATAAAATAACTAAATACATTTCTACGATTATAGTACCTTCTTTATAATCACTTCACATGAATCCAAGTATGTGTAATAACTCGTAATGTAATTACGTTGTGTTATGTATATACAGGTACGTTTGTGTGGGAAGTTGGACGCGTCAGTAAAGGTATATTTTAATATCATATGACGTAACTAACAATAGATAAATTAGACGTTATTAAAAAGGGAAAAATTAATTTCATTTTTAATTAGTCCAGAATCTCAGATACGAAAAATATCATCAGCAGAAACAAATGTATTAAGGAAATAGTTCAAAGACATCTTGATGATAATCGTGATTTTTATTTTTCGTGATGATAAAACGACGTTATTCCGTTTGATTCTCCTACAGAATTATTATCATAATGTTAGGTATTGATTAACATATACTGTATTTAAAAAGCCTAACCTTTAACAAACGACCATATACTGAAAAGCAGAAACAAGGAAGATATCCAAGAAAATGGACAAACGACTAAACAGATCTCAGGTAGGCCGTACATGTATACGTAGGGCCCATCTAAAATTAATGTCTAATTTGTTTTTATTTTTGTTTTTTTTTTCATTCCCCTTTCTCCATTGTTCTTTTATTATCATATGATATTTATATGAAAATAGTGTTTACAATGGGTAATTTTTGTTATTATACCTAAGCCTAATTATTGTAATATATATATATTTTTTAAAAAAATGCGTAAACGTACAGTGGTTACTGAAAAAAAATGTTTTTTTGCAGATCGAGATTATCTTGTAAATTCCAATCTTCAGGCTGTCCGACAAATGGTTCTAAAAAGCAGAAATGAAAATCCGACACAGAATAACAACCGTCATACATCGTCAATGTTCATTGAAAAACGAGACTCTGAAGATAATTCAGATACACCACGATCGGAATCAACCAGTACGACGTCCGAAGGTGAAATAATCCGTCCGCACACTAGGAACGACCTGCATCGTGAAAATAATTTGAGTACACGAAGTAATTCGAATAGAGAAACCTACCCAAACAGAGAAAATCAATACACACCTGCGCAAGAAATCATTGGTCATACATCCGATAACTCCCACCCTCGAGATAGTAATTACCAATCAGATGATAATCATTCTCAATCAAGTGAACACGACCCTCATTTAGAACGTAACAATCGTCCTCCGGATCCCGATAACCTGGATTTACAACATGTCGACCCACCTTAGAGCGTATTAACCCTCATTCCAATAATATTCATTCTCGTTCTGGCCATATTAATTCGCCTACCTATATCGCTAACCTTGATTCTCATTCGGCTAATCATCAAGACACCTTTAATTCCGATTTAATTAGTCATCGATATAACCCTACTTCCGACTTGGTTAATCATCATTTCGATCATCGCAACGAAGTAATACCGATTTTGAAACCGCATTCCGGGAATAACCCCGACCGATCGTAAATTCTTTTTTTGTAATATTAAGACACTCGATTTAAGCTCTTCGAAGTACTTTTCAGATCTGTTATAGCTCGTAAAATATAGGAATTTATCGACTAAACAATTTTTGTTCGTTTATGTCGTTTCGAAGAAATACATTTTATAATTGCTCGTCAGGTGCCGTTACCTATTTAATTGGTAACTGTTTCGACGTAATTGTTAAATTGTACAAATTCTCTATAATATAAATTGTTAAAATAATTAATAGAAAAGTAAGTATTAGAGTATAAAAGACAGATGTAACACCTTCAAACTTTCACGGTTGATATCCGTAAGTCTGTAATTTTTTCGGCGAAAACAATGTTCGTATTTTTTCCTCGTGACGTTTCGAAAACACTTGCAGTTTTCATTATCAAACTGAGTTTTCGAAACGTCACGAGGAAAAAATACTAACGTAGTTTTCGCCGAAAAAAATTATAAACGTGTGGATAAAATGATGATTCTTTTGTCACATAGAAATAATTCAAACGTAAAACAAATATTATTTATAACGTAATCAACCTAAAATAGCGAAACAGTTGCAAGTTTAGAATGCATTTTTAAACAATTAGATAAACCATTTCGTACTGGACAATCTCATTCCTCATCGAAGTTACAATTTTATCTAATTTTAACCGCAATATATATTTTCGCACGCTATCGAAAAACGGAACACGATTATTTTCGGCATAAACATCTTCTTATAAACTTCATCTTTTATATCACAAAATGAACGCAACAACATTATTGCATTATCGGAAGAAACTCGCAGCTGGACGTAGGTCACAAATGTCTACAGTATCGGCAGATTATAAAGCCAATATGGACCTACGATCAGCAGTTGGCTGTGCCAGTAGCTCTAACGGAACAAATATCCGGGAGAGACAAAATGTAATATTAAGAACAGTAGTCGAAGTAGTCGAATTCTAAAAATGACGGTGTGCATCGAGATCTACGAGTTTCATTCGTAAACGAGGAGATTGATACGCAACTGCTCACAAAAAGCGGCTGTAACAATATGTTAACGTGGAACCAATCTAATTACTCGATACCAGAAAAGACGTCAGGCGTTTTAAGCGACACCAATCCAATAGATGTAGTTATATAATTATGTAAATCCAAGTATACAAGAAAAAAATATGTCATAAGATTGGCTTTAAAGGCATAGTATTATTAGAATCTGTTAGATTAAGTTACAGTTTGTTAAATTTGATGTTTATTTAACTCGGTAGGTTAAGAATGATTCTTTATTTATATTTTTAAAAAAAAAGTCATTAATATCGACCGCGGTCCGGTTTAGTACTTGACACATTTTGTTGCACAGTGTGAATAGCGTACAAGGCAATCATAATATGGCCCGCGACAAAATGACTAACTTGCAACGACGGAGTTTTATTGTCGGAGGGAAGGGGGATCCTGTATAAGGTGCTCCTTATAGATGTGACCGTTTAGAAAATTTCTTTTACTGGAAAGAAGTCCCATCGATAACTGCTTCGAGCTGGACAAAACGTAATTCTTCAACTTATTGTACACGTCTATGGTTACCCTCGTAATCGAAAGTACAAGGCTGATATACATTTGAAGCGACCCGGTTAAAGTCGGGGAAATCAGTGCGTTTATTGCGAAGAACTTCAACGACAATCAGTGACGAGGACAATTCGATGAAATAACGGGAGCTTGTCGCATACCTCGATCATAAAGTGGTCCTGTTGGACCGTGTAACGAATTGATAGCGCGATGGAAAGTTAAAAATGACGCTGCCTGCGATTGCGAAAACCCTCGGAAAAACCTTGAGCACATTGTTCACGGATGCGCAAAACACTCGAATTGGAATCGACGTGTCAATGTTACGGCAAAACACAATCGCCGTTTGAAGCGGCTGAAACCGTACGATTTTGATCTAGTTTTGTAAAATATCAACATCTATAATACGTTACGCTTTGTTCGCTGGAACAACAGTCTTCATATCCGTTTCTTATGTATTCACCACTATCACGAACGTTAGTTATATATGCGGCCGTAATAATTGCAATACTTAAAGGTTGTATTTAGTTAAATACCCTGTAGGGTTATTTAAAAAAAGGGTAAAAATACTTTCAAAAATTTCGATATATGTTACGAAAAAAAAGTTTTCATTTAATTTAGTTAGAATTAGTTTATTAAAAATAACTTTCGAGATTGCTCTCGAAAATTGATTATATCCGTTATTACAGATGCGTCATTTTTACGAGGGTAGTTTACGCCTTATAGTTGTAGGATTGTGGTCCGATGAAAGTTGACACCGTGAAACTGATGAATTAAGAAATTGTTTCGCTATTAATTAAACTAGAAAATTCTCTGTTTTAGTTTTATATATCTTCACAGTTCCGTAGAGACTTTAATCGTCAAATTGAAATGAACTAACATATCCACGAATTCAGTTTTCCACCTTTGTCACAGTTCCAAGAGTTATCAGTCGAAAGAAATAACTACTCACCGGTAATTACTAAGAATTTTCTTAAATATCTTATACATATATATATATATACAAAACATAATCAAACATTTCTATTGTATAGATATACCTTTGATTAATTATTTCATCCGCTGTCTATGAATTTACTCTTTCAGTTGGAAATTCTGAATAAACCTTAGAGATGTTATTATAAGTGATATCCCGGAGTACGTTCATTCTGCTTTTCCGGTTAATTTAACAATATTTACGCCACGTTCCGTCTTATTCCATCGTCAAAAGTAAAAATATTATTATTTGTAACCAGTTTTCCCAGCAGATCATTGTTAAATATATATCACGTCGCATACCGATAAAGTAGCAAAACCACGCGGGTTTAACCGTTCAACGGAATCTAGATTCTATGTTTAACACGAAAATACTTGTATACGTTCATACGTTTATGCGTTCGTCAACCGTTTACAAAAAAAAAACGCTACTGGTTTAAAACAGGTATAACCTATATCGCGTGCTAGTCTTAAATCTCACTAGTCTAGTCAGAGAGAAAAAAGTCCTTGTCATTTTTGACAGCTGATTTTAGTGAGCCAACGAAATATAGATAGCACATATGTCACAAAATTTTAACGTCTCCCTTTTTACCTTATTGGTTTTAATTTTTCTTTTCTGTTCTCTTGTACCTACGACGTCTGTACGTGAGCAATAATATATGTATATAAATGCATATATATATATATATATTATTTTTTATATAATATGGAATGTAGTGATTTTTTATAAAAAATCAATTGAAAATTAGTTAAATCACTAATATTTATTTTCTTATGGAAAAACACAAAGCTTTTCGGCATTTACGACATTATCAAGTGAACAAATTTTTTTTTTAAAAAATCATAATTTTAAAAGTATAAATTAAAAATAAATACTTAAAAATATTTGATGGTGATGGTGAAAATATATTCCATAAAATGTTGTTCTGCCTCTGTTCTGTTTATTTTTCGAATTGTCTCTTTCTAAGAAAATTACATAATTGCGGATTTACGGCTATTATAGATAAATGGTTTAGGAGTTATATATTATCTAGCGGAACAGAACACACGTGGTCGAAATAAATAACGAATGATGAATGTAATGCACAAATCTCCGGAGTACCGCAAGGGTCCTGGGGAAGTATCTAATCTGAATCTGTATGAAACGTTAAGTTGCCCTTTATTCGAGGTTTCCTGGCAGACTTCGTGATATCGCATAACGTAATGTGAATGAAGTTTTCAATCGGCTGTAAGATAATATGTTGGTTGTTAATGGCGACCAAACGAAATATATAATATAAATAAACCGAGATTTTGAGATTTTGAGATTTTGAAAGATACTGAAATATCACTAGACAGCAGGGATATTTATGGTAGATGATATTAAGTACGTAAGGATTCAAATAGACAGTAAACTAGCTTGGCCATATTTATTTGGAAAGTTGAATTATCTCTTTTATTATCTAAAATATAATTTTCCACTTAACCGTTTAAGATGTATCAACGGGTCTTTACGGAATGTTCGAATTCAGATAGGATGCCGAAATACCACATTAAATCGATTGGAATTTTACAAGAACGCGTGGTAAACAGAATAATGACGAATCAGAATTTAAATGTGGAAAATAAATTTCTATCCGTATCAGATTTGTGCGAGTAAAACTTTTCTACCGGGTTGTTTTTAAAAATGATAAAAAATTTAACATTTTAGCGGATAATGATAAGATTGGGTCAGGAGATGCAACCGAGACAATAGTCCCTCATTGTAGTAAGACTATATCGAATGAGGTTGCGTACAATTCATTCTGAAGCACTAGAATAAAATGCGTTGCCTAGAAAACCATAATCTAGCCTAATGAATTACGAAAGGAGATGAAGGGATACAGTATGTCAGACAAAATATTTCAACGTTATAATAGATAACGAGAATTATCTCGGAACGGTCATATCGAATATACAACAAACTCGGAAAACTTGTTTCATTATCACGAAAAATCGCTTCATCAGAAAACAACTGTATCGGATTTATCTTGCTTTCGTATCGACTAATACTATCGAATGCGATAACACACTGTGTAGAGGCTGCTGCACGATATATAGGACGTTCGAACATTTTACAGAATTATTTACTTAGATTAATAGATATGAGGAATAGTACTGGTGATAGTCATCAGCTGGCGAAGAGGCGAGTACTCAGAACCTTACAACTGAATCTCCTCTAGTAAAAAAATTAAAGATTGGTAGAAAATCTATCATAAAGCACGAGTGAAACTACCGTTGTACATTATCGCAGATAAACTAATATCGTAAAATAGAATATATTACTGAGATCTGTGCAGTCATTCAGTTGGCACATAGAACTAAGTATTAAAGTTTGAACACGGAATATGTACGTACAAAGACGAAAAGCTGCAAATATCCGGAAAGAAATTTAACTATTAAGAATAAAAATCGTGGGCATTAGTGAATGTTGTTGACCGGGTGATGTCGAACTGCGTTAAATGGAAAAGTGTCTTATTCCGACAATGTGCATCATTCAAACACAGAAAAGTTGTAAAGGATTGATAGAAGCCAACATTGTAGATTGTATCAGTAACGGATAGAATTTTTGATTAAAATTTAATCGTATTCAAGTATAAGATGCCGAAGTGGTAGATTTCGATGAAGACATACAGAATACAGTTGACGGAACGAAACATTACGAGATACTATCATAATGGCCGATCTAAACGCAAAATTTATCACTGGAAAGACTGAAATAATGTAGGATCATACAGATTAGGTTAATAGAACGAACGAGGAAAAAGATTAGATCAATTTTTGAAAATCATTGATTTCGTTACAAATAACACGCGGTATGGCAAAAAAATGATACTCGGCAATCATCAAATGCGCTAAATTAGAAATCAGGTATATTACATAATATTTCAATGACGCTTCAGAAATTCTATAAACCTGACACAGATATAACCGTAGACTGAGAAAATGTACAACGGAATACGAAGAAGTGCATGAAGAGGTAAAAACGGAAATATTAAGAAAAATTAAGAACTAGATATGTTGCAGATGTTTTGAATATGCACAGAAAAGTGGAAGAAATCTCGAGAACATACAGAAGATGAACGCATACTAATAGTGATTAACGTGAAATAAGTGTTGATATGAAATAAAAAATTGAAATAACGAAATACGTTATACTCCGACGAAAGAGATGAAATTTATATAATATATATATATATATATATAATAGCGGACAATAATGAGCAGCGCCTATTTGGACATGCTACAAAGACGACTCAGATTTTTCAGCGTTCTAAGGTGCAATATATTGTAACTATTAGCGGGGCTTTCTCAATTTATTGGACTGCACGACCTTATACGTATATTATTTCGCGTAACATTTAATAATTAACCGGTTATTCAATGTTTGATTAATATCGCGCTATCTCGATATGAAACATCATATTGAGATGAAGTAAAAGCAGTTACGCATAAAATTCCGTCATACATATATAGGCTGTTAAGTAAGAAAACGTAGAATGTAACCGATAATTTTAATCTTAACAAACGTACTAATGATCGACTGGAAGAATGCTTTTGATACCGTTCGGTACACTTATTTATAAAATGATCCAAATGAACTTTGATCCTGTATCAATACTGTTTGTAAAAAGAAATTTAGATCACTGTAACTTCCGGAAAGAAGGCAGTTAATTATTCGTGGAATTATGTCGGATAATTCTATTATAAACTCAAGATATCAGATATTTAGATGTCATCTTAGATCAAAAGAATGGATTTATATAAATCTAAATATAAATAAAGTAAAAATGTTTCCCGTTTTTACCGTATTCGACAAAAAATCCAAACTAAGCCTAAATAATAAACTAATCTTCGGTAAATCCTTTAAATAATTATTTACGCGTATACACTGCTTGAAATCGTATATCTAAAACTTCATAGAAAAAACTTCAGTCAAAAATAACCGTTCCCGTGCTAGATATAGCAAAGTTAAAAAAATGCGAGATATATTACATTTATCTCGTAGACAAGATATATATATATATATATATATATATATATATATATATATATACATATTCCAAAGATTTCTACAGCAGACGCATCGGTAATCCATTTATCCAGAGCAACGGTATAACTAGGAATCATTATCATTAAGATATAAAGATACCAAACAACAAAAAATTTTAATTCCACCTATTAAAGTGTAAAGTGTCTACATTAACCTCGTTAGATACTCTCGTTGATACACACTATCTACAATTCTATTTCTAACTGTTCACACTACTACTCATGCGTATATCTATTCGTATATGTATATGTGACGGATTTTATGTCCTTTTTGGGGGGTAGTTATTATTTTTTATTGTTTTACCGCAATTTAATGTACTTTAATTAATTTTTAACTTTTACTTTCTGTTATTAATAATTTTATTTTTTTTTAAATCGTATATTTGTATATAACAAATAAAAATACATGCACAATTTCACTCACACACATTCCTTATAGATTAATTTTTACAGTTACTTCCGTCAAGCTATAAGTTTGTCGACCGGTTTAGTTCGCTAACATTTATCGCGCGTTTATTATATTTTTTTATATATTAATTCACAGTTTTCATATTCGCACACTCACTCATATACACTCTGTCCCATTTGCTCACATTTATACCCTCATTTATCTCTCCCAATCACACATACAATATCGTTTTAACACAAAATGTATACATATAGTAGCAGCACTTCGGTCATGTGCTATATGTCTATCCCTACCTATTTAATTTTGCTCATAATATTTCCAACCAGTAACCGGGTTTTAATTTTTCCCTTCAATTTTCTTAAATTTTTTTCCTGCAGTATTTCATCTGGTAACTGGTTCAAAATTTTTGTTATAATATATTTACTTGTTTGCTCATCATATTTTGTCCTCTTTACCGGTATTTTATATTTTAACGTTCTTAGCATATAATTGGTTAGTTTATTTTCATCTATTTCTATTTGATTTTCCTGTACTGTTAAATACTCCCATATTTTCGTCATTAAAAACAAACCTCTTCATTCAATAGTTCATATCCAGATTTTTTTTTCTTCCCCGTAATCAATCTTAAGCATTTTTTTTGTAATCTATCAATTTTTTCTAAGTACGTTTTACTAGCTGAACCCCATGCCTGTATACCATACCTTAGTCTCGATTCGACTAATGCATAATAGACCGTTTTTAATGTACTTTTGTTTACATAATTTCTTAATGTGTACATTGCTGGTATCACTGTTCTTTTTTTTTTCTCTACATATTCAGTATGTATTACGTATAGTTCTGGTACGAAAGATATAAAACACAACTCGGTAGAGATTGATAATCTTTACTTTTGTGTATCTAATTAATTCTTCGATTCATATATACAAGTACATATTCTTCAAACCAGTTTGTGGTCTCATGGGGTCGGTCCCACTTGAGTATAAGCTAAAAGTAGTAACATATCGACACTCCAACGCGTTCAAAATTAAGTACTACGTGCAATAACAAATGTCCCAATTTCGAATAAAACGCTACATATCAATCTGGGTGACTTAAACGACATTCAATGGCAACTTGGAGGAAATTAGACGTTTACAAAGAAGAAAAGTATTATACCTAAGCCCAATTATATGAAAAAGGAAGTCTTGCACTTAACTGGAGAAATGTAGATCAGCGGGATAAAATATGTCATTTTCTGACTGAAACTCACCACCCGTGAATTTCATTGAAGATTACTTTTTGTCTTTCCCTTTTTTAATATTCATTACAGAGACGTACAAGATAGTCTTCTAAGGTTGGCTGAAGGTTAAAAAAAAAATTACCCTTAAAAACGTTCCCTAGAATTTCTCCACAACCCTATAAAGAAATATTCCTCCAACCAGGTAAAGGTATATTTTATGGTTTTAGTAAACATCCCGCTGTGAAAATGTGATAATGTGAGAATATATGTAGAATAGACTTACTGTACTAGCGTGTGGAAAAGTGGTTATTCGAGATATTAATCACGGAGCTACCTTCCAGAGTAATTAACGATAAAACTCTAGGACACTCGTCTGGACAGGTATATATATATATATATATATATATAATATTCGGATATACGTCAGTATATAATAGGGAGTCGTCAACCGATCTGTCACATAATTGAGAGATGCCTAAATATCTGACACACGTGTGCACGTGATTGCGCGCCTGTGAATTAACCGTAAATTCAGATATATTAAAAATTTATTTCTCTTCTTTTTAAGATCAAAAAACGAAGCATCTTACTAGTGTCCGATTGTAGTCTAAACGTCTGGAATCATCCCTTTCTCTAAAGGAGACCTATGTTCGCAGTATTCTCCGCGTTTAATCATTTATGTAAAGTCGAAACGAATATGCTCGTTATAACTTTTAATTTAATTTTTTAAATTAAGTCGAATATATGTACTCGGAAAATTTCAATAGTAGCTTCGCCGAGATAGATCTCGTCGAAAATGATGAAGAAAAATTACTTAGGCCGTCGATCGGAAACGATCAACGACGTCTTAATGACGATTCTCTTTTCATCATCATAGCGATCATCAACGACCGCAAAGCGATATCGATATAGCGAGAAGCGACAATTGGGTCTCGACGAATTCGTTCGAATTTCAATCGATTTCATCATCCGCCGCGAATTTGGACGAATATAACGACGGAAATTTCGCCGCGATAAATTCATCTGCCAAACTAACGACGACCGCTCGGAAGTCGGACGACTGTAAGTCTGTAAATTTCGGAAAATCGCAATTTGAGCATTAAATTTTACTTATATATATGTATTCGTTTATTGTAACGTAAAACCCCGATCCGTAGCTTGTGCTTATCATTATTCACTCATTCATTAACTAAAGGCAAATATTCGTCGCTGCAGCTACTCGTTTGTTTCCATCGTCATTTCCCGGAATTCTTCATAAACGCCGTCCAGTCTTCCTCTGAATTTTACCTTCTATCACGTTTTTTGATGAAATTAATACGTCTTAATGTTTTTTTTTTTTTTTTTTTTTTCAAGCGGGAGGTGGAAAATCTTCAAAAGACACAGATATAACAAAAAATTTTGTTGTTTTTTTTTAGGCAAAATCAGCGTGTGGGATTTTTACACACTAAAAACCACCTCCCTCTAGAACAAAAGGGAGTTTTAATATATTGATGGAGTTCTCGGCACAAATGTCCTCCAAACACTTACATTAACTTATTGCGATGAATGAAGGGATGAGATTTCATAGTCCCTTCTTCCATCAACTACAATAATTAAAGAGTTTATGCCAAACTTAAAATAATAACTTAAAATAATAATAAAAAATAATAAAAGAACGAAAAAATTAAACAGCAAAACATTTGTATAAATGTAACTACACCACAACTAAAATAACAATTAGCTTCACGATGAAATAGAAAAGTGAAAAAAGATTAAATTATAAAATAATAAATTAATAGAAAAAGAAAATAAAGTTATGTACATCCATTACAAAACAAAATAATCTGAAGAGAAAAATACGTAAAACTTCAGTACAATTGAAGAAAATAAAAGAAAACTTAAAAAATAAATAAAGTACTTAAACACTAATTAGAACAAAGTTAAAGATTAAAGTTAATTAAAATAAAAATTAAGAATAGTTGACCACGCTATAAGAACTGCACCGGTTTTGGGGTCACGGTCGACTGAAAGGCCAATTGAAAATTAGGAAATTTTAAATTTAAATCGCATTACCTGTTCTGCCAGAAAGAGAAAGTTTTTCGCTTCTCTACCAAGAGGACATACATCAGTGCACTTAATACCAGACTTGCGACGCAGGGCAGTGAACGCAGGCTATGTAGATAGGATCCAAACTTGCCATGGCCGGTCAACACCTGCGCGCTATAGAAGTTGACATCAAACTTTAGCATTTTTAATCGTATTGATATATCTGGCAGAAAGGCATAAATCTTTCTACCAGTAATAGCATCATCCCACCTAGTTTGCCACTTCGCCAATAATAGAGAAGTAATATGTTTATTAAAGTCTGCATTGGTCATTGGTTGCACCGATATATTCTCAAGTAGATTAGAATGTTTCAACCCCACACCACTCCTTCCAACTATCCTGTGCTCACCTGTAAGAGCCCTACCCACCAGAAATAAATCAAGAGGCAGAACTCCACAAATGACACAAGCAGCAGAGGTAGGAGTAGTCCGGTATAAAGAAGCCATTCGAAGCAAAAACTTCCTTTGCTGTTTGTTGGACAGATCAAGAATTCTTTTATTAACATATATAGCTGCACCATACCCAAAATGGGCCCGAATGAGGCCTTTATATAATATCGATCGTTCTCTAAACGATAATCCCCAAGTATTTTTTTGCAAACGTAATAATTTATTGTAAATATCCATACATCTTGTAGAAATGTATTGGAAATGAGGGATAAATGATAATTTTGGATCGATAATTATCCCTAGGTATTTTAAAGACGTGGTATGCAAGATACTCGAATCTGATAATAATTCAAGTTCCTTGACCCGTCCAACAAGCGAGGAATTACCAAACACAGAAAACCTGCATTTGGTAGGGGAAAAGCTAAGACCTATATCCATCACCACACTCTCCAGATATTTAGAAATACATGCGAGAAGTAGCAGTGACGATAATCTTTCTGCCTTAAACACTAAGCACAGATCATCAGCATAGGAAATTAGCTTACATGTAGCTTTAATATCGAAACAGAATTTTTCAACACTGTAATGTACAGCGGAATACAAAATGTTCCACAGAGTAGGCCCAAAGACTGACCCTTGTGGAACACCACACGTTGGTGTCCTTGTACCAGATGATGATCCAAGCTTAAGTGCTACAGAGCGATTGTTAAAGTAATCTATAATAACATTAACTATATAAGGATTAATAGAATTATTATTAAGGACATCTACTATTGCAGACCAACTGCAATTGTCAAATGCGCCTTTGATATCATATGAAATCACAACAGTTGCACAACCATCAAAAATGTATTGCTTGACCGTCGAAACTAATGCATGAATGGCGTGCTCAGCAGATAGACCTGAGCGGAAACCAAACTGTAAGTGATGCAACGTGCCCCGTGCTGTGATCTCCTGTACTAAAATCTCATTGATGGCTTTTTCATAGACCTTCCCCATGCAATTCAGCAAGGGGATTGGTCTATAAGCCGACAACTCGAATGGATCTCTACCCGGCTTGGAAAGCAACCTCAAACAGGCTGCCTTCCAACAATCTGGAAAGAGACCAAACTGTAGAGATTTTTTTGTAAATGTAACAAATAAGGAAACAAAGAATGATTTTTTTTAATAACCAGATTGCAAACTCTATCATAAGCCGGCGCCTTCTTGTTGCGCAAATTTTTAACAATTGAAGAAATATTTTCTTGATTTATAATTGGAGAACCACAGCCACCGACAGGAAGCAGCACCAAAGGAGAATTGACCTTAGTGGGGAAAAAGTGGTCTAATAAAACATCGACTTTTTCACGTTCAGAAACCACAATCTGACTGCCAACCTTTAAATCCGGTAACGAAAATTCAGACTTTTGCCTAAACAGCATCTTATATGGTCTACCCAAGCAGAGCTTGAAGCAACAAAGTCCTTCCAATACTGGAATTTGGCCCTTATTATTTCATGTTTGTATATCCTATTTAACTCCTTCAATACATTCCTATAAATAAATATACCAAAGGAGTTCCTACATTTAGAAAGTTTTTGCCTAATAAAATTAATCTTATTCTTAAAAAATTGAAGACTATCGTTCCACCAATCTAACCGTGGAAACTTAATAGGGGATAAACATTTACCAATCAACTCGACTAAATAATTATTGAAATGACTGATCGAAGAGTGTAACCGCCCCTTTGACAGACAATTATTTACATTAACAATAGTACTATTAATATAAAGGGTTCTATTTTTCTTCTTTCAATGCAATCTTTGTCACTTGTTTCCTTTTCCGTTCAAGATGTTCATATAGTCGGCTGGGTGAAATGCAATTAGAACAACGTAATGAATTGGGAGGAAGTTGCTAAAATATGAAAATTGAAGAAAATTATTGGAATTATCGGTTCAAAATATATTTTAAAGTTGAACTTAGTATAGGAATGGAAAGACGTTATAAGGATTAAGATATTTGCTGTACCATTATATTCGTTCTACGGCGGCAAAAATTTGTTATTACAACAATTTTATCTTATAAAACTATAAAATTGTGCATTTTTTCACATATAAAGTAAGATTGTTGATATATTACATTCTTGAATTCGTGATTAAAATTTATATTATTTATTATTAAGAACATGTTAATATGTTCGTGTATTTCGTAACTGAACGGTGTAACACATGCAATCATACTTGTCGTGTACCTGAAAGTTCTGTAAAATACATTAAATACGTTGTTACTATTTATGTTCTAATTATTACAGCTATTTTTTCTATTGTTAAAAAAATACTTATTTCCTCTGAATGACCAGAATGGAGCATTAAAGCTTCGGATTTTTATACAAACTAAACAATAATTTTTTGATTTTGCCACCGAAAGAGTTAATATAACACTCTGGAATTTCGGTATAACTGATTAGTATCGTAATATTAATGTATTTATTGATTTGTGAGTATAACGGTGCAGGCAACTAGTATGCTTAATAATTAATGTGTGTAAGTGTTGTGTTGCTCAAACAAATGAAATGTACATGAAAATAAATATGAAAAATAAATATGAAAAATAAATGTGTTTAGTAGTTCCTTGCAGTGTGTAACTTAATAGATAGGATGGTTAAGGAATGAACAACATAGTAAGCGATAATATAGGATAAGATTTATATAGTAATTTACAAATAATTTTTTAAAATTCAACACATATAATAGTCATAAAGAAGGTATAATGTAGAGAAATATACATGAGCATTTGACAAACATCGAATACTTATGTTTATAACAACACTTATAATGCGGTACTTCTATTGGAGTAAGGTTGACCACACGCTGTTGTAGACGTTTGAATTATCAATTGTGGTTGTTGTAGAATTATAACCGATGTGAGTTGTTATTAGCTAATTTAAATTTAAAACGCATAGTTTCATCAGAGAGCTTCAGAAGGAAACGTGACGCTTATTTAAAAGGATAAACATCAGAATGAATAGCATTATGACTTGATCGAATGGCGGAGAAAGCTGGACATTCGAACTATGTGTGTCTGACATCATCACACACATTCATTGAGCAACGGGTACACGCAAGGACTATCAGCAAGCTTGAACCTACGTAAGATCCAAACTTACCATGTCCTGAAAAATCCAAAGCATGCGGGATATTGATTTTATGATAAGCGAAATCGCATATATTTTACCGTATCGAGCGAATAACTACAAAAGTTAGAATAATTAAAAAAGATCATAACAGCAATTAAATTACGAAGGAAATGAGACTCGAAATTACTGCGTATCTTTGGAAATAAAATGTTGCACTTAGTTGTCGCTCAAATTGATATTTGAAAATAGGTACACTGTTGAATTGCAAAAAAAAAAAAATGTATATAAATCAAATAATTAAGTAGATATACATAAGTGAAGATTATACATCTTCTGTACCGATTAGAGTTACCTGTCGTGCCAGAACTATATATATACATATATATATATATATATATATATATATATATATATATATATATATATATATAATAATGTTTTAATAGTTAGGGGGCTACCTAAGGAATTAATATAAATTATTAAAAAGAAAATTAAAATTAAAAAAAAAATTAAATAAAATATTTTAAAGTCGAGGATATTATTGAAAGCTACATTATGTCGGAAATCGATACAGATTGTAATAATTGCGAAAATTCCTCATATGTAAGACATAATTATGATCGATACTTTGACGAGAATTAAATCCGAAACCAAGTAGCGGTATTTGTAGATAACACAAAATGTGTAGGTAATATCGTCATTATGCTAGGGGAATTTTAAGATAAGAGATAAGGGTGTAAAGCAGTCAACCTAGTAGCTTGTTAACTTTTAGGAGATTCGTAGATAGTCATTAAGAGTCGATCCGTAGTAACGTAGTAAGATCGTAGTACGTAAAAGTAAGATTATCGCCTATTTGCCGGATAAGACGTCACGTGATAGACGAGGATCTATATAGAACTATTTAAATTAATACGTTAGAATTTTCTAGTCAATTAAGTACTAAATTATGATTACAAACCGCGTAAAATAAATAATCGGGAATAAAATAAAGACTGTTACAAATCCGATCAATAATAATAATAATATTTAATATGAAGTACGGAAATTAGGACGACAGTAGAATTCGGAAATAGGATACGCCTTCATCATGCAGCATTACCATCGGCCCTATCTGCGGTATACGTCAGGTCGTACGAAACTTTATTATTATTAATTATTTTTTATACGATATTTGTATGATTTTTTTTTTTTTATAATATTTTATATGAGTATTATTTTTTTACGTGTTTAAACGTAATGATTTGCTCGTTTTATGTATTTATTTTAAAGTTAAATGATTAAAAGTAAACGCGAGTTGATTTTAATATCTTTATTCCAGTAGTTGGCAGCTTTACACGAATAAAATTATAAAACTAATTAGAATCTCATATATTTTATTCGAAATTTTATCCACCCCCGCGGATTCGATAACTCTTTAGATCATTAATTAACGTCGACCACGAAATCAGTAAAGTAAATTCGATAACCCGGTAGAACGTGAATACTCTCCACTTATCTAGCGGTACGTTATAATATATAATAAAATTATTAACAACAGCTAAAAGTTAAGAATTAATTAAAGAACATTAAATCGAATTAATTAACAATAAAAAACAAAACCTGCTAACAAAGACATCATCATTGTCGTTGGGCTCGGTCCGAGCATCGTGATGATTCACTTTAATTGTTCCGTGTAATTGATCGCTATCTATCCCTGTCCTGGACGCATCTGACCATTTGCTGTAGTGAACTGGCGCCAGTTTTGACATCGATATGCACATTTGAAATCTACAATAATTATTTATTTACATAACTAGGTCTCTCGATGTTACGTGCACATCACACAAACACACGCAGATACGCACAGAAACACACGGTGATATGTGAACGGACCATTATTTGACGAGTTCTGAAATCTAAGACGACGTACGTGGAAAGCGAATTTTTGGAAATTTTGAGCGATTAGTCGTTGAATTTTAGATTTGTTTTATTGAAGTGTCTTATGGTTTTGTAGTTTGGACATTCGAAAATAATATATTCTACAGTTTCCCTCAATTAATTTATCTCATCTTTTCTTAAGTCAAAAAAAACTTTCATCGCTTCCTCTATGTATATACTAAAAAGCAGCGATGACAAGCAGCATCCTTGTCTTGTCCTCTTTTTTATCTTGTGGCTTTTTTGTTTATTACCGCTTCTTGATTCTTATATAGTTGGAAAAGTATCCTTCGGTCTCTGTAATCTACACGTATATCTTTCGAGACTTTGAACATTATATTCCAGTTGACATTATCGAAGGCCTTTTCAATATCAACGAAAGCAATAAACAGTTTTTTTTAATCTCTAAATTTTTCTCAATAATTAATCATATAGCTTCTCTCGTGTCCTTTCCTTTTCTGAACCCAAATTGCTCATCTGGCAAATTTTCTTCTAACTTCTTCTGCATACGGCTCTGTATAATTTTTAAAATACGCGGTAGCATACTTGAGGGGTTCTTTTTCTTCGCAAGTTTTGAGCATTTATTTTCTTGGCGATTGCAATTATATCGGCACTTTGAAAATCTTTTAGAATAATTTCGGGTAACATATATTTCGTTCATCAGGTTAAACATTGCCTCTTTTGTTCTATCTCCTACTTTTTGGAAAAGTTCCCCCGGTATGTTATCCTATTCCACACATTTTCCTAGGTTTCAAATCGCTCAATGATTTCTCTAATTCTTCTCTTAATATTACAGGCCCTATATTATCCTCAGGTACGTGATTCTTCTATAGCAGAGTTATTAAGTTCGTCATCATCATAAAGTTTTTCTATATATTTTTTCCATTGTTCTTGTATTTCTTCGCTATTTTGATTAGTATTTTACCCTTATGATTTTTAATGTTGCTTAAATTCTTTCTTCTGTTCGGGAATTGTCTTCTTGCGTCATTGAAAGCCTTCTCTGTATTTCCCGTTCTTAAAATTTTTGTTTATTTCCTCACATTCTTGTTCAATCCACCGCCCTTTTGTCTTTCTTGACTAATCAAATTTCGTATTTTATTGTATTCAATTCGATTATGTTCAATTTTATATTTCCTCCTAATTTCCATCAATTTGACTATTTCTTCATCCATGGTTTGTATACTTTTTTTCTTCTTTACCTAGATGCTTTTCCGCTCTCTTATTTATCTCTCCTTTCATATGTTCCCATTATTCGTTAATACTTTTCTTATACTTGGCCCTTATTTGTTTCAAATTTATATTAATGATTTCAATGTAAACGGTAGAATTTATCGTTACGCTGATGAATCAGTATTAATAACAGACTCGCGATACAGAAGTATTTTACAGAATCTAAGAATAAATTCATATATCCGGCAAAAGTTAATAAACTTATTCTAAATACCGAGAAAACGAGATATATGATTTATGGTTTCGAACCTGGATGTACTGAAATTGTACTATCCGTGTTTATAAATAATCTACTCTTTAGGATTGAATGCCTTGGTATTATCGTGAACGGTTAAATTTGCTTTATACTTAGCTCGAAAGTGCAGATAAATTATTTATTGCATTATCTTGGTCGAGTTTTCTGTACATCGTCTCGTTTATACTTAGCACTCTCTATTAACCAGTTTTAAATAATTTTATGCGGTTGATCAGCGAAATCGCAATCTTATTTCGGAACTTATACCCATACGTGTATTTCGTTAGGCGAAAGAATTTTTACTGAAATGTGTCGTCTATCAAAACTTTTATTTAGTAATTAATTGCAGACTTACTTTATCTAAACCGGTATTTTTCTCCTATATGGATAAAGGTGCATATATTTGTACGTATGTTTATAGAGTAATGATCATAAAAACGTATTTCACGAGTTGTGCGAATCATACGCGTAAATTATATAATCCCTCATATTTTACTGCGTTCGTATAAATTAGTGTATGATGTACATGTTAGAATGTTACAACACTATGTTCGATTACTCGCATGAGTGTACATAAGTATGTGATAGCGTTGTAACATGGTATGTAATAACAATAATAATAATATATTCGTCATTCGCGCAACATTGCGCATCCCTGGTTTTATTTTAATTCTTCGTCATAATTCGCATTTTTCGTATATTTATTTTTTTTATTATTCTACTTATAAACGTCGGCGATCATATCCTTTTGACTCGTGACTCGATCTTTGTCCATTCGGAATATTTCCATCGTGCTTAAGAATCGATGACCTTTGATTACGTTTCTTTTTTTATTATTGAGCTTCCGTCTAGTTTACCCCCCTAACTATAAGACGCGAGCAATTAGGAGAAAATTTAACAAGCTTCAACTTATGCAGCGAAGCAGGAAGTCGACTACTGCCGAGTTAGTAGTAATCAAACCTCTTAATTTTTTGATCGTTTTAACTTTAATATTGTAGTACCATGGATAAGAAGGTATGTCGAGGATTCGATGGGCTCGCTGTAAACGGACAAGATCGTATATTTTCGCTTGCGAATTAACTGTATATTAGAATATCTGGCAAAACTTTGAATTTGTCTTTATATTTTCTTTTCTTAATCTATAGCTAATCGCAAAACACCGATTAAAAAAACAAAAAATTGAGACACTTTCGACGGAATGTAGAATTTTCCGCACGGATCGTACGAAACACATTTTCGGCTCTTTTCGAAAATCCGGGTAACCATCGGGAAATGAGACATCGTTATTTGATTTTGTTAGTAGTGAAACTTATATTTTCGTTATTGTAACCGTTTATTGCCATAACCGTTACTATTATTACTTTATTAACATTATTATCTTACTCTGACTGTTATTATTATTATCAAAATATATTATTATTATTATTAAACCGTTAAATTATTATTATTATTATTACTAATACTGTTGTCATTATCGTTGGTACTATATAGAAAGAGAATGCGTTATACGCGCGAAGGCTTTTAACAAAACGAAGGTTGACACGTTACAAGTAGATTACGAAATATAATAACCTAACCTGATTTACAATATAATAATTGTATATATGTGGCGTCACTTTATACACGTGTATAAGTATATCGTATGTACGTATTTATAGAATTTCACGATTCGGAAATATATTCATATATATTTATATAGATATATAATTGCGGAATGTTGCTATATAAATTATATATATAAATATTCTATGTATGCGTTTGCGAGTAGAAGGCTACTAATACCGGAAACTTAAATCCATACGTTCCCTCGGAAAGTGTCATTAATCATCTTCGAAACAGACATTCTAGACTGACATAGCCACCAGTATTACAAGTAACTGAATAAAATTCTTTCCAAAAAAAAAACCCGAAAACAACTCTCTAGTATTATCAGCAGACGGAATGATTACCGCTCCAAAATATGTACCAACGAATTTGTCTTTTTTACTAAAAAAAAAATTGGTTCTGTCCCTATTTTCATAGAAAAAAAAAGCTTGATTCTATTTCAACTACGGTTCATTTCGTTCAAACCAAAAGGGTTAAATAATAGTAATAATAATATTTTGAAGATATCTTTTTGTATATATATACATATACGTTTATGTGGGTGTACGTACATGCGTGCGCATGTGTTTTTAAATATACATGTGTGTCTATTGAACGGAAATTAATTTATATGTATAAACATGCATATATCTGTACATATATGCATGTTTATATAAACATGAATATATGTATATGCATATATATATATATATATATATATATATAGATATTCGGTTGGAGGAATACGCGTTGGAAACCTTCGATATGCGGACGACACTACACTAATAACAACAAGTTTAGAGAACGTGACCAGTTTAATACACCAATTAGAAATAACCAGCGCTAAGTACGGCTTGATAATAAACAAATCAAAAACAACGATTATGATAATAAATCGGTCCAAGAACAACACGTCAGAAATTCGTGAAATAGCCGGCTACGAAGTTGTAGATAGGTTCACATATCTGGGATCTATAGTAGCAAATACTGGTGGATGCGAAACTGAAATACGACTGAAGAAAATCTGGCGGACGCGGCTCTTAAAGTATCCCCACAAAAAAAAATCGAGTAATTTTGAATTCTTGTCGAAACTCTCTTTGCGCTGTCGTGATCGATTCAGGCCGAAAATAACGTTCCATGCAAAACGCGGATCGTTACTAGGTATAGGATGTAACCGGAACTGGATAAAAACGAATCTCTATCGTGTGTGTACACTAAACGTGGAGCACGTGGTTAGCGTTGTAGCATTTTTGTGTCCATTTTCGACATCTTTCATAATTTTCGACATTCCTTATGGATCAATAGCCGAATCACATTAATACACTATTACGCATACATTGTTTCAGTGTCCTGCCTTTGCTGCTATTCGTGTTAAGTTTGGGATCCAGGAATCAAAATGCTTTCCACTTTATAAGTTTCATAAAACCTTTTTAGAGTATTCAGAAGAAGTTATGCGATTAAAATTTAAATTATGTAAAATTTAAGAAATATCTTGTTCGTTGTTTTCATTTCAACTTAATTCAAACGTTATCCCAATATCAATAATATCGAGTCTAGCATGGTCAGCTGCTTTACTTATAAGTCTTTTACTAGGTATTGTTTTTGTAGATAATGGATAACACTTACTGGTTAATGATTATATTTATTTATTAAGGTGTAAGTCATTAAGTTGTTATATTATTTTCTTGAATAACATCAGTTATTCCTCTATGTAAGTCACAAGCGTATACAGTAATTTATTATTTATACTTTGATATAAGTTTATATCAAGATTTATTATAATTTAATGGAATATTTTATAAATCATAAACTCGTTATATGCTTCCTCGGTGGAATAAGGGACTATGTATTTTTCATCCCTTTTCCATCACATATTACGTTATTATAATGTGGAGGTCTTTGCATTTGTTCACGGACCTCTATATTTACATGTATATTTCTCTCTTTTTTCAACAGAGCGAGGGGGTTTTTTAGTGGGTAAAATCCCACACGCTGATTTCTTTGGAATCCAGCAGCGCTCTCAAAAATATATATGGTACTCATAAATATATCAGAGTCCTTCCCCTCCCGCTTCAAAAAAAAATAAAAAAAAAAAATACACTAACGTAAATGGTATTGCAAATGCCGTTATTATAAACTCTAAACAGAAAATATCTGGACATCAGATAATTGTAAATCCCAGACAACTATTTACGCTACATAATCTTCGAATTAATCGGCGTATAATCTCTTCGGCGCATATTAGCTGATTATTTTACTTGGACCATAACGATAAAAGAGACATTTAGTCGAATGGCGCACTATTTGGTACGAAAATTCGTTTTGATTTATTTTATAATTAGAAAATGCGGTAACTGCTGATGTTAAAAAGATTTTCCGAATATAATTAAACATCGTTTTTTTATTGTATTTTTTTTTTAAATAGCTGTATAATATATTTCGTACATTGGGAAACACTTCATAAAGAATTTTATTTGGTGCCCTTTACGGATGCGAAAACTCCTTCTTCGTGTCAGGAAAATGGCCTTTACGAGTTACACGATGTTTAGTACACTGCAAACGCAACGCTGTTTCCATTCAGTTGTAGTAGTTTTATAGGTTGTTGAAATTGTACCCACGTGGGTAACTACTATATATAAAAAGATGTTGCAGAGATTGCATCGAAGAAAGATAAACGTTTAAACCGGATACGAACTCCAAAATAGAACCGATAAAGTATCGAACTACCGGTTACGGTGAGAGAAGTAGGACATATTAGAAGCTCCAGTCAGTACTGATTAATAGGAAGAAGAAAAACATATTATATAAATAACAATGAACCGTGTAATCGATGAAGAAAAAAACAACGGCAGACGTAAAATTAAATGTAGAAATACGCGACTACTCCAAAACATACTGAAGAAAGATGTTTAATGAACGTAATAAGAGATAAAAGATGCTGGCTCTGGATAGGTTATATATTAAGAAATAATATGGATCGATAAATGGCGAGATAACAAACAGGAAGACCAGGACGGAAATCTAGATAAAAAAAGATACAAGTATAGAGACGAGTATTGAAAAAGAAAAGACGCGGAGCGAAAAGTTAGGCAGTCACGCTTTTGACCACCGATCGAAAAATTGATGAATACAAGAAGATAACATTAAAAATGCAACGCCAAAATTTTACAATGTAACAACAACATTTTTTGTGTAAAAATAATACGGCTTCTCGGATGAGTAAATAATTACTAACGCGTTTATATAAATAATTTTAAAATTTAAACGATTTACCTCGAATAAATTTTATTTTATAATTAGATGATTTTTTTTAGTTATTAAACCTTTTTTTTTTTTTAAACAAAAAAAATTGGTATCAGTGATTCCACCCAGGGCTGTAATAAACGGATGATATGTCTTATTAAATATTTATGCTACAGGCTGATATGTAATCAAATATGATCGTGTATATTGTTCTGTTAAGCAAGCGTATGTGATTAGTTGGGAGATGGATTCCTTTACTTATAAAATACGTGACAGGAATTTTGGTTGATACATTCTATAATAACTGCAGCTGAAAAATAGGTGGTACTCATCGTTAATCTTGTCTCCATCCCATTGCAAGGATGCAGAATGGCGAGGGGGGCTAATTCATTTTGTAAATAGAACGTTTGGAATGTTACTGACGTCTACAGTCTGGTGGACGCTGTAACTGACGGGTTTAAAATAACTAAGTCGCTTTATTAATTCGTATACGTATTTAAAGTTTTTTAATGGTCGATTAATCCGACGATGTCTTACAGTCGAAAAGTATTTCTCTTAGAAAATTATTATCTTGATTTGTACGACTGTATAAACGTTTCTTGTTCTGTTCTAAACGTTATAGCGATTTACAAAACACCGTCAAATTCGCCGAGGATAAAACTTAAGAACATCTCTTCAGGCGGCCGTGTCAGAGAGCGATTCGTTCGAAAATTTAACGTCATCTATCTAATAATACGCATTTAACACTAACACGGCTCTATCGACTATCACACCTTACTTTTTCTTTTTTTTTCTTCTATAGTAAACGCACCCGAGGGAATTGAAACAATGGCAGACCGATCAATACCATTTCACTAAGTTTATTCTTGCGCAAGCTGAACGAATTCGTTTCCGTGTTCTCCACATTGATCGAGATTTGCGCTGTTTTTTATTTCCCGTACATTCACGATTTAGCGCGGAAAGATATCGTCGATTAATTTAGTTTAATAATTAATTAAATTTAATTTAAATGTTTACTTTAAAGGTAATTCAGTCACGTCGTCCAAATGTAAAAAAGATAATCATAAACGAACGAACAACGGTAATAGTAGTAACACGGGTAACATTCACAAAAGAACTAGGACCGCCTACACGAGCGTTCAATTGATCGAACTTGAAAAGGAATTTCAGTACAATCAATATATAGGACGCGCTCGAAGAACAGAAACGGCTGAAAGTTTAAATCTATCCGACAGGCAAATCAAAATTTAGTTTCAGAACAGACAAATGAAAAAGAAGAAAGATCAACAAAATCAAGCGGACTCGAGTAAATATTTGAAGAATTTTATTATTATTTTCAATTTTTTCTTTTCACTCAGGGAGTCGCGTTAATTAAAACGATATAAAGGCAAACACTCGCAAGCTCAACCACCGCACCATTTTTCACTCTGTCTATATATATATATATATATATATATATATATATATACACTCACACTCACATACATATATATATATATACTATGACAAGAGCACATGTAATAAATACATTTTATTTAAAAATATATCATAATCGGATTTCATGGCGTGTTTGTGTTTATCGCGTTGACTTCGTTGCGGTCTTTGTTCTGCAGTCTATCGGTAAGATCGTTTTTATTTTCGTATCGCTAATAGTAAATTTTCTGTTGTGGATTCTTAATTTTATCTATTTTTATCTTTATTTTATCTTGTATTTTCTCCGTTTATTCGAATATATATTACAGGTTAATTTAATTCGGTGTTGGTCACTTGGATGAGTGCGAACAAAGGAGCCCCCCGTCAACCACCGTAAATAACAGGCGTAGTAAACCGTGTAATACTAAGAAACAGAGTTTTCTTGGTATTGAAATGATTAATAAATCTAAACTCTCGGACCCTCCCCCTCCTAATTCGTCAGGTTCTATCAAAGAAATTAAATTCTCCGATCCTATAACGCCAGATGCGATTAACAGTCATTATGATAATAATAATAATGTAACAGTCGAATTATTTCCTTCTAATCATTGTGGCCCATTTTTTGTCCTAATTGAAAGCTTAGACAAAAATATCGCTGGTTTACACCCTTTAGCAGTTGCGAAATTAATTTCGATCAAAACCCACGGTATTAAAGAATTTACATCTGCGGTGGAAAAAATAGACTTCGTTTAGAGTTTTCCTCCTTGCTAACTCCTTTTTGCTTAAAAGCATTTATTCCCAGTAATTTAATCCATAGGTTTGGAATAATTAGAAATATTGATACTAAAATGTCAGATAATGATATCTTGGATGGTTTGGAAACGCAGTATTCTATAAATGGCATAAGAAGACTAAATAAGAAAACACCTGAAGGTTTTATCCCTATTCCGTTAATCGAAATTAAATTTCAAGCTTCTCTGCTTCCACAATATCTATATATACAAAATGAGATTCGCTGTTGAACCCAGTGTTCGTCGACCACTTCAATTTTATAACTGTCTTAGATTTGGTCACGTTAAGATGAATTGTAAAAGTAAACCTAGGTGTACTAGGTGTACAGAAGAACACGATACAAACCGGTTCCCTGCGGCCCCTCATTTTTCCATATGTGCTTTTTGTCATGGTGAGCATTTAGCTACTGATCGTTCCTGTCCTGAATACCAAGAACAACTAAATATTAAAAAGATCATGGCTTATGAGAATGTTACCTTCCGTGAAGCGATTGATATTAAGAAAAAAAACTTAGTCACAAAATCCTCCAGTTATAGCGAAATTACTATGCGTAACGACCCTACTCCTTTAAAAGGGTTAGCTAAATTATCCAACCATATTACTATTAAATCTAAATCTAAGCCTTCCAAACGTGTAAATACACCAGTAAATCCTTCCTTTCCTAATGTACCTTCTGTTCATCCTTTCAGTGGTGTTAGTCCCATGATTAATCCTGAAATTCACACGCAAACTAATACTACTAATCCGACTGATGTTTCTCGTTCTGATATGATGGAAAATATTTACACACATCTGTCTGCTCTCTTCCATAAAGAGCAGATTACTGCGCCTAAATTATCTGAAATCTCCACCTTTGTAGAACAACTTATTACTCATTTCAGGAACGCTCCCAATGACTGTACCTATACTCATGTTGATTCGAATGATCCTGCTGATACTATGGAAATATCAGGGAACTAAATTTCCTTTATTTCATTAATGTTACGTATCATTCAATGGAATGCTAGAAGTATCATCAACAATAAATGTAATCTAGAAGGGTTCTTGTCGTTTAACAACATTGACTTAATTCTTCTCTCTGAAACTTGGCTTCGTCCTTCACAACAATTTAATATTAAAGATTTTCTTTACTATCGAGATGATCGTGCAGATGGGTATGGTGGATGTGCCATTCTCATCAAAAATAACATTCCCCGTCAAATTATCAACATTTTTTCACTTTATCCGCCTTCTGATCATCCGCTTTATGCAGTTTCCATTCAGATTAATCTAAATAATTCTCCATTATACCTCGCATCTATTTATTGTCCTCCAATGCACCGTCTGCTCTCTCGAGAATTTATTACTGCTATTACTCCTTTTGAGGAGAACATTATAGTTGGCGGTGACTTTAATTGCCATCACTATCTTTTAGGTGATAACTACACCAACCGGTCAGGAAAGGAAGTGGAATATATACTAGAAAATACAAATCTTGTCTGCCTTAACAACGGTGCTTCTACTACCGTAGGCTCCCTAATGAGAAGTTGATATCATTCTTACTTCGGCAAATCTTGCAGCTATTGTGAATTGGTCAGTTATTAATTCACCTCTTCGCAGTGATCACCTTCCGATTAGTATATATGCATCCATTGAACCTGATTTGACCCAAGAATATATTCCATCTTATTGTTGGAATTATCAAAAAGCTAATTGGACAGCCTTTGCTAAAGAATTAGATTCTCAATTGAGTACTATACAAAACAATTTGGCTCCTATCGATTTATATGGTCGCTATTTTGATCATCTTAACTTGGCCCTTACGTTACACGTTCCATGTAATCGAATTGGCGGCTTACCGCGATACAATATAAAACATTACAAGTCTCTTTGGTGGAATTCAGACTGTTCTGCGGCCTATAATCGTAGAAATGAGGCCTTCCGATTATTTAGGCACGCTAGAACAACTGCTAATTATTTATGTTTTAAAAAAGTCGAGGCTGAAACTCGTTTCATCATCAAACAAGCTAAAAAACAGCCTGGCATCATTATTGTTCCTCATTCAATCGAAATACATCTTTAACGAAAGTACGGAAAATGGCTAAGGGTTTTATCTGCAATAAATTCTTAGATAGTTATTTCAATATGGGAAATGAAGAGATGAACTCATTTATAGATAACATTGCTCCTTCGTATGTGCCCGATGAATCAGAAATTAAAATTAATAAACACTCATCACAATCTACTGTAAGACATTTCCTTACTGAAGAATTTACTTTAGAGGAACTTAAGCTAGCTTTAAAGAATAAAAAATCTACTAAGCCCGGATCCGACCAGGTTACTTACTCTGTTCTCCAACATCACTCAGATTTTGCTTTGCAGACTATATGCTATATTTTTAATCGCCTTTTTTCAACCAACAGTATACCTCAATCCTGGTGTGAATTTGTAGTAATTCCGATTAAAAAATCAAGATCAGCTAGACCAGCAGCTGAATCCTATCGTCCTATATCTCTTGCATCATGTATCAGGAAACTATTCGAATGTGTACTAAAGAACCGGATTGCTTGGTGGTTAGAGAGTCGAATTCCTTGCTACCTGATTGCTGTTTTGGTTTCAGACCAAACAGAGGCTCCATGGACTTTGTTGCATATTTAACAGCTGACATATACCAATGTTTCTTAGACAAGAAGTTTCTGATTTCTGCGTTCTTCGATATTAAAGAAGCCTTCGATGCGGTTCATCTTCCAATTTTATACACCCGACTAATCGCTGTTAATATTCCGACATCTTTGGCTGCTTATCTTTGTAATTTGTTTACTTGCCGTACGGTGGCATTTAAATTTGTTACTGTCAACAAGTTGGTCTATAGACGAGTATACCATGGTCTTCCTCAGGGCTCCGTCTTAAGTCCAATATTGTTTAACATATATATTTTACCTGTCTTTCAATTACCGATTAAAAGTATGATCATATCCTATGCTGATGATATAACAATGTATCAATCAGGAAAGAATTTATCAGCTACCATCAATATGATACAAGAAGATATTACCAAAATTATTAATTGGATGGCTGAGTCCCATCTAATGATCTCAACTTTCAAAAGTAATATTGTTATTTTTACATATAAACGGTTGACCGACATACAACGATTCGTTTTAAAAGTGATGTAATCTCCGATTCCGTTAAATTTCTGGGTCTAGCATTAGACCAGAAGTTATTGTGGAAGAACGATATTCAGTTACTTTGTTTGAAGGTCTTTCAGGCCTCAAACATATTGAAGATGTTACGACATACTCGGTGGGGTGGTGATCCGTTTGTCCTAAGGATACTTTATTTAACAATAGTAAGATCGCGGATAGATTATGGATTTCCAATATTTGGCAGTGCGACTCGAGATCATATTACTAAACTCACACGGATTCAAAACTATTGTTCACGCTGGATGCTTGGAGCATTTCCTTCCTCACCAGAAGTTGGTTTATGTTCGGAATCCTGCATTCCACCGATCCAGTTGAGAGGTCAACAACTTGCAAATCAGTTTTTCCTAAAATTTTTATCATTTTCTATTTATCCTTTAAATATCACGAAATTTTTCATAAGTGGAGATTTACATCTAAATCATGTCCTTTGCTCGCACGTTCCGCCAATATATTTCTTCCATACAAATCCTCATTACTTCCCGCTCCTGTATTCTCTCAATTCACCTTTGCTGGAAAATTTCCAGTTTCTACGGTGGATTTAGAGTCCCACAGGCAATGGCCTTATCTTGGGCCTTCTTCCAACTTAGAACATATCTTCATAATTCAAAACAGGTGGCCCGAATTTTTATATGTGTACACTGATGGATCTAATTTCAAGGACTGGTAGGATCGGCCTTCATGATTCCAAGTAAAAACGTGACCAGAAAGTTTAAATTACCATCGGCGTGCTCGATTTTCACCGCTGAAGTTTTTTCGATCGTCAAGGCTTTAGTGGCAATATTCTTATTTTATCGGATCCTCTTAGTTGCCTTAATGCTATATCGAACTTTCATGTTACCAAGGGATCTTATTTTATATTTGCAATTTTAGAAGAAATATATAATTTCAGTTTAAGAAATATTACAATCGACTTTTGTTGGATTCCGGGTCGTGTTGACATTCTTGGTAATGCTGTTTGTGATGAAGCCGCAAAATCAGCAGCCTCCATCGGCATTTTGTGTCCATGTATTCCATATACAGATCTCCGCGTTTCAGTGAAAGCCCAGATGGAATCAGATTGGACTGTTTTCCATATCAATAAAGTCAACAGTTTTTATAAAAGCGTTAAACCAGTTCTTTCCAAAGAAGCGTGGTATTTTCCCAAAAAGTTTAGCGGACCAATTTCTCGTCACATGATTACAACATTAACTCGGCTTCGTATAAATCATTGTTGCCTACCTGTTCATTTGCACAGAATTGGAATGGCCGAAACCAGCACGATTCGAATCATTTGTTTTTCAAACTGTTCCTCCTACTCGGCAGAACAATCGCGTTTATTTTCTAAGCTGATATCTTTAGGCCGTCGGCCTCCGTATATCTTAAGTTCATTACTTTTCTCAGATGATGCTTGTATATATTATTCTTTATTTCAATTTATTTTAGAATGTAAAGTTACTTTATAATGTTAATTTTTTTTTCTTGTTATGTTTTATGTTTTTCATGGACAGATTGGTTAATTCCATAGTCGAATTTATAATACATAATAATAATAATAATATATCATAATGGGCACTTAGTAATTATAATAATCATGTGATGTAAAAATACTGATTACGGTATACATAAATGATGAGAAGCTCTGTGTTGTAATACTAGTAAGGTGCAAAACCATTTTGCTAGTGGTTGAAATTTATAGATGATCTGATTTGCAAATTTCCATTTCTTCGATTACTTTTTCTTCGTAGTATACATACATACGTCGTTTCTAATTGATTTATGTAATCGCACGTCGACACTATTGTTATTGTCATTATTATTATATTCATGGGATAGGGGAGTTATCATTTCAACTGGAATTTCCTGTAGAATTCTAAGGATGTCGGACGACGCCTATCCGATGGTACCAACCAGGGCAAGTTGGACTAAATAATAACTTCCGGGATGTCTATTATGTAATTTTAATTTTCTGACCGTATAGTGCGTAGGCAGTTCCTTCATGTTGAAATCTTAAAATACGACGATATATATATATATATATATATATATATTTATTTATTTATTTATTTACATAGCATTACAGCGTGTTATAACTGAACATTTTCTACGTTCCTGATTGTACAGTTAGATACTAAGGTTCGATTGATAGAACTGGAAAAGGATATTCAGTATCGTTCACTCTATAAATTATAATCGAAAATTGTTTGGTAAATTTTTAATTTCGATTTAATTTTTTTAAATAGAAATTTCTTCGTCGACCGTAGCCTGTTCTACGTCGGAAGTAGAATCAACTTCTTCGCCGGAACGATTAGACTTCTAGCTAGATACTTTGCTGTACGGTGATGGACCGAAATCTGGATCGCTACTAATCTAACCGACGTCACCAGCGGCACCGATTTTAAAAACGTCCTTCTTACGTTCATCTTCGGACATTGTTCCTTCATTAGCGAATAACGTCGATTCCGTTTTAGTCGGCGGTTCACCTTCGACCAAGATTCATTATTCAGCGACATCCTCACCGATGGCTAATTCCGTCGATTGATTGATTGATTGATAAAAAGTGTATTTACAAAAAAAATAAATATATGTTACAAAAAACAAATAAATAATACAACGCATTCCGAACACAGTTCTTACTACGTATACTAGTTTAAAAAGGTATACCCAGTTGCTCATAACTAAAATAAAAAATACGGGAAAAACCACTAACAAAACCCGCATACTGATCATAAAGCTACCTATATAAATTTATAGATATTTATTTTAGTAGGATAAACAATAATTTTTATATGTATTATATACAAAAATAAATTTTGAATAAAAGATAATCCCGGCTGTACATCATAATAGCGTGTGTTTAATTCTTTTGTGTTTGTAGCGCTTATATTTTAGTTGCAAACTTGTACGTGTGTAATCCCCTATATCGTTTATAAATGAGTACTGACTGCAGGCACAGCTATCAAAAAATAATTTTGTTTTTTGTTCGACAACCTCATGTATATATGGTAAGTTCAATGCCTTATGAATGTGTTCAATCTTTACATAGACTGGAAGATTTAGAATTATTCTGCAGCACATATTTTGTAGCCGTTGTAACTTCGCTAAGTTAGAACGGCTAGTATATGACCATATGGGACAAGCATAAAGCATAATTGTTCTGATTATAGTTTTGTAAATTATTAATTTATTTTCCGAGCTGACATAACAACGTTTATTAAATATCGGGTATAGCTTAAACAGAGCCGCATGAGTCTTATTGCAGGCATACTCAGCATGTTTAGTAAATGTGAGACCCCGATCCAGTATTACACCTAAATATTTAATATCGCTTTTCCAAACCAAAGATCTGTTGTTCACTATCACAGGTGGTAAGAAATGCGGTCTTCTTTTCGTGAATAGAATAGATTGAGTTTTATCAGAATTTATTTTAATTCTCCATTTATTAAAATACAAATTTAATTTAATAAAACCCTGAGTTAGTCTTCTTTGTATAGTGTCAATTCGATACGATGTGCAATATATAGCAGTATCATCAGCATATAATGCCATCTGTAAATGTTTAATTTTAGGAATGTCATTAATAAAAAGAAGGAATAAGAAAGGTCCCAGTATGCTCCCCTGGGGAACTCCCGCTAATGCATTTTTCATGTAGGAATTATCATTTTTAATTTTAACTATGAAATTTCGGTTACTTAAATAATTTTTAATAAGCCGAACTAAGTAATTAGGGAATTTAAGTTGAATAATTTTGTATATTAAACCAAGTTGCCAAGTGGTGTCGAAGGCTTTCTCTATGTCTAATAACAGTAATCCTGTATGCATATTTTTATTATACCCATCAGTTATAGTTTCACTAATTCTTGCTAATTGCATGACGGTAGATAAATTACTCCTAAATCCAAATTGTTGTTCTATAAAAATATCATTATCATCTATGAATTTTTTTAGTCTACTCAAAATAATTTTTTCTGCTATTTTACTAAAATTACTAAGTAATGACACGGGCCGCAGATTTCTGGGATCAGAAATGTCCTTACTTGATTTAGGTATAGGAATAACTTTCGACACTTTCCAGCAGTCAGGAAAATAAGAAAGTAATAAAATTGAATTAATTATGACTGTTAACTGAACAATCGCTTTTTGTGGTAAGTTTTTGATCAATATTGTAGGTATATTATCTAGACCTACTGATTTTTTATTTTTAAGTTTCTTTATGACGCGATGTACCTCGCTGACCGTTGTTAAATCAGCGGGCAAAATTCTCACAGGCGAATCTTTTAAGTACTTTTTAATGGAAGATAAAATTTTATTATTGCAATAGTTCGACGTCAAATGCGAATTTTGTGTATGAATATCATAATACATCATTGCTAACAAGTTACTTTTATCCTTATCCGAATAGGCTGTGCTACCATTATAGCTGATTGGCGGTAAATGTGTGTGCGTATTTGTAAGTACTGTTATTTCCTTCCATAAACTTTTATCTTTAACCGTAAGATTACGAAGTTTATAATTAAAATTGGAATTTCGCTCTTCATTTATCTTTACTCTTACCAAGCACGTTAAACGGTTTAATAGTGCCTTTGTAGAAGCATTTTTAAGTTTTTGATATCTATGTCTAATATAATTTTTGAACTTGATCAGTGTCAGAATATTGGAAGAAATTTTGTAATAATTTGACGTTACGACAGATTTAGGAACGGCCAATTCAGCTGCTTTTAAAACCAAGTCAGTAAAACTATTCACTTCATTCTCTAGTTCCATATTACTTTTACAAGGATATCCGAATGTTATGTTATTATTAATATGATTTCGATATGTGTTCCAATTAGCATTTTTAAAGAGGAAAACAGATGGCAAAGTGATAGTAATACCCGATTTACACAGCTTGAAGAAAATAGGATTATGATTAGAACTTAAAAATGGTAGAGAAATAGGCTTGGTTATCGTTTGAACGTTTTTTGCTAATACAAAATCAATAATACTAGGATGTAAATTTTGATTGTCCGGATAGAAGGTAGGTTCACTAGGAGCTAAAATTTGAAAATTAAATTTATATGACATATTTAAAATACAATTACCAGCCATATTATTGGAATAGCAGTTCCAAGCTCTATGCCGTGCATTAAAGTCAGCTACAATTAAAACGCGGTGATGTGTTGATAATAAGTTGAAAATATCGTAATAAAGATTTTTATGACTTACCTTAGGGGGACAGTAAACGGAATAGATGATAATACTGTTGTTAGATATTTCAACAGAAATGCCCGTAGCTTCAATTTTATTTAGAGGTGGTATGACTACAGGTGAGTGAACTATATTTTGCTTTATAAATAAGGCTACCCCACCACCATTTAAATTCCGATCTAGTCGATATGCAATGTACCCTGGGCATCTTAGTTTGTGTGTCGAGTCAATCTTTGTTTCACTTACACACGCTACATGAATATCTTTATCGTACAGTAATTGCCCGAATTCTAAGAATTTATTTCTGATGGAATTAGCATTCCATCCCAAAAATTTTAAATTAATTAAAGGGCTAGTCTGAATTGAGATATTCAATAATAGTTTCAGCTATTATAGCAATTTTGCCAAATGTATCATTTGCTTGTTTGAGTCGGCTTAGAGCCAATTTAACAAATTTGCAAACTTTATTAAAATTTAAATCTTTAAATAATTTTATAATATCAGATATAACTGAAACACTTTCTGAATCAAAAAGGGATGGCATACGATCAGTAAAAGTGTCAGGGCAAGTATTTCTAGCAGTTTGTGCGTAGGTTCTGTTAGTGGTTTTATTGATAACATTACTATTATTACTAACGTTGCTAATATTATTATCACTAATAGTACGATTGTTATTATTGTTATTATTATTATTATTATTATTATTATTACCTTTATTGTTATTATTATTATTATTAATAAAAGTGCTATCGGAGCTGTTAAATAAAGATCTAGTTGAATTATTTTTTGAAGCGGAAAGCTGTCTACGACTATTTATATTATCGAAAATGGTATGATAAACTGGACACTCCCGACTATTAGATTGATGCGTACCTTGACAATTAATACACTTAACATATGATACAGAGCAATTATCAGTTGCATGTGAGCCGCTACACTTAGAACAGATCGGGTCTTTGTAGCAGTTAATAGCAATGTGGCCGAAAGATTGGCATTTGAAACATTGTAATACTTTGTTCGAAGTTCTATACTTTTCCCATTGTACGCGGCAGTGAGATATGATATTCATATTTAAAACTTCGTCGATGATGTAAATACTAATAATAACAATCGTGACGACACTATCAAACTGGACACTATCGATCATTCTCATCATCATCATATCATCAATAAGACGATAATCTTCATCATCATTGATAAGACGATCATTATCAGCTATTTGTGCACTAACGTCAAGAACGCAATATATCGAATCGATCAATTACGTAACGTACGATAATAAATGTAATAATAGAGATATCATCGGCCACTTCGCTGCCGCTAGCTGTCTGCAATAATCAGTGGTTACCACTAGCTCTGCTTGGAGGACGACAATTGACGAAACGAATCGATGGAATCATCAAATTTCATCGTTGTGGAATTATCCACATTCTTTACTACGCCGAAGGTCAGAGGCGATTATTTTTTTCAAACGATCAATATCGGTAATAACGTTAACGGTAACAAAGAATTGGTCGTCGAATATCAATTTCAGCCTAATATAACCGGTAACGAATTACTTGTCGAAAGTCAACACACGAATCACTTTTCAGAATTTAATAATTCCCATCTAGGAAAGAAAGTAACCTATTCTATCAATTATAACGGTACCCCTGGCTAATATTACGACTACATTTCGATGGAATTCCCATGAAGATTATGTTCTGAATTTTATTATTATAATTAACGTTTGTGCGGTAATAACGTTAACAGCAACAAAGAACCGGTTGTCGACAATCAATTTAAGCCTAATGTAACTTTTTGAAAGTCAACAAACGAATCCGTTTTCAGAATTTATTAATTCGTCTATGGAAGAAAGTATTCCATTCTATTAGTTATAACGTTAGCCCAAATTATCCAACTACATTTCGATGAATTTTCAGTGAAGATTGTACTCGCAATTTTATTATTAAAATTACCATTGAGCGGTAATAAGGTATTAACCTTATTAGGTAATGAAGAACCCGTCATGGACTATCAATGTAATCCGAATATTGCCAGTAATGAATTAATTGTCGAAAGTCAACAAATAAATCTGTTTTCAGAATTTAATATATTTTCTATGGAAAAAAGTAATCTATTCTATCAGTCATAAAGTTTCCCATTGCAATAATCCGACTACCTTTTGATGCAAAATTCACAAAGATTGCACTGAGAATTTTATTATTATAATTCCGGTTTGAGCGTTTATAACATTAATGGTAATAAAGAAACGGTCGTCGACTCTCAATTTAATCCCAGCATGACAGGAAACGAATTACTCGCCGAAATTCAATAAACAACTGTGTTGCCTTGCGCAGTAATAATGCTAGCGGTAACAAAGAACCGGTCGTCGACTATCAATTTTATCCAAATATTGCCGGTAATGAATTACTCATCAAAAGTCAACAAACAAATACATAAACAGAATTTAATAATTCGTGTATGGAAGCAAGTAATCCATTTTATCAGTTATAATGTTATACATGGGTAATAATGCAACTACATTTCGATGGAATTTCCATGAAGATGGTACTCCGGATTTTATTATTATAATTACAGTTTGAGCGTTAATAACGTTAATAAAGAACCGGTCGACGAATATCAATTTAAATCGAATATCGCCGATAACGATTTATTTGTCGAAAGTCAAGAAATGAATCCGTTTTCAGAATGTAATAATTCGTCTATGGAAGAAAGTAATCAGTTATAATGTTACTCATGGGTAATAATCCGAGTACATTTCGATCGAATTTCCACAGAGATAGTACTGGGAATTTTATTATTATAATTACCGTTTGAGAGGTTATAACATTAATAGTAACGAAGAACCGGTGGTAGACTATCAATTTAATCCAAAAATCATCAGTATACTCGTCAAAAGTCAACAAACAAATCCATTGTCAGAATTTAATAATTCGTCCATGAATAAAGTAATGTATTCTATCAGTTATAACGTTACCCGTGGCTAATAATCCGACTACATTTCGATGTAATTTCCACGATGAAATGGACGAAAAAAGACAGATAAAAATTTGGTTCCAGAACAGACGTATGAAAATGAAGCAAGATCAACAAAATAAAACGGATTCCGGTAAATAGTTGAAGAATTTTATTTTTATTTTCATTTTTTTATTTTTCACCCAGAAGTCGCATTAATTAAAACGATATAAAGGTAAACACTCACAAATTCAACCACTGCATCATTTCTCCTTATGTCTATATAAATACACACACGCACATAACATTAAAGAAAATATCATAATGAGCATTTAATAATTAATAAAAGATGTATTAATGCTTTTTGGAATATACACATAAATGAGAAGAAGCTGCTTTGTAACACTACCAATTTCGGCCACTCTAAGCTGCAAAACCATTGCCAAGTTGTTGAAATTAATAAATTATCTGGTTTGTAAATATTCATTTTATTTACGCGTGTGCAGTCTTCGATTACTGTTTCCACTTAGTATTCAAACATACGTCGTTTCTATTTGATTTATCTAATCGTACGTCCACATTATTCTCATTAATTTTATTATTATATATTTTCACATATACGCACATTATATATATATATATATATATATATATATATATATATATATATATATATTCTTTCTCTTCTTTCTGTGCCAACTACGACTCATGTAGAGTGTTCGACATAACTGTTCCGTCTTTGTACACTTCTGCCAATTCTGTGGATGTCTTGTTGTACAATCGATGGCGCGTATCCCGTTGCACCAAACAGGACAAGTTGGACTATAATATTAATTTTCTGGATCGTATAGTGGGTGGTGGGCAGCAGTTCCTTCATTTTGAAATCTTCAAAATACGACTTGATAAAAATATATATATAATTATTTATTTATTTATTTATTTTCATAGCATTACAGCGTGTTATAACTGAAATTTTTTTCGTTTCTGATTTTACAGATAAATGTCGTCGTGTCGGTCTCGGTCGGTGTCGCGTATTGTGCGTTCTTTCATGTAGATAATTTTTGTTACCCGATCGAACATCATCCATCGTATTAATTCGTATTAATTCTTATCAAATAACATTCACGTTGTTACCGGTGAGATAAAACCAATTTATATTATTATTAACTATCGGTTACGGTACACACATACTAATACTAAATTATTGTAATTTGTAGAGCGTCGTTTGTCCGCCATTATGGCGACAACGGCTGTTTCTACTTCTGTTATTTACGCGACACCATTACACTCACAGCAACACACTCAATCATTTACTTATACAACAGTGCCTATGCAAGAAGCGCATATCGTACAGTCTGATAACGGTATTTATACTTCATCTCACCAACCTGTTTAGGCCCAGCAATATTACCTAATTACTCACAACGTTTCTCTAATTTGGAAAGTAGTTCAAATCAGCCATCGTGCTCTTATGATAATATTAGCGATCAAATTGAAGACGTGTGTGACACCTTGAGCGAATGTAGTCCTAATGAAAAGTGGCAATTACCTAAGAGAAAAGCCAAAAAGCGACCAATTTCACCACAAAATATTGAATCCAAATGTAAAAATAGTAACCGTTTCAGCCGTCTGTCCCTTGATGAGGAAGTTCCGAATCACGACCACACGAAAAATGTACAACCCAAAGCATCACCACCTCCACCGATATTCATACATGGAGTTACACATTTTTCGGCAATGACCAATAAAATTGCAGCGATTATAGGTAAACAGGATTTTGTAGCGAAAACTTTAAAGAATAATACGGTCAAGGTAAATGTTCAGGGCATTGATGACTATAGGTATCTACGTTTAAAAAAGAGGACGTTAACTATCACACGTATCAACTAAAACAAGAAAGATCATATAAAGTAGTAATCAGAAATCTTCACCATTCGTTAACGGATGAACAAATTATAATAGCTCTTAAAGAACAAGGTTTTAGTGCTCGAAATGTATTAAATGTTAAACATAAAATTACTAAAGAGCCTCTTTCATTACATTTTATAGACCTTGAGCCCACAGACAATGTTAAAGAGATATTTAATTTAACTCACTTGCTTTACAATAAAATAAAGGTTGAAGCTCCACACCCTAAGAAAACAATTCCTCAATGCGTGCGCTGTCAGTCTTGGGGGCATACTAAATCTTTTTGCAACCGGCCATATAGGTGCGTAAAATGCGGTGGTCATCACAATGCCACAGAATGCAAAAAAGATCAAAATTCTGCCCCGAAGTGTGCATTATGTGAAGGAAATCATCCTTCAAGTTACAAGGGTTGTGTGATCTACCAGAAACTACACGAACAGAGATACAAATCAGGAAACAGTGCTGTTCAAATATCGGAGAAAAGAAACAACCAAAGTTCAACCAATCCAATAGTGTCGTACGCTGAAATAACAAGAAACAAAACTGATACAATTAACTCTCTTATCAATAATAACGAACCTTCACCAGGCTATAATGTTAATAATAACGTGAACGGTTCATTTAATAACCATCGAGAGAACAATACTGACTTTAAAAGTATCATAACAACTTTTTTAAATGAATTTAAATCAATGTTCAACCAGCTTATGCAGCAAAATACAGTCGTACTATATCTGCTCACAGCATTAACAAATAAATTAATTAATTAACAATGACGTCGTTGCGGATAGCCACGTGGAATGCCAATGGTGCAGTTCAAAATAAGTTGGAAATAGAGATGTTCCTTACTCTTGAGAAAATCGACATATTGCTACTATCTGAAACGCATTTCACAGATAAAACATATTTCAGTATTAAAAATTATAACGTCTACAAAACTACGAGACCTGACCATAAGGCGCACGGTGGCAGCGCTGTTGTTATTAAAAGTACAATAAAACACGAACTAAAAAATATATCCACTAAAGAAATCCAGGCAACAAATATAATGACATATTCATTGAATGGTAAAATTGCAGTCTCAGCAGTGTATTGTCCTCCAAACCACAGATTTAATGAACATAATTTATGCGAATACTTTACTATTCTAGGCCATAGGTTCATTTCTGGCGGTGACTGGAACGCGAAAAATATAAGGTGGGGTTCACGGTTTTCTAACCCTAGAGGAAAACTATTAAATAGGATAATTTTAAACAAAAATTTTAGTTGTGTGGCGTCAGGTGCACCAACATATTGGCCCACAGACTTAAACAAACGTCCTGATGCTTTAGATTTTTTCATAACTAACGGAATTTCAATGTTGAACATAAATGCCGATTCCAATTTTGATTTATGCTCTGATCACAGTGCCGTAATTTTAACCGCGAGTACAGGCTTAATAAACCAAGAAACTTCTCCCTCTCTACACAATAAATATACAAATTGAGAAGATTTTCGAGCATTCATAAACTCAACATTAAAAATAAATTTATCACTAAAGACTGAATCAGAGATAGATGTAGCGGTTCAGTATTTTACTGAAACTATTCAGAGTATCGCATGGAAATGTAGTCCAAATATTAATAAAATGAAAGAAATAAATAATATTCCGCGATGTATACTCGATCTGGTGAAAGAAAAAAGAAATATCCGTAAAAAATGGCAATCATCCCGAAATCCCTATTACAAAACATTATTAAATAAAAAATCGAAAGAACTAAAGATTTTACTTAAAAACCTTAAAAATGAATCCTTCGAACGCTGCCTACAAGAACTTTCACCCACAGAAGCGACAAATTACAACCTCTGGAAAGCGGTTAATAGCAGAAACAAACCTATTCAACCCCTTCCTCCAATTCGTAAATCCGATGGTAGATGGGCTAGAACTGAAAGAAAAAGTTAGAGTATTTGCCAAATATTTCTGCGATGTCTTTAAACTAAATTCACAGACTAATGATGCAATTGACATTCTTGAATTTTTAAGTGTGCCATTGCAATTAAGTCCTCCGATTTCGCCAGCGTCTCCCAGTGAAATCAAGTATATAATTGATAAATTTTACAAAAAAAAGAGTCCGGGATTTCATTTAATTACTAATAAACTGTTATCAGAACTACCCAGAAAAGGTATACTATTACTTACAAACATTTTTAATGCTGTTTTTCGACTTCAGTATTTTCCTTTGTCCTGGAAATTGGCGCAAATAGTGATTGTACCAAAACCAGGTAAGGCACCGGACGAGGTTTCATCCTATAGACCCATTTCCTTACTTCCTATCCTTTCAAAACTCCTTGAAAAGTAATATTGAAGCGGTTGAACCCCATTTTAGAATTGGAACATGTTGTTCCTCAGCACCAATTTGGTTTCAGAAAAAGACATGCAACCATTGAACAAGTACACCGAATTGTGCATACTATTCAAGAAAGCCTTGAAACTAAACAAGTATGCACGGGTGTGTTCTTGGATATCAAGCAAGCCTTTGACAAGGTATGGCATCATGGTCTGCTGTATAAATTGAAAAAAATATTACCGCATCCTTTCTATTTCCTTCTAAAATCCTACCTTGAAGATCGCACATGCAGGTTAAAATCCAAAATCAATTGTCTGATATCTATCCTGTATCTGCTGGCGTGCCTCAAGGAAGTGTCTTGGGTCCGGTTCTTTACTTAATTTATTCTGCTGATTTTCCAGTTGATAATAACGTGATAACAGCTACGTTTGCTGAAGATACAGCGTTGTTAGCTGTTGGTAAAGACAATAGTGAAACTACTAATAAGCTTCAAAAAACCCTGTTAAATGTTGAAAACTGGCTGAGACGTTGGCGTATCAGGGTAAACGAAAGCAAGTGCACACAGGTTGATTTCACATTGCGAAATTTTATGTACCAACCATTAAAAAAAAATGGGGTAATTATTAGCCAAGAAAAAGATGTCAAATATTTAGGCATGTATTTAGATAGTAAACTGACATGGCACAAGCATGTTAATCAAAAAAGAAAACAGTTAGATTTAAAACTGCATGGATTAAATTGGCTTCTTGGCAGGTACTCAAGTTTATCACTGGAAAATAAACTTCTTGTTTATAAAATAGTCTTAAAGCCTATTTGGACATATGGTTTAATGTTGTGGGGTTGCGCAAAAGATGTACATGTAAATAGAATTCAGCGATTTCAGAACAAGACCATAAGACTCATTGTTTCCCCACTTGGTACGTATCGAACCATACATTGCATCGAGACTTAAACATCCCATATATAAAAGATGAGGTTAAACGTGCTGTTGATCGATATGTAAGTCGTTTGGAGACACACACAAACGTACTGGCGATCAGTCTACTTGACACTAGTCTAGATGTTCGCAGGTTAAAACGTAGACGACCGTTTGATATAGCCTAATTTCTCAGTGGGGTCCATCATTGGATGCTAACCCCTAACATGTTATTTCGCGTTTCAGTCCAATTGCTGGATGGCTGCCTAGCCAGTTGTAATTAAAAATATATTAATAAAAAAAAAAAAAAAATTACAGTTACATACTAAGGTTCAATTGATCGAACTGGAAAAGGATATTCACTATATATAATCAATATATATATATATATATATATAGTACACGATCAAAGAATAGAAATGGCCGAAAGTTTGAACCTCTTCTAAAGACAGATAAAAATTTGGTTCAAGAACAGACGTATGAAAATGAAGAAATATCAACAAAATAAAACGGATTCCGTTAAATATTTGAAGAATTTAATTTTTATTTTCATTTTTTTTTCAATCAGGAGTCGCCTTAATTAAAACGATATAAAGGTAAACACTCACAAGTTCAACCACCGCATCATTTCTCCTTATGTATATATAAACACACACACGCACAGATCAGATGTAATAAATAACATTAAAGAAAATATCATAATGAGCATTTATTAATTAATAAATGATGTATTAATGCTTTTTGGAATATACATATAAATGAGAAGAAGCTGCTTTGTAACACTACCAATTTCGGCCACTCTAAGCTGGAAAACCATTGCCAAGTTGTTGAAATTAATAAATTATCTGGTTTGAAAATATTCATTTTATTTACGCGTGTGCAGTCTTCGATTACTGTTTCCACTTAGTATTCAAACATACGTCGTTTCTATTTGATTTATCTAATCGTACGTCCACATTATTAATTCGCGTAAAAATTTGTGCGATCGTCTCTCCGCCAGACTGTAATTCGAAGTATCGTACACTTACGCCTATAAATTATTATCGAAAATCGTTTGGTAAATTTTTAATTTCGATTTTGTTTTTTTAAACAGGTTTATTAGAAATTTTTTCGTCGACTGTCGCCAGTTCTATATCGGAAGTTGAATCAACTTCTTCGCCGGATCGCCTAAACATCTACCCAGATTCCTCGCTGTACGGGGATGAACCGAAATCTGGACCGCTACTAATTCCACCCCCCCCCCCAAACGGCACTGATTTTAAAAACGTCCTTCTTACGTTCATCTTCCGACGTTGTTCCTTCATTAGCGAATAGCGTCGATTTCGTTTTAGTCGGCGGTTCACCTCCGATCAGTATTCATTGTTCAGCATCGTCCCCGCCGATGGCTAATTCCGTCGACGATGTAAATACTACTAATAATAATCGCTACGGCACTATCAAATCGAAATCGATCATTTTCATCTTCGTCATAATTATCGTCATTACGACGTTAATCTTCATCATCATCATCGAAACAACGATCATTATCAACTATTTCGACACTATCGTCAAGAACAATCGAACGAGAAATATACCAATCGATTAATTACGGAACGCATAACAATAATCGTAATAATAGAGATTTCATCGTCCACTTCACCACCGCTAGCTGTCCTTTTCAGAATTTAATAATTCGTCTAACGTAAAAAGTAATCTATTATATCAATTATAACGTTACCTTAGATTAATAATCTGATTAAATTTGCGTTTGCCAATGCATATTTTCTTCGCTATTATTACACGCGTTGTTTATAGTGACCATCGATGATATGTTCGGTAAAAATAACGTTATCAGTTACCGAACTAGAATTATCGGTGGTAAATCCTACGGTACTGGTTGACGAAGTGTCAATCTTATTCGTTCCAGATCAGCGACTCTCCGACGGGCTACAGTGAATATGCTAAGTACGAGGACAGGCGTATACGTGTGTAACCGCTATTGACTCTATACGTATGTATTATCATTCTGGATGAATTATTACTCACGACGACATGTTACAAAATAACAGAAGAAACAAATAATGCGATAAACACGATATAGACTTACGATCGAACAGCGAAGATACTAGTGAAATTTATTGACACAGTTTTCTCATTAACTTTGATTTAACATTTATTCGTATCCGTTGAAGATGATACACGAGTCGTACGTGCGATGGGCACCTCTATCTATGTAATAGAAATGGTGAATACATTAATCGATAACTTACGTAAGCACGTACTGTGTTCCAAAATTGAGCGTTTCCGTTAAAATGCTTTAATGCTCTACAAATGTTCAACGTGAACGTAATGTTACTGTATACATTGTAGTAGTAGTTGAGTAGTAGTTGACGTTTCGTTGTTTACGAGTTCATTATACGACACGTGTTCGGCGTTTATATCGCGCTAAGCTGTCACTACGTTTAACAGAGCAGCAGCTGATTATTTGTAGGTTTATATGAAGTATTAAATACGCTAGATTGACTCAAAGCCGTATTATAAAATATCGTTTTTAAACATGAATACTATACGATCACATCATTGTAAAGAGTGCAACGGAGAGCTACCTAAGGACGGGCAATTTAATTTATTATATGTAAGGCTGGTTGTGGTGGGAAATACCACTTTGATTGCACCACAATGACATATCGTACTCGTTCTAAAAAAGATAAGGTAGCGTGGCGGTGCCATCAGTGCCGACAACCAAATATTAAGAGAAAAAATAATGATTACGACCAAGACGATCGTGATAACAAATTTGAAAACGATTGTGAAAATGATAATAACGATAAATTATTAAAAGAGATATTGTACAAAATGAATGAGATGAAAAATGATATGAAACAAGAAAATGAACAAATGAGATTAGATATGCTCATTGAACAAAATGAAGAAAAAGATGCTATAATCGAAAAATTACATATAAGAATAAACGAACTATAGTCGGCGGGACTCGATTGAAATTTATGGTATAAAAGAAACAAAAGATGAAAAAGTGGAAGAAATTGTTTATAAAATAGCTGATACATTAAATGTAAAATTAGGAGAAAATGACATACAAGCACCTCATAGAATGTTTGGATCGGTAAAAAATAAAAAAATTAGACCAATAATAGTGAAAATGAACAGAAAAAAGGCAGAGGAATTATTAATAAATAAAAAATTGTTAACAAATGATGATGTATATAAAAAAGGAGACCGAAATAAAATATACATAAATGAAAGCATGACTCCCTATTATAAGCAATTACTCTGGATGGCGAAAAATAAAGCTAAAGAAACTGGATACAGGTATGTTTGGTTTAGAAAGGGAAATTATTGATAAGAAGACAACAAGGAGATCAAGCCAAGCGTGTATACACAGTGAAGAAGATATAGATAAACATATTATATAAATAAGATATGAAATATATATAAATTGGGATAAATATGTGTGTAAATACTAAGAATAAGTTAAGAATTGATTACGTTAATATTAGATCATTAAGGAAAAAATGGGGTGAAATATTGATTCAGTGTGTAATAAGAAAACCTGACATATTGATATTAAGCGAGGTAAACATAAAGGAGCATGAAGTAGGTATATATGCAATAAAAGACTATGAAAGGCTACATAACCTAGATGAGGTGAGACAGAAGCGTGGTATAATAGTATTTATCAAACATTGTATCGGTGTAGATACCGAGATAATAACTAAAAGTATGTATCATGCAGAGTGTATTTTATTAGAAATTAAAGTGGGAAAAATTATATTCTATATATGGGCATTATATAGGTCTCCATCGAGGGATGTAGTGGAATATATAAAAGAGATTATTATGATAGATAATCATTTATTAAAGAATAAAAATATTATACATCGGTGATATAAATACCAAAGGAAATATGCATAAAGTATCGTATTATAAAATAACAATGGCAGAGATGGGTTATGAAAGTAACTTGACAGGATATACGCGAGAGGAATGGAAAGGAGAGCTTTTTACACAAACACAGGTAGATCAGGTTTACAAAAAACAGGTAAATAGAAATTTACATTTTAAAAATATAAACACCGAGATAAAAATTTCAGATCATAATCTGGTTTATTTATTTATTTATTTATTTGTTTAATAGCAGTACTTATTGCCTTTCGGCTATGACCACTTAATTTACATTAATTATATATAGAACATTAAATTCGTACAAATAAGATTATGCATCTTAATTTAAATTAATTAAATGTAAGGCATTAAATTCGTACAAATAAGATACTCGTACAGTTTACGTGTTGTATATACATTGTCCTGGAGAATATCCTTCATGTCATCTGTGGATATGTTATTCAGTGCTCTGCAATTTACATATTTGTTGCACTTCAATAACAGGTGGTGTACGGTTACAGGTTCATCACAGAGTTCGCACTCTGGAGGTTCGTCGTGTTCGAAAATATATGCATGCGTAAGTTGAGTATGTCCTATTCTGAGCCGGGCTAGTACTTTTTCATATATTCGACTTTCTTGAGTCGTCGTCCTTAGAGGATATATATTATTTTTTACCGACCTCAGCTTATTTGTTATATCGGAACTGATCCATATTTCGTTCCATTTCCTTAGTGCGCAGTCCATGGTGATCGAACCGATCTTTGCCCGAGGCAGATGGAGAAATCTGGTCATTTCAAGGTTCAGATCAGCGAGATCTACTCGGACCCTCGCTGCCATAGAGCTCGTACCTGAAAGGTCCATTAATGCCAAATTAGGATGATTTAACTTCGTCTGCTCCATAGTTAACGGTAAGTACTTGTCTTCGGATTTGTAGAGGTGGTTCTCCTGCCAACGCTAGTATGCTGGATGAAGGACTAGTAGGATACGCACCTAACGCTTTTCGTACTGCGGTATGGTGTATTGTATCAAGTTTTTGAAGTAGTGATTTCGACGCCGTACGATACAGTATACATCCATAGTCCATTTTTGACCGGATAACTACGCGATAGATCCTCAAAAGCATGTCCGTATGCGGTCTGTACTTTTTTCCGTTTAAGATCTTTAGTATGTTTAAGGACGTCGCGCATCTCCTGTGGAGTTCTATAATATGGTCCGCCCAACACAATCTGGAGTCAAAAATGACACCAAGAAAGGCTACACGACGTTGGAATTTAAGTGTATTAGCTGTAGATTCGGTTGCTGTCCATTCCGACGATGGAAGTCTACGCAGTGTGTTTTGGAGGAAGAGAATTTGAATCCAGTTTGTTGGCACCAAATCTCTAGATTATTTAATGCTATCTGAAGCATTTGTTGAGCATTTTCTGGATATCGGGTTTTATAAGAGATGTTAAGATCATCCGCATATAATCTGTACGTCAGTGGAGGTGGAATACATGTCGTTATATCGTTAATTGCTATTAGAAAACAGTATACACTAAGTATACTCCCCTGTGGGATGCCGTTCTGCAGCTTTTGAGGATTTGATAGCGAGTTTTGTACCCGGACCTGGATCGTTCTATTGGAAGTTCTTTATGAAAAATAACATATTTCCATGTATTCCGCAATCTTTAAATTTTTTTATTATCCTGTATGCCCAGGTTGTATCATAGGCCCTCTCAAGGTCAAAGAAAATAGAATATAAATGCTGCTTATTACTAAATACGTTCCGAATTTCTGATTCTAGATGTACCTGATGATCAAGCGTTGATCGACCTTTCTGGAATCCACATTGGTATCGGCTAATTACCGAATTTGTTTCTAAATACGACCTTAGTCTATTTGCTATCATTTTTTCCATAATTTTACATAGCACACGCGTTAAAGCTATGGGTCGATAACTGGTAGGTAAGTGTCCACTTTTTCCTGGCTTTAGTATTGAAATGGCGATTGATGGTTTCTTGCGATGATATTACCAGAAAAAACTACGACAGGGTTATCGAAATTTAAACATGAAATATATCAAGAACAAAAATTAATATCTATATTAAAATCCATAGATTGGTTGGGAAAAAATTTTTAATAAAACTGCTACAGAAATGTGCTCTGACATAATGTACAAATTTAGACAGACGTATAAAGAATGTATAAAACAAATTCATAAAAGAAATAGGAGTACAAATATGGGTATAAAAGATTGGATGACTAGGGAAATATTAGAAATGATAAAAGAACGTGATAAACTATTCAAAAAACATAAGCAAAATAAAACTAATCGAGTACTCAGGAAGCAGAATGTTGCTATCAGAAATAAAGTAAATAATAAAATACGGTCAAAAAAGGATGCATTTGCAAGAAATAATATTAAGAAAGCAGAAGGGGTTATAAGGAAAATATAGAATAACATAAATAAACTAATAGGAAAAGAAAAAAAAAAAACGGCATCGATGATACTATATTAAAGTTCTTGTGTAGAAACAAAAAAAACTTGAGGAAGTAATTAAGGAATTTGGATAGAATTTTGAGAATGAGGTACAAAAAATTGTGCACTATTGCAGTGTAACATTGATAAAGAAAAGTAATTACCATGAAAAAGTGAATATGTATGTACCCAAAAGTAACAAAAGCGGATATTGAGAAAATAATAGATGAACTGAACATTGAAAAAGCACATGCTTATGATGATATCAGAATAAAGGATATAAAAAATATTTAAAAAAATGTTTCCGAGGTTGTAACGTTAATAATAAATAAAACATTAGAAGAGGGGAAAATACCACCAAGCTTTAAAGTGTCAATAATTAGACCAGTATATAAACAGGGAAACCATCTTGATTATACAAACTATAGGCCTATCGCTATAAATACCAGCAAAGATTATGGAAAAGTATGTAGCGAAAAGATTAATGAAATATCTAGAAGAAAACAATATAATAGACAAAGGACAGTACGGGTTTCAAAAAGGAAAGTCAACATCTAGGGCATTAGGTAACTTTGCAGAGGATGTAAAAATAAACGTTGAAATTGGAAATAAGGTAATAGTAACATTTATAGACTTCAAGAAAGCTTTTGATACAGTTGATCATAACATATTATTAAATAAATTACAAGAAATAGGGATAACTGGCAGGGAACTAAACTGGTTTAGAAACTATCTACAAGATAGGAAAACAATAGTCAGCATAGATAAAATTCGAGGAGATCAAAATAATAAAATAAGTAGTAATTTAGCTCCACTATTGTATATAATATACACAAATAGTCTAAAATACATTATGAATTATTGTAAAGTATACGCTTTTGCAGATGATCTAGCACTAATACACAGAGATACACAAACAGCGGAAAAGTTCATGCAAAGGGATTTGATAGTAAATGGGCTCATGACAATAGGTTAATAGTTCATACAGCTAAAACAAAAAGTATGTTACTAAAACCAAGGGGGGATTATGATATATATAAACCCAAAATTATAATGCAAATGAATGTGCACATTACATGATAGATGCTAACGAGTGTTCATATAAAAATTGCAAAAGAATAGAACTAGTAAGTGAACATAGATATCTTGGTATAACAATAGACAACCACCTGAGATAGAATCTACATATATAAAAAGTTGAAAAAAATTGCAAGCAGTAATACCAGCACTATATACATTAAGGAATTATGTTAGTTGTGATACATTGAGAACTGTATATTTTGCATTGGTTGAATCCAGATTAAGGTATGGAATTCAAGCTTGGGGACTAGCATCAAAAGTGTATATAGAGAAAATAAACAGATTACAAAGAAGATGTTTAAATTTAATAAATAAAGACAGACACGAGGGGGTAAATCATTACGAGATTTATTAAAAGAACATAATGTATTGTTACGGGGCTCTATTTGTTTATTAAGATATGGGAACATTTAACGAATAAGAATTTTATACAGATTAAGGTTAAAAAATATGAATGAGGGTAAAAACTAAAATATAATTTACCATTAACGATATCGAAATTCGGTGAGCAAACGGATACATTAGTTATTGCAAAAATGTTAAACCGATTACCGGATTATATAGTTGCAGAGAAAAGAAGGGGAAAACTAGGATTGAAAACATGGTTGCAAGATGAAAGTAATGTAAATAGCATTACAAATATTGAAATTTAAGGTATCAATAAAGTATGGCGGCGAGCCATTAAATAAGCAAACAATGTGACCTACTACTGTAATTGAAGATATCAGATAAGTAAATACAAGATAGGAAATGTGGGAGTGAAAATGAGAGAGCAAATGTATGTGCAAGTGGGGTGAATGAAATTAATATATATGTGGGCGTGTGGGTGTGAGAGTGAATGATAACAATTATGTATTATGTACAGATTGTATATATTTAAATTTCTGTGGAAATATTCGTCGACAAGCAAATTGCTTGACGAAACTATGCATGTAGAAAATAAGGAATATTGTAAACGTTCATGTTTATAATTTCAAATATATATTTTAAAAAAAAAAAAATAGATTTTTGAATTTGTACTATGTGGCGGATATTTTTTCCTTTGTTGGTGTATAAAACGGTATGTAAGTAAATGTTTACAATCGTATTTATTAATCTACTATGCTATATTCGCAGTTAGATTATAGTAAACGTGACGTGAATAATGTGCGTTCTAAAGTGCGCGAGAATTTCGAATATATGTAATTTATTTATTTTTAAATTAATATAATCACGAACGAAATACACTTTATAATATAGAGTTTAAAACGACATAAGTTTTATAATTCCATTTACAATCGAACACGATGAAAATGAAAACGATGATTACGTTAAATATCAAAATTATACCACCGAATTCCGGCTACCCTACATTCCATCAGATATCTCATCGTCTTGGTATCCGTTAACAGATCGATCAGTCCCATTTCACTAAGTTTATTCTAGCGCAACCTGAACGAATTCGTTTCCGTGTTCCACATATTGGACGAGAATTGCGCTGTTTTTTATTTTCCCGTACATCCACGATTTAGCGCGGAAATAATATCGTCGATTAATTTAGTTTAATAATTTATTTATTTTAATTTTAACTGTATATAGCTTGATAATGGCGTAATTGCCGAAAAGCTTCGCATAATTAAAAATAAATTTAGTGATTTTAACTATTTTTAGTAATCAAGTATATTTAAATGTTTACTTAGGTAATTCAATCAGGTCGTCCAAATGTAAAAAGGATAATCATAAACGAACGAACAACGGTAATAGTAGTAATACGGGTAACATTCACAGAAGAGTTAGAACATACGAGCGTTCAATTGATCGAACTTGAAAAGGAATTTCACTACAATCAATATATAGGGCGCACTCGAAGAATAGAAATGGCCGAAAGTTTAAATCTATCCGACAGGCAAATCAAAATTTGGTTTCAAAACAGACGAATGAAAATGAAGAAAGATCAACAAATTAAAACGGATTCTAGTAAATGTTTGAAGAGCTTTATTTTTATTTTTTTAATTTTCACTCGGGGAGTCGCGTTAATTAAAACGATATAAAGGCAAACACTCGCAAGTTCAACCACCGCACCAATTTTCAAAATGTCTATATACACACACATACATATATATAGTGCGAACGGTGCATGTAATAACTAGGTTTAAAAAAATATCATAATGTGCACTTAATAATTATAATAATCAAGTGGTAGATTAATACTGATTACGGTATAGATAAATGATGAGAAGCTGTTTTGTAATACTACTAAGGTGCAAAACTATTTTGCTAGTGGTTGAAATTTATAGATGATCTAATTCGTAAATTTTCATTTTATTTCCGCGTATACGGTCTTACATTACTTTTTCTTCTCAGTATTCATACATACGTCGTTTCTGATTTATGCAATCGTACGTCGACATTATTATTATTATCATTATTATTATATATATTTACATATGCGCGCAATATATAGATTCTTTTTCTTCTATCTCGGACAAACTCCGACCGAAGTTGAGCAGCCGACGTAGCTGTTACGTCTTTATCTTTGGGCACCTCTTCCAATTCTTTAGATGTCTTGTTGACCATTGACGACGCGTATCAGCTGTCCACGACATTTCGTTTCATCCTGGACTCTAATGTCTCTCGTAGCACCAACGACATTTCGTTTCATCCTGGACTCTAATGTCTCTCGTAGCACCAAGTAGGTCAAGGTAGATAAATATAATAACTTTCTGGATGTCTATTATGTAATTTTAATTTTCAGGAGCGTATAGTGCATAGAAATTTCCTTCATTTGATTTGACACTTTTCGCAACACTTCTGTATGGGTAGTATGGTCCACGTATGAAACCTTCAAAATAAGACAATATATATATATATGTGTGTGTGTATATATATTTATTTATTTATTTATTTACGGCATGTTATGAATGAAAATTTTCTATTTTACTGATTTTACATTTATATCATATATTATTTCGGATAATCTGTAATTCATGCGGATGATAACACCGTGGTCAGAGAGTATCTGTATCGTGTAGTAATTTACTGTGATCTTTTTAGAAGCGTTCTATTACGTTAGGAAAAATCTTATTAATTCACCTTTTACTAATGAAACCGATCTTAAATTTAAAATTTGTGTATGAAAGTGTTTTATAACATTTTGAGAAGTACTTTTACTTCTCTTGTAGCGATCTTTTCTTTCATGTTTTTTTCTTTTTTTTACGAAAATATATTTCTACTGATAAAATATGCGATAGGTCGCTGTTATATATATCTCGCAGAAGAATTCGCGTAAGACTGCCAGACGGTAATTCGAAGTATCGTACACTTTCGCCTATAAATTATTATCGAAAATCGTTTGGTAAATTTTTAATTTCGATTTTGTTTTAAACAGGTTTATTAGAAATTTCTTCGTCGACCGTAGCCAGTTCCATGTCGGAAGTTGAATCAACTTCTTCGCCGGATCGCCTAAACATCTACCCAGATTCCTCGCTGTACGGGGATGAACCGAAATCTGGACCGCTACTAATCCCACCTTCGCCCACAGCGGCACCGATTTTAAAAACGTCCTTCTTACGTTCATCTTCCGTCCGACGTTGTTCCTTCATTAGCGAATAGCGTCGATTTCGTTTTAGTCGGCGGTTCACCTTCGACCACGCGGCATCGTCCTTGCCGATGGCTAATTCCGTCGACGATGTAAATACTAGTAATAATAATCGCTACGACACTATCAAATCGAAATCGATCATTTTCATCTTCGTCATAATTATCGTCATTACGACGGTAATCTTCATCGTCATCATCATCATCGAAAGAACGATCATTATCAGCTATTTCGGCACTATCGTCAAGAAAAAAATATACCGAATCGATTAATTACGTAACGACAATAACCGTAATAACAGAGATTTCATCGGCCACTTCGCCACCTTTATCTGTCTGCAATAATCGGCGGTAACCACTGGCGTTGCTTTGACGACGACAATTGACGAAACGAATCGATGGAATCATCAAACTTCCGGGTCGTGGAATTATCCGCATTCCGATTTTACTCCGGCGACGATTATAGGCGATTATTTATTTCAAACGATCGATAGCGATAATAACGGTAACGAAGAACCATTTATTCCGAATATCGCCGATAACTAATTAGTCGTTGAAATCTAAAAAACTAATCCGTTTTTAGAATTTAGTAACTCCTCTAACGAAGAAAACAATCTATTCTATCAATTATAACGTTACTTTCGATTAATAATCCGATTAAATTTCGACGTAATTTCCACGAATATCGTACTCGTAATTTTATTCTTTTTTTTTTACGTGCCGTGTACAGCGGTAAAGCTGGCGTGGCGGTTTAGATTGTTATAAGCTGGCTAATAATTCGTTATGTTTTAAAAAACTAAAGACCTGGTTGATAGTGTCTACATTATCCTTAAGTAAGTATCTTAAATCGGATTGTGCGGTCTGATAATGTTTGCGGTATTATTCATAGACTGGACAATCTATCAACAAATGTTTAACAGTTAGCTAACAGCTACATCGATCGCACGTGGGTGATGCTTTACTGTCCAGTAAATAAGCATGTGTTAATTTTGAGTGGCCTATTCGTAGCCGGCATAGGATTACCTCCTCCGTTCTGTTTTCCCGAAATACTGAAGACCAGCGCTCTGTAGATGGTTTTATCATCCGCAGCTTATTAATCTCGGTCATTGACTATTCCATATTTGTTGGAAGTGTTGCTTAAGATATTCTTTACAATCGACTGATGATACCGGTATACTGGAAACTGTATTAGCAACCGTAATTTTCGCGGATTCATCAGCTTTTGTGTTACCATCTATTCCACTGTGAGCTGGTATCCACAAAAATTTTATGTTCTGAGTCGTGGTCTGTAACATTTCGGTTATTTCGTTAACAATTAGGTGCAAACTATTGGTGTTTGACAGCGCCATTAATGCTGGCAACGAGTCAGTGCATATCATGTAATTTGTTTTTTGTTGATTTCCGTATATTCCACTGCAGACCTGATTGCGAAAAGTTCTGTTGACAGTACTGATAATATAGATGGTAATGCTTTTTGTAGATTAACAACTACCGAACGACCTGTTCTTGTTGATGATTTAGATCCATCGGTGTATATGAATTTGTAGTCTGCGTGATTTTCCTTGATCTCCTTAAATGCTTTGCTGACGTCGGAATTTTAACACCTTAAGACTGTTGAATTTACTTCCAATACTGTGCCCATGGTGGTGTAGCAGGGAGGTGTTTATGGCAGCTGCACGTTATACTCTTGAATAAGATTATGCAGAATGCTAAACTCAGTATCTTTTAGTGTAGCAAGAGACAATATTTACAAGTATTTTCTTCTTAGTTGTAATGGCAGTTCAGAAACCTCACATAAGATGCTTTGTGTATGTGATGTTTTAAAAGCTCCAGTTGCCAATCTGGTTGCTATATTTTGTATGGTATTCAGAGATCTTAATAATGTAGAATTTACGGAAGCATAGGACTACGTTTTACGGCATTCGAAAATTCGCAAAACTAAGCTACAAAATTTATACAACATTTTCACTACGATAGAAAACGTCTCGAAAGATATTTATCATCAAGTCGCATTTGGAGAAATTAGTTCACAATTTGCTATTTTTTTATAATTTTAGAATACGATAGTTATTAGTGATAAATGAATTAATTTTAAGTCGTACGGTGAAGTTGTAAATATGCGTATATAATAATTATTTTATTAGTTTTTGATGGATGCCAATTTTAATATATCCTGTAAACATGTATATAATTATGTAAATTAACAAGCGAAAAATAGGGAACTGTTTAAAACGCTGATACGTGTATATGCATTCGCAAATAAATGAATTCTCAAAAACTACCGCGTATTATTATTTTTTTTTTTTTAGTTTGTTCCCCAATCCGGATTTACCCGGTGGGGCTAGTTTATTGCTTCAAGTCTAGGTGTTATTATAAAGGACAGGGGACTAGCTAAATAATTATAGAACTGCATATAAATAGTGTGTAGCTGAAAAGTAAGTAAAAGCATATAATAGTCCCCTGTTTGTGTACTTCATTTAAAGACAGTGATGGGATGAAAAACACAGTCCCATCGACTACCTGTGTGCATGAAGAAAGGAGTCTGTGGAGTGCATAGCAGTAATAAATAATAAAAATAAATATATAATATAGAAGAAAGAAAAAATACATCTTTATAAGAAAAAATCTTTGGTAAAATAATGATAATAATAAAAAATAATTTACTTCATGATTCCTTCTGTTCAAGATAAGTGAGTTGTTATATTTGTAAATATTGAAAGTATCACGCAGTGAAGAAAAATAAAATGATGAATATCATCAACAGCATCCTTGTGCACCTGTCAACAGTGGAAAGCTTAAACGTGAACAAATAGGCTTGAAACCTACCATGCCCAGAGAGCACGCGAGTTGTAAAATTTAATTCGCATATTTTTTATTTTTAATCTTTGATAGACATCCGGTAGGAAAACTCCTACCAGAAGCAACTGTATCCCACCTTCTCTGCCAAGCATTAACAATCAGGGTATTGACATATTTCTCAACAATTTTATTAGGAATATTTGTTGTGATGGTGTTGGCAAAATTGTTATCTAACAACTTTAATGACCCCATGTGTGTAACTACACCGACAAGCCTGTGCTCACTGACCATCGTTCTGCCAACTAAATATAAATCCAATGACAGAACGCCACTAATGACACAAGCTACCGATGTAGTTGCTGTTTTGTAAAGAGAAGAAATTCTAATGAGAAATTTCCTTTGTTTGTTAACTCTCTTGAATAAACTGGGACTGACACAGACAGCAGCCGCATAACCATACAGAGCCTGAATGAGACCCTTATACAGTATGAGCCGCTCCCTACCACGTATTAGTTAAGGATGAACGTTCGTGGAAATCTATAACACAATATTTTAATATTCGGATATAGTGATATTTCTATCGTTCTTACTATATTAATAAACGTGGTCTAAGACGTAATTTATATACAATAACAAATGCATATATATATATATACATACAAATATTTATATAAATTTTGTATGTATACGTATTGTCTTATTTATCTTTTTTTTTTTGTTTCTTTTTACGTTGTACCAATTATATGCCACAACCAACGATGATGAATATGCAGAAGAGGCCAGGAAGGAAGGGAACAGGGAGAAATATATACAACTAACGTTTCCAGTGAGATAAGTTAGTTGGAGGATGAGGTTAAAAAAAATACTACAAATCTCTATAGATTTTAAAAATTAGGTTGGGCTGTTTGGCAAAAACTAACTATTTCATCAAGTGATCAGCAAGACATTACACCATTTCTGTTTTTTGAATCGCTTGCGCGGGTTGTCCGGTATACTAAGCGTATACCTTCGATTGATATTTGGATTTGAGGTGAACTATAGTTTATCGAAAAATTGTTGATACTGCTGTACATGCGTATCATGGACATACGGTATTTGTAAATCAGAACGAGGCGTCAGGTTTGACACGTGTTTCGGAGCAGATGCGTCGACTGTTTCTGTTGAATCCGTAGAAGATTACTTTTACTTGTGCTTCCGTATGATTCTATACCGTATTTCCAAATTGGCGCTACGATTGAGAGACAATTTAATGGTGATTTTTTAGAAAACAATGGATACAGTAGTCTAACACGCGCTATTATATTTTTCCTAGTTTGAGCTACATGAAAACTCTTAGTCAGTTATCTATCCATGTACATGCCAAGGTATTTGACCGAGTCCGTTTTTGCGGTATTACAGCGTGGTGCAATTTTAATGTAGGACATGTAACTGGTTTTGTAGTAAACGTAATGTGTTGGGTTTTTATCGAGTTAAATGTTACACCACAATTTTATGCCCATTCCACTGTTCTATCTATATAATTCTGTACCGCTAGGCTAGCATAGTCCGGATTACTATTAACAGCAGGAATGGTTAGGAGATTCGCTCGATAAGTTATCCTCTCTTGGTGTTTTACTTCCTTACTCTATCTGATACTTTGATACTTACCATCCTTGTTATGTTTTGTTTTTCAATGGTATTATTTGAATTTATTAGTATTAATCGTATTTTAACAGTTGGTGTTTGTTTTGCTAGTAATTTTCCTTTTCCTCTTTTTATATGTTTTTCCTTTCTTACGATTATCCTACTTTTTTTTATATTTATATTTTATGATTTTTTCTCTCCCTTTAGTTCAATTTAATTCTTCCGCTTATACTTATTTAGGATTTATTTTTTATTCTTTCCATAGCTATATGTCCAGCCAGACCAATTAAGAAAAAAAAATTATTTCAAAACATTTTCTCGTGATTTATTTATTTATTTAGTACTAGAATAATATGATTGACAACGATGATATCGTTATTCTTCTTCCTTCAACTGCTTGCCGTACAGCTTTCCTTAAGGGGAACGTCTGTAATTTCTAATTTGGTCATATCAGCATTTATATATATATATTTCATATACACATTTTTATATATATGCACACATATTATATATATATATATACACACACTTCATTCCATATATATGTATATATATATACATGTGTATTCCATTTAGAGTAATTCAGTAGATGATAACAAAAGTCAACCGATGTGAATTAACGAAAACAAGGCACGTGATCGACACAACTGGACAAAGACAGAGATCTCTCACATTTAGTAGTAGATAGATATAAGCGCATCGTGGTTAAGACGTGTTATGTATATTATATATATTTATATTATATATATATATATATATATATATTATATAGGTATTATTCTATTGTAAATTCTTAATTACTGCGGCCCAAGAGAGGCCCCAATTAATTTAGCTGATATTTATTCAAAATAGGCTCAATGGTTATAAACACATATTTGGCCGTTCTCAAGATATTACATATGTTCTTTGAGTCGCTGTACATGCCTGCATTTGAGTGTGTTAATAATTTTACCCGCGTATTCTACTTTGTAATGAGAGTGAATATCTTTTTATTCGTTGCGTACCAGGGAGCCAAGAGGAATATTTTACACCCTTCTATACGGACAAGCACTTGAGACGTTAAACGCGCACGCATACATACATATATATGTACGCGTGTGCGGACGTTACACCTTAACCCTTTCATTCAGTCATAATGTCCATTATGTGGTACGTGAAATTTTATCGCTAACGAAATTGTTCATTTTCCGGTTAACATGAAATGTCTCAATTTTAAAAATATTCACTTAAACCCGTTGAAAATTATCTAGTCACCTCTAAAGAGCAGTATTGTACATTAAACACTTTTTTATTATTTTGTGTCGAAATTTCATGCCTGACGGAAACGGCTTAAACAAATTTTACACGAACCATTTCTCTTAACAAACATCGCCCAATTTCGATGACAAAATTTTAGCGCGGTAAAATTTATCCTAGTCTTAAAATCCGCCGGTAGAACTTAATTTTTTTAATATTTATATTGTATTACGATTAAAAACGCTGTCTGTACATCGTATTACAGCGTCTCGTACATCTGAATTAATTTTATTATCGAATTACACGGTAATTGTTATCCAATATAAGCTTACTGAAACTCCTCTCATCATCCGGTTACATTTTTTTAAACTTTATAGGATTTTTCCGTGTTAAAGTTTTGTCAAAATGCATAGACCCCCTCTAGGTATTTAACTACTCTTTTTTTATCTTGCATACGACCTTGTTATCATCGGAGGTCAGTTTGAACGTTTTAAAGTTGATATCGATAGTTTTATTTACGTTCAATTTTATTCTCCAATCGGCCATGCGATATATCGTTCGGGTTGTTTTGTAAGTGTAATTGGCGTACGGATTCATTCCTGTATCCGTTTAACATCTAGAGTACAAAGTGAACATCTTTCTCTCGACGTTATATACGACTAAACTTTCAGATCGGATTTTCGGAGACAAATTTTAAAATTAGCAAAAAATTTGGTTATCAAAATTACAAATTGTTCGTATTTGTTTCAAGGTAACGTCTGTAACGTCCACACACGTATATATGTGTACGTACACATATTTGGTTTGATGGAATTACTATTAACGTCTCGAGTGTTTGTCTCTTATAGAAGGGTGTAAAATATTGTACTTCAACTCTATATATTTTTTCGAGTTTTTAATCAGCCGCAACAACGATCTCTTTGCAAACAGGAAAGGGAAAATGAATCCAAGAAAAAACAAAACATCGAATGAAAAACTTAAATAAAAAAGAAAAAGAAAAAAATTGTTAAAACTAAGCGCCGGATTGAAGGAGAAATTCACGCACTCCGTCGTCACGTCATTCTGGTCTGTGCATCCAGTTTTCTTTCATTCGTAGAAAATTGTGCGTTGTCGTTTAGTTCGATGATTCTTCCAGGACATTAAGCAAACCACCTAAAATCCTTACACAACCGGAGCCCAATTTTTGCTCCCCTCGAACTACGGCCCGTCCACAAACCGCAGACAGGCGTTGAATTAAACATAGCTGATGAAATATACGAAAAGCTACCGGAGTGTCGGTTTTTGCTCCGGATTTTTAAAAACCTGGAAACATCGACTCAACCGACGTTATAGAATTCAAATCGTAATAATAATAACGGGATAATAAAATAAAATAAAATCTAAGATAGACGGATAAAAAAGAAAGTATTAAAAGTATCGTACGTTGAAAGAAGGTTATGGAAAACCATATCCGAGCTGTTGGTGTATTTTTTTGTTCGTAAATAATTCGGGGGAAAGATGATGTTGAAATTACTTCCCGGTATAATGAGTCGAATAAACTGGCTTTTCCGTCAATTCTCGTCATTATCTGACGATACACGCCTACTGTTTTCTTTTGTAAATATCTTATTTATATATACTTACGTATATATTTTATACGTATATATAACACGTGTACATCTATACTAATCTATATCTATATCTATAACTATCTATACTAATATATAAAAATGTAGTGTCTGTCTGTGATTTGCGAATATTTTCATTATAATCACTGCATCGGTCTATTTTTATTACACATAAACGGAAAATTAATTTTTTGCAATCGTTGTGTATCTGTCTGTCCCGATTTAACTCAACAACTATTAAATCAATAATGATTAAATTCGCACAGCTTATAATCTATATTATCGAATTTATTCTCATTGATATCATAAATAGGACTGAAATTACAATAATTTAAAATTTAAATACGTAATATATACGTGTATATACTAATATCGTTTTGTTAGGGGGGTTATGTACGTATACAATACTAATATAGTTGCGTTGGGGGCGTGGCCGAAATAACGGACGGAGATATATATATATATATATATATATATATATATATCATGTACTTAAGTTGTTACTATCAATCATTAATACCAGAATTGAAAGGAAGTTAGATAAAAATCTAAGTGAAACCCAGTGTGGATTAGTAGCAAAAAAAAAAGTAACGAGAGATGCAATAGCCCTTCTGAAAGTAATCATCCAAACGGCATTAAATGCTAATAGGGAACTCATTGTGTGCTTCATTGATTACGAAAAAGCATTTGATCGTGTCAATCACGAGAAATTGATGAAAGAAATATACAATATCGATGATAAGGACCTAAAAATTAGCAGTAATCAGTACTGAAGTCAAAGCGCTAATATAAAGATCAGAACGTAGTACCTAAGAATAAATGCGATATACAGAAAGGAGTCAGGCAAGGCTGTCCTTTCTCGCCAAGGCTATTCAACATATATGCAGACAAAATGGTGAAAGAAACGCGAACTGTAAAAATGGGATTGATTAATGGGGAACGAATGAGTGAAATTAGTTACGTAGACGACAGGGTAATAATTGCTGAAACAGAAACGCAAATGCAGAAGATGATCGACCGAATAAATAACGCTGGCTTGAGATACGGAATGAAAATCAATGTTGATAAAACAAAGGCGATGAAATTTACAAAAAGAAAGACGACAAGAAGGTTATAATCAAAATCAGACCACATGAAATTGAAAATGTAAATGAATTCAGATATCTTGGCACGCTGATAAATAACGATATTCGAGACCACAAGGAAATAAAGACACGAATTGGCATGGCGAAAAAGGCCTTCAGTAATCTAAGAAAAGTGCTTCGAAATCGAACGATGAACCTCACCCTATGAAAACGGATAATGAAATACTATGTACGGTTCGTTCTGAAATATGCCTGCGAAACGTGGACCATGAGCGTTAAGTGCGAAGGGAAACTTTCTGCTTTTGAGATGTGGTGTTATCGAAGACTGCTCCGAATTTCATGGAAAGATTACATAACCAATGTGGCAGTTTTATCTCCAAAATAGGAGATAAACGGAAAAACAAGGTAGATGATGCTAAGAACAGGAAAAGGAAATACGTAACACATAAAATCCGTGAAGGTGGAGTTTTTCTGCTAGCGGTGCAAGAAAAATTACACGGAAAACCAGCAAGAGGAAGAAAGTCCACGAGATGGCTCACCAAGCAGAATCCTGACGGAGATCATTGAAGACGCCAGAAATCGGCGCATATGAAAAAGGATGTACGCAATCTCCTGTAAAGGAGAAGCGACTACGATGATGATGACGATACATACATACGAAATATATACATATACTTCAGTAATATATAAACCTGTTAAAATAAAGAACAGCGATATTGTATTTAGAAAAAATAATTACACCGGGGAAGCCGTGGGTAACTTCTAGTTATATATATATATATATATATATATAACATATGTTTATATAACATAAATAATTATAATAATAATATCGAATGAAGTCGTCCGTATAAAAGAAATGAAAAAGTGAAATTGCGAGAATTAAAGAATGATTTTCGTCGCAATATATTGTTTCCACGTATCGATCAGTTTAAATATTATTAAAATTAATTATCCGGTTTCAGATCGGTTAGTGTGTTCACCCGACTAGGACGATTATCGAAAACAAATATGTTTGCCTGAAATCATAAAATCATATACGCACTAGACCGCACCGTCACCGACCAACACCGTAGAGTTTCATGGTACACTCAGCATCAGCAGGTGAGAATACTTTACGGTTATGACGCTGGACGAATGAGTTCGCGAAATTATTTATATACGAAAATTTTTTATACACAATTCGCTTTTTTAGATACGAAAAAAGAAAACAAAAAGGTTTATCCGCTACAAACGTTGATTACTCTTCGGCTTCAAAAACTTGGACAATTATATCGGATTCCTCCGAGTAAGGGCTCCAGATTTATTTGAAAAATAAACCCTTAATACCGTATTACTTCGAATTTAAGACGCACCCTGGTTTTTGGTTTTCAACGTGAAGAAAAAAAAAATTCATCGAATTTAAGACGCATTAAAATTACAAGGTTTTAGGAAAGGAAGTTTTGGAAGAAATAGAAATAATCAAGATACTAATAGTCAATACCCGTATACTTCTTCAACATAATACGAAATATTATAAACTTATAGGTACATAGACTTACCTAGCGCAATTTCATTTGCAATAAAAAAAGAGAAAAAAACAGGAAAAAACAGTAATTTTTATGACTAAATTACCTATTTATTGCTTTTTCTAATTATGTTTTTAATTGCTATCGTCGGTTGTTGAATCGTCGTCACTGCCGGACGTTGAAGTAGAATCGTTTGCGTCATCTTCGTCACTATGATTCCATGCACAATCATCTTCAGAGCCATACAATGCATTCGATATACAGCACTTCAAAAAGGATTTGATGATTATACAGGGCGGTAAATCTTTCCAAGCTTTTGAAATCCATCCTACAATCGTACCTACTGAGGGTCGTTTGATTTTGCCAGTTGGTGTGAGAGGATGATTATTTTCAGTCAACCATTGATTGTATTGCGCACGAATACGATCTTTAAAGGCTTTATTTACACCGACATCAAGAGGTTATAACTGACTTGTCATACCTCCAGGAATGACTGCTAAATCGCATTTTTCATTTGCCAATCTGGTTTTAATGTCGTCAGATAAATGACCGCGAAACGCATCCATCACTAACATGCTGTCTCGTTTGAGAAGTCCACCTGGTCTTCGCTCCCATACGCACTCCAACCAATCTTGCATAAGTTTACTTGTCATCCAGGAATTTTGTTGGGCTCGAACAATAACCCCATCCGAGAAGATTTCCTTTGACACAGTTTTTCTGTTCAGGATTACATACGGCGGTAACTTATTGCCATCCGCAGTAGCACTGAGCATAACAGTTACTCTTAATTTTTCGTAGCCGGTTGTTTTCACTGTTACTTGTTTTTGCCCCTTTTCACTGACCGTGTTTGACTAAGATGGTATTGTTTCTTTAACCTTAGTTGTATTACATGATGTTGATATTTTTATCCTCATAATCAGATGGTAGTTTCTGGCAAATTGTGGTTCTACGACGTAATGATAGACATTGTCTTTTCATGAATTTTTCACACCATCCACGACTAGCTTTAAATTGAAGAGTTTTATCGCTGGCAATTTCTCTGGCTTTTAACATTAATGCTTCTCGCGTTACTGGAAGACCTTTCGTGCGAACTTCTTTAAAATAAGTTAAAACGGCAGCATCGATTTCCGGATATCTTCCATGTTTTGGTCCTGAAAATGATTTTTTTGTACACGCGAATAACTTATTTTTCATTTCACGCCAACGGCGAACATTCACTTCGTTAATCGAGAACTGTTTACCGGCGGCACGATTTCCGATATTTTCTGCGCATAAAATAACTTTACGCTTAAATTCCGCTTCGTATGTAAAACGCTTTTCCATAATAAAAAGAAAAAGTACCGTATTAACAAAACAACGATGCGTTAGTAACTGCAATGTTTGGGAGAGCGACACTGACTGACGAGTAACGACTGTGACCGGAAATGGGAATAGGTTTACAAGTCACTTTTATAAACATCATTAATCAACTCCTACAGCTAGTGTAATATATCCATAGCATTAATGTAGCAAATACAATAGGACTACTACCACTATTCCACGTATAATAGGAGATTTTAGTACGTATAATAGGTAGTTTTACTCTTATACATGTGGTCAATTTAGAAAGTACCTCGAATTTAAGACGCACCCTTGATTTTAGACCTTGAATTGTGAAAAAAAAGTGCGTCTTAAATTCGAAGTAATACGATATATAGAATTATATTGAAGCGATTTAGATTATTGGTATATATGTGTGCCAGATTGGCTGAATTTTTTGTCAGTTAGTGATAAGAAAAATTGTACTCGAATTTAAAAACCTACACACATATATTTTCCGACCCAGATCTAAATACAAACACGTTCAAAAATCGCCTATACGTAATTCCTGCTCGCTTACATACAGCGTTATGTGAAAAAATACTTTTGCATATAAAAAATTAATTTTATACCGACTGCTAAGCCTATTATAGGCTCGTATATATATATTATTTATAAGTATATTCTATGGACCCGACTCATAGTCCAGCCCCATGTATCTATCTGTCTATTTATTTATATAGATCCGTCTTTATCTTCTTTTTATGCCATCACCATCATCGAGACCTTAGGTCCTCACCTTGGCTTTGATTATCTTCCCAATCGTCATTAGTTGCAGTGCGAAATAATTCGGTTGTCGCTTTATCAAACAACTGGCGTGGTTTTTCTAGCCCAGGATATCACAGGTTTGCTTCCGCTTTCTTCATCATGTTCCTAAAATATTCTAACTCGCGTCGCCCTATTATGTTGACTAATCTTTCATTGGAGCGTTTGACAGTCATGTTTATATATATATATATATATATATATATATATATATATATATTATATATATATATATAATATATATGCATGCGCACTTGTACGTGTGTATGTCTAAATTCTAATGGTTGATTTATTATTTAGTCATTAGAACCGATGAAGATACTGCTCGAAAGAATTTATTCAGCCGGTAAATCGAAACAATTTTAAATTTTTTAAATAAATAAACAAAAATATATTTAAAATTTGTTACAAATAATTCCGATTGACGAATATTAAACACATACCAGCGTGCGTAAATAAAAAATGCGGAAAAAAAATAATGTATTTATTTTATGTACACAATTCTAATTTTAATTGATATCCTTCGATTTGGAAGTTTTTGATGTATATTAACTTGCTTATAGGTCTTAGCTGCTTGAATTATTTAAATAAATAAAAGTGTATATATATTTAAATTAGATCGAGTATTATACTGGACAATTTTAAATAATTACGTTGCGCGTGTGTGAAAAAAATCCAAATAGATATGTAATTAATTAACGTAACGAATTTCGTTTCAATAAAATTCGATCCGAATCAGTTTGAAGAAAATACGGTATGGTTTTTAGACGGTTTCATTACGCGACTAAAAATCTTATCGGATAACGCTATACTATGAATCAATCTTCTAAGTAGGATTGTTAACGCCGAGGTTAAAATTTCTCGTCCGATAAGGACTATATATTTACTAAAGTTTCGAGCATTAGTCTCCGTGGTAGACTTCGATCGTCTTGATCATTATCTTACCAATTAGCCTTCTATTAGTAAAATTTTGGAAAAAATTATTTTACACTAAACGAGCATAACAACGTGTATAACATATTTAACGAACGTCAATTTGTATTTAGATATACGCTTGATACGACAATGGAGTTAGCTTCATTACGCTCACCGACGATTTTAACTTAAACATATACCGGGTTGATACTTATTGATCTTGAAAATATATTTTTATACTACTTAGCGCGAAGGCAAAATTGATCTAGTACGGGTTCCTTTACTACTTAATACATCAAAAGCTATTTAACAATTAGACAATTTTAAGTTTTAAATCTAGTGAAAAATATAGCGTCGCCGCGATTCCCCGAGGGAAACCTACCTTTTATTTTATGTTTAAATGATGTTCCACTTATGCAGCGTGTAGGCCTAAATCTGTATGCTGCTGATAATACTACATCGTAACTACATCCTACCGAAACGATACGATTTGTCGACGACTAATACTGATCATGTCAATAAATTAGTTAAATATTTTAACAGCTGGAGGTTTAAGATCGGCGAGAACAAATCTGAAGCTATTTTATTTACAAAGATCAGATGTCAACCATTACGTTAAAATCAAAAACAACATGATTAATTAGAAGGATGAGATTGCTCATTTAGGTATTACATTGGATAAAAAAAATTTACAACGCGTATAAGTCGATGTATTTATGAAACTCGACGTAAGATGTATACATTAGTTCCCGTTTTTAATAAAAAAAAATCAGCGCTAACAATAAAAAATAAATTTATGATATATAAAACAGTAATATCGACTGTGATTTATTGTTTTTCTCGTTATAAAAGCAAATGCATTTTAAAACAACCATCAACGAAATCACATTTATTACTAATTAATACGTTAATTATTCGTTAATTTATTCATTTTTCTTTTTAAATAATTCATTTTACTTTATAATTTTGCTCAATTAAAGTTTTTGTATTTTTTGTAGCGCTATCTTCTAACAATGGACGAAATTAAAGCTGTCGTTAATGTATTAGTTGTCGTTAGATCGTGCTGGCTTATATAATAGTGAGAGAAGTGATCAAATCGAGTAACATTTACTTTTTTACGTCGATTAGTTTTAATGTACGGATACTAAAAACATTGCGTATAGAGAATAAAAATTGAATTACATAATCTTCACTTATATATATATATGTGTGTGTGTGTGTATGTGTTAGTGGTAATCCAAACTAGCAAAAAAAAAAGAAAGAGAATTAGTTATTTTAACGCGGATTCTGACAAACAAAAAAAGAAACACTGCGCTTGTATTTTCGAAATTATTTAAATATTTCAGTATAGTCTTTCAAATATATTTGAAGTTATTCAATTTCACATTTAGCTACAAATAAGTAGGTTAATTTTTTTCACACTTTACTCGGATAAAGCGAAGAAATAAAATAACCGGAAATTCTTACTGCATCTGCAACGAAGGAAAAACTAACGTCTAAACAGAGAAGCTATATACTTATTATGTACCAGTGATGAGTAGGTCCGAAAAAAATAAAACTGTTAGGACACATAATTAGATGTAATAACTTTATACATAATATAATAGAGGACTTATAGTTAGAGCTAAACGCCAAGAGGAAGGTACACCAGAATATCTATAACGAAAAGTGTTGCATACACGATCGTTTGAATTATAAGTAAATATCAAGAACTTAGAACACTCGACAAAATCTGTGCCTCGGAGCGCAGGGGAAAAGTTAAACTTAAAGACATTTTAACTAAATTCTATACAGAGTTCTTTTTTAAAAAATTTTGCGTATGGGCATATAAATAAACACACACACACATACATATATGTGTACAAGAATTATCCTACCTATGTGTATAAGTCAAGCACAAGTACGAAACGTGGTTCCAAGACGGGTGAACGGAATGTATATATATATCCGTCCGTTACTTTGTTGACACATCTAACACAAAAAAACCTTGTTTGATATATATATATACATATATATATATATGTATATGTTGTGTGTGTATATATATTGTGTGTATATGTATATATATATAGTGTGTGTGGTGTGTATATATATATTGTTTCCGCTCGTTCGCTCGCTCGTTTTTCGGGTTAACTCCCCATATATACCGCATCAATAGAAGTTTCACACTTTTTTCGAGTCGTAGCGAAATATATAATTTTGTGTAAAAAATTTGATAATGCATTACTGGAAAGGTTATAAATGACGCTCCGCGTACGACAGCTCGTATTAAATTTCGTTGCTATTCTGTTCAATCGGTTTTTGTATTGGGTTGTATCCGTTGGCGTGTATTGCAACATTGGCCAGAGGCACGAGTAAATGGAGTTTAGATGTCGTGTAGGATGTTGGGTAGTTTTAGGAATCGAAATAGGAGCTGGATATGATGTGTAATTTTTCAGAGGATGAAACGGAGATACCGTCTGCGATATTTATTCGTATACTTTTATGAAATTAAAATAATGATTCGACTTATTTATTATTATTATATATATGTGTGTATGTGTGTGATACGCAATGATTTATTTTAAATTCAACAAAATTACAAGTACTAATAACTAATCGTTTTTTATGAAGCTATAATAAACAGCAAACAATAATAACAAAGAATATGCTAATGATAACGAAATTTTCATATATGAAAAGAGCAGGAAGCTATTTGACTATTAAGCCATTATATACAAAAAAAAAAAAAATATTAAAATATACACCATTTATACAAAATATAAAAGGAAAAAACAAAAAATAAAATGTAAAAACTACTTAATTTACATGAAAAGAAAGAAAGAAAAACGTATATTTTTACATGATTAAGCATTACAAAAGAAAAACAATAATTATGACACTGCCTACCGTTTAAAATAAACTTACCGCAGTAACTATAAATATAACATGAAAAACTTAATTTTTAACAACGAATGTTTAACATATACAAAATGCAGGAAAAATAATACATAAAAAAAAAAAAACATGCGATAAAAAACTAGACAAAGCGGACCGTCAAAAATAACGTTAATTCAAAACGTATTTAATATGTGTTTAAAAAAAGAATGTTATAGATAATTATTTAACAAGCTATAGTAAATTATGCTTGAGTCTGCGATGCTTATACTTAGTATATTTTGTTCTTAACTGCTGGGAATCGTAATTTCCAATCACCGTAATATACATCTAATGCATCTATTCTGAACCAACTGAAGCCTATTGTAGCTAGAGTTGCTAATCGAACTCCACACTGGACAGGCATACGTTAATACCGGTCTAATGAGCGATTTATATATTATTAATTTATTATTGACATTTAGGAAAGATTTGCGCTTAAATAAGGGATAAATGGTACAAATTGCTCGATGTGTTTTAATCGCCGCGTAATCTAAATGCTTGTTAAAAGTCAACCTTTTATCTAAAATAACTCCTAAATACTTTATTTCGTCCGACCACTCTACACTTACACCGTTAATCGTTAAGGTAGTAGGTAGAAGTGGCCTCCTACGAGTAAACAGTATTGCCTGAGTTTTGGCAGGGTTAATGGCTATCCGCCACTTAGCAAAATAACTACTCCTAACTGTAATTTATTCTTTACTGCCCTTGGAATGTAAGAACTAGAAAATAATGCTGCGTCATCTGCATACAAGGCTACCTCTGTGTTATTTGTTATAGGAATATCGTATAAGTAAAAGGTGAATAGAAATGGACCGAGTACACTACCTTGAGGTACTCCTGCAAAGCATGTTCTGCGAGAGGATAATACATCATTTATAAACACATAGAATGATCTATTACTTAAATAGCTTAAAATAAGCATAATTAGATATTTGGGAAATTTGTATTTAATCATTTTATATACTATACCATTGTGCCAAACAGTATCAAATGCTTTGGCCACGTCGAATAAAACCATCCCCGTATGTTTATTACAGTTAAAGTTGCGAGAAATATGTTCTGCTATTCTAGCGATTTGATGAGTTGTAGAATGGCCAGGACGAAAACCAAACTGTACTTTCGGTAATAAATTATTTTCGTCCGAGAAAGCACGTAATCTTTTTAGCATTATTTTTTCAGCAATCTTACTGAGATTACTGAACAAGCTTATAGGTCGAATGTTATCTGGCGATGAACAATCTTTTCCAGGTTTCGGAAGAGTTATGATTTTTGCTACTTTCCAGTTAGAAGGAAAATACTCCAGTTTAAACATACTATTAATAATATTAGTGAGTTGTACAATCGCCTTGAAGGGTAGTTTTTTTATGATAATCGAGGGAATGTTATCATCTCCGACAGAATGCTTGTTTTTGAACGATTGAATATGTTGGAGCACCTCCTTTGGAGAAGTGTGCAGAGGATGGGATGGATATGTATAAGAAGTTCTATATTTTTTGATGACTAGTCTTATTTTATTATTCTGATAATTGGTCGATAAGTTGACATTGCGACTATGAGCGCTGAAATAATATCCTGCCAAAAATTCCGCTTTATCCGTATCTGAATACACGTATCTATTAAGAAGATTGTCGTAAAGCGGTGGGAGTGCTTCAGTACGTTGACTATATCGTTTACAAACCCTCCAAAGACTATCATTAGTAGAGAGTTGGGAAAAGGTTTTAGCAACTTTATCATTTAAATTTTTATTCAATAATTTTTGCACCAGTTTGGTAAGGAAATTTAGTATTTTTTTTTTTAGAGAATGGCAATCAGCGTTAAAAGAATGACGTTTCGTATACATTCTACGAAGTTTTAAGCCCGACGATAGCGATAATAAATGCTGGCAGAGATCGAAAGCTCGGCGTTATAAGTGGTATAGAAATATGACTGGCCTCTCTGATCAAATTTATAAGGTCGCTGAGGTTGTTATCAATATCAGTAGGGTTTTTTAAAGAGTGTACTAATTTAATATTTTTAGATATGTAATTTTTAAATTTTGTCCAATTAGCATTAGCGAGGTCAGGAATTGGTTTTGGTGGGTTATGTTTACTGTTAGCGTAGATGATTGTACCTATAGGGTTGTGATCAGACGACAAACAATTTATGGAAATGGGAATAGCAATGTTTATATTTTTAACCAGTACTAAATCTAAAACACTTGGTCTATAACCCTGAGGTGGGAAGTATGTGGGTTCACACGGAGCCAGTATCTGAAGCTCATTTTGTTCTGCGGTATTAAGAAGTACGCTACCAGCAGCGTTATTAACGAAACAATTCCAAAGTTTGGTTTTTAAATCGTCAATTATAATCACTCGTCGATTAGTTTTAGCCAGGGAAGAAATATCGTCATGCAATTTTGGATTGTACCATGGGGGCTTATATACGGCAAACAGAGATATAATGGAATAATCATTACCGAGAGTTTTATTAGAAGTATTTGTAGGATTATCTAGATAGAGATTAACGCCTACAGCTTGTACGCAATATAAAGAAAGAACATTTAAAATATCGTACTTAATCTTTTTATTGATTATTAAAGCAACCCCACCGCTTTTCCGAGATAGATCGTTGCGATGACAGTTAAAACCAGGAAAGCTGAGCTCGATATTATTGTCCAGCTTAGTTTCTGAGAGCGCAATTATGTCAACCTTATTTTCGACTGAAAAATGATACAGCTCACTATGTTTGTTGATTATGGAATTACAATTCCAAGCAATTAATTTCAACTTATTATTAGTACCTATCAGACATTAAACTAGATATAATGAGCGGCGAATATTTCTAATATAATGCTAACTTTTGTGAGCGTATCGCTATTTCTACATAATTTTAATCGAGTAATTATTTTTCTTATAACGTCAATGAATTTTGTGATATTTAGTTCTTTAAATAAACTTAGTATAAAAGATATATCGGATACATTGGACTGATCTAAATTATTTTATTTACATGAATAATATCCAAAAAAGGTATAATCTGTTATTTCACTTTGATATTTTTCGTGGTATTTTCTTATATTTTTTACCTTTTATAATTTTTATAAATTGTATACATTTTTATATTTTATTTTATTATGTTCACTAGATAATGACTTATTAGACGAAACGATTTTAGTTTTATGTATATATACATACATATATATATATATATATATATATATATATATATATATATATATATATGTATGTATGTATGTATGTATATAAATGCAGGAATTTTAACTTTTTTTATTTTTAAACTATATACACATATAATCGCATATAATTGTTGTCACACGTCTCTACAGGCTTTTTTTAGCACGTGTATTGCCAATGGACTTACATATTAGAGAAAGATCCGTCATGTTCGGAAACAAACTAACTCAATGTGATAAACTGAATAGCGGTAATTTGAAATATGTATATAAATAATTTAATTTTTACCGAATTTAAATCTAGATACGATACAGAAGCTAAAGGTAAAATAGTTAAAAGTTTTTTTCCGATATCTTGGCTCGTTTTAAAGATAAAAATTTTAATGTTAACATTTACACGCCTCAGTTATTAACTGGACATGGTTCTATTGCAGACTATTTAAACAAATTAAATATGTATTATTAATAATAATAATATATGTTGTAGTTTATAAACCAAACAAAATATAACACAGTTTAATCACTAGTAAGTTTTTATTGCAAAGCTTTTCGACAATTACGTCATTTTCAAGCATACGCAATAAACATTACATTTGTTTAATGCTTGAAAATGACGTAACTGTCGAAAAGCTTTACAATAAAAACTTACTAGTGATTAAACTGTGTTATTTTTGGTTTGGTTTATAATTTATAAAATCACTACTTTCCACTATATTCAACATTTATGTTGTAACTGTTACACTAATGATACAGAAGATAATATATGTATGTTATAAATAAAATGAATTAAGATTAATGTATAATATAGGCTGCTCATTGTCTTTCAATGAGATAGTTCTATTGGAATATTTTCCAAATTTTATTTATGAAGTATTTAAGTTCAAATATATATATATATATATATATATATATATATATATATATATATATAAATAACCGCTACAGGTTACCATAAGCTATTCACTAGGTTCCTTTATAATTATGATGTTTATCTTTAATAATAATAATTATATTTATATATATATATATATAAAACGAAGATAAATAACTTATGTTTTTAACTATAAACAACTTAATAGTAGCCTATTCATACCGGTATATTTTGCACACAGTATGGTGATTATGATAATCGCAATTATTCGCAGTATTACGGACTAAATATTAAAAATTAAGTACGTTCTTAATGCGATATTTTAAACTGATTTATCATCGAATGCCATTTAAAGTGTTTCATAAATTACTACTTTTTAATTTTATAATACCTAATTTTCGTAATAATTTTTGAATTTTTAAAAATAAAATATTATTATTATTATTATTATTATTATTATTATTATTATCATTATTATCATTAATACAGGACATTATTTAGCCCGTCTACTTTATCACATCGTAAAACGTGTACATTCAAAACTCTTCGGATCTTATACATTCCGTTAGTGCTATTCATTCGACCGTCAGTGGAAAATAACGGTATTGTGTCAACGCCAGTATGGTTTAACTGTAAACGATGACCGACAAAAATCGCAATCTAAACGGAGGATTAAAGTGGTAATACTGCCGAGTTGTCATATATATATATATATATATATATATAATATACAGCAAGAGAAAGCAGATATACTGTTATAACCCTATCTCTACCAAGGACAAATTGCTCGTTCAACGGCCTAACTAGAAATAGCCTAGTAGTCGAACATGAAGGGTATAGAGAGTCGAAGACGTACGCGGTATTTGCATATATTACGGTGGTCGTAACGAACTAATTTCGTTGGATTACTATAACTTTCAATTTTCCATTTAGGCCGTAATAATCTGTAAAGCAAATTCTACGTCCAGCTAAAGATCATAGCAACTCGCCCGAAAGACCCTTAAACAATATTGTGCCCTGCGATTGGCTTGTATTTATTTACGTAGCAATACGAGTTTGTATATTATTTATTGGTGTCGAAATAAAATGTTACAGAAAGTATGCGACATTTTTTATAACCCTCGAATCTTATAAAATTTTGCTTAAAATATAACAGAAGAGATGTTATAAAATAAAGGATAAGAATAAAAATAAGGCTGATTTATTAATGTTAAAAATTAATGAGATTAAAAAAATTTATACAGCTGAGTTACAAAATTCAAAATATAAAAGTTTGAAAGAACTGGTTTCGAAATTCTACAGTTTTGGGATAGACAATATAAAATCTGTGCGGGAAAAAAACTGTTATCCCGGTCTTTGAAATAAATAACAGAAATAAATAACAAAGTTATTTATGATGAGGTAGAAAAGCACAGATTAATTTTTGATGAATTATTCCCTCAGGACACAATAACTTAGACAATAATTTATCCAGGAAAAACATTTGCAGTTCGTGATTATAATTTAACTGAAATAATTAAGAACTTAAACAATAAAAAAGCTAATGGTTGCGATAATATTTCAAATAAAATGATTAAAATCATACATGAAATAGACAAAAATATATTAAAAACAATTTTACAAAAATACTTAGATTTAGGATATTTCCCGTAATGCTGGAAACAAGGAAAAGTTAAAATATTACACAAACCAGGAAAAAAACCGTTCCAATCCTAAATCATATCATCCAACTACTTCCAACTCTTGGTAAAGTTTTTGAAAAAATTATAAAAATTTATCTAGATTTAGAAATAAATGAAAGAAATGTTTTACATAGAAACCAATTTGGTTCTATCAAGAATAAGTCGACTGAAATTGCTGTTAAAAAATTATATAGAGATATTTCAACTTTAATAAAAAAAGGCGAGCCACATTCTTTTAATCAGTTTTGATGTAACAGGAGCTTTTGGTAGAATTAAAATTGATAAAATACTTAATGTATTAAAAAATAAAAGCTTTTCACTTTCCATACAAAAAAATCATAATAAACTATCTTATAGACGTGAAAATAGGATTATTTTTTAATCGAGAAAATGAATTCATATATAACAGGATCCTAAGTGCAGGAGACAACACGGGATTCGGTATTGGGCCCTATACTTGTTAATATTGCCACGAGTACTGTTCACGATATTCGGTTGGATAATTTTTCAAATATAATTAGTTACGCAGATGATGTAATGTTCAGTTGTTGGTTTTAAAAAAACCGAAGAAATACTTAAAATTAATGATATAATAAAATTAATTAATGAAAAAGTAAATGAGCTCGGTCTTAAATTTAACGCTACTAAAACGCAAACCTTATTAATAAGCAAAAAACATGATAAATTAATTATCGAAGAACATCTCGGGAATCGCAGTTTTTTGCTGTTTTTTTTTTAATTTTTTCCGCTAATTATGATTTTTATTTACAAATATTTATCCGTTTTCTCGGGAGAGACGTTTATTAGTCGATAAGTATATTATAAAATATGTTAATTCCGACCAACTATATATGTAAGTAAACGCTTCTTTCATCTTCCAGACTTTATTTTCACTATTGCAGACATTAGGATAATAGCAACTGCGCAAGAATGGGCAAAGTACAAAAACCTCCCGGAACTCCCTATAAATAAGCACATGCCTCGAGTGCACAGATTGAAATCACGAAGACCGACATGGGAAACTGGCGGAGACCTAATAATCAGAGGAAAATTCGAAGGGAAGCTGGCGTGAACAATGGAGCAAATCAAATCCGGGTAACTGTAAACTGATAACCCTGCCAGACGCTGCGGTAAGTGGTTTTGACCTACCAAGGAAGGACTGCAATTAAATCGAATACGCACTGAAAACGGACGATGCAACGACATGCTAACGCGGTGGCAGTTTAAAAATGACGCTGCCTGTGACTGCGCGGTTACCAACGCCAAACCATCGAGCACATCGTCTGTGATGGTCCAGACAGAGCTTTTACAGGAACTTTTGAAGATATCCACAAAGCATCAGCGGCAGCGCTAACATGGATTCGAAATCTAGATATTGTCCTATAACGAGTTCAACTTCGCATCAACCATACGAAAGGAGAAGAAAAAGAATTGTCAACAATACCCTATGCCTGATTTCTACTTCAGTTCTACCGTAATCGTTCATTAACGACTCGAAGTATCTGTATAAAATAAACTCTACTACATGCTTTATTGCGTTCGCGTTATTTTCATTTATTCCTCTAATTTCCAACCTAATTTTTTTATTTTTATATACGTATATTTTTATCGCGTGGTTTTTCCCAATTTCTCCTAGAATCCGGTTCTTTATCGCTGTTATATTACCAAAGATTCATCTTGCCGCGATGTGCACGTTTAAAGGTAGGATTTGAATGACTAATTTAAATTTCCTTCTAACTAAAAAGAAAAGAAATAATCTCATCGTTCGGTATTTCTTTAAACAACGACCAAATTAAATTAAAACCATAATTCTCATAAACGACATAGTATCGATAAAGATATAGCAGACTACGCGTTAGTATCATATAGAACAAAAGAAATATTATTATAATTAAGATTACGTTTAGAATTATGATTATGTTTAAAATTACGATTACAATTATGATTAGAACTATGATGATGATTAGTATAATTATGATTCAATATTACGACTGCGATATTGTGATAACCGATGTAATGATAGTTATGTAACTACGATTGCTAATTGTGATTATTATAATGATGAATAATACGACTTTGATTATTATTATTATTATTTTGCCGACGTAAGAAAATAAAGGAAGAAGATCTACAATGTGGACGATAAAAAGAAATCGACATTCTTCGAAGCGAAGAATTGAATAAGAAGAAGAAACGAATAGGATGAAACAGAAATGGAACAAAATGGAAATTGGAAAAAAAGACACCGACAACAACGCTGATGGAATAGTGTAAATGAGTGACAGCTGTCATCCACTTTTAGACCTCCGTGTTATTACATACGGTTATCTCTTTCTCGCTCAATGGTCCTTATTCGCGTCTACACTTTTCATAGATTTTCGGGGTGATCTGGACGGCCACTTATTCGATACCATAGGACAAGACGATTCTTTCGGGTTATGCGCGCCATCCGTATTTTTTTTTTTATCTCCAAATAAGCAATATATTCACCCTAGTACGTTAAATATATATATATGTATGTGTGTGTGTGTATACATATAATTCGTCAACTCATTCACCTCTTTCACCACCCTCTAACGTTAAGCGTTTCGAAGAAGTAGGACGACCTATTGCCGGAACGCCATTTATCATCCAAGATGGCACCCTCGCAACAGCCAACTTCGTGACTTAGTGACGCATCAACTGCACTTATAACTCTACCGCGTATTGTTCTATCCTATAGTTATAGTTGCCGCGCACCCGTTTCCGATATTAGTATTTTAATCAGAGATGCGGCGTACTTTATTAAATTTCGGACCTATAGCTATATATATATATATCCATCAATCTAGACAACATCTCCGTGACAATGCCAAAGATAAATTATAATATAACGAAATTAAATAAAATATTTTTATTACGATGAAATATTATCGTTTTCGATTTTTTCCTCTCACCTGTTGATCGGTTGAACCGGTTGATATTTAAACATTAGTTCGTTTCGAAATTTCTCTCGTTAACCGAAAATAAATATCGACTATCGTATTTCGAATTTTCAGAAAAATATTTTCAAGCTACACGATATAGATCGGAATAAAGTGGAAGTGGAAGATTTAATCATAAAATTAATTACTACGATAGTTTGACGAAGAAACAACACAATTCGACTGACGTTTAGATTAGTTTCGTTTTTACTCATATCAGTTTACACGTAACGGATAGTTATTAGGTTACAACATTAAGTACGCAAGCGCAAACTGATATAAAAATTGCATATTTCTAGTGGGGAAAAAAGGCGGGAACGTTGATGGGAAAAATAATTTAATTAAAAGTGAGTAGAGAATATTCGGCGGCGAGTAAAATAATTAAAACATGAGACGACTGTGCGGTCGGTATCCATCGGCAAACATACGAGCAGAAGGTATATAAAGAAATGAGAAAAGGATTAATACTAAAACGTATTCTCTGAAAATGGTTGCAAACTAATTTATCATTTCTTCTTGAAACCATTTAATTATATGTTTGTTTATTTGGTTATTAAATTATTATATATATATATATATATAATTATTTATTTGTTGATTATTATTATTATTGGGTTTTATTTTTTTTATATATTTATGTTTTTTTAATGGTAATTTTTAGTTTTTCAGGATGATTTTTTTTGTTTAGTATTATTTTACATATGGAAACTACAGTACCACACAAACCCACTAGCAGATAGTTTGTTGAAGAAACCAACAAAGGTCAAAAGATTGAAAAGAAGAACGATGATGGATTGGATATAGCCTATAGCCATTTCAAAATAAATTGAGACCTTGCTAATGGGCATATTCTCAAGAAGTCAAGTGCGTTCTCAAGAGACAACATCCGGTTGATGACATAAAATTGTCAGTACCTGATAAGAAGAGGATTAAAAAAAAAAAGTATTATTTTTAGATTAAATTTTCTCGGTATATTTTCTTTTCTGGCAATTGTTTTTATAATAATTTTTATTAATAGGTTTTTTTTTTAAAATATTTTTGTTAATTACGTAGGCAACCTAAATATAATTTAAATGGGAATACGCTTCTCCAATATACTCGACATCCGACCATACCTATCTGTAACAGCTATCAACAACATAGCTCTTTGTCTAATTGTGCAGTTCATACCACTCCCATCGAAAGACTATATGTCGAAGCGTCGATATTCGGCAAATGTTCCACTTGGCGAACTTTTCAGTAAGCTGCCTCGAATATCGCTTCTGCCCGCATAATAACTCCATCTACTTTTCGAACTAGACCTCAACCAACGGAAACAATCTCTTCACATTATCAGCGAATATTATTAATATAATTTTACCATAATTATCCTTTCAAACGGTCGCAGTAATTCCACCGTGGAATTAGAATCCAATCAAGTATGATCTGAACCCGTTAAATTATGGCAGAATTCTCACCTCCGTTGAATCTAAATGAAAGATATCTTCGTACGATGCCTCCAACTCATCGATCTTTTTCACTGATGCATCGGTCTTTAATACATTCGTTGGGTGTTCGATGATAAAATGTGACTCAGTTATAACACGTTATACACTACCTGAGGCATTCTCAATTCTGCCCGCAGAACTTTCAGGCAATAGTCAGTATATTACAGACCAAGGGAATATCAACTAAGCACTGATTTGCTCAGATTGCGCTAAAAGCCATCTTCGAAGCAACGATTGCTAAGGAAATAGTCAAGCTTCAAGAATATTGCTAAATAACGTTCCTCTAGATTCCCGGTCACTCAGGAATTCCTGGAAACAAACTAGTCGACAGGGCAGCCAAAGAAGCTCTTTCGTGTTCCTAACATTTCAACACCTGCTATAGATTTTTCACCCGCTACTTGAAGAAATTCCTCGTAACTTTGTGAAATCAACGGTGGATAGCTGTACCATAAATAAACTCCGTCAAATGAAATGTAACATTTCTCTTCAGTCGACGTCGAATGAAATAGTCAACTAATGGCTACCTTTTGCATCTAATATTAATATTTCCGTTAATCATATCCTTAATGTCCTCAATTTAATTCTATTAGATCCGCACTAAACATTCAATCCTCTTTAACTGAAATATTTACTAACGATTCTAACTCCTCGTTCAAATTAATCACATTCCTTCATCGTTTCAATTTATACTATTTAATATAAAAAAAAAAAAAACGAAAACAAAAAAATTTAATATTTATCCGTTCCAGACAATTAAATTTGAGAAATAATTATAGTTATAATTTTTATTTTTTTTTTTAGATTTTTTTCCTTTTATTATTTTATCTTTTTTTTTGTTGTTTCTAGAATTTTTATTAAATTACAGATACCGTTTTGTAACGATTAGTAATGTAAAGATCTATAAAAGGATGTGACTATAGAGTATCTAGTATAGGTATTATTTAACCGATTAATTTTTATAATGTGTAGACGATCTAAGCAAACGGGTATAATATTTTCAATTGCAGTACGAGCTGAGAAACCTGTCAATTAATACACCCGATAAACCGGACTAACGGATAACTTGAAATCTATTCCGGACGCGTATAAATTAAGAAACAAATTACAAATTTTTGTAAATTATAGACGAAATGTAAGAGTAGTAATTCGAGGAAAGACAACTTTTGAAATCCGCGAGAATAAGTGAGAATAATGATATTTGAGGAAAGCCGAGTGGAAGAAACGTATGTGAATGATTATGTACGGCAGAAGTTTCGGATGTGATTGTTCAAAAAATTGATAGGAGTGAAAACGTCATTATAACATTCAGATACGGAATAAAAAAGATGCAGTCAATTAGTGATCGGTTTGTATGGATAAGGTGAGTCAGTTATATTCGCTCTATTAACGAATAATATTGTTGAAGAGTTAGCAGTAATCTCAGTTAATTAATTAGTGTAGAAATAAAATCAAAATCGTCGTTATGACGGAATGAGTAAAAAATTGAATGATTGGCGGAGACAATATTTTGGTATATTTAAAGAGATCGTGTGAACAGCTGTATAAGGAAGGATAACGGTTACGAGTTAATCGCCGTGTGTTGTATATAATAATTTTAAAAATTTTTATTACATATACACGACCTTCTTACACATAAAAAAGGAGTAAATTCGCCTTAACCTATAACCGAGGACTCGATGAGAATTTTTTAGATGACGCTATTGTATCATACGGAATCGAAAAGAGTTTCTACATCGAGGAAGACCAAAAATACCGAAATGTTTGTTTTTATCAAAAATTTCTTATTTTATCACAAATAACGATTTTACCAAATTGGTTAGGATGTACATTGTTAGGGTGATCATCGGGACAAAATTATTTTTTAATGAGTATAAATGATTAAAATGATTTATCGCGATGGAATGTTAAAAATGACGCTGCCTGCAAATTCGAAAATCCTCGGAAAACCCTTAAGCACATTGTTCACGGATGCACAGAACACACCAATTTGGCATCAACGTGTCAATATTGAAGCAAAACACAACCGCTGAATGACCGAAACCGTACGATTTTGATTTAGTTTTGTAAAATATCAACATCTATAATACGTTACGCTTTGTTCGCTGGAGCAACAATCTTCACATCCGTTTCTTATGTATTCACCACTATCACGAACGTTAGTTATATATGCAGTCTTAATAATTGCAATACTTAAAGGTTGTATTTAGTTAAATACCCTGTAGGGTTATTTAAAAAAAGGGTAAAAAGTACTTTCAAAAATTTCGATATATGTTACGAAAAAAAAGTTTTCATTTAATTTAATTAGAATTAGTTTATTTAAAATAACTTTCGAGATTATTTCCATTATTACAGATGGAACAACATTCTTCATATCCGCTTCTTACGTGTTCACCACTATCACGAACGTTAGTTATATAAATTCGTTCTTAGAGGACTACCTTCTAATATTTCTACTCATGGGGAAATTTCGAAACAAATCTCTAATAACGTTCCTATACTAAGTGTTTATCAGATGTCGAAACCCAGTCATGAAAATAATAATTCTAGAATTCCATTACCTTTATTTGTTTTTCATTGTCCACCTAACACAGCTTTCTGTCAAATGATTAATATTAAACTTATATCTTACTGTGTTGTCAAGTGAAGCCTAAAAATAAATTCAATGTTTCAAACATATGGACACATTATTATTAATTGTTATAAAGATTTGGTTTGTTCAAAGTGTCCAGGGCAGCATGTAACTACTGCCTTAATCCCAACTATGCTTGTAACCACTGCAAAGGTGCCCAATAGTCAGGATTGCCCCATTTACAAGAAAATATCAAATATTGTTACCTCCCGAATAATAACACTAATGTCAGTTATGTACCACGTACACGCAACAATTCTACGCCATAAGCGCAAAACTTTACCAGTATTAGTAATAATAGTAATCTTATAAATAATCATAAGAAAACCTATGCTAGGGAAAACCGTTAGAACATATGACATCATATAGGCCAATTTCACTTTTGCCGTCTATATCTAAATTATTTGAAAAACTCCTGTTGAAACGATTAAAGCCCCTTGTTGCTCTTCCGAATCATCAATTTGGATTTAGGGATAAGCACTCTACGATCGATCAGTTTACATCGGGTAACTGCGACCATTGAACGTGCTATGGAGGAAAAGAAATATTGTGCAACAGTGTTTCTAGACGTATCGCAAGCCTTCGACAAGGTATGGCATGAAGGACTAATTTACAAAATTAGTACAATCCTTCCAAGAAATATGTGTCAATTACTCGAATCCTACCTAGCAGAGAGAAGCTTTCAGGTCTCTCTGGCAGAGGCTATATCGTTACCGTATCCAATAAAGGCAGGAGTGCCACAAGGTAGCGTCCTTGAACTACCTTGTACCTGTTATACACAGCAGATATACCGCCAACTACAGAAACCTGTATTGGCACATTTGCTGATGATACTGCTATTCTGTCAGTTGGTGATACAATAGAAAGTGCAACAACTAACCTGCAACGAGCCATACACAAAATTAGTAAATGGATGCGTGTTTGGAAAATCTTAGTTAATCACCAGAAATCAGCTCATGTCATATTCACTCTCAGACGATATACCTATTTACCAGTATATATTGATGGCATTGCAGTCCCCAAGGCAGATTCAGCCAAGTACCTTGGCATGCATCTAGACTCACGTCTGAACTGGAAGGTGCATGTCAAGATGAAAAGAAAACAAATTTCTCATAAGTTACGGGAAATAGACTGGGTGTTAGAGCGGTATTCAAAACTCAGTTTATTTAACAAAGTTTTAATATATAAGCAGCTGATTAAGCCGATCTATACTGCATCCAGCTATGGGGCTGTACAAAGCAGAGCAATCGTTTGATTATTCAGCGAGCTCAAAACAGCTGTTTGCGGACTATCACAGCGGCTCACTGGTACCAACGAAATCGTGACATACATTCGGACTTAAACATTCCGTGGGTCGACGATGTAATTCGCTGCTTCGCAAAGAAACATACAAACCGACTTCACCAACATCCAAATCCTGAAGCATCAGATTTAATCAATCGGAATTGTGAATTAAGACGCCTTCAACGAACAAAAACCACATGATTTATAATAGCTAGATTTAATACGCCTTTAGCGAATAATATCGCACGACTTATTAGTTTATAGTTCGTATGTATGTAATTGTACATATATATAAATATCTAAAGTTATGGGTTCTATTTTATAATTAATACTTATTTATCTCATAGATAAGATTGTATTATATTAACAATTACAATTAAAAAAAAAATGTGTTAAGAAATAATGTAGCCGACACCTCAAGTGCTTTTGTTAACTCATCGCATACGGGAATTGTAGTTATATTTAAGTTATTTAAAAACATAGATATCAACAAAATTTTATATTACATTAAAATAGCTGTAAATAGAATTAAAAATGCCGGTGATATATTTGAAAAAATTTCTATCATAGCTGAATTAGTATTGCAATACTTTGATTCAGAGTAACTATTGTATTATTAATTTTTTAGGATGGAATAATTCCATCAAAGACAAATTTTTAGAATTTGGTCAATTCTTGTACGATGAAAATATTCATGTTGCTTGTGTTAGTGAAACTAAGCTTGAATCTACCAATAGACTGAAATTCCCAGGTTTCAAAGTGTATCGAGCCGATCGCAACTCAATGGGTGGTGGTCTAGCGTTATTCGTTAAAGACTACCTCATTCATTCTCCGGCATCCACTCCCTCCTTGAGCAGAATTGAAACTATCGGTATTTGTCTCAAAATGTCTGATGACAATTTCTTTGTTTACTCGATTTATTGTCCTTCAAACACATGTAGTAAAACTTTCAATCGGGATATTCTAAAGTTGTTATTCTCGCATAACGCTATATTAATCATCGATAACCATGCTGGAAATTGTCTGTTAAATATGTCTGATAAATATAATTTTCATATTTTAACTCCCGAGGAACCTACTTTTTATCCGGATAATAATCGTCTCCACCTCAGTCTTATAGATCTCGTCTTAGCTAAAAACACTACCCCGATAAGTCAGCCAGTGTTTCTTTGCCTTTACTAAGATTTAACCATAATTCTATACGATTTCAAATTAACAGAAAATGTAATAAATTTCCTATTAATTCCGCCTACTCAGTTTATGTCGCGTCGCGAGCTCGTGTCGCGTGTTGCGTCGTGTGTTCGTGTTAATTGTACTATATTGTATATCGTCTTTTTTCGTATCGTTTGTTATATTTTATCCATATATCGGTACGCTGGGTTTTAATACGTGCCGTTATCATTGTTCGTGTTATCCATCGTCTGATTGAACAACAACAGATCGGTGAGATAATACCTTTTTATTTAGTTTTACTATACGTTGTAAATATATTTATATTTATAACTGAAATAAGTGTTGTTAATTTTGAATACTTCTTAACATGGACGACCTGACAATGTTGGGTCGTCTATTTAAGAAGATAACTGACCTTTCATTTAAAATTAAAGGTCAATCTACTGAAAAAAGTGTCAGTAAAAAACAACAGGATTTTATCATTGATGCTAGTTCTGAAATTAGCAATAGCGTTGCTGAAGCAACTTTGGTGTTAAAAAACCTAGAGAGAATTTTAACAGCTAAATCAACAGAAGTGCAGTCAGCAGTTACAGCCGTATTACATTCTTCCAAGTCTCGCACTGCTGGGGTCTCTTTTCGAGATGTCCTGGCTGGTGAAAAACAAAAGCCTACTGTTCCTAAGAACAAAATTATTTTAAAACATGAGGATGCAAATAAAATGTTTGGTCAGTTAAAGACTAAAGTCTCACTCGCCAAGGAAAAAATAGATGTAACTTTTTTTAAGAAGGTGAGTGATACTACTTGTATCATTAACACTTCAACAAAGAGTGGCTCAATCAAATTGGTTAAAATTATTAAAGAAAGGATTCCTGACTGTTCAGTCAAGGAGGAAAAATTAATGAACCCAACAATTTTGCCCTTTCATGCAAATAATGTCAGCGAAGATGTCAGAAATTACTGGATCTGAACCTATCAGCGTTCATAAAGTTCAAAATAATAGAGCCTCAAGGATCTATGTGCAGATCACCCCAGTTCAATATCGACTCCTTCCAACTGGTGGAAGAATGCGGATCAATTGGGAGTCTCTTCCTTTTAATGACGCGATAAGCCCGCGTCAGTGCAAGAAGTGTGGAAGGTTCGATCACCCCGAAAAATACTGCCGCGCATCAGATTGCTTCTTTCCATAAGATCTGTATTGAAAACAGTATATGCTCTGGCTGTGCTTACAATAAGATTAAGTCTTCTTGCTCTTGGCAAGAAATTAATAATAAACTTTCAGATAAAGATAATCTTGCAATAGTGTTTAAGTCAGTCGACCATGCTACATTCAGTAAGAACTGCCCCTGTCTAGTTAAGGCTCGGGAAGATTTAAGGACCAAGATTGACTATGGAACAAATTAGTTGCTCCTATCTTAATGTGGATAATTCGCGTGCCTGTCAGGCATTATTTTTAAGACATTTTTATTGTTAAGAACTTTGATATATGTGCACTGGCAGAGCCCTACTTAAACAATGGTGAAATTCCCATTAAACATAATTATGTATCTTACATTAATAATTGAGTTGCTATTATAGTAAAGGCGGATCTTCCGCATTCTTTGCTGCATAGCAGGTTCAATTTAATTTCGATTAGGATTAACAAATACGTGTTAACCTGTATCTATTTCTCTCCTAAAAAATCGAAAACCTATGCTTTGTCTATGCTTGATCAAACCTTGGGTCGGCTTCCAAACTTTTGTCACATTGTCGTTGGGGACTTCAATATCAGGTTACCAGTAATGGAGCCTCGTGTTGGGGAAACTAGGGACTCTGTTGATTTCAGTGAGATGGTTGCCTCAAGGGATCTTGTAGTTACGAATTATAGTAAACCTACTTTCGTTAATTACAATAGTTCGAGCATTATAGATTATTTGTTGGTCTCCGCCAGTGCATCATATTTAGTATCTTTTAAGTTAGTTGTGATGGACTTGGCGTTCCATCGCAGTTTTATATTTAATTTTAAAGATAATATTAGTCGCCCCACTCCCAGATGATTTTATAAAATTGAACTGGATCAATTTATAAGTCGTCTTAATTCTAATTATATTAATAGTACTATTGTTAATGTAAATAATTGTCTGTCAAAGGGGCGGTTACACTCTTTGATCAGTAATTTCAATAATTATTTAGTTAAGTTGATTGGTAAATGTTTATCCCCTGTTAAGTTTCCACGGTTAGATTGGTGGAACGACAGTCTTCAATTTTTTAAAAATAAGATTAGTTTTATTAGGAAAAAACTGTCTAAATGTAGGAACTCCTTTGGTATATTTATTTATAAGAATGTATTGAAGGAGTTAAATAGGATATATAAACATGAAATAATAAGGGCCAAATTCCAGTATTGGAAGGATTTTGTTGCTTCAAGCTCTGCTTGGGGTAGACCGTATAAGATGCTGTTTAGGCATCTGAATTTTCGCTACCTGATTTAAAGGTTGGCAGTCAGATTGTGGTTTCTGAACGTGAAAAAGTCGATGTTTTATTAGACCACTTTTTCCCCACTAAGGTCTTTTCGCCTTTGGTGCTGCTTCCTGTCGGTGGCTGTGGTTCTCCAATTATAAATCAAGAAAATATTTCTTCAATTGTTAAAAATTTGCGCAACAAGAAGGCGCCGGCTGATGATAGAGTTTGCAATCTGGTTATTAAAAAAAATCATTATTTGTTTCCTTATTTGTTACATTTACAAAAAAATCTCTACAGTTTGGTCTCTTTCCAGATTGTTGGAAGACAGCCTCTTTGAGGTTGCTTTCCAAGCCGGGTAAAGATCCATTCGAGTTGTCGGCTTATTGACCAATCTCCTTGCTGAATTAGGAGATCACAGCACGGGGCACGTTGTATCACTTACTGTTTGGTTTCCGCTCAGGTCTATCTGCTTAGCATGCCATTCATGCATTAGTTTCGACGGTCAAGCAATACATTTTTGATGGTTGTGCAACTGTTGTGATTTCATATGATATCAAAGGCGCATTTGACAATTGCAGTTGGTCTGCAATAGTAGATGTCCTTAATAATAATTCTATTAATCCTTATATAGTTAATGTTATTATAGATTACTTTAACAATCGCTCTGTAGCACTTAAGCTTGGATCATCATCTGGTACAAGGACACCAACGCGTGGTGTTCCACAAGGGTCAGTCTTTGGCCCTACTCTGTGGAACATTTTGTATTCCACTGTACATTACAGTGTTGAAAAATTCTGTTTCGATATTAAAGCTACATGTGAGCTAATTTCCTATGCTGATGATCTGTGCTTAGTGTTTAAGGCAGAAAGATTATCGTCACTGCTACTTCTCGCATGTATTTCTAAATACCTGGAGAGTGTGGTGATGGATATAGGTCTTAGCTTTTCCCCTACCAAATGCAGGTTTTCTGTGTTTGGTAATTCCTCGCTTGTTGGACGGGTCAAGGAACTTGAATTATTATCAGATTCGAGTATCTTGCATACCACGTCTTTAAAATACCTAGGGATAATTATCGATCCAAAATTATCATTTATCCCTCATTTCCAATACATTTCTACAAGATGTATGGATATTTACAATAAATTATTACGTTTGCAATAAAATACTTGGGGATTATCATTTAGATAACGATCGATATTATATAAAAGCCTCATTCAGGCTCATTTTGGGTATGGTGCAGCTATATATGTTAATAAAAGAATTCTTGATCTGGCCAACAAACAGCAAAGGAAGTTTTTGCTTCGAATGGCTTCATTACACCGGACTACTCCTACCTCTGCTGCTTGTGTCATTTGTGGGGTTCTGCCTCTTGATTTATTTCTTGTGGGTAGGGCTCTTACATTCTAATCTACTTGAGAATATATCGGTGCAACCAATGACCAATGCAAACTTTAATAAACATATTACTTCTCTATTATTGGCGAAGTGGCAAACTAGGTGGGATGATGCTATTAGTGGTAGAAAGACTTATGCCTTTCTGCCAGATATATCAATACGATTAAAAATGCTAAAGTTTGATGTCAACTTCTATAGCGCGCAGGTGTTGACCGATCATGGCAAGTTTGGATCCTATCTACATAGGTTCCGGCTTGTTAGTGATCCGGTCTGTGCCTGTTGTACTACAGGTGAGGTTGATGATTTATAACATACTCTGTTTATCCGTCCTGCGTTCACTGCCCTGCGTCGCAAGTCTGGTATTAAGTGCACTGATGTATGTCCTCTTGGTAGAGAAGCGAAAAACTTTCTCTTTCTGGCAGAACAGGTAATGCGATTTAAATTTAAAATTTCCTAATTTTCAATTGACCTTTCAGTCGACCGTGACCCCAAAACCGGTGCAGTTCTTATAGCGTGGTCAAATATTCTTATTTTTTATTTTAATTAACTTTAATCTTTAACTTTGTTCTAATTAGTGTTTAAGTACTTTATTTATTTTTTAAGATTTCTTTTATTTTCTTCAATTGTACTGAAGTTTTGCGTATTTTTCTTTTCTCTTCAAATTATTTTGTTTTGTAATGGATGTACGTAACTTTATTTTCTTTTTCTATTAATTTATTATTTTATAATTCAATCTTTTTTCACTTTTCTATTTCATCTTGAAGCTAATTGTTATTTTAGTTGTGGTGTGGTTACATTTATACAAATGTTTTGCTGTTTAATTTTTTCGTTCTTTTATTATTTTTTATTATAATTTTAAGTTATTATTTTAAGTTTGGCATAAACTCTTTAATTATTGTAGTTGATGGAAGAAGGGACTATGAAATCTCATCCCTTCATTCATCGCAATAAGTTAATGTAAGTGTGTGGAGGACATTTGTGCCGAGAACTCCATCAATATATTAAAACTCCCTTTTGTTCTAGAAGGGGGTGGTTTTTAGTGGGTAAAAATCCCACACGCTGATTTTGGCTCCCTTGCAGTGTATGTTGTTTAAATGCACTGCATTAATAAAACAAAACTAAATTTTTTGTGAAGATTTTCCACCTCCCGCTTAAAAAAAAAAAATAAAAATTCCGCCTACTTGTTTATTGGATTGCATACTGAAATTACATTGCTGATAAAATTGCTCTACCGGGACCTTGTAAATCTAATATAGAGCTTGATGTTGAAGCGAAAGGTTTTACTGATCTTATTATACAAGCTGCTGAGTCAACCATTCCTAAAATCAATTCACGCTCTTTCCGTCAGCAAATCCCCTCTTATCTTCTTGCTCTAATAAAACTAAAGAATTACATGAGACGACGGTATGAAAAAACACGTAATCCTTACACAAAGAAATTATTTCAATATTTACCTAATATAGTTAAAATTAAATTAGCTCAAGATCGTAACTGCAAATGGAATTCAAAACTCGAGGAGCTCGGTTAACAATAGCTTGTGGAAAACAATAAAAATGTTTAAAGGCTCCGATCTACACTGGACACCACTTACTTACGGTGATTCTGTATACTACACGGATGAAGGTTAACACCTATTAGCCGATATATACTATAACACTCAAAATTACCATATGGCATCTAATTATCAAAAATAAATAAAATTATGTCAACAGTTAAAAAGTATCCCAAAATTTCCCCTGAAATAATACCACAAAAGGATTTAGCTACAGTGAAGTAGGTGCGTCAAGTTATAAAGACACTTAACGATAAGAAATCGGTCGGTTTGGATGATATTTTCACGACATTCGTTAAAAACTTACCTATTAAAGAACTCGTAAAACTTACTGTAATAATTAATTCCACGCTACTTGGATCAAAAGTAGTTCCCATACCTAAAGTGGGTAAAAATATCTCAGATCCAACGAATTTACGTCCTATATCACTATTGAGTAATATCAGTAAGGTTGCTCGGGCCCTATTTATTCTTACTATTTATAATCGACATCCCAAAAAATAATAATTTAGAAATTGCTTTGTATCATCTTACAGAATATACACTATCCAAATAAGATTAACTTGATGGTTTCCAAAAATTAAACTCTTATTTTAATAAATGGAAAATTAAAATATTAGCAAAACGCAGGCTGTATTATTTACTAAAAGAAGACCTTTCGCACCAGAACATCTCATAATAAATAACATATACCTGGAAAACCGATATTAAATATATAGTTGTAATTTTGGATAAAAGACTTGTTTTTTCTAAGCATATTGACTACTTGACCGATAGAGGATGATATCCCTTTTTAAACTTTACCCTGTGCTTACTAAAAAATCTTCCGTTAACACGCTCGACAAATTAATAATATATAAAATGATTATAAGGTCAATACTTTTATACGCGTGTCCTGTATGGTCGTATATAAGTATTAACTTTTCGAGTTACATCCACTTCATAATCAGTGTTGCGGAATAATACTTAAATTGCCGAACATATGCTAGAATAGATCTTACGCATACGACTCTGAATTAACCCTATACATCAGGAAGTAATAAAACAGCATACAATAAATTTTTTCGACACTTGCTTAGGCAGCAAATATTCAATAATCAGTCAAATAGGGGACTACAACAGAACTTCTTTGCAGTTAAAATATAAGAAATATAAGCGCACAAGAGGATCATCAAACATATATTACTCTAATGTATCAATCTCTCATATTTATAACGTATATAATATTCATTTCATTCTACCTTGAACATATGTAGTCGTATAATTAGTATACAGGTTTTGGTTGTGATTTTTCCTGTAATCTATTTTACTATATTATTGTATATGATTATTACATTCGCGGTATACGCAGTAAGAAATCTGTTTTCGAGATGCGCAATTTTTTTTTATTTTGTACTTTTATGTTATAATTCTGTTTTTCGAAATACACTTTTTACTTATTTATTTATATATGCCGCTCTAATAATTGCAATACTTATTTTAAAGTTGTACATAGTTAAATACCTATAGGATTATTTAAAAAAGGAAAAAATAGTAATAAAATTTTCGATAATAAGTTTTCATTTAATTTAATTAGAATTAGTTTATTAAATAACTTTCGAGATTGCTTTCAAAAAGTTATTATATCCATTATTAAAGACGCGTCACCCTTACGGGGTAGTTTACGCCTTATAGTTATAGGATTGTGATGCGATGAAACTTGACACGGTGAAACTGATGAAGTAAAATTAAAAAATTGTTTCGCTATTAATTAAACTAGTAAATTCTGTTTTAGTTTTATATATCCTCGTAGTTCCGTATTTAATCGTAAAATTGAAATAAACTAACATATCCACGAACTCATTTTTACACCTTTGTCACAGTTCCAAAAGTTATTAATCGAAAGAAACAATGACTCTACGGTAATTGCTAAGAATTTTCTTAAAGTCCTATACACAACACAATCAAAAATTTCTATTTTATAGATACATTTAATTAATTATTATGAATTTACTCTTTTAGTTAGAAATTTTGAATAAACCTTAGAGATGTTATTATAAGTGATATCCCGGAGTACGTTCATTACCTGTTCTGCTTTTCCGGTTAATTTAACCATATTTACGCCACGTTCCGTGTTATTCCATCGTCAGTCAAAAGTAAAAATATTATTATTTATAACCAGTTTTTCCAGCAGATCTTTGTTTGTTAAATATATATCACGTTAGCAAAATCCCCGCGGGTTTAACAGTTGATTAAACGGAATCTAGATGGTATGTTTAAGACGAAAATACTTTCATACGTTCATATTCAAATATATATATATATATATATATATATATATATATATATATATATATATATACGTTTGTGCTGCGTTCGTCAACCGTTTACAAAAAAAAGTTGCTACTGGTTTAGAACAGGTACAACCTATATCGCGTGCTAGTTTTAAATCTCATTAGTCTAGTCAGAGAGATAATAGTCCTTGTCATTTTTGACAGCTGATTTTAGGTAGCCAACGAAATATAGATAGTACTAGTAGCAACCGGTGTAATTATAAAAATATATCACAAAATTTTAAGGTCTCCCTTTTTACCTTATTGGTTTTAATTTTTATGAGTTAGAATAATAATTAAGAAATAAAGTGTAGTTCCCGAGATTTGTGAACAGAAAAATTCAAACCGGTTACAATCTGTTTTGGTTATATGCGTGTGACAAAAAAAAAAAAGAAAACATGAAAAAAACAACAAACCAGAGACAATCATGTTTACCTACGACGTCTGTACGTGGGCAATAATATATGTATATAAATGTATATACATAAGCATATGCATATATATATATATATACAAAAAAATGGATCCATATTTCAATACGTTAGAGAATAACTGATAAAAATATTTAATACAAATGTATCGAAACGAATCTCGTCTAGACTATTTTTTTCATATTTATATGAACGAATAACTCAGTTAATAATTTTTAGAAATATTTATTATTATTATTATTATTTTGATCTATTTTTTTCCACCTTCACACGTTTAACCTTTCCTTTCATTCAATAATCTGCAACAATTTATCGCGATTAGAATATAATAACCCGAATAATTAAATGAAATATAGTAAATATATAATAAAATAAACAAAAACTAAATATACAGATATTACTTTCACTTAGAACGGTCTACCAGGGTTTTTTGGGGGTATGTTTCTTCCTGATGACGTCGTAGAAATAAGCGAAAAGAGGATGCGCATTTTTTTCTTTATTATTAGTATTGTATTTGTATTAATTTTGTAAGATTCATATATATATATATATATATATATATCAGGTATTGTATTAGAGTCACAATGTTGACATATTGGTGAATTTATTAGTTTAAAGCGATGAAGGTACTCCCTGAAGTTGTCGTGTCCTATGATTTCAGGAAAATTAAATAAAGTTATATTTAAGTTTCCAAGACTGAAACTATCTTTGAAAGTTTGGGAAAATTCCTTAGGTTTTAATCGTTATTCGTTTTTGTTTTTTTTTTAGTATTTTAATATTGGACGAAGTTCCCACGGCGTTTATAATATTGTCTGCGTTTACGAGTTTTACAATGTTAACTAAATTTAAGTTTTTGACGATTCTGTGCTCCGTAATTATTGTTTACCCATAAGTAACGTGTGGATGGTTAGTGCAGCGTCAATTTCCAAGTAGATCCACCCGCGTTGGCACATGTATAAGTGTGTAAATTTATTTATACAAGTATCGGTACTGTTCTGTTATAGTTTAGTCGCCATTCGAGCAGTGTAGGGGGAAGGAGGATATTTATTTAATTTCTCTTAATGGATACGTAAAACATTAGAACAAATAAATTTGATTAGATTTGATTTAATTATTATTATCGTAACTATCACTATTACTATTATTGAAATTTATTAATATTATTATTATTATTATAAATAATTTATTGAGTGACAACGTAGTAGCAGAACAAGTTACAGGAACAGCATTTACATAATTATCTTAATTCGTTTGCTTTCTCCGACTTCACGCATAATGCGATTAGAACCGCTATACTTTACAAAATAAAGCTTCTATTGGCTTTGATGGAATTCCAATTGCTTTAATAAAAGAAAACATCGATTTCTTTCGTAGTAACATTAACATATTTATTCAACAAATCCCTAGTTTTAGAGTTAGGCACAATTACGCCAATTTATAAAACTAGTGACAAAACAATTATGGCTAATTACTGACCAGTGTATATTCAATATTTCTAAAATACTAGAGAAGTGTGTTAAAGATGTTATATCTATTGAAGATAAATTATTTCAGCGAAAATTGTTTTTTTATCGGGTAAAAATACTGATAGCGCCCTCTATCACCATGTTTCATACATTGCGAACAACTTGGAGCGTTCCGTTGTAGCTGTATACTTCGATTTATGTACATACAGTTGATCATGGTATTTTGCTCGGTAAATTGTATGCTTGTGGATTCAGAGGAATCATACATAACTGGTTTAGATCATATCTCAATAATAGATGATACGTTATGACTCCAATTTAAATGTTACGGGTAAAATAGTCAGTTACGCTGATGACACAGTTCTCTTAATAAATTCGCGTTTTCCAGATATAATGCAGACATTGATTCATAATAATGTGGATAAGGTATCTAAATGGTTATAATCGACTAATCTTGAATGTAACGAAAACGAAGTATATGGTTTACAGTAATCAAGAGCAATGCCTGTGGCAGAATCTAACTGTAAGACTAAGTAATTAGTAAATTAAGTACACGCGTGCTAAGTATGTCGTTAAAAAACTGAGTAAGTTAAATTACTTTACTATTTAACGCAGTATCAAGTCACCTGCGCCGATTGTACTTAGCCTTTTATGAACCCATTCTGTCATATGGTATAATACACTGGGGGGGGGTGCGGCTAAGTGTCACATTGCACCATTACAAGTCCTACAAAATGCGGTATTCGAAATAATTCATATCAACGACATTATGAGCAATGCAAATTCATTACTGACAATTCAACAGTTGTACGAAATTCGCCTTCTAAATTTTGTCTGTGTAAATCGGGAACGTTTTCATATAAGACGCTTAGGAGGAAAATCGAGATTTGAAAACGAAGAAAGAGCGTTTGTACACTTCCTTAAAAAATACCGCACGAGGATGCAGGCTGTATACGCAGGAGCTGTACTCTATAACAAGTTATAGTAAAACATGATCTTATAAATCGTAGCAGGCGACGGAAGTACTTGTCGAAGTACATTCTGAATAGGTAAATGTGTAAGCATGAGTTTGAATATATGTATGCATGTGTTGGGAATGTTGGCACTTGATGCGCTCTACGTTTACGGGCACATGTGTATCTGTTTAGCGAGCCTGTGAATACAGGTGTATGTATATTTGCTTCAACGTGGGTGCATGTATGCAACAGATGAAAAAGATTATTTTTCAGTGTATTGCGACCATGCGAGTGGGAGTGAATCTATACGTTTAGGTGCGATTAAATTGTAGATACGTATTTAAGTATAAAGCAGTAACCATGTGTATTCGTGCTTAATTATCAATATTGGTGGTGGGAAGATTTTAATTTATTTCGTTTAAGTTTGTTGTAAGCACGTGTAAGATTATTTGTATATAGATTAATATAGGACCGCTATTCGCGCAACCTATGCGCATTAGCGGAAATTAAGCGTAGTAAGATTTTTTGTTTTACTTCATGTGTAGTAACAAATATATTTGATTTGATTTGATTATTGGAAACTCCATATTTCAGTCAAATCCGGAGCTGCGTATAGACGGTTTCCTTACTTATATTTGTAATGGCAGCCACGGATATGTATGCGTATGAAAAATTCTGACGTGTATTTACATAAAGACTTTTTCATATAGCTATTTTCATTTAGTGCAACAGTGCGATTCTTTAATTTTCAATTGTGTAGTTCACAGTGTTTTTTTTTTGTACTACGCATGCACGCCTTAATGTTCGTGAGTATGTGTGAGCACATGTACGAGTGTATATGTCAGCTAATTGTATATTGCGAATAACGCTTGTAGATATGTGTATTGTATGCTTTTGTATACTCATGCATCTATTATTGGAATATTATTTTACACTGATGGATGTATATAATTTGTATATTTATACATCTCTATTATTGGCTGATTATTTTACATTGACGGATTTGAATAATGTATATATCTATATATCCATTAAATGTTGAATATATTGGAGCGTAGTGATTTTATTAATTATAAACCAAACAAAATATAACGCCGTTTAATCGCTAAAAGTTTTTTACTGCGAAGCTTTTAGTGATTAAACGATGTTATATTTTGTTTGGTTTATAATCTATATATCTATTACTGGCATATTATTTTACATTGATGGATGTATATAATCTGTATACTTATACATCTGTTATTGGTATATTATTTTACACCGATGGATGTATATAATTTGTATATTTATACATCTACTATTGGCTGATTATTTTACATTGATGGATCCATATAATTATCTACATTATATATATATATATATATATATATATATATATATATATATATATATATATATATATATATATATATATATATATATATAGCCTAGGTCAAGCTAAACCTTTATGGTCAGTAGATTCTAATTTAAGAATTATATACTAAATTATAATTTTAATTAATAATTTTGCGCCTTGAAATAAAAATAAGAAATAATACTTTATAGTCTTATAGATAATGTAGGGAATATGGAGGGAAAACAGCGAAAGATATCAGTTTATTAAAAAATATTTGTCTGTTATAATTAAATTGTGGACAATTAAAAAAAAAAAAAAAGTGATTTATATATTCCAGAAAATGTACGCAAATATGAGAACTAGTACATTTGATCATCTCCAATTGAAAAATTTAAGACTATACGGGAATGACTCATGTGTAACCTACAAATTATGGTAACACATCTCCGAAGTTGATAAGGGGGATAATATACTTGTATACGGTTATATGTACTTCCAACTTGCACATATGTGTAAATATTTGCAGTAAATAATTGTAGATACCTACGAAAATTTGTAATATCGCATATTATATTAGAATAAATTTGATTTGATTTAATTCGATTACTAAATATTTTCATGGCGGTAATCGTATTGTTCTCGCAATAATTTACTTCGCTATGAATATTATATTTTTTTAGTAATTATTTTTTTTTGCTCTATTATTTTTTAATAATTTTTTTAGTTTTGTAATCGTATATTTATTAGTATATTTATTTAATAATTACAAATTTACGCTATAAATATTTGAAGTAAGAATCCGATTAAATTTATCGCCGCTGTAAACTCAATTTACAATCTTTTACTTTCATTCATATCAATAATTTTGAACTTAATGATAACGTCTAAATAAAATTAATGTTATCTTCCGGGTTTAGTAAATTATAAATTTATTTCTTCGACGTGTAACTTATTAAATTCGTTATATGGGCTATTTACGAATTTTGTTACATCTCAATCTAAAACTAACCCTCCGCAATTACATCCTCGCAAGATATGGCAAACCGCATCCACAGAATTATACAACCATACAGATTTCTGTTTTCGTTATGCTGAAACGTCTTAGATATTTTTTTTTTTTAAATTGCCTCGAGCGGTGATAATTTGTGTATTGCAAAAATTAGGAACGAAGAGGTTATTATCGAGTGTGTCATTCAAATTTGAGAAATAATCCGTTTTGTAAGTATTCCACCACGCTATTTGATATCGCTCTGAATAATTTTTTTCTTTTTCTTTTCGGCCTAGGTCAAACTAAATCGTTGTAGTATTACATACTAAATTATATAAATAATAATTTTGAGCCTTGAAATAAAAATAAAAATAAGAAATATTACTTTGTAGTCGCAGCTTAATAGATAATGTCGGGAATGTTCAGGAAGAACATCAGTTTATTAAAAAATATTTGTCTGTTATAATTAGATTGAAGACAATTAAAAACAAAGTGATTTATATCTTCTAGGAAACTTATGAAAATATGACTGGAAATATTAACGTCGTCCGAACTAACACGGAAAACGTATAATATCTATATTTAGATAATAATGATATCATCTTCATTGTCATCCATTACGCAGTAGATCACTAGTTCGTCGATTGGATTAGGATATATAATATAACCTACTGATGCGTATGTAAATATTGGAAAAACCAAACAACGTATCCTTCTTTACCACGTTTGTGACTGATGTATCGCGCCATATTCTGTTTAATCTGCTCATGGAGTTCCGTGCCACCTGGCTCGGCCGTTTTATCTCACATGTTGAAGAACAAGCGAACCCAAATATATATATATATATATATATATATATATATATATATATATATATATATATATATATATATATGAGGACCATTTCATATCCATTAATTTGCTTTTGCTTTTCCGGTATTAAATTACTGTGATCTACCACCATATCAATTTCATTTTGTTGCAGCTTTTTTTACACTAAAGTTACTAAAAAAAAAGATAATTAATATCAACAAAATTTATCGTGGAATTTTTGAATTAATGTTTTTTTTTCTTTTATATTTTTTATAAATTGTATATAATATGTTTTTTATTTCTAGCGTTCAGATCACCTACGAGAATAGTTTTGTTTGTTAGAATTAGTCAAGAACCGAATATCATTGGTAAATTTTCACATAATTCTTGGTGGTTTATATATATAATTATAGTATTATTATCGTGTACGTCATTAGTAGTATGGAAATAATATATACTAATTGCTTGCATACAATTTAAAGAAAGTATATAGGAGCAAATTATGCGGTATACCGCGTCTTTACTTATAAGGTAATTCGCATGGTTCTCTTCAGATACGAATAAATCTTTCGCCTTTTTTTTACTAATAAATTATATAAAAAGTCTGCGGAATATGAATATTCTTTTTGAAATATTTTATCTATAAAAAGATTAATGATTGTTACAACAGCATAGAAGTCAATAAAAAAAAAAAAAAAGGAAGAAATCTCTAGAACATACAGAAGATGAACGCATACTGATAGTGATTAACGTGAAATAAGTGTTGATATGAAATAAAAAAATGAAATAACGAAATACGTTATACTCCGACGAAAGAGATGAAATTTATATAATATATATATATATATATATATATAATAGCGGACAATAATGAGCAGCGCCTATTTGGACATGCTACAAAGACGACTCAAATTTTTCAGCGTTCTAAGGTGCAATATATTGTAACTATTAGCGGGGCTTTCTCAGTTTATTGGACTGTACGACCTTATACGTATATTATTTCGCGTAACATTTAATAATTAACCGGTTATTCAATGTTTGATTAATATCGCGCTATCTCGATATGAAACATCATATTGAGATGAAGTAAAAGCAGTTACGCATAAAATTCCGTCATACATATATAGGCTGTTAAGTAAGAAAACGTAGAATGTAACCGATAATTTTAATCTTAACAAACGTACTAATGATCGACTGGAAGAATGCTTTTGATACCGTTCGGTACACTTATTTATAAAATGATCCAAATGAACTTTGATCCTGTATCAATACTGTTTTTAAAAAGAAATTTAGATCATCGTAACTTCCGGAAAGAAGGCAGTTAATTATTCGTGGAATTATGTCGGATAATTCTATTATAAACTCAAGATATCAGATATTTAGATGTCATCTTAGATCAAAAGAATGGATTTATATAAATCTAAATATAAATAAAGTAAAAATGTTTCCCGTATTTACCGTATTCGACAAAAAATCTGAACTAAGCCTAAATAATAAACTAATCTTCGGTAAATCCTTTAAATAATTATTTATCCGTATTCTGTTTGAAATCGCATATCTAAAACTTCATTAAAAAAACTTCAAACAGTCCAAAATAACCGTTCCCGTACTAGATATACCAAAGTTAAAAAAATGCGTAATATATTATATTTATCCTGTATACAAGATATATATTCCAAAGGTTTTTCTACAGCAGATACATCGGTAATCCATTTATCCAGAGCAACGGGGTATAACTAGAAATCATTATCATTACGTTATAAAGAATACAACGATAAAAAAAAAAAGATAATTTTAATTCAATTTATTAAAGTGTCTACACTAACCGCGTTAGATATTCTTTCGTCGATATACACTATCTACAATTCTATTACGGTTTACTATTCGTGTGTATATGTAACGGATTGTGTCCTTTTTTGGCGGGAATTATTATCTTTTTCTTGTTCTACCGCAATTTAATGTATTTTAATTAATTCTTAACGTTTACTTTCTGTTATTAATAATTTTATTACGTATAGTTCTGGTACGAAAGATATAAAACACAACTCGGTAGAGATTCATAATCTTTACTTTTGTGTATCTAATTAATTCTTCGATTCATATATACAAGTACACATTCTTGAAACCAATTTGTGGTCTCATGGGGTCGGTCCCACTTTGAGTATAAGCTACAAGTAGTAACATATCGACAATTCAACGCGTTGAAAATAGAGTACCACGTACAATAAGAAACGTCCCACGGTGCTTTAAGATATCAATCTGGGAGACTTAAACGACATTCTCGCAGTTATGCTCAAAGGCAACTTTGAAGAGATTAGACGTTTACAAAGAAGATTAAGCTCAATTATTGAAAAAAAAAAGTATTCCACTTAACTGGAGAACTGTAGATCAGCGGGATAAAATATGCCATCTTCTGGCTGAAACTCGCCACCAATGAATTTCGTTCGAGATTATTTTTTGTCTTATTCCTTTTCCCCTCTTTTAATATTCATTACAGGGACGTACTAGACTAGAGATAGTACTCTAAGGTTAGCTGAAGGTTAAACCAAGAAAAACTACCGTTAAAAGCGTTCCCTAGAATTTGGATATCGTTATAAAAAAATATTCCTCCAACGAGGTAAACATTTATTCTTTAGTAAACATCCCGCTGTGAAAATATGTGAGAATATATGTAGGATGGACTTACTGTACTAGCGAGTGGAAAAGTTGTTATTCGAGAATTGCGTTCGAATATTAATCACGGAACTACCTTCTAGAGTAATTAACGATAAAACTCTAGGACACTCTTCTGGACAGGTATATTGAATATTCGATATACTATAATACCGAGTCCCCAACCGGTCTGTCACATAATTGACAGATGTCTAAATATCTGGCACGCGAGTGCACGTGATTGCGCGCCTGTATATTATCCATAAATTCAGGTATATTAGAAATTCATTTCTCTTCTTTTTAAGATAAAAAAAAGGTATAGTCTTACTAGTGTTCGATTGTAGTCTAAACGTCTAGAATCATCCCTTTCTCTAAAGAAGACCTATCAGTCGCAGTATTCTGCGCGTTTAAATCGTTTAAAAGCCGTTTCGATTGCGCTCGTTATAACTTTTAATTTAATTTTTTAAATTAAATCGAATATATGTACTCGGAAAATTTCAACAGTAGCTTCGCCGAGATAGATCTCGTCGAAAATGATGAAGTAAAATTACTTAGGCCGTCGATCGGAAACGATCAACGACGTCTTAATGACGATTCTCGTAATCGCGATCGTTATTTTTATCATCATCATAACGATCATCAACGATCGCAAAGCGATATCGATATAGCGAGAAGCGACGATTGGATCTCGACGAATTCGTTCGAATTTCAATCGATTTCATCATCCGCCGCGAATTTGGACGAATATAACGACGGAAATTTCGCCGCGATAAATCCATCCGCCGAACTAACGACGATCGCTCGGAAGTCGGACGACGGTAAGTCTGTAAATTTCGGGAAATCGCAATTTGAGCTTTAAATTTTACTTATATATATTTATTCGTTTATTGTAACGTAAGCTTGTCCTTATCATTATTCATTCATTCATTTACTAAAGACAAATATTCGTCGCTGCAGCTATTCGGTTCTTTCCATCGTAATTTCCCGGAATTCTTCATAAACGCCGTCCAGTCTTCCTCTGGGTTTTTTACCCGTAATTTTACCTTCTATCGCGTTTTTGATTAAATTAATGCGTCTTAATGTTAACGGTTTTATTTTTCTGCTTTCAACGCAAGCTATTAAATATTTCTTTCCTCATTTCATCTAGCGCTTTGTCACTTGTTTTCTTTTCCGTCCAAGATGTTCATTCATCATCTGATCATCATCCACATATCTACTCAGTTAGGTTTTTCTCCACGAGCTACGAGGCACAAACTTTCACCGTCACAGATACACTCCGAACGTATGATTTTACAAATTTGTTTCCCTAACTACGTTTATCTTCTTATTTGTTATTATCGACTGCTTACTAAATAGCGCATTTCTTTAACTTGTTATAACTTGTATCAGTTGTTTTGTTATATTTTTGCTAAAGTTCGTCATTTTCTTCCAATAAAATTGACACCGTTTAATTCATATTTTTTTCTTTAATCCTCTAATAGCGTCATTATATATTCCGTTTATACTTTTATTCCTTTTGATTTCTTGTTCATCCTAACAATTGATCTTCGTCATTGCCTAACTCTTTTCCTTATTTTAGCTTCTAATTTTGTATTCCTCCACGTCTATTACCGTTGTTTGTAACTCAAAATAAGTTAGCGTATATTCGTTTCTTTCCAAATTTTAAATAATATTTTCTAATCAATGTTCTCAAATGCTTTATCTAGATTTATAAAAAAAAAAACGATGCATCTTATGGCGCAATTAATAATTAAAAAATTACAAAAACTACGACAAAAATAATACTGATGAAACTACATCTATTCGTAAGTCTCACACACATTATTCAGTTTTCATAATCGCCTATTCGTCAATAGATACCATATATATCGAAAGAGTACACACACACACACCAAACAGCCAAACACCCGCACCATAATACAAAAATCATGGAACGATCGAAAATAAGGAAACTGTGTGTATTATTGGTAATAAATAGCTTGGTTCTCTAGATTTTCATTAACAAACTGAAATTCACTATTTTTTATCGCAAATGTAACAGATCTGCTTTTCATTAGTAAGTGGAGTGGGGTAGTACACCACAAATAGCGATTAAAGCTCTGCGAGAGATAGTTTTATATACACTGCACGCGGTAATTAGAAATTTCCTTTGTAATGAAATTATTTTTTTTTTTTCGAAAAATTTTAATGTTAACACCTTTGGATATGAACAGCAGCAACATACAGTGTTTCCAATTAGTGATCTATATATTATCATTCTGTAATTAAAATCGAATGCTCAAGTATTCTAACATAATTTTAGCAATTGGCGATATTTCCAATTCATTTTTGATATCAGATTGTCTAAGTGATAATTAAAAGTGAGCTTGTCGTCAATTATTAAGTATTTCAAATATTCAACGACTTTAAGTTGAGAGTCTTGCTTTAAGGCTTTTATAACGTTTTAATTGACTTAACCATCTTTCTAACTTACTACGTCACGTTTCATTTGCAACGTGTTCTAGTTCAACTTTAGAATTTCCCTTTATGATTAAATCGTCAGCGTAGGCATATAAATCGACTTTATTATTATATTGTAGTTTTTTAGGGCCCATTTAAATAAAATATAAATGTTAAGTAAAAGTTATTTTTTCTCGAAAAATCCGCGGACATATTTGTTTATAAACGATTCGATCGGATTTACATTCGTGGCTTCCGAAATTGATTAATTTCGACATATTATCCGCATAATTAATTTTATTAACTTTTCACATTGTAGGAAAATTTTCGTTCAGTTCGTATTCTACTAATAAAGAATATTCTTCTCCTGGGTGTTTTCTAGGTAGATGAAAAAAACAACGCCAGTTTGTTTTTCGATTTCCAAGGAAAATCTGTACAGATTATTTTTCTCACACTCATTTTTCTAATTGTTTCCGACAGTTATTTGCATTCTCTACGCCTATTGTACTTTTATCTGACCTTCGTATCGGTCATATTCTTAAATTATTCATCCATCAATCGTGGTAACTTATCCACCGTTTTTCTTTCTGTTCTGCTACTCGCTGCATTAGTTGCTGTCGTTCTTCCGACTGTTTCTTTTATTTATAGCCGATATTTTTCTATGACATCGGATGAGATTTCTTTAAATGTAAAACGCGTATATTTGGGATTATATTAAAAAGTTATAATAATATTTAATAAATGTACCGGAGGCTCTCTCCATTTATGAAAGTAACTAATAATATAAACTGGTAAATAATAAATATACATGATATAAATAGCATTGATGGTCGGACAAAAAAAACCATCACAAATTCAATAGGTGATTTAAAAAATAATAAGTTTAATTATATAACGAATATGTTCATTTATAAGTAATGGAAACGAAAGCAAATTATGACGTTATGAGAATAATACATTATGTTTAATGCGTCGATGATTATAGTATATCTAATACTTAGTTCCCTGCAATCGTAATTTCCTATTGCTGGAAGTAAATTATTACGGTGCACACTAAAACTGAGAAAAAATTTTTGGGATAGTTTGAGGATATATAGTCTTTTCACATATGGTATCTGCAGAGCACTATGCATATATGAAATTTTAGTGTATACGGGGACATTGAGGATACATCTAAGACATCGATTTCGGACTAATTGCAGTCTATTAAAACTAGCATTACTGAAGACCAAACTGGACAAGAATATGTTAAAATAGGCCTAATGATTGACTTGCAGATTATTAATTTATTATTAATATTTAAGGGAGATTTACGTTTGAAAATGGGATAAATTGAACAGATTGCTCTGTTTTCTTTATTTCAAGTTCTTCTAACTATTGAACTTCTGTTTTACCTTTTATTTCTTCTAGTTTTTCTGTGCTCCATTGTCTATTAAGATAATTTTTATCTTCTAAATTGTAATCGTCTCGTTATTTTTATTAAGCTACGATCCGGTATTATCCTGGGGTGCTTTTCAATTGTATAGCGCAGCGTAAACTATGAGTTGACTATTACTAGATGTTCTTGCTGTAAAAATCTACCATTCTTTGTGTCATATTTTATTTTTTGTTCCTAATCCAAAAACAGTCCCGCTGTATAGTCTTCTTTTCAATACTCTACAGCTATCCATTATTTTTAATTTTTTTCGGGGTTTAATTTTTTGTACTTGTTCTTCCGATTTCACACGCATATCTTCTATAACGTCTTCACATTATTTTGAAGTAGGTACGGTCTAAAATTTTAACGCACCGCCTAATAATATTCATTATGAGTGCCGCACTATTATGTCCATTTTTCGGATCCTGCATGTATTCTTCATAGATCTTTTAGTAACTGTACTTTGTAATCATTCTTTTTTTTAAAGCCTACCTGTCCTGCACGTAATATTCCTCTTACCATCACTCACATTCTAGTTTCCTGTCCAGCATATACCTTTCAACGTCAGCTTGCTGGCCTTCCTCATAACCTTCCCAACATAATACAACGCACTTCTTCCGCCGAGACTAAACTTCTCTTCCTCCAAATCACAAACATCCTTCCTATAAACTAGTTCTTAACTCCTTTCCTTCCGTGCCTCTAGCCTAAGTAGCAGGATACGGTACGATCACATATTGAACCGGTCTTGATAGGTTTTCTCGAGAATATTGTACGGTTTCAATATCGCAGTACTATGTCCACCTATGTATGTTTTCTTACTTGCATATAATAAACCATTCAATACGCGTACCAATCAACGTGACTCCCGCCCGCGGATGGTATTTAAATTTTTGTATCTCTCTGAGAAAATATATGACTAAAATAAGTGGAAAACACGGAGTTCCGCAAATTAATATACTCGGCCCTTATTTGTTTCAAATTTCGATTAATGATTTGTCCAACTTGAATGTGAACGGTAGAATTTTACGCTAATGATCCAGTATTCATAAAAGACTCACCATACACAAGTATTTTACAGAACTTAAGATGTAAATAAATTCATATACCGGCCGAAAGTTAATAAACTTATTCTAAATAGCGAGCAAACGAAATATATGATTTATGGTTTCCAACCTCGATGTACTGAAATTCTATTATCCGTATTTATAAATAATCGACATACCTTGGTGTTATCGTGAACAGTAAATTTGCTTTATACTTAACTCGAAAGTTCGGATAAACTATTTATTGCATTATCTTGGTCGAGTACATCGTCTCGTTTATACTTAGCCATCTCTATTAACCGGTTTTAAATAATTTTATGCGGTTGATCACCGAAATCGCAATCTTATTTCGGAACTTCTTCGCATACGTGTATTTGGTTAAGGGGTATACGTAAGAATTTTTACTGAAATGTGTCGTCTATCAAAAATTTCATTTAAGTAATTAATTGCAGACTTACTTTATCTAGATATGTACGCGGTTTTAATCGGTATTATTCTCCTGTATGTATGAATAAAGGTGCATTGTATGTATGTTTATAGAGTAATGATCATACAAACGTATTTCACGAGTTGATATCGTACGAATCATACGCGTAAATTATATAATCCCTCATATTTTACTGCGTTCGTATAAATTAGTGTATGATGTACATGTTAGAATGTTACAACACTATGTTCGATTACTCGCACGAGTGTGCATAAGTATGTGATAGCGTTGGTGTTGGTAGTCCACCAGTTTGAACGTATATCCTGTGTTGTTCGTTTCGATTTCTAACGCGTTGTATAAAACCGGTTTATTACGCGTGCGTATTTTTGTAGATCAAGAAAACAGAAAAATTAAAGTAAGCGATAAATGTACTTTATTTAAAATAAGATAACATTCTCGTGGAACAATATGGATACGAATCGCTGTTATGAATGTAACCTTGAATTGCAGATAAATGGACAATTCGTGATTTGTAAAGCGGGCTGTAACAATAGATATCATTTTGATTGTAAGACTCTTAGCGAACATATTTAACCAGATCGAAAACGGATAAAGAAAAATGACGTTGCCAGCATTGCAGGGAAGATGTAAAATCGTCAGATAAAACGCTAAGTGAGGATAAAGTACAAACTTACTCAGATAAGTTCTTAGGCGAATTGAAAAGGTGAAGGAAGAGAGACGAAAAGAAATTACGATTTGCTTAACAAAATAAAGAGTTGAAAAAAAACCCAGATCAGCTAATACAAAATAACAAGCAAAAAGATAAAACGATAAATGAATTAAATATTAAAATTAACGAACTGGAACAATACAGCAGAAGAGATACTTTAGAAATATATGGAATAACTGAAAAATAAAATGAAAACCTTGTAGATGAAATAATCAATATCGCTGGAAAGATGGTAAAGATGGAAAGGAGCGACATACAAGTAATCCATCGTACGCGAAGTAAAAACAAAGAGAAAAAAAAAGGCCAATCATTGCCAAATTACACAGGAAAAAAGCAGAAGAGATGATAAATATCGCTCGTGCAGAGACATGATGATGAAGGGAGAATATTTGTAAATGAGGCGATATCACCTTTTTACAAGGATCTATTATGGAAAAGCCGCCTCGAGATTTTGGATATCCATTCGTAAAACGTGGAAAACTGTTTGTGAGGAAAACAGAGGGAACGCGATCATTTCGAATTTTAATGGAAGAAGATATTATTAAGTATATTAATTAAAAAATTATTGTAACTATTGCGAAAATAGGAATAATCGTGAGATATGATTGCGGTATATGTGATTATTTTGGATGTGAGAGAAATAAAATTATAGTTATTTTCAAAAAATAACGGTAAGATGACAGCTAAACTAAATATGATATATATGTTAATGTAAGGTCAATGAGAAAAAATTGGAATGAAGTAACTGTGCAGTGTCATATTAGAAAAATTCATATCCTAATATTGGGGGAAATAAATGTAAATAAGTATGAGATAGCATTGTACTCTATTTCAGACTATGAAAGATTTGATCATTTAGAAGATAGTGTAAAACTAAGCATGGAATAGTAATTTATATAAAACAAAATTTAGATATTAAAATAAAACCCATAAGTAACCATATGGTGAATGCTGAAAATATATTAATAAAATTATATATAAATAATGTCAAGATATTTTTGTGGGCTCTTTAATAGGCAGGCCAGCGTACAATATTGAGAACTACATGGATGAAATATTTAATATAGATTCAGAAAAATTGCGGAATAAAACAGTCATATACATAGGTGATATAAATATAAACACCGCGATAAGCGAGCAAAGAGTAAAGAGCTATAAGATGATTACGAATGAAATGGGGGTATACAAGTAACATAAAAGGTTTTACAAGACAGGAATGGAAGGGGAGTTGTTTTACACAGACTCAGATAGATCACGTATACACAAAACAAGGTACAAATTTTTCACATTTTCAACATAAAAACTTAAATGTTAAAATAGCTGATCATAATATGATAGGCTGCGCGATTCATTTTAATGATACACAAGCAAAAACTGAAACACAGAGACACAGTGTTGAAGAAAAAAAAACTTAGGAACAGGTTGAATAATACAAATTGGAACAGTAGTACGGACACTGAAAATTCCGCCGAGTTATATAATGAAATAAAAAATAAAAGGGAAATTTGATGAGATCTATAAAGCTTGCCAAAAACGTATAAACAAAAAAATAGATGTAGAAAAACAGTAGCGATAAAAGAATGGATTACTAAAGATATTATACAAATGATACGACAACGTGATGTTCTTTATAAAAAACATAAAAATAATATACAAAATAAATCGATAAGGAAACGATATACTCAGGAACAAAGTAAATAAACAGATAAGAATACAAAAGGATAAGTTTACCAAGGAGAAATTTAAGCAAGCAGGAGGCGATATAAGGAAAATGTGGAATAATGTCGAGGAAATAATCGGAAAGGGGAAACCTCTTGGAATCGATGATACAATAGAATATGTGAAAAAAAAGTAGTATTCAAAATGTAATCATAAACTTTAGTAATGAATTTGTATGAAGTGTGATGAAAATTGAGCATAAGTGTGACACAACTACCTTGAAACAAACAAAATGTGACGTTAATGTCAACATGTACATACCCATAGTAAGAAAAGAACATATTGAAAAATTAATAGAAAATTTGATAGCAGAAAAGGCATGTGGAAGTGACGGTATTAGAATTAAAGATGTTAAAACTAAAAATACTAAACTTTCCAGTACAATAACCCAAATAATAAATAAAACATTAGCCGAAGGTGAAATACCGGAAGAACTAAAAGTATCTTTAATAAGGTCAGTTTATAAAAAGAGTAAACACAATGAATATGCAAACTATAGGCGCATTGCTATTGGAAATACGGTAACAAAAATTATGGAAAAATATGTAGCAAATTATCTGGTTAAATTTTTAGAAGAAAATAGAATAATAGATGAAAATCAATATGGTTTCCAGAAAAATTCAAAGGCTTTGGAAGATTTTTGTGAAGACATCAAATTGAACTTTGAAATGGGAAATAAAGTAATAGTTACTTATATTGACCTTACTAAAGCATTTGACACAGTAAATCATGGAAAACTGTTAAAAAATTTAGAGGAAATAGGGATCAATGGCAAAGTTAAAAAATGGTTTCAAAGTTATCTGAGTGATAGGAAGGGCACAGTAAGTATTTCGGGAAGACAAGGTGCAAAATTTCAAATAAATATAGGTGTACCTCAAGGTATCAATATTTCCCCAATTCTATTTATCATATATATATAAATGGGTTGCAAAAACTAATGAAATACAGTAAGATATACGCATTTGCAGACGACATTGCTGTAATGACGGCAAATATAAATCTATCAAATGCAGAAGCAAACATGCAGGAAGACTTGGTTACAGTTACTAAATGGGCCTCACGATAACAATTTTGTAATAAATACAACGAAAACTAAAAGTATGTTCCTGAAGCCCGTGATGGACAGAATAAGATATAAAACCATTTTGTGGATGCACTCAAACGATTGTACTCACTATATGACAGAGGAAAATATATGTATGAAGAAATAAAATAGAAATGGTAAGAGAATATAAATATCTAGAAGTAATCGTAGACGAAAATTTGAGATGGAACAAACATACAGCCGTTGTAGAAAACAAACTACGTATGACCTTACCTATGCTATATACTGTACGGAATTATGTAAGTAAAGAGACACTTAAGATAATTTACCATGCATTAGTAGATTCCAGGCTGAGATATGGAGAGCAAGCATGGGGTCTAGAAAGTAAATCTTATATAATAAATATAAATCGATTACAGAAAAAATGTTTGACCCTAATAGCAGGACAAGAAAGTAAAGCCACACTTTACGAATTAATGCGGAAAGAAAATGTTTTAGATGTAAGGGGATTGTGTTTAATGATAAAAATATTGAATTATTTAAACCAATTTAAAATTGTTGATGCGGACAAAAGGGAAATTGGGAAATTTAACTTAAGAAAAACGCTAAAATATAAGGTACAAATACCGAGAACAAAGTATGGTAATCAGACTGATAAATTTATAATTACACAAATGCTGAATATAATACCTGATGATATATTAAACGAAAAAAATACAGCGATTTTAAACTCAAAGAATGGTTACAAGACAATAGAATTATAAATAAAATATTAAAAAAAGAAATGTACAATGGAAAATGACGAGAAAGAGGGATAGACAACTCGGATGTCAGGGGCTACTGCAGGAAATAGGTGAAAATGATGGTGTAAATGTCTGAAAAATGAGTGAGACGTATAAATGACTTTTAGAATGAGTGGAATACTGTATTCAGTAAGTAAACTGTTAAAATTATGTATTCAGTTGTACGTGTATGTATATGTATAGACATATAGGTGTGTGTATATATGTGTACGTACATGAACATCGGTGTATAAATATTAATTAGTTAGTTTGATACCTGTCGACAAGCGAAAGCTTGACGGGATGAGGTAAAATATAATTATACACATGTAATTTTTAATCCGAATATATGAAGATGATTTTATAGTGTGTGTGTGTCAGTTTATATATGTTGTGTGTGTGTGTGTGGAAATAGTATTGCATACATTTTATTTATTTGCATGTATGCCCACTAATACGACTGCGTAATTCTAAAAAAAAAATATTCAAATATACGATTTAAAAAAAAAAAAAAAAAAAACATGGTATATAATAACTATAATAATAATAATAATGTGTTTGTCATTCGCGCAACATTGCGCATCCCTGGTTTTATTATAATTCTTCGTCATAATTCGCATTTTTCGTATAATTCCTTTTTTTATTATTCTACTTATAAATGTCGTCGATCATATCCTTTTGACTCGATCTTTGTCCATTCGGAATATTTCCACCGTGCTTAAGAATCGATGACCTTTGATTACTTTTCTTTTTTATTATTGGGCTTCCGTACAGTTTACCCAAACTATAGGACGCGAAGCAGGAAGTCGACTACTGCCGAATTATAGTAGTAATAAAAACTCTTAATTTGATCGTTTCAACTTTAATGAATTAAATGTACACTAGGAGATCTGTCAAAATTTGGAATTTATCGTTTGTCTTTAAGTTCATTTCGTTCATTAATCTATAGCTAATCGCAAAACGCGGATTAAGAAACAAAATTGAGACACTTTCGACGGAATGTGGAATTTCCCGATCGGATCGTACGAAACACATTTTCGGCTCTTTTCGAGGATCCGGGTAACTAGCCGGAAATGAGACATCGTTATTTGATTTACTCAGTAGTGAAACTTATATTTTCGTTATTGTAACCGTTTATTGCCATAACCGTTACTATTATTACATTATTAACATTATTATCTTACTCTTACTCTTATTATTATTATCAATATATATATATTATTATTATTAAACTGTTAAATTATTATTATTATTATTACTATTACTGTTGTCATTATCGTTGGTCATATTACTATATAGAAAGAGAATGCGTTATACGCGCGTGCATTAATACTACGGAAGGCTTTTAACAAAATGAAGGTTGACGCGTTACAAGTAGATTACGAAATATAATAACCTAACCTGATTTACAATATAATAATTGTATGTATACATACATATATATATACACATATATATATATATATATATATATATCGTCACTTTATAAACGTATATAAGTATCTATATCGTATGTAATATTATTTATAGAATTTCACGATTTGGAAATAATATAATTGCGGATGTTACTATACGCGTTTTGATATATAAATTATACATATATATATATATATATATATATATATATATATTCTATGTATGCTTTTGCGGGTAAAAGACGACTAATACCGGAAACTTAAAATCCATACATTGCCACGGAAAGGGTCATCAATCATCTTCGAAACAGACAGTCTAGACTGACATTACCGCCAGTATTACAAGTAACTGAACAAAATTCTTTCCAAAAAAAAAAAAACGATAAACAACCAACATTATCACCAGACGGAATGATTCCCGCTCATGATAGATACACGGCATAATGTGTACGAACGAATTTGTCTTTTCCACTCAAAAATTGGTTCTGTCCCTATTTTCATAGAAGAAAAAAAAAGGTATGCTGCTTGATTTTATTTCAACTACGGTTCATTTCGTTCAAACAAAAAGGGTAAAATAATAATAATAATAATATTTTGAAGATATCTATTACATATATATATATATGTACGTATATCTGAGTGTACGTAGATGCGTGCTCATGTGTTTAAATATACATGTGCGTCTATTGAACGGGAATCAATATATATGTATAAACATCATATATTTACATAACATGCGAATAATATATATGTATTAGGTGTAACACACATATACATACACACACACATGTATATATATATATATATGTGTATATATATATATATATATATGTATATATATATATAATCATATGCTAATATTAATGCTATTTAGCATAATTAAAAATTTAACTTAGCTTGAAATCAATAATAATAGTAATAATATTTCGAAGGTATCTATTATATATATACATATATATTGTTTAAATATACTTGTGATACATGTGCGTGTATTGAACGGGAATCATTGTATTATAAACATACATATATAAACATGCATAAATATATACAATTCCATTGAATAAACTGGCAAATAAAGCAGCAAAGGAGACTGTTACATTGTTGCCAATCCTAAGTTCCAGCTATTGATGTACGCAATTGTGTAAAATCAAGACTTGGTACTTCGTGGCAACATAAGTGGGAATCGACCTCATCATTAAATAAGCTTCGCCAATTCAAGAATTCTGTTTTTCGCTTCCAAACCGCAGGGATGACGTTTTCCTCAGCAGATTGCGGGTCATTCATTCATACCTGATCAACAGGTCTCCCCGGATTCCCAGTGCACCTTGTGTGTAGTTTCACACTTTCCATCCCCCATATCCTCTTTAACATTCCTTTGTGTATTCCTCAGCCAGATTGTCCCACAGCTCTACCTCCTCACTTTCTTTTCTCTTCTAAATGAATATTACTGTCTAACTAACCTAATCATGTTCTTACGTGTGTCTCGTTTCTACTCCTTAATTTAACTTCCTCTCCTTCGTGCTTCTGAACACGGAACGTTAATTTAGATTAATAATAATGATATACATACATATATAAACAACATATATATATATATATATATATATATATATATATATATATATATATATATATTCGCATGTATATGTATAATAGGTATAACACACTTACACGCATATATACACACACACATATGGATTCCTAACAAATGGGATACGTATTCCACACTCGGTTTTGTACTTAACGGTTAAGTTAGTTGCTAAGTAGTCATGTAAGTTAAACGTGATAATTATTTAGCCAAACCGCTAAGATTGTATATTAGTAATAGCCTATTTAAGGGTTGTATATACATATATACATGTATATATTGTATATGTAAAATCATCTGCTTACATACTATTAAAGCTAATTAGTTTACTTAAATATTTAACTTAGCTTGGAATCAATGTTAACCTTTTCAGTCGTACATTCTGTTGGGAAATTATTATTATTAATTAATTATTATTAATTTTGTTTATAGAAATATAACACGTTAGTGTGTTATTAGGTGTAACTTTTAACGTGCTAGTCTAAATTCTAAATAGTAAGAGTGGAGAGTAAAAAGTGCGATATAATATTATTTTTCAGATATAAATGATGAAACAATTAATAAATTTCTTAAAGCAATTAGTAAATTTTAGTACATTCGAATATTTTGACGCTAGATCATACATTTTTTTACATAGGGTGTTTATTATATAGCACGCTTCTTAGGTGAACAGTGTATAATTTTCAATGTATTCATATAAATATTTCTAACTAGAAAATAAAAAAATGTCGTTGGCATTAAAATTTCGTGCACCGTATAGTGAACATTGTGACAGAAAGGGTTAATGAAAATATTAGTGGAATCTGTTTTTTGCTATGTATGCGTATTATTAATAATAATAACGATGAAATCACTATTTCCATCATTTATTCAGCCCAGCATAGTGCAAATGTCTGTTCAGAAATTTTGAAATATAATTATACAGGTACAATCTGATGCGAATCGTTCTATACTTTGGATTCCTTTTTCGCTCCGATTTATCTTAATCTGTTGTCGTCGATTCCACCTAATTTGTTTCGATTCATATTTAAACTAGATAATCGAAAAAACGAAATAAATTTTCGTTCGGTGTTTTTTCTTTTAAGTGAAAATAGAAAATCGTTAACATACTAGAAAATGTCAAATTTAAAAACGAGAAGCAAAATAATAATAATAAAACTAAAAAAGAAACGATTTTTTTTGGTTAAATTTTTGTACTACGAATTGGGCGTTGAATTTTTTGTTTTTCATTTTTTGGTTTAATATTAACCGTAGAAAATGTTCTTTTTCATTGTTCGGTTCAGTACTAACGGTAGAAATTTTTCTGTTTTTTTTTTTTTATAAGATTTCGTTTTTTAGTTTCCCGAGTATTTAGTTTACTTACCCTTTCAGTCTCTATCTATATCGTGGATGAAATTTTAATCGTACAAAAAATTGTATTACCCGGTTGACGTGAAATGTCTTAATTTTTCTACAGTTCACACCTAAGAAGCGGTGTATTGTATAATTAAAATTAATAATTTTTGGGTCGAAATGTTATAACGTTAATTAGGGTCAATTTAATTACTTGTTTCATTCTATTCGTCGTTGGTTCGGTAATTCGGATAATTTTATTACTTTACTTAAATTCGTACAACATCCTATTAGTTTAAGTATTTCTTAAGTTATTAATTAAAATTTTACCGATGCGAATTTTTTGTAGAACTAATAAGTTTATTTTTTAGTTTAGCGTATATTTAATGATTAAGTTCATCGGTTATGGAATTCGTTAAAACCGTAATTATTATTCTGTTTCGGTATAATCGATAAATTTTCTTTCTGTAATAAAAATTTATAAATGTCGATTCGAAATAAACGGATGTTCAATAGGATGTGTAAGCTATGCAGATGATCGAATATTACTGTCAGGATCGATTGAAGAAATGCGAATGATGCTAAATGGGCTAAACAAAACAGGGGAGAAATATGTCATGAAAATAAACGATGGGAAAACAAAAAGGCGGTAAAATTCACGAAGACGATTGACAACGTAGATATCAAGTTGAACCGTGGAAACTGTGTAAGAATTTAGAATTTCGATATTTCGGCGTATTCATGTAGCGATGAAAAGAAATTAGAATATCGGAATAGGCAAACAAGCGCTTAGAAATTTAGAAATCGCGCCGAAAGACGGGAAGCTAAAAATCGATATAAATATGAAAGTCAACCAGTGTTACATGTCCGTCATGAGATACGCTGCTGAAACGTGGACACCGAACGCGAATAGTACGAAACGAGTAAACGCGTTTGAAACGTGGACGCTTAGAAGAATATTCGTGGACGGTAAATTCACGAACGTCGTCCAAGACATCGAGAGAAGAAAGCTAAATATGAATACCTTGTACATGAAATAAGAGAAAATGTAAAATTTGCCGTTCGAGGAAAAATACTGGGAGAAAGAAAATGCGAAGGAACAAAAGTCTCGAAATGATTAAGCTTTAATAACAAGAAAATTGACGAAATAATAAAATCAGCACATGGAGCGAGGATTTTAAAATAGCTATAAAATATCTTTCGTATATTGCGAAACATTTTATAAAGAATTCTATTTGGTGCCCGTTACGAATGCGAAAACTTCTTATTCGTGTCAGGAAAAGGATCTTTACACGATGTTTACTGCAAACGCAACCTTGTTTCCAATCAGTTGTAGTTTAATAGGTTTTGTTGAAATTGTACCTACGTGGGTAAAACGGCTTCTCGGATGAGTAAATAATTATTAATATAAATAATTTTAGAATTGAAACGCTCTACCTCGACTAAATGTGCTTTATAAATAGATGATTTTTTTAGCTGTTAAACTTTTTTTAAAGAAAAAATAGCCATTAGTGATTTCCACCCAGGGCTATAAACGGATGATATGTCTTATTAAATATTTATATTACAGGCTGATATGTAATCAAATATGATCGTATGATATTGTTCTGTTAAGCGTGCGTATGTGATTAGTTGGGAGAGGGATTCCTTTACTTATAAAATACGCAACGGGAATTTTGATTGATACATTCTATAATAACTGCAGCTGAAAAAATAGGTGATTTTCAGATCTTCATCGCCAAGGACGGGTATGGCGAAGGGGCTAATTTGTATGTAAATAGAATGTATGGAATGTTGTTGACGTTTTACGTACCGTCTGGAGGGCGCTGTAACTGAACGGGTTAAAATAATGAACTTGCTTTATTAATTGTTTTTAATGGTCGATTAATCTGACGATGTCTTACAGTCGAAAAGTATTTCTCTTAGAAAATTATCGTCTTGATTATTTGTACGACTGTATAAACGTTTCTTGTTCTGTTCTAAACGTTATAGCGATTTACAAAACACCGTCAAATTCGCCGAGGATAAAACTTAAGAACATCTCTCTTCAGGCGGCCGTGTCAGAGAGCGATTCGTTCGAGAATTCAACGTCATCTATCTAATTATACACAGTTAACACTATTTAAGACGGCTCTGTCGACTATCATACCCTACTTTCTCTTTTTTTCTTCTATATTAAACGCACCCGAGGGAATTGAAACAATCGTCGACTGTCTCGGCAATGGCAAAAGAAAGCCGTCGGAGGATAAGATTTCGAAAAGGGTAGTCGGTCGGTCGGCAAAACGAAAGAAGTTTCCGAATTAGGTGGAGTATTTCCGATATAAGCGGAATGGAATTCAAAAAGACGTAAGAATTCAGTGCAGAGGTCTAATATTTCGGCGGACGAAGATTAACGAAATTACCGAAACGAGTGGAGTAAATTATTTCTCAACGGTGGATGAATTTGCAGAAGAACCCTTACCGCTAGTTTAGATAGATCGCGAGAACTAATCGCCAGTATTATCTTTTTTATATAACTAAATGTTATTTTCGTCACAACCACTGCTCGTTCATTAGATAAATTTCAGATAATTCCTACTATTTTCGATGATGTACAAAGTGAGGGGAAATATACTCGCTAATGTACTCACAAATTTTATCCAATATATATATATATAAGTAAATAAATAATAATTGTTATACAATATATCGCAAAAATAAAAGTACACTATATTTAAAAAAACAAAAAAACCCGATTACGATTAAGGTGTTCTCTTTTATTTTTATCTTCGATAAATTCTGAGAATTATTTACTTATCGTTCTAAATTAAGGTACACAATTCATTTAAAGACTATAGTTCAAATTACGATGTAGAATTTTACAAAACGCTGGAGGAAAATATTTATTCAGGTTTATTTATATCAAATAGATATTATTCATTTAACCACCGTTTCTTAAAACTGGTCTATTGCGAATCTTTCCCGATTTACGCGGCTCTTTTTAATTCAGCGTACTTCTTTTTAATCGGATGTCTTTTAACGCGGTTGTTATAAATCGATTTCTCCGTTATCCGCGGATGCTTTTTTCTCGAATTTTACTTCCAACAATATTCGAAAGTAATCCATCATGCCGAAGTACAAAACTAACCCGAGATGATCGTGTTCTTCTTATTCGATTTAGTAACGATCTTTTCTCTTGAATCTGTCGTAATACCTGTTCATTTTAGTTTTTTTCTACCCGGCTTATCCTTTTCATTTTCCGCCAAGTCCACATCTCGAACGATTGTAACTTATTTGTATTCGCTTTATCGAGTTTCAGCAACACAAAGAGCTATAGGTCAGGCGTACATTTTAACTTCAACGGTATTGATTTTCGTCTTAGCATACCTTTTTCTTCTTGGAACGCGCATTTTTCCAGTTCAATTCTAGAATTAATTTCAATATCACAATAGAGATCTTCTGTTATAATTCGACCAAAAGTATTTAAACCCCTGGACTTGATCTATTATTTTTCATCAGTTTTATACTTGAATAATTTATATGTATATTATATATGAGAATGAAGCAAAATTTAATCGCTATATGTAACGATTTTTGTATACGCTTGAAAATGACGAGATTGTCGAAAAGCTTTGCGTTTAATAAAAAAATTGTTAAAGTTATTAAACGTTGTTTTTATTTTGTTTTATTAATATATAAAATACATATAAATTATTCGAGTATAAAATTAACGGACAATAATTCTTGCTTTCATTTGCCTGCGGATAGTCGCTAGTTCAATATCTATTTGCCAGTCTTCCGTCTGTAAGTCCTACGCTTGTCTTACCTATTTCCGTACGTCACTGTTATTTCCGCTACAACATCTTTGCATCTTGTGTTTTTCCCTACATCGAAGCTCCTTATTTTGTCGTTTAATCACGTTCCTAGCAGCATACATTCCATGCACCTTTCCGATCTTATAAAACAAGTCCCGGTTTCCTCCTTGTATTTCAGCGCTGATACGGTGCAATGTTAAAGAATTCGGTTTGCTGGATTCATTTTTGCTCGATAGTGTCTTTTTCATTCTGCACCTATATATATATATATATATATATATATATATATATATATATATATATATATATATATTCGCATGAAAGCAACGTACACCGTAATTATAGCTGACATATTTTATCTATATACGTACATCACCATTATTAACCTCATCAACTCCTCGCTGGGATACAGCAGCGATCCGTGTTAATGGGTTGATCAGGATGCACTAACCGTTACGATCTCGTGCTATACGTAACGCAATTACTAAAAATACTCGCAATCGTTATTCCAACTATCCCGTCTGCTGTATGATAATTTTTCTTTCGTTAACTTCTCTTTAAACAAACGGTTTCTCCCTATTTTCCGTTCTAATTACATGACCGAATAGCATCTTTCGAAAGTACGAATTGTCAATCTCGTTTATGATGAAAATATTGATCCTTCTAGCTCTCCGTAGCAAAAGCGTAATACGACTCTTTAACCGCCATTTCCGGGGCGTCCATATGTTTTTAATTAAACCACCCGGCTTCCTTAAGATAGAGACCATTGAGAGATTAAGGAACTGTTCGTCTTTTCATACATATATTTATATATATATATATATATACTAAAATTGAAATTTATTTATTATTATCACACTAATTTGTTTCCACATTGTACAAAAAAAAAAAAAAAAATACAAAATAAAGATATTTCCGTACCGAATGTTCTAACCATTCTCCGGGAAACACTCTGGTAAAAATATGATCGAAATTAATAATATTTATAAAGAAAGAACTTATATGTAAAATTGCAGAAAAATTTAAAATACAAAAGAAAACCCCGCTCTCTTAAAAATTACAAAGTGTATAAACCTTATCAGAATGATCTACAAGTATCTTAGTTAATTTTGTTAACATTTAGGGTTTATAGCTGGCTTACTGGAAAAGTACATATTTTACACGCCTGCGCTTATATCTTTTATAACTGCGTCCCAGAGATTGGTTAAGCACCTATAGAATTTACTATCGGAATATTCGAATATCTAGAAACGTTAAAACACTTTTCGTTTATACCTTTAGTCATTTCACATGAGGGAATTTCAACATATTGTGTAAAGATTTGATTGAAGTAAATCGAGGTTTATTCGATATTATTAGAAGGCAACGGTTTTTCAGTCTTTGCTCCTGGTTTATATTACTTCTGCTAGTATAAGACCGGGCACGCATAATAGGTTACTTTTCTGTATATTAAAAATTTATTTTGCGTGGATAGTGCGGACTTTTTGATAAATACGACAACCCATTTTTATGTAAGTCTATCCATGATGACACCTATAGATGCTTTACATGTTCTTTCCACAGTCGAGATGAACGTTTTTAATTTTAAGAAAGTGATTTAACAAAGGTCTATACCTAGTATGATCGATAAAAAGTGTATTTGCAAAAATAAATTGATGTTACGAAGAAATAACGAAATTAATAATATAACGCATACACAGTTCTTACTATAAGTATACTATTTTAAAACGTATGCCAAGTTTGCTCATTTAACTAAAATTAAAATACTGGAAAAACCACTAACGAAACCTACATGCCGATCATAAAGCTACTACACCTATATATATATATATATATATATATATATATATATATATATATATATATATAAATTGATAAATATTTAAATTAATAGCATAAACAATAAATTTTAAATGTATTATACACAAAGAACAAAAAATTGGATGCCTGCTGCACTACATAAAAGCGTGTGTTTAATGCTTCCGTGCTAATATTATCAACAGCATTCGCGATAGTTTTACTTCTAACGGTTTAAATTTATTTTTCACCTCTATCGATAAATTAGGAAACCTTTACCACTTTCTGGGGGTACACTTAAACGTTTTGCGTTTGATTACCGGCGTTGTTTATAGTAATCGAATTATCGATGATATGTTCGGTAAAAGTAACGTTATCAGTTACCGAACTAGAATTATCGGTGGTAAATCCTACGGTACTGGTTGACGAAGGTCAATCTTATCCGTTCCAGATAAGCGACTACACGAAGGGTTAGAATCAGCTATATACTTGTGTAACCGCTATCGACTATACTATCATTCTGGACGAATTATTACCACGACGACATGTTACAAAATAACAGAAGAAACGAATAATACGATAAAAACGATATCGACTTACGATCGAACAGCGAGGGTACCAGTGAAATTTATTGACTCAGTTTTCTCGTTAACTTTGATTTAACATTTATTCGTATCCGTTGAAGATGATACACGAGTCGCCCGTGTGACGGTGAATACATTAATCGATAACTTACGTTAGCACGTAGTACTGTGTTGACAAATTGAGCGCTTCCGTTAAAATGCTTTAATACTCGTCAAATGATCAATCTGTACATAATGTTACTGTATACATTAGATTTTTGAATTTGTATCGTATGTTTGGCGTTTCCTTTGTTAATGTACAAAACGGTATGTAATTTATTTTTAAATTAATATAATCACGAACGAAATACACTTTAGAGTATGGCGTTTAAAACGACATAGGATTAAGTTTTATAACTCCATTTAGAATCGAACACGATTTACGTTAAATATCAAATTATACCACCGAATTCCGGAAACCAGACATTCCGTCAGATGTTTTATCGTTTGGTATTCGTTGACAGACCGATCGGTCCCATTTCGACAAGTTTATTCTAGCGCAACCTGAACGAATTCAGTTTCCGTATATTCCACATGCGTCGAGATTTGCGCTGTTTTTTATTTTCCGGTACATCCACGATTTAGCGCGTAAATACGCTCGCGAATCTAGATATCGTCGATTAATTTAGTTTAATGATTAATTTAATTTAAATGTTTACTTTAAAGGTAACTCAGTCACGTCGTCCAAATGTAAAAAGGATAATCATAAACGAACGAACAACGGTAATAGTAGTAACACGGGTAACATTCACAAAAGAGCTAGGACCGCCTATACGAGCGTTCAATTGATCGAACTTGAAAAGGAATTTCACTACAATCAATATATAGGACGCGCTCGAAGAATAGAAATGGCCGAAAGTTTAAATCTATCCGACAGGCAAATCAAAATTTGGTTCCAGAACAGACGAATGAAAAAGAAGAAAGATCAACAAAATAAAACAGACTCGAGTAAATATTTGAAGAATTTTATTATTATTTTAATTTTTTTTATTTTTCACTCAGGCAGTCGCGTTAATTAAAACGATACGAAGGCAAACCCTCGCAAGCTCAACCACCGCACCAATTTTCACTATGTCTATATATACACAAACATGCATATGACAAGAGCATATGTAATAAGTAAGTTTGAAAAAAATATCATAACGTGCACTTAATAATTATAATAATCAAGCGGTAGATTAATGCTGATTATAGATAAATGATGAGAAGCTGTTTTGTAATACTACCAAGGTGCAAAACCATTTTGCTAGTGGTTGAAATTTATAGATGATCTGATTCGTAAATTTTCATTTTATTTACTCGACTCTAAGATTACTTTTTCTTATTATTCATACATACGTCGTTTCTGATTTATGCAATCGTACGTCGACATTATTGTTATTATTATTATTATTGTATATATTTACATATACGCACATTATGTATACATTCTTTCTCTTCTTTCTCCGTCAAACACCGACCGAAGTTGAGTAATATAAATAAATAAATAAAAAGTGTATTTTTACATTTAAAATAAGAAACAACAAATATCGTCTACACGTACCGAAATAGTGTACAATTCTCCCCGTGTATCGCGATATATAAATATAAAAACAAAAGAAACGAAGCTTAAAGCAAATAAACTGCAGGAAAAACCACCACCAAAACCTGCATGAAATAAGTATGTAATAAAATAAAATAATAACATAAAATATAGTATGCGATAACAGACGATCAGAGTAGCAATAAATAGGAGAATAAATAACTATATACATAAAATAAACTTAAACTTAAATAATAACTATATATCATCGGGAATTCCGGCTACTCATCATAATAATGTATGTTTAATTCTTTTATGTTTATATTTCTTATATTTTAATTGGAGACTAGTGCGAGTGTAGTCTCCTATATTGTTTATAATGGAATACTCACTTAGGGTACAATCATAAAAAAATTTTTTAGTTTGCTGATTTATTACTTGATGCACGTATGGTAATTTCAAAGTTCTGTGCAAACGATCTATCCTAGCATAAAACGGAGCTTTAAGAATAATTCTGCAACATTTATTTTGCATGGCTTGCAATTTAGATAAGTTAGAGTGACTTGCGTAAGACCACACAGGACACGCGTACAACATTATCGGTCTTAAGATACATTTGTAGATAATTAGCTTATTTGCAGAATTAACGTAGCATTTCCTATTAAAGACTGGATATAATTTAAATAAAGAGGCTTGAGTTTTATTAACGGCGTGTTCGATATGTTTAGAAAAGGTAAAACCTTTATCTAGAATAACACCAAGATATTTGATCTGAGTCTTCCGTTCTATGGGTATGTTATTTATTATTATAGGAGTTAGAGAGTTTGGTCTTCTTTTTGTAAATAATATTGACTGTGTTTTATCAGTATTTATGTTAATTTTCCATTTATCGAAGTATGATCTTAATTTCTCAAATCCTATGCTTAGCCTTCTTTGAATAGTATCTGTACGATACGACGTACAATATATAGCTGTATCATCCGCATACAACGCCATCTGAAGGTGTTTATCCATGGGAATGTCATTAATAAATAAGAGAAAAAGATAGGGTCCAAGTATACTCCCTTGAGGTACTCCAGCTAGTATAGACCTTTCCACAGAGTTACAATCATTTATTTTTACCATAAATTTCCTATCTGTTAAATAATCTTTAATAAGTCTAACGATATAATTAGGAAATTTTAGTTGAATTAATTTATATATTAATCCGAGATGCCATGTAGTATCAAAGGCTTTCTCAATGTCTATGAGAAGTAAACCTGTATGTTTATTTTGATTAAAACCATCAGTAGCCGACGTAGCTGTTACGTCTTTATCTTTGGGCACCTCTTCCAATTCTGTAGATGTCTTGTTGACCATTGACGACGCGTATCAGCTGTCCACGACATTCCGTTTCATCCTGGATTCTAATGTTTCTCGTAGCACCAACTAGGACAAGGTAGATAAATATAATAACTTTCTGGATGTCTATTATGTAATTTTAATTTTCAGGAGCGTATAGTGCATAGAAATTTCCTTCATTTGATTTGACACTTTTCGCAACACTTCTGTATGGGTAGTATGGTCCACGAATGAAACCTTCAAAATAAGACGATATATATATATATGTGTGTGTGTGTATATATATATATTTATTTATTTATTTATTTACGGCATGTTATGAATGAAAATTTTCTATTTTCCTGATTTTACATTTATATCATATATTATTTCGGATAATCTGTAATTCATGCGGATGATAACACCGTGGTCAGAGAGTATCTGTATCGTGTAGTAATTTACTGTGATCTTTTTAGAAGCGTTCTATTACGTTAGGAAAAATCTTATTAATTCACCTTTTACTAATGAAACCGATCTTAAATTTAAAATTGGTGTATGAAAGTGTTTTATAACATTTTGAGAAGTACTTTTACTTCTCTTGTAGCGATCTTTTCTTTCATGTTTTTTTCTTTTTTTTACAAAAATATATTTCTACTGATAAAATATGCGATAGGTCGCTGTTATATATATATCTCGCAGAAGAATTCGCGTAAGACTGCCAGACTGTAATTCGAAGTATCGTACACTTTCGCCTATAAATTATTATCGAAAATCGTTTGGTAAATTTTTAATTTCGATTTTGTTTTAAACAGGTTTATTAGAAATTTCTTCGTCGACCGTAGCCAGTTCCATGTCGGAAGTTGAATCAACTTCTTCGCCGGATCGCCTAAACATCTACCCAGATTCCTCGCTGTACGGGGATGAACCGAAATCTGGACCTCTACTAATCCCACCTCCGCCCACAGCGGCACCGATTTTAAAAACGTCCTTCTTACGTTCATCTTCCGACGTTGTTCCTTCATTAGCGAATAGCGTCGATTTCGTTTTAGTCGGCGGTTCACCTTCGACCACGATTCATTATTCGGCATCGTCCTCGCCGATGGCTAATTCTGTCGACGATGTAAATACTAATAATAATAATCGCTACGACGCCATCAAATCGGACACTATCGATCATTCTCATCTTCGTCATAATTATCATCAGTACGACGATAATTTTCATCATCATCACCACCGTCATCATCATCATCATCATCATCATCGAAACAACGATCATTATCAGCTATTTCGGCACTATCGTCAAGAACAATCGAACGAGAAATATATCGAATCGATTAATTACGTAACGTACGATAATAATCGTAATAATAGAGATATCATCGGCCACTTCACCACCGCTAGCTGTCCGCTTCAATCGGCGGTAACCACTGGCGTTGCTTTGACGACGGCAATTGACGAAACGAATCGATGGAATCATCAAACTTCCGGGTCGTGGAATTATCCGCATTCCGATTTTACTCCGGCGACGATTATAGGCGATTATTTATTTCAAACGATCGATAGCGATAATAACGGTAACGAAGAACCATTTATTCCGAATATCGCCGGTAACGAATTAGTCATCGAAAGCGAAGGAACTAATCCGTTTTTAGAATTTAATAACTCCTCTAACGAAGAAAACAATCTATTCTATCAATTATAACGTTACTATAATTTTTGAATACGTTAGTTACTAGTGATAAATGAATTAATTTAAAGTCGTACGGTGAAGATGTAAATATGCGTATATAATAATTATTTTATTAGTTTTTGATGGATGCCAATTTTAACATATCCTGTATATATGTATATAATTATGTAAATTAACAAGCGGGAAATAGGGAACTGTTTAAAACGCTGATACGTGTATATGTATTCGCAAATAATTGAATTCTCAACACCTACCACGTATTAGTTAAGGTTGCACGTTTATGGAAAGCTAAAACACAATATTTTAATATTCGGGTACAGTGATATTTTTATCGTTCTTAATATATTAATAAACGGGGTCTTAAACGGAATTTATATACAAACAAATGCATATATATATATATATATATATATATATATACACATAAATTTATATATATATATATATACACAAATATTTATATAAATTTTGTATGTATAAATATACGTATTGTACACGAATTATTAGAATCTTATTTATCCTTTTTTTTTTTTTTCATTTTAAGTTGTACCGATAATTATATGCCACAATTGGATGATGAATGGAAGTAAGAAAGATAAAGAAGAGTCAAAGAAGGAATGCAAAAGGGAGAAATATATATACAACTAACGCCTCCAGTGAGATAAGTTAGTTCGAGGATGAGATTAAAAAAAGTATAACAAATCTCTATTGAATTTAAACTAGGTTGATACGTATGTAATGCTAAAAATTAACTATTTCTTCAAGTGATCGGCGAGACATCATTACACCATTTCCGTTTCTTGAATCGCTTGGGAAGGTTGTTCGGTTGACTAAGCGTATACATTCGATTGATATTTGGATTTGAGCTGAACTGTAGTTTATCGAAAAATTGTTGATACTGCTGTACACAGATATCGTTAACATACGGTATTTGTAAATCGGAACGAAGCGTCAGGTTTGACACGTGTTTCGGAGCAGATGCGTCGACTGTTTCTGTTGAATCCGTAGAAGATTACTTTAACTTGTGTATGATTCTATACCGTATTTCCAAATTGGCGTTACAATTGAGAGACAATTTAATGGTGATTTTGCAGACAACAATGGATACAGTAGTTTAGTACGCGCTATTATAGTTTTTCTGTACAAATTAACTAAATTTTTACTAGATAACTCGAAAAACTCCCCTTGGAATTATTTCCTATCAAAAATTGCACCCAACAACAACAGTCTATGTAAAATAAATAAGCATTTCACTAAACGTATAGCATCACTTCCACCAATAAAACATGCACTCACTAAATCTTGTTTATAGAGCAAAAGACAAGTTAGAGGTACTCGTGTCGCATATATGCTATGTCAGTAGTCGTTCTTTAGAGCCAGTTCCACGAATACACTATTATAACATAAATAAAACAATCAAAGATCAGCTAACAAAACTTTGTAACATTAGTACCGATGATAATTCGTAAGAGAGATTACAGAAAGCTGTAAACTCGAGTTCCAAATATTATCAGCGGTGGAAACTAAACCTTAATACTGAAAAAACAGAGGCCATCTTATTCCCAAGAAAAAGACCACCACCACCACCTTTGTCTCACATTGTGGTGAAATCTAAACAAATTTCGTTTATTAAAGAGGTTAAGTATTTAGGAGTGATAATGGGTAGTCGTTTAACGTTTAATAACCACGTTAAGTATGCTGTTGATAGAGCTCGTAAAGCTATCCACATTCTGTACCCCGTATTTAATAAAAGGTCCGGTCTTAATTAAATAAAAAATTAATCTATACTAACGTAATCCGACCAAAACTGACATACGCGTGTCCTGTGTGGTCTTACGTACCTAATAGTACTTATAAAAAATAACAGATAATGCAAAATTAATGCTACAGAATTTCGTTGAATGCTACACACGATATAACAAAATATCACACTTACATAATCGATTAAAATTTCGATATATATTACTGCATATATTAGCAAAATAACGCAAAAATTGTATAAAAAGTGTGAAAATCACTATAATGAGCTAATTAAAAGCATAGGCATATCTACGCGAGCGTTACACTAATTATAAACATCGTAGATATCAGCGCAGATTTTTATAATTAATTTAATTTAATTTAAAAATCAATTATGCGATTTGTTATTATTACAACTAATTTAAAGTTAACTATAGCGTTTCGTTCTTTTGTGTAAGTTTTTTGTTTTAATTTTTCCTGCGTAATATATTTAATATATTTATTATAAAAATTAAATTTAAATTTATGTTCAAATTGTTTTATTATCTTGATTTGCTAAGGTTGATTACTAATGTACTTAGCTTAATGAATTTACTTGTAGTTGTAACATTGTAAAAATGAAATTTTTGAAATAAATTGTTATTGTTATTGTTGTAATAATCAAACGACAAATCTTAACTAAGTATGTAGCTGGAATAAATTACTATACATACGTAGTTCTCTCCGGGCTATATACATAATATTCTTTAAGTGCACTTTCAGTACTATTCATATTATACTTTTCGTGAATCTATGAAATCCGTGTGCAATTTTCTGGAATCGGAATAAAGATACTTTGTGATCATGTATGACAAAATAATCAGATCTGAAACCAAGTGGCTGAATTGCTCATAAGCCAGTGCAAAGTTTGTAAATACAGAATAATAGTTGATCGGCGTCTGTAATTTCTAATTAGGTCATATCAGCTTTTATATATATATATGTTTTATATATATATTTTTATATATATACATACATATTTTATATATACACTTATTATATAATATATATATATATATATACATATATATACACTTCATTCCATATATATGAGTAATTCAGTAGATGATACTCAAAAGTCAACCGAAGTGAAATTAACGAAAACAAGGCACGCGATCGACACAACCAGACAAAGACAGGGATGTATCACATTCAGTAGTAGATAGATATAAGCGCATCGTGGTTAAGATATGTACATACTTTTATATATATATATGTATACATTACTGTTAAATTCTTAATTACTACGGCCCAAGAGAGGTCACAATTAATTTAGCTGATATTTATTCACATAATAAATTTTGCAAGATAGATCCAATGGTTCATTCCGCCTACTAATCTAATATGTCATCTAAAACGTGTTTTATCAACAATATTCTTGGTTGGCTGTTATCAAGATGTTACATTTGTTGTTCGAGTCGCGTAAATGTCTGGATTTGAGTGTGTTAATGATTTTAGAGAATATCTTTATTCGTTCGTACCAGGGAGCCTAGAGTACTAGTTTACACCCTTTAGCACTTAAGTCATTAAACGCGCACACATACATACATATATATGTGGGCGTGTGCGGACGTTACAAACGTTACCTTAAATCTTTCAGTCACAATGTCCATTATGTGGTGCATAATATTTTATTGCTAACGAAATTGTTAATTTTCTGGTTAACATGATATGTCTCAATTTTAAAAATATTCACTTGAACGCATTGAAAATTAATCCCTAAAGAACAGTATTGTATATTAAACACTTTGAATAAATTTTATTATTTCGTGTCGAAATATCATGTCTGACCGAAAGGGTTAAAACCAATTTTACACGAACCATTTCTCTTTTAAAATATCGTCCAATTTCGATAACAAAATTTTAGCGCGGTAAAATTTATCCTAATTTTAAAATCTGCTCGTAGAACTTTATTTTGAAATCTTTGTATTATATTACGATTAAAAACGCTAGCCGTGCACAGCATTACAGCGTCGTGCATTTGAATTAGTTTTATTATTGAATTATACAGTAATTGTTATCTTAACTTATACGATTTTCTTTTGTTGTCAAAATGTACAGACCCCTCTAGATATTTAACTACTTTTTTCCTTGCATACGACCTTGTAATCACCGGATGGCAATTTGAAAGTTTTAAAGTTGATATCGATAGTTTTATTTACGTTTAATTTTATTCTCCAATCGTCCATGCGATATTTCGTTCGGGTAGTTTTGTAATTAACGTGTGCGGATTCATTTACCCATTTAACAGTTAGAGCGCAAAGTGCTGGTCGACTTGTTAACGACGTTATATACGACTAAACTTTCGGATTTTCGGTGGGAAATTTTAAAATTAGGAAAAAAAATTTTTATCGAAATTTAACTAGACGAAATTTGTTCATAGAAATTGTTCGTGTTAGATTTGTTTCGAGGAAATGTCTGTAACGTCCACACACGTGTATACGTATTCGATTTGATGGAATTACTATTAACGTCTCGAGTGCTTGTCGTATAGAGAAGGATGTAAAATATCTGTTCTTTGCAACGTATTTTATTTATATATTTTCGAGTTTTTAATCAGCCACGACTATAAAACGGGAAATAAATCCAAAAGTAAACCTTTATAAGAAACAAAACATCGAGTGAAAAACTTAAAAAAATAAAAAGAAAAAAAATGGTTAAAACTGAGTAGGGGATATAAGCAGGACGCGATGAAATAAACGGAGATAGATGTATATATGTATATATGTATATATGTATATATATAATATGGGTTTCGCCGGATTGAAGGAGAAATTCACCCACTCCGTCGTCACGTCATTCTGATCCGGGCATCGAGTTTTCTTTCATTCGTAGAAAATTGTGCGCTGTCGTTTAGTTCGATGATTCTTCCAGGACATTAAGCAAACCACCAAAAAATCCTTACACAACCGGAGCCCAATTTTTGTTCCCCTCCAACTACGGCCCGTCCACAAACCGCAGACAGACGTTGAATTAAATATAGCTGACGAAATATACGAAAAACTACCGGAGTGTCGCGCAAAACGGTTTTTACTCCGGATTTTTAAAAACGTGGAAACTCAACCGACGTTATAGAATTCAAATCATAATAATAATAATAATAATAATAAAATAAAATAAAATGTAAGATAGACGGGTAAAGAAGAAAGTATTAAAAGTATCGTACGTTTTGAAAGAAGGGTCTAGAAAAACCTCCTTATTCGGGCTGTTGGGGTATTTTTTTGTTCGTAGATAATTCGGGGAAAGATGAAAACCACCCGTTTACTTCCCGGTATAATGAGTCGAATAAACTGGCTTTTCCGTCAATTCCCGTCATTATCTGACGATACCCGCCTACTGTTTTCTTTTGTAAACTTCTTATTTATATATACTTACGTATATATTTTATACGTATATATAACACGTGTACATCTATACTAATCTATATCTATATTTTTTTTGTTCAAAAAAGGCGTATATTTATTATAATATAAAAATACAATAAGTAATCTCAATCTGCTATTATTAAGATATCTGTACTTCTCAGTTCACATTGTATTAACACTTCCTCCCACTTTTTCCGTATCGAGACATATCCGATATATCTATAACTATACTAATATTTAAAAGTGTAATGTCTGTGATTTGCGAATATTTTCATTATAATAACTGCGTTGGTCTATTTTTATCACACATAAAGGTAAAATCAATTTTTTACGCGGCATATCACGAAGTTTCACTTAAAAAAAAAAAAATGGTGTAGCTTTTTTCTTTAGCAAGGGGGACCGACATGCGTGGTTTGAAGCAGTGCACGATGTGGACCCCAACCTTCGATAAATGAGGACGGTTCAAGAAGAAGAAGCGAATTTTGATATCTTTAAGTTTCACTTGCGCCCTGAGACGCAGATGTTTTAGTATTTATTTTACGTTTTATAGAAAACTTCAATGCAAACGGACAAATACATGATCATCACAAATAGTTGGATTTTCGTAATATTTTCATTACGACTATTTTTTATTTTTTTTTTTACATGTATATGTTCGATTATATCATTTTTAAATGTTGATGAAATGACTAGACCGATATTTGTGTATTTATCATTAATCCATATTTATGCGCGATTTCATAAAGATATATATATACGTTTTAAATCGTAAAAATTCCAACCGTTAGACAAACGATCTGCTATAATATATTCTCTCGTCCGAACACATAAAAATTTTCTTCTTATGTGGCGTTTAGGTAAAATTTTCAGAAAGAGTGAGCTATGTACTTTCACTCGTCGCTATCTCGTCAGCACGTATTTATTTACAAATTTAAATCTTATATATTTCGATCGGTCGTTGGTCTTACTCGTGGCTTATCACTCCCTTTTAATTTACATAGTATAACAGATTATTACGTTATTCTTTAAAAATCCAACAATCCTCCGTTGAGATTATTCTTTAAATCTTAGGCATAATCTTCACCCTTTCCGTGTAATACTTTTTTTCCCATGTCATACGGATAATTTAGTAACGAACGGTTAAAATAGTCGAAAAAACGGGGGCCCTATGTACAGTTTAATATATTCAGATCGCCGTACTGTTATCATCATTGTGTATAAATGAAAAAAACAAATTCTGTTTTATGTATTTTTAAATTCAAATATTTAATGCTTACATACAAAATACATTTATATCATATATATAAATATATAAACACCGGCTCCTTGTAACGTGGAATTTCTTCTCAGAGTAAAGAGAACGACATGATTATAGAAATAAAATGCACGGCCTAACAAATTATCCAGCGGTTTTAAGATTTTTCAATAATTTCACGTTGTCGCGGTGGCGTACTCCGTACGGTCGGGGGTTCGAACCAACACGCGACGTATAAAGTTTTCATTAATATTTAATTCTTAATTATCATGTAGAAGGCAGTGGCACCCCACTCTGTGTAACATCATATGAGCGCGCATCTGCGTCGCATATAAATAGTGCCTTGAATGCTAGCTCATTTTGTACGTAAAAATATACGTACGATGGCTAGTCACGATGTTCGGCAACGAACAACAATACGGAGATGATGATTATATATGTATATATATAGCTTTAAAGTTATTTTAGTATTTCAGTTTTCCCGATAATGTGATATTTTATTTTAACTAAATATTTACGATAAAAGTTATACGATCAAACGAAATTTAAAACTAATCTAACAGACATATATATATATATATATATATATATATATATATATATATATATACAAATAAATGCATTTATCATATTTTTTTCCGGAAAACAATATTCGCGTGTATATATGTGTGTGTCTGTACGAGAACATTTCGTGTCTATCAACTTAGCGGTTAGCATCTTGTAAGATAACTTAATAATGGCACCGTTTTTACGCGAATTAGAAAATAAAATTGCTTCATTTATTTATTTATTATTTTTATTTAATTCTAATCTACCGTACGTCCGTTTCTTCTTGTAACATTATTATTGATATATATAAAAAACGATGTAATAATTTTGGTGCGTGCTTGAAAATGACGTAACTGTCGAAAAGCTTCGCGATTAAAAAAACTTTTAGTGATTGTGTTATATTTTGTTCGGTTTATTATTAATTAATAAAATCACTACTCTCCAATATATTCAACATTTATTATTAATTGTTAAATATAATAATAATAATGATTTATAACGCAATTTAAACAATGTGTATACGATTCATGTATTTTTTATTGTTTTTAATTATTTTTAAGTTCCTTTAATTTTACTTACGATTATATGATATATTTACAGATCTGTTATATTTGTTACGTACAGTTTTATTCGATAAAATAAAATAAATTTCATTTTCACCCATTTACGAGAAATTATAACAGTTGTTTAGTTACAAATTGAAATTTATTAATTTCAAAATAAAAAAATATTACCTTTTATATATATATATATATATATATATGGATATTTACGGGATAAGTCAAAAACAGAAGATTCTCTCCGCAAAGTACTGGAAATGAAGTGGAATTTGGCTGGACATGTAGTTCGAATGGACACCAGCAGATGGACCAAGAAATATACTGAATGGTTACCAATCAATAGGAAAAGATTGAGGCGAAGACCAACAATGAGATGAAAAGACGATACAGTAAAATATGCAAGTGCAGTCTGGATGCGTAAAGCACTTAATCCGATGGACTGGAAACAGCTAAGAGAAAAATATGTTAACGTTCAATAATAAATTGGAAGAGGGAAATGCTCGTTCACGGGCTTAATTTCCCTAATACGGTTAAAAATATTAATATTAGTTTAGCATTAAGGAAAGCTCTACATAATAATATTCGTTTAACATTAAGAAAGTTATACATATTAATACTAGTTTAGTATTAAGAAAATAATATTTTTAAATTTTAATTTAAAATGGGAAATACAGGCTATTGTAATTATAATATATATATATATATATATATATATATATATATATATATATATATATATATATATATATATAATTTCAGTCGACGCAAATGAAGGAAGAATATGTAATTTTGAAAATAACCATATTTCGAAAATCCCATACGTTGTATACTTTTCTCTCAGTATTGTTAAATTTTATTCTATTCGAGCGTTATCGTCATAATTATTTAGAAAAAAAAACTTGGACTCGTCGATGACGCATAGGACCACATTTGAGAAGGGAAACGCGACGTATGGAAAATACAATTGGCGAATATATAATCTCTAAATATGGTGGCTGAAGGATTTGGTGGTTGCCTAGCCAACTGCCAGAAACTGTAGTAAAGCAAAATACCGTTAACGAGCGGCGTCAGATAAGGAGACACAATATCTCCGAAGTTATTTATAGCAGTCCTGGAACGCATGTTCAAAAATTTGTCTTGGGAGTCTAAAGGTATGAATCTTGATGGGAAAAAAATCAGTCACTTGCGTTTTGCTGACGACATCGTGTTGATTAGTAATAATGTCGGTACCTTACAGGAAATGATAACTGACCTTCATAACTGTTTCAAAAAAGCAGGATTAACCATAAATATGAAAAAAAACGAAGGTCATGACAAATAAACATCAACAGTTACAAATAAAACTGGATGACCAGGTACTGGAACAGGTCAGTGAATACATATACATAGGTCAAATTATTACCGCAGGAAGGAAACAATGCGTAAGGAAATCAAAGGACAAACGCATGTCTCGTGGATAATTTTTGGAAAGTTGAGTACCGTCCTAAAAAATGAAGATATACCTAACGGCCTAAAAAAGAAAGTATACGAACAGTGCATCCTTCCAGTGCTTACATATGGAGCGGAAACATGGAACCTAACGAAGTATATCGTTAAGAAACTTGCAGCGACAAAGAGAGCCCACAAAAGTTTAATATTGGGCATCGAGATATCAGACCATAAAACAAACACGTGGATAAGATAGCAGAATAAATTGTCGGATGTAGTCGTACGTCTAGCGCAGTTAAAATGAAATTGGGCAGGTCATGTAGCAAGAAGAAACGATGACAGGTAGACGAAGCGAATAACAGAATGATTTCCAAGGGAAGGACGCAGAAGTCGCGGTCGGCCGGATACAAGGTGGCAGGACGATATACAGAGATCAGTCAGTGTAAAATGGATAAACGTGACTTTTGATACAGATGGAAAGAAAAGGAGGAACGCTTACATCCAGCAGTGGGTTGATATAAGCGCATCGTGATCGTGATATATACATATGTGTATGTGTGTCGCGTATATATCGTTATTTAAAAATTATAGATTAACTTCCACATCGTCTAATAAAAAATTTTATTCACAAATGTCGTACCTTATCTTATCTTTCTCAACGTTAAAGAAGGAAAAAAACTATGTATTATTTGAAAAAAAAAAAACGTAAAATAACAAATTAAAAATTGAACAGGAATATCCGCAACTATTTTAAACAGGACGGGGCGAATATTTCGAACCGAAAGCCAAAAAGAAAAATAAACATTCGAATGTCTCTAGCGCGAGTTTCGACCTCGGACAGGCCGGAGGGGGATCGGAAATAGTGTTATATAACATAACGCGGTGTTTATGTTCCTGAAGTTTTCGGGTCATTAATCTTAAAGCTTTTCGTAAAAAAATAAACCTAAAGAAAAATAAATAAATAAGAAAAAATACGCGAACGAAAGTCGAAAAGTCAAAAAAAAAATAAAAATAAAATTGAACTGGAAGGAATATTATTTAAAAGAAGAACAAGTCTTAAACGATAAGAAAAAGACGAACATGGAAATAAGTTTCTCAAACCCCTACCTACGCCATTTACATTCGGTTCTTTCCTTTTTTATTCTAATTTCTATTTCTTTTCAGCTTAGTCATTTTACTCTGCATCTCGTTCTGTGTTCTTCGATTCGTTTCTATTTCGTTCGGGGTGCTTTTGTATTAATTTTTTCCTTACTTTAGGTTTCCACTTTAAAAATTAAAAACAAAACGTAAAAAAAAAAAGTCTAAAATAAAACCGAACGTAGAGGAGAAAAATGTAAAATATCAGAAAAAGAAGGAAACCTCTAACGTCATAATAAGAAAAAGCAGCCGGTTCTTTTAAAGAGTTTTTCATTTTATAAAAGAAAAACACGGTTTCACGGATAAGAAGTTTTTTTGGGGGGTTGGTTATACAAATTCCGGGGGAAGAGTCGGTTTTCAACCCTACGATTTCCGCAGACCAGAAAGGAATTGGTCGGGTAAAAGGACCGGGTAAGTGGAATAAGTTAGGTCGAAAACCGAAAAGCCGAAGTAATAAAAAAGTTAGAAAAAAGTTGTTCGTATCGTCCAATTTTTAATTTTCTTCTTACTATCGACTATATTGCCACTCGTCTGGAAACAACCCAGAAATTCTGCTCTCTGTCTAACCACCACCACTATTGAGGAATTGAACATATTTAAATTATAGTTTACCGTATATATATATTTATATACGCAAATACACGGTAGAAATTTAATCATTTCGATTCAATGGAGTAAAAATATGATTAGGGCAATATGAAAAGAAATATTACTATCAGTCATACTTTCGTGTTCACGATTAACACATGTTTATATTTAAATTATACTACTCTTCTCTCTTTTACTCCACGTACGTATATATATGTGTGTGTGTGTGTATAAAAACATTATATATATATATATATATATATATATATATATAATCTCCGATAAACCGCAAAAGGAACACATGTCTATAGATAAGCGATTGTTCAGATACGTTAGGAACTGCCTTTAGATGAATCTAAATGAAGAAGAGCAGAGTAGTCGGTAAAATTCTTGGTGACGACGCCAGAATTAGCATACGTTAATTTCGGCACCTTATCCCGTCGTAATAATCTCGTTTTTATCTTTTATTGTTGATATATTACATAGATTTTTAATTTGAGACTCGGGAATTTTTTAAAGTGAAACTTCTATTGGCGCATCATATGTGGGTAGTTAATCCGAATAACGAGCAAGTGAGCGAGCGAGCGGAAATAAAGAACGCATATGTCTATATACATATATATGTATGTATATCATATATATATATATATATATATATATATATATATATATATATATATATATATATATATATAGTCATGTGTAGTCGTTACCCTAGTAATTTTCCGCCATTCATTTCGATTCTCTGATTGCGGTACGCATGCAGGGAATGACAAGCCTATCCTTTTTATTATAATGTCTGTCCATATTGTAGGTGTTCGTCTCGGGTGGCCATTTTTAGTTTTCCCCGTGACCATGGTTCTTTCCATACCTTCCTGTTTTCGTACTATATGTCCGAAGAATTTCTATACCATCTATTTACGATAATCATTGACAGCCTTTGTGTGACACCGATTTCTGGCAATATCGATTCATTTGTACGTCTTGCTGACCACGGAACTATAAAGAGTTTGCACCCGCACCATGTTTGGAAACTGTCAATTCTTATTCTGTCCATTTTCTTCAATGTCCATGCCTCAGCTACATATAACATGATAGAAAATATAACCGTTTAGAAGAGCTGTACTTTAACATTTTTTGTAATAGAGTTATCCTCGGTCTAATATCATTATTTTTGTTTTATTTTTATTTATACTTAATTCATATTGTGCGCTAATTTCTTCAAGTTTATTCATAAGTTTTCCCATCTCATCCATATTCGCAGCTATTAATGTTGTATCATATGCAAATCTGAGATTTGTTACTTTTCGTCCTCCTATCGTTATTCCACCATCCCACGCATCTAGGACTAATCTCATTACATATTCGGCGTATAAATTAAACAGCATAAGCGACAAAACACAACCTTGTCTGACTCCTTTCAGAACATTAAAGTCTCCAGATTTTTCACTATCAATACGCACAATATTGCGATTATTATCCTATAGTTTCTTCATAAGATATATAATGTGCTTTGGTGCATCTATTTCAATTAATACTACCGAAATTTATTCTATTGGATCAAAGGCTTTTTGATAGTCAATAAAGCATTTTACTATATATACCGTATATTCTCGTGCTTTCTCTATTAATAATCTTGAGAATCTGCTCCCGTGTGCCTCATCCTTTCATGAAACTTGATTGTTCTTCTGCTATTTCTTTGGCCATATATATGCGTAAATCCAGTTATTTGGTATCCGTAGAAATATCTTGTTCGCATGCGACAAAATAGATATTGTTCGATAATTTTCACATTTTGACCTATTCTCTTCTTTATACAAAGGTATATACACTGATTGACGCCAATCTTTCGGCCAATCCCCAGTCACCCATATAGTGTTGTATATCGAGTGTATTCAGACAATTCCTTCCTTTCCAATTTGTTTATATACCTCTGAAGGTGTTTCATCATTTAAAATAGCTTTATTATTTTTCAGATACCTAATAGCTTCTTAAATTTTCACTTATCAAGTTTTCTGGTTCATGTTCTTCAAGAGCAGTAGCCATTTCATACTGTATTCTGTCATCTGTATCATTGGACTGAGTATTATTGTATAAAGTTCGACAGTATTCTCTCCAAATTTCTGTGACCTCTTTTAATTCGGTTCTTATATTCCCGTTTCTATCTTCTGCTGTCCGGTTCTTGATGTTAAAGTCTCTAGAGAATAATTTCACTTCCTTATATAAATCACGCGGTTCATTATTATTTGCGTGCTCTTCACAGAGTTTCTTCATAAAAGCATTTTTATCTTTTCTACGCCTTTTTTTTTGTTTCATTATTTATTGTTTTCTACTGTATTTCCTCAGATGATACTTTGTGTTTCATCGTTCTTCTCTTATCACATATAAAATACCCGTCTTTCAATCGATGTCTTGTAGAGTTAGGCGTGTGAACTTATACACATAGGTACACTTATTCTTATATATGTGTGTGCACGCGTGTGTGTTTATATATATATATGTGTAAAAATTGAAAAAAAAAATCTGTAGCGAATAACTTTTTCTCTGCGCTCTGAGGTACAAATATTTTTTAAAATAAATTTAAGTCATGAAAAAAAAAACCGAAAGCCATATAGCTTAAACCATAGCGGTCGTATACTGGCTTTCTATAATCATGTGCTTGTTATCATGTACTACATAATACGTGTATATATTAATGCAATTGTGTCACTAGCTCCTCATTTGTACCGAAAAATAGTAATATCGTTCCTGAAATCTCTCATAACCGAAATCCTAGAGTCGTGTACGGAGCTAGTCAATAAAACCACCTCTGCTTTCTGTTAAAGCTAATCCGCTATTTCGGTTGTCATTTAATTTCCGATTAATAAGAGTAATGTTATCCTTACCGGATATCCACACAAATCTTTACCATTCCTATCCTTCACTTATTCCCCACAAACTAACATCTTGTCATGTGTTCTCGTTAGAATCCAGCACACTCTTCCTTACCTCAACTATTATCCGAATCTCCCAGTCGTATCCACGATGTTTTCTGTTTTCCGCATTCGCTGAATATGCAGAACCGCCGTAAGTCCTCCGTGTGCGTATTTCCCCTTCCCGTTAGTGCAGCCGGCACCCGTAACTACTGAATAATAATAATAATAATAAAAATAATAAAAATAGTAATTATATTTAATTCAGACGGAAGCATTTTCGTAGCGTGCGTTTAATAATAATTTCGTACTTCAAATTTTAGTTTTATTTTCCATTACGGAATTTTGCAAAATTTAATTATTTCACTAAAGTTCTCGTTTATTAGATTCTTTAAATTCGTTTTTACACCGTTTCCTTTAGGAATTTTTTTCATCCTACATACACGAACTGCGTGAATCGTCAAATTCTTCGTCATAATCTCGACATATTTCCACGAATCTGCAATTTTAAATCGTTCTCCACGAACAGCGAGTTGTCTGTAAACATCGTAATATATTTGTTATTTTCCCCCAGATAAAAATCTCGATAAACCCCTACGTTTCTCTTCCCTCAACTCCTTTTGACGGTCCTACGAAGAGGAAGTTCATTTTTTATTTATTTATATTATTTCGACTATTAAACGATTCGAAATCATTAATTCGTTATTTCATTATTTATACTTTCGCCGCACTCTTTTCTCTCTTTTTTTAATAAAATTAAATTGAAAGACGCCAAAAAAACTGCGACTTGCCGACCGTGTCCGTTAGCTAGATGCTGATTTCGAACGGGCTATCGCCGACTTCTTATATTTCTATTCCATTTTCCGAGACTTCTCCTTCAACAACAGGCTTAACGACGAGATGACAGTTTTCCATTTTTCACCGTTCCTTATTTTCCTCTACACTCTCGTCTATAAAAAAGAAAAACGAAAAAAAAAAAACACGTCTATATACGTACTCCCCGTTCGACTGGGTAATCCGTGGTCCGCGCTGTTCGTCGTCCTCGTATTCGAGAAGCGGAAGAAATCTCATTTAAATTCTGCTTTCTTCCATTCTTCTACTCTATGTAAATCTAACTGACGCAGCTTTACCTCGTCAAGAGCTCCTACATAGTAGTAATTCGCCATTCCTCTACCGTCATTATGCGGCAGTTTTGAGCGACTTAAGAATACTTTTACCTCCTGTTTTTATTTATATATTATTTCTTTCGGTTTTGTCCTGTTTATATATATATATATATGTATATATTTTATTTATTATTTTCGACATTACTCCATCCTAGCTATTTTCGACGCTAACACAAGTCAAATAAATCGAAAATTCGTTTTAAGAAGAAAAGAACATAATTTTTCCTTTTCTAACTCCTCCTCGAAAATATATAAAAGCGTTTACTGTTCTCGAGCAGGTCGAGAAAAGTGTCCCACGCTATTTAATAAAATTGGAAAGACATCAAAATTATTCGGCCATAAACTTTCTCGATAATTCGGAAGAGTTGCTGAGACTAGATCGTGTTAAACCGACTGATTTTTAACCTTTCAGCTGTTTAGAGGAAATAAAGCATGGAACTAGTGAGGTTTTATTAGTGATATAACGCGAGCTCTTTCAAATATTCTCTTCTGTTTCAACTATCATTTTAGCTGCAAAATAGTTTGGAGATTACACGTTACGCGCCTTCTTCATATATATTTCATGCTTTTCTAAGCCCTCTGTGGGGCTTAAGCCCGGTAGCCCTCCACCGTAGGTGCGCCACTGAGTGTACGGATTTCGGTACTTGGGCAATTTAAACATGCGGACGTCTGAATTAAACGTAGAAATTATCTTGCGCGGAGGAAATTACAAATACAGTAGTAATTCAACGAATGAAAGGAGACTAGAGAATAATGACAAAATAAAAAATCGGGGGAATGCTACGATTAGCAACTTGATGAGATACTCGAATAGGGAATTTAACTGAATAGACAAGCGAGAGTTAGAATTAAATTTATGGAAATCATATTGAAGAAACGACGGTATGCTAGAGTTAATAAATTGGCCGATACCAGAATGTTACAGAACAGCCGTGTTGCTCGTTCACCAACCTTACGGTAGACAAAATAGTGATGACGATATATAGATATAATGATATACATATATTTTGGGAAATGATTTTATAAAGAAAAAGATGGAGTAAGATGGCTGTAAAGTAAACTTTTGTATAAGAAAATTCGAGACTTTTTAACGAAAACTAACAGCTTAAGTAAAAGTTTATAACATTAATAAGGTCCTATCAAAAAATTATAGCTCTCAGAATGATCAAAGCATACAAAACATCAAAAAATTATAGCTCTCAGAATGATCAAAGCATACAAAACAACGAGTTCATCAATAGTGCTTGCAGGAATTATACCCATTGACTTAAAAATAACGAAATATATCAATTGAATTCGGATTAAAAATAATATTAAAACGTGACACGAATTTAATCAAGTAAGATATATTAATAAAAGTTAGTTAAAGATTTGAGGAAAAAGAATATTCTAATCATCTTTGATTCCTTGATTGTCCTGTTACTAAGTTCCCAGATCTCAATATGTCCAAATTGGAATTTGATGCGAAACATCGTGTTATTCAGCTTTATAGTCGTGGGTCTAGAGTGAAGTTTAAGTGGGTCCCTTCTCATTGTGGTATTACTGGAAACGAGGTGGTCGATGAATTAACGCGTTATAATTTATCAAGTGTCCCTTGCGAGAACATTAAGTGGAATTGGACTGAAATGTTACCAAAGATTAAACAATTATTACTAATGGATTTTCAACAGTAACTACTTCGCCGAAAGTCAGAATAAAGGGAAAAAGTACTTCGTTTTGGTTCATACGGTTTCCAGCAAGCCATGGTTTCAATTATATCAGAACGTTTCGAGGGATTATATATCAACTTTATTTAAACTATGTACTCCCATCTTGCTAAATTCGGCATAATTCCGGATGGTACATGTGATACGTGCTATGTTGACAACTGTGTTGAGCATCAAATTTGGGTTTGTCCGAAATTTCTAAAGCATACAGATGAGATGTTATATAATATTTTACAAAAATGACATACCTTACCCGTGAGTATTGAATTAATTGTTTCTCAACCGTTGTCTCCTGTTACAATTAGTTTATATAGATTTATCAAGCGTAGTTGCATTGAAATTTAAAATACACTAACTAGATAAAGGTTTAAACTGACCAAATGGCGCAAGCTGGGCCAAAAAAAAAAAAAAAAAAATACATATGAAGGCAAATCATTATTCTAACGTACAATTTATCATTGGCCACGGTATCTTTAAAACATATTTAAAAAGATTTGGGATAGCAGCCACGTATTATAAGGGTGCAATGTTTAAGGGTTAGTGTTAGATTATAGTATGGATGGATTAGTAAGCGATAACATGTAATCATTTCAATAATTTAACTGTAGAAGAAATAAACAATAGAAAAAATTGTAATTCGTTATATTAGTAAGATAACAATATTTATTTAAAAATTTAGTTTGAAAATATTACAATTTAAGATACAATTAATGGTAATATTAAGAATTGGTATTATTAAACGTTGGGTTAACGTGTTCTATTACGATGTATTCAGATTAACATAATTGTATTATCGTTGTCGTTATAATTGTGTTTGGATGTAAATGTAGTTTGAAGTGACATAAAACTGAATATAAAAAATCCAAGGAACGATATACCATTAGCAACTTGATCGGATACTCGAAACGCGGATTTAACTGAATGGAACAAAAGCAAGAGTTAGAATTAAATTTATCGAAATCATATTAAAACAACTAAGGTATGTTGGAATTAACAAATTGACCGATACCAATGTATTACTAAACAGCCATGACATGCTTATCCATCAACCGTACGATAGACGAGAACGATGGCGATATATAGACATAGTTATATACATATATATGCTTTTGAAAAACGATTTTATAAAGAAAAAACTCTTGTAAGATGGCTTTAAAATAAAATTTCCTATACGGAAAATCTGGCCTTCTTATCGGAGACTGACAGCTTAACGGAATTTCGTTATACATTTCTTTTTTATTAGTTCAACTTTTTTTTTTCGAAGCGAAGCAATACCCAGATTTAAATTACTTCCAAAGTAGACATCCTACCATTACTATTATAACTATACTACCACTATTGTTGATGTTGCTGCTAAAACTACCAGCAACACCAGAGCTGTTGTTTTATCAGCTGACTGTCGTCTGTCGTGTCGCTATTATGGAAAACTGAAGAATTTTTCGCCGTAACTTAAAGACGAGAGAAAATTCCTCGTGTTGCAATCGTCGATATTTCATATAATTTCCGTTTTCCGTCTCTGATAAGAGGAAAAAACTTTTAGTCGGTTACAAATAGAGACGGAGAATGCTAAAACGGATCGGTGTACAGATTGAAAAGAGAAAGAACCAATACCCAGTTTAGAAACCAGAAGAACATTCGACGATGTCGAAGAGTTTCGTCAACAAATTTTCACGACTGAAGCGAAGGAAAGACGAATGATTTAAAAACACGGCAGCCTATCTCTGTCTTCCGTATAACACGTTAATGACGAAACAAGTTTAAAACATTTATTTCGTCTTCGCATATTTTTTTTTTATTCATTTAAAACTTACACAAATAAATGTTATATCTTTATATTATTTATATATATATTAAAATATAACGTTTATTTTATGGTGTGAGATAAGAAGTGTCACACATCCGGATTCTTATTGAGTTCTTCATAATACAATGCATATTATACACGTTGTGCGTTGCACTATATTTATATATTTATATATATATATATATATATATATATATATATATATATATATATATATATATATATATATATATATATATATATACTATATGCACTCAGTTTCTTAATAATAGAACTTACAAGCGTTCACACACAACACGTGTATTGCGGAAATAATGCGTGCTAGTTACATTCTAAGTTCGTTAGTGACACACACATATACATGTACATAAATAAGTTTAATCTATATTTATACGCGAAAATTATTTCGAATCACATCAATAACGAGAATTTTTCATGGGTCTATAAATGAGTAACCCACTTACTGGAACACTAAACAAAATGGGGAAAGCAAGAACAAACCACTGTTATTGGCTTACCCAGAAAGGTTCATTTGGCTGGCACTCTATCAGTTTTCAGATTGACGACGTCCCGTGTTAACTTTTACTGATATATTTGCACGATACTTTTTTTTTGGGGGGGGGCACTGCTGAGGAGCAATCACAACCCACTAACGTGTTGATAAATAGTTATTATATATTGATATTACAATTGGTTAGGAATTTGTAAAAAAGGAGGAAAACACGGGAGTCATTAGAAAAAATTAAGGAAGTGATAGAGAAAGGAGGACGATAACCGATGGATATTAAGGAATTCAGGAGTGCGAGTTGGTCAGGTGTGTAAAAACTGCAATTGAAAAGGATGTGGTTTTCATCGGCGATAATTTGTGAATCGGCTGGATGGGAACAATATGGGGAACTGGAAATCCCAATATGAAACATGTGAGCCGGAAGACGATTGTGTCCAGAACGTAAACGGGTGATGGTTGTAATAAATTTTCGGAAGTTGAGGTGTATGTTGGACAAATTAAAGTACCAGGGAGTAGGTGATGTGGCTAGATAATATCTAGGGGTGGAAGAACTAACTAGCCACGATGACCACTCGTAGGATATATCCATGTTGGCAAGAGATATCAGGTCTGTGGTGGAAATTGCCGGCACCAGAGAGCTGAAGAAAATGGCTTCCTTGGCCAGAGTGTCGGCAACCTCATTGCCATGAATTCCGGAATGACCGGGAATCCAGACGTATGATATTAAGATGCCGCGGCTGAATAGTAAATAAGTCAATTGTCGCACTGCCAAGGGAAGATAATTGGAATTAGTTTGAAAGGAGGAATGCTTCAATGCGAGGAAGATGAGATGGGATGAATGGGGAAGCGGAGGTTTTAAATCGTGCATAATATAGATATTAAATAAAATTGGACTAAGAACAGAACCTTGTGCGACACACCTGTATTACATGTATTCTGTTATTCATTATATATATATATATATATATATATATATATATATATATATATATATAGATATATATGTGTGTGTGTGTGTGTGTGTGTGTGTGTGTTGAAGGGGAAACGGTGGAGATAATCAAAGAATTCAGAGAACTATGCTCACCAATGACGGAAGAAGGATCGAATAAATTAGAACGCGAAACAGACATTTACTAATCTGCAGGTGATGGTAAAAGATCGGAATTAAAAAACGGTTACGAATGTCGGTAGCGAAATATGCCGCAGAAACATGGACTTCAAACGCGGAATGTATAAAATGATTAAACGCGTTTGAAATGTGGGCCTTCAGGCGAATGCAACGAACCTCGTGGAAAAAGAAGAGCTCCGAAAAAGGGATATTGAAAATTTGATCTCGGTACATGACATCATGAAGAGGAAAACGAAATATGTGGCACACAAAATCTGAAAGGAAGGATTATTTAAATAAAGGGGAAAATCTAAGTTAACTCTCCCGGGGAGAAATAGAAAAAGACTGGGAATGATAACATCACGAATGGAGCCAAAAACCGTTAAGGATATAGTGGATGCCGCAGGAAGCAAACGATTATAGGGCCAAATATTTGATTTAATTGCATATAGATGTATGCAATCTTTAGAAATCAATACGCTGCATCGAGTCAATTATCATTTAATTTTCTCGCGTAAGTTTTTGTAGGATATTAGTAATATATATTTTTCGCGACTTAAGTTTTGTGTTCTGTATTGTTAAAAAAAAATATATATGTGTTTATCGTACTTCGCGAACAACATTAGAATAGAAATGAATAATATAATTTATATGATGATCGATGAAAATTATTTAAAAATTTAAAATGAACGAATATTGAATTACAATAATAATTACTTTTATTTAATAGCGAACGAATTGAAGCGCCGTACAAAGATAATTAAGAGTTAGCGTGTTTCGTAATAGTTTTTATTTTTCATTTCGTCTTGACATAGGTACTATAAATGAACATATGAAATAAATAAATAAACTTTATTTATTATTTATTCTCATTCGGTTAAACTTAAAAAGATTCTTTTAACGGATTATATATATTATATATATATATATATATATATATATATATATATATATATATATATATATATATATATATATATATATATATATAATATATATATATATTATATAATATATTATATATATATATATAATATATATTATATATATTATATATATTATATATATTATATATATATTATATATATTATATATATCACGATCACGATGCGCTTATATCAATCCATTGCTGGATGTAAGCGTTCCCCTTTTGTTTCCACCTGTAGTGATCTTGGGCCTCGTTTATCCATTTCACACCGGCTGATCTATGTATATCGTCCTGCCACCTTGTATCCGCCCGACCGCGACTTCTGCGTCCTTTTCTTAGAAGCCATTCTGTTATTCGTTTCTTCCACCTGTCATCGTTTCTTCTTGCTACATGACCTGCCCAATTCCATTTCAACTGCGCTACACGTCCGACTACATCTGACAATTTAGTCTGCTGTCTTATCCACGTGTTGGTTTTCTGGTCTGATATCTTGATGCCCAATATTAATCTTTCGTGGGCTCTCTGTGTCACTGCAAGTTTCTTAACAACATACTTCGTTAGGCTCCATGTTTCCGCTCCGTATGTAAGCACTTGAAGGATGCACTGTTCGTATACTTTCTTCTTCAAGCTGTTAGGTATGTCTTTATTTTTGAGGACAGTACTCAACTTCCCAAAAGCTATCCACGATAGATGCGTTCGCCTTTTAATTTCTTTACGCATTGTTTCTTTCTGTGTGGTAATAATTTGACCTAGGTATATATATTCATTGACCTGTTCCAGTATCTGGTCATCTAGTTTTATTTGTAACTTTTGAGGTGTATTTGTCATGATCTTCGTTTTATTAATATTGATGGTTAATCCTGCTTTTTTGGAGCAGTTATGAAGGTCAGTTATCATTTCCTGTAAGGTACCAACATTATTAGTAATCAACACAATGTCATCGGCAAAACGCAAGTGACTAATTTTCTTCCCATCAATATTCACACCTTTAGACTCCCAAGACAAATTTCTGAACATACGTTCTAAGGCTGCTATAAATAACTTCGGAGATATTGTGTCTCCTTGTCTGACGCCTCTCTTTAACGGTATTTTATTTGTTTTTTCCACCAGCTGTACTTGCATTATTGGCGAATTATAAATATTTTTCATTATGTTGATGTATTCATCGTCTATATCATTTTCTTCAAGCGCCTTCAACACTGTCCATGTTTCTACGGTATCAAACGCTTTATGATAATCGATGAACGCCATGTGCAATTCCATGTTGTATTCTTTGCACTTAGATATTAAAATCCTCATAGTGTGAATGTGATCATGCGTGCTGAAACCGGATCTAAAGCCCGCTTGCTCGCACGGTTGGCAGTAATCTATTTGTTTCGTCATTCGATTTGTAATAATACTTATATAAAGTTTGTACATATGTGATAATAAGCTAATTGGCCTGTAATTTTCTAGACTAGCTGTATCACCATTTTTGTGTATTAGGATAACATCTGCTTCGTTCCACAGTCGCGGGATAGAGTTCTCTTTTAAACATTTGTTGAACAGATTTTTCAGCAAATCCAAAATATCCTCATTTCCTTCTTTAATCATTTCTGGGACTATACCATCCGGCCCGCTAGTTTTGTTATTTTTCATTTTCTTTAAAGCGTATTTAATTTCACTTATTGTTATATCCGGTAGGTTTCCCTTATCCTCATTTATTGTTAATTTATCTTTCATTGTAGGATTAACTTTTGTGTCATAGAGATCTGTATAGAATCTTCCGACCTCTTTAGATAGTTCAATTTTGTCTGTAAGGATATTTCCGTCACGATTTTTCAAATTCGTCAGCAGCTTACTTCCCATCGACAATGATTTCTTGAATACTTTAGGCCCTCTGTTATGCTCAATTATTTCACAAATTTTCTTTGTGTTGTTTTGACGTATATCACTTCTCAATTGTTTTCTAATTAATTTATTCAATTCTGCCCACTCAGTTTGATTTTTATCTTTATCCACTTTTAGTTTCCTCCTTCGTGCCATTAAATCTTTTGTTACATCACTTATTTTACTGTTTACCTTTTTTGTACGTGGTGCAACTTTAACCGCAGCTTCTTTCATAATTTTAGTAATTTGTTCAGATTGTTTATTTATTTCCCGTGTTTTAATTTCTTCAGATTTCTGTATTTGTAATTTTAGTTCTTCTTGATATTTGCTTCTATATTTTATTAATTTATCAGGATCAACTAGTTGTGATTTATTTCTTTTTACTCTTTTTACACGGATACATCCTGAATTTTTAATATACCTCTAACTAATCGGTGGTCACTGCCGTTATTAACACTGTTCGAGCTATCAGAGATGACATAATCAATCTCATTCTTGAATTCAAAAGTTGGGCTTCTCCAGGTCCATTTTCTTTTCTCTTTCTTTTTGAAAAACGTATTCATGCAGTAAACCTTATTTCTTTCGAGAAAGTTTGACATCATTTCTCCCCTTTTGTTTCTTTTACCTACACCATGAATGCCTACTGATGTTTCTCGTATGTCTTGTCGGGTCCCAATTTTGGCATTAAAATCGCCTATTATCAATGTGTTTTTGCATTTATCTCTATTTATTGTTTCTTCTAATTCATCATAGAAATATTCCAGTTCCTCCTCTGTATATGATTCCGTCGGGGCATATATTTGCATTATCTTTAAGGTGCTATTCTTACCAAACAAAAGTATTATGTATGCAATTCTGTCTGTAACGCCTACATACTTAACTACATTATTATGCCATTGCTTATTTATTAAAAATCCTACTCCATTTTGATGATATTCGGAATCCCCTTTATAGAATAATACAATATATATATATATATATATATATATATATATATATATATATATATATGTATATATATATATATATTAATTTGTGTATACATATGTGTGCGTGATTATGTATATATATTACTTTTGGTCTATCCAATTTCTGTAAAATTAAAGAAATTTATGTGTACATACGTACATATATATATATATAATAATTTACATATACATTAGATGTAGTTATACATTAGTAAGTTAACTGTTAAGGTGTGTATATATATATATAAGGTACTTAACATTCTTCATTATTCAATTATTCATGTATTCATGATTTTGTTTATATGTTTTGTAAATATATATTTCTTCTTCTTCTTCTACAACTAAAATTGAAGGTTGATTGTTAAGATAAACTTTTGGACAACAAGAACACCGTATAATACGTCAACCTTCTCACGAATGGAAAACAAATTACAATACGAAATTAGATAAACCAAATTAATTAGGCTAGAGAAATTTTTATTTATTTAAATATATATATGTATATATATATATATATATATATATATATATAAACAGTGGCGCACCCAGGATTTGTATCTAGATGTGCTCAAACATCCCCCACCAAAAAGATCCTAATAAAAATGCATAAAATATACACAGCCGAATGTGTAAAAAATTCGGCAGTCAAAATAAAGTTCAAACGATCACGAACAACAAGGAACCAAATAATAACAACAACAAACCAAAAAAAAGCACTGGTCACGACCTGGGTCAAACGACCATTTTTTTCTTTGTGTTGCACAGTCAGCTTGATTTTCAATGCCATTAGCAGACGATATGTAATGAATATTTTCTAACAGTGCTTTTGCAATCTAGGCTTTTTTGCACGCTCTTCAACATATGGTTTTATTAGTGATAACAGGAGCTCTTTCAAATATTCTCTTCTGTTTCAACTATCTTTTTAGCTGTGAAATTGTTTGGAGTACAAGTTAGGCGCATTCTTCATATGTATTTTATACTTTTCTAAGCTCTCTGGGGGGGACTTAAGCCGGATAGTCACCCCCGTGGGTATGCCACTGTATATAAAACTTCCGATGTTTGAACATTGTAAACAGATTATTAAGAAAACAAATAATATAAACTAAGAAGTGTTGTCGTCGTATTTCGGTCGCACATAACCCGAGCGCTATCTATTGCGCGTTAATAGTACTATGGCCGAAAGTTTCATATCGTGTACGATTCGCGTTCCATTAATTTTACGTTAATGATACTATGTCTATATATATTATCATCATCATCATTATCCTGACCATTGTTCTACGTAAATGGCGGCCAAAACTCGACCAAGGATGAGTCAGTCATAGGACTTATGAAGACTTTTAGTAGACAGTTCTTCAAGCTGTACATCTGCATCCTCATGTCTCATTGCCCTGTCACTACTAGAATTGTCTGCTAGAGACTTTCCACGAGTAGCCGCTTTTGGTTCACGACTGCTTATTGGTTTTTCGCAGGTGGTCAGTATATATACTGGTCGTTCCGCTATCCACTACCTGTGGACGTGTCCCGTTCCTGTTAGAGCTCCGGATCCCAGGAGGTATATAGTTGGATTCAGATAGAAAGATACATACATTATGTGTAAAGCCAGAATACAACTTGTCTCATACAAGAGAATTCACAAATATTTCCAAAACAATCGATGTGCAAGTATCTATTTAACTCATATACGAGTGTTTGTTTAATTTTATATATATATATATATATATATATATATATATATATATATATATATATATATGTACATTATATAATCAAAATCGTGGACTCGGTTCGAGCACCGTGATATTATGATTCATTTCAGTCGTTTCGGTTTAATTGATCGCCATCTATTACCGTTCTGGATGCACTTGAACCACGGTGAACTTTGTCTCTTTGACATTGTCCACACATCGCGTTGTTGGTGTTCCTCCTACGACCTTCAACCGTATCTAATACTATCAATTTTTCTAAATTGTTCCGTCGCATAATGTTGCCGACGAAAGTAAGATATACGTTTATTAATGAATATGCTTACTTCTTCTAGTATTGTGATGATCACGACCGTCTCTGCATTTTCCGCCAGCAATACATTTCAAAAGCATCCACCCTTCGAATTTCTCTTTCAGACTCCAACGCTCATATGCGTATATTAATTACGGGGAAGATTTCATTAGGCACATTTTGACGGTCATCGTTATAACATGGTTTTTCATGTTCTCCTTAATTGAGTCAATGCAGTCTTCGAAATTTTATCGGAGGAATTAGATAAATAGTTAGATTAAAAATAAATATCAACAAAAAAAAATACGAAAATAAGGAATTTTAGGATAACTATAACAAAACAGTGAACCGATATAAAAAATACGTGGATTGATTGATTGATAAAAAGTGTATTTACAAAAAAAATAAATATATGTTACAAAAAATACTCTGTAAGAACAAATTAAAGAAATACGCTATTTAGGAAGCGCAATAACAGAAGAAAAAATAGGAGTATGACGGATATATAAAAAACAAGAATAGAACGAGCGAAGTGCGCCTTCAATAGTAAGCAGTCAATAATAACAAATAATAGGAAAAAACGTTGTAAAATCGTACAGTCGGAGTTTATTGAACTGTGACTGTAAAAGCTGGTGCCTCACAGTCGAAGAAAAGAAAAAGCTCGGCGCAGTACAGAGAATGACAAAAAAAGGTCCTGAACGGAAAACAAATGACAAAGTACGAGATGAAATACAGGAAGTAATTTAATAACTCGCATTGAAATACGAAAAATAAAACTTTTAGGACACATATTAAGACGTAATAATTTCATTAAAAACGTAATGGAAGGTAAAATTACGGGCGAAAGTCCAAGACTAAGATCGAGGACGCACATACTGGACGGCGTTTATAGCAAATTGAAAATAACGAAGAATTCCGGCCAGTGGCGATGGACAGAACTCAATTCCTGCAGCGACAAGGCTTTAGTAAATAAATGATTGCATGAAATAAATGCTCGGAATGTATCGCAGTTTGTATCCGTGTTTTACTTTTTTCTTCTAAATAGGGAAGTAAGCAAAGAATGGTTATAGGTTAAATTAATTTTAAAAACGTTCAACTTTTCGATCCTTCCACCTTCCGGAAAAATAAATTTTTCTATTTTTCATACTCGAAGTGGTTAACCTATTTCCGTTGTAGATGGTCATTTACAAGACGAATGAAAAACTGCGACCGTAGAAAATATTAAAATAGGAAGAAGTGTAATTCCGTACGATACTATTCTGCCGGTGTATACGTGACCGAGGCGTTTTCCGGTAATTTACGTGTCTGGTTACATTCATCATCACCATCAACCTATGTCGATCCACTGCTGTACGCATTCGTCCTAAATGATCGATTTGCAAACTTTTTTTTTTCTGACAACGCCGGACCGTCGGTAATATTACATTAGTCGAGTTAATTTACAAGTTCTACGAATGTGCCTATCCCATCGCGCTGTTTTTATCAATCCTATAATCTAGCGCCTGTCGGATGATGATGTAAAAAGTCGAGACCATTTTTAACGATTCCGCTCACTTCTTGAATCTTACGTAATTGTACTTCGTTTTAAAAGGTTCGTCAATCGCCAAGCGGAGGCTAATCTAATAATGTCGCTTTATATTTTAATCGTCTATACGTGCTTTCTTTTATTTATAAAATTGTCCGTCTACGAGAAGACATTAAAATATAGCGTATAAACAAATTTATTATTAAGAAAAGTGTAAACCTATTGTTAAGTCGTCCTTTAAGTTTAACGATAGGCTATGATGTTAGATCGGGAACGAGGATATTTATTATTTGCAAACTTACGTAAAATTTTTTCATTATTATATTATATATATATATATATATATATGTATGTATATATACGTTACAGATCGGAGTGTTTAGAATGGGAGCAAAAAGCAGCAGCTTCATTTTTAAGAAGCATCAAAATGAAAATAAAGAGATTCGAGATTTTTTACGGACTGTTAAATTTTCATCTTAGCTCGGATAAGATTTACTTTATAGAAACCCCGTTACCACTACAAATGACCGATATTATTATGTATACGGTCCGCGAATTACAGCTACGGGGATTTAAAGGAAGAAAAAAAACAAAAAACTCAATATTAATAATAGTAATAATAATAATAGTAATGATAATAATAGTAATAATGATAATAATGTCATCCCCTAATAAGAGTACTAAAATAAGAAAAAAGTGGGATAAGACGCTGCTTTGGTAAATAAAAATTGCTCGCGGTTCGTGTTTTCATTTTTTTAACTTGGTTCTCTTCGCTAACAAAGATTTCTGTTCCGCATAAATCATCGAGAATTCACCGCCCTCCGACATTTTCATCGTTGTGAATGTTAGTCATCGTGTATCAACCACGTCCGTGTATACGTGTGTGTATATGTATGTACGCGTAGTAGCTATAATGTAGGTAACAGGGGCTACTTTAGCTAAAAAAAAAAAATAAAATACTAGGGGTGTAAGGCAAGGTTTGCCATAGCCTTTTCATCGACTATAGCCGGTAGTATATAGTCAAGAATTAGCATAATCGGTATGATTTCAAGCAGCTGACGACAGATTTTGGGGGGTTCGGGTAAGTGAAACTCATCTAGTGTTTTTAGATTTTTCATTATCATTATTATTTTCATTTGTGTCGTTATTTCTTATTTTACATTTATCTTAACCGAAATTCTTATTTTCCGTCATGTATACACACACACACACAGGCACAACGTAATCTAATGTATGTACGTTCTGTACGGTGTCAAACACAGACAAAGTAACGTCGCAGTCTTAATACTTTTTTTTTTTTTGTCAAACTTAAATCAACTTACACAAATAGTGCATCAACTTCTCTCAGATTTTTGTCTGCTCGATCTTCATTTCTCTTCGTTTAGTTTTATCAATCCGTACCTTTTAGCCGGTGTGTATACATAAAATTCTGTTTTGGATTTCGAATGCTCGGTCGTTCGGGCAGTTTTCCAAAACGGAAAAATTCTTTCAGATTTTCGTTAGACAAAAGGAATAAAGTCGACACAGATGAATGGACGAGGACAGAAAACAGGAGTATGTAAGCACGCTGCCTGAGGAAGAGCATATACTATTTATGATGTCGTTGTAGGTCTAGTTGCTATATATATACACACACACATATATATATACATATATATTATATACATATATATATATATATATATATATATATATATATATATATATATATATATATATAAGTGAACTGAAACAATCTAAATAATACCGGGATGTTAAAATATTCTATCGTTAGAATTTATGTTTGAAAAAAAGCGATGATAATAAAATAAAATTAATATATACCAAATTCTCTTCAGCGAATCTTGAAAAACGTACATTACAATTTCGAAGGTTTGATAACGTACCTGATTAAGATTTTAAATTCTGATCGAACGTATTATACTACATATATATATATATATATATATATATATATATATATATATATATATATAATATTCTAATGATGGAGCAAATATATTTTAACTCTATCGTTGACAAAAAAATGATCGATCTTGACATATTTAATACGGCAGTTTCGTACAATGTTTGAGGTAATCAAAGTATATCTCGTCGATTACTCTTTAGATTCCTGAAATTTCGTAGTGTGTTTACATAAGAGACTTTCGCCTTTCTCAAAGCCATTCAGTATATCCGATCTAATGAGATCAAAGGTTTGAAAATATTAATACCAAGTGACTCCCTTAGTGTACTTAAAGTCCTGAAGAAACCTCGGATACCCTACCATAGGGACTACATTCTGTTAACTAATGTAAAAAATTTATTTTATTCATACGATATGTTCTCTCGCGAGAGTATGCAGGGAAATTAAGTATTCGATCGGGCTGAAAAACTTGGGCCGTCCGAGCAGATTCTCATTCCGAGGATTCCTTCTTCCTGTTTAGTTGCATCGGCTCGATCAGACCTTCTTCACCGATTGCAGTCTATGTTCTGTAAAAGACGGCTTAACGTTTATAGATCTATCCAATCTAATCTCCTACTACATCCATTATCGCACTTACGCCTCCTAAAAACGTCCCAGCTCGACTATTCTTTTCAATCCTGGTCAGACTTCGTTCCAATCACAATTGGCTTCCTATCCATTTGTACTCTAAACTTACTCCACCTCTATACTGCCCTGTGCATGCGGGAACTATAGCCGACGCTAATCATGTGATTTTTGCTTGCGACTTGTATAGCAGAGATAGAGATACCTTTATTAATAAAATATATACCCTTTCTCGATTGTCTAACAATAGCCTCGCAGCTGCCGCCACCTACGTGTATATATCTAAAATTAATCTCTAAGTTGTTTTTTTTTCTTTCGTTTTCTATTTTATTTATTTTTCACCTTTTTCCTTTGTTCTTTTGTTATCATATGTACGATATATTTATATGAAAATAGTGCATACATGGATAATTTTTGTTATTAGACTTAAGCCCAATTATTTTAAAATAAAAAAATAATACTAATAATATAAGATACCAAACGAACGCTTCAGAAAGTTACAAAATGCTTTGACGCGTAAAATCTAACAGCAAATCGATTCTAACGAGAACATCTAACGTATGTGTTCGTAGTAAGGAGAATTTTTGAAGAGGGATGCCTGTCAGATCGGATGTAGAATGAATTTCGGTTTAGTGAGGTATTGGCGAGAATATTGCGAGAAAACGTTCATCAAATATAACGAATTTTGCAACTGTTTCGTACCAGATTTTGATCCGACTGCCGAAAAATTCGCACTCTACTGATAACGATAAAAAAAAAACCGTAGCGAATTATGTATGACGGAAAAATATCATTTTCTTATCAGATAAACTAGGGGCTACCCATAAAGTGGTATTAATATGGGGGCTCAATAGGAGTAAAACAAAAAAAGGTTTGCCCAAATCGTTATCCACGAATCCACGAATATCCATCCCTATATGCAACAACTTGCCGCGCGGCAGTTTAGTTGGGATTAAACCCGCCCTTTGAATGGCCTCCGCAAGTGAGAAGTCTACATAAAACAAAAATATCGTTAATTTATATATATATATTTTAAAAAACGTTTTTATGTATATATATATATATATATATATATATATATATATATATATATGTATATAAATGTATGTTATGTATATATATTTAAATTTATGAAAAAAAATATCGTGAAAACAATATTTTCCTGAGATTAATTTTTGCTATAGAATTTGCCATCGGATAAAATCAAATTCGTCGAAATGACGTCATACTGCAGTTGCTGTTGAACTTAAGACACGCCCGCCGCTATAAAAGGTTATTTTTATACGCCCGTGTTATTACTTATATATATATATATATATATATATATATATATATAAATTAAAAAATTAATAATCGCGAATGCCTACTTTAAAAAGATATATACATGTATATAAATATAAATAAAAAGTTATCAGTGTGAAAGTTATTTTTTGTGTTGTATTTTATCAAATAATAATAAATATCTCATCTATATATAAATAAACATTCAAAAATTCAAAAAAATGTATAAAACGAAAAAAGTGTTTAAAGTTTGAAAACGATGTATTTGTCAATAGGTTATGAAATATAAAATTACGTTTATCTAATAATCGTATATGAATTCGTTAATATTGTTTGGTGTGTTCATAAACATTCATGATATAAATATAATGTTACTGACGTCTGACGTACACCTAAACGCGCAACTGTTATACATACATACATACATACATACATATATAGATAGATAGATAGATATAGTGTCTACCCTAGGAACATTTGAAAATGAATTTGAATTGAGATAATTGAATGTCAAAAAAAAAACACTGTGCTATACCTGCTATTTGTACGTAATAACACATCAACCTCATTTTATAATTATCTTCTACGTTATATACTCATTCGAAACGTTGACAGGTTTGTATTAGGTTTATTTTATTACAAATTGAAATAATTTTTTGATTTGAAAAAATTAACAAAGAATGTAATGTAAGTATCTCAATTTATTCGTTATCGTACTTCGTATATCGTATTATACATAATTGTTCATTTCATATTTTCATATAAACATTTTTGCATAATTATTAAGGTTTTTCATATTGGTCAAAGTTACATCTCCAACCATTAATGTAGAAGAAATATTTTAATACACGTCAAATGAAAAGATCAATTTAAAAAAAAAAAACAATACTTACACAATACAATAATAATTACGTCACACACGCACAAAAACATACATGTTATTATTTATATATTATATATATATATATTTCATCATCATCATGGGTTTTTCAGTCATTTGACTGGTTCGCCCCTATCGTCCAAGTCCTCCACCTTTTCCTATCCGCTGTCTGTCTTTTTAATTCCCCATAGGTCTTAATATTCGCTTCCTTCTTGACTGTGTCTATCAGCGTCTGTCTTGGTCTTCCTTTCGGTCTGCGCATCGGAATTCGCCCTTCTATAACATCTTTTAGTAGGCTATCATGCCTTAACACATGTCCCTTCTTCTTGCACTCTGAGGAAAACTTCTTTATTAGATATCTTATCGACCCATGAGATTTTCAATAGTCGTCGCCAGCACCATGTTTCGAAAGCTTCAATTTTTTCCTTATCTCTTTTATTTAGCGTCCAAGTTTCCGCCGCATAAAGTGCCACTGCACAGACATATGATTTAACTATACGTTTACGTAATCCAATAGAAAGCGTGTTCTGCGTAATTATTTGTCTTTTTTTCATGAATGCCATTTTTGCCATATATGGATATATATATATATATATATATATATATATATATATATAGATATAGATATGATAGATATAGATATCGTTCCATTTTTTTAAAATATCGTAATTTATGAATACGATCTACTGAACGGAACAAAAGTTCGGTCTATAACTTTGTAACATAATAAAATTTTTATTAAAAAGTTACTTTTAATTACTTTTAAAAATTTATCAACTCCACCCGCTTATTTCAAACATTGTACACATCTCATCTAATGTGTTCAATATCGGAATATATAGAAGTAAATAAAAAAATATATTAAACACTTCATTAAAAACTGTTCATTGCATATATTTCAGAAACATTACATATTGCATCATTAATCAAAAATTATCAATAAAACATTTCATTTCATTTTTCGAACAATCGTCATCTATAAATTTTACGTATACAAATTTTCCCATTTCAACTTATTTATCAACAATTTCACACTTTCCGATCCTTAAATCTATGGTATCAACAAAAATTAATTAAATCCGATATTTCAATAAATTTTAAATGAAAACCACATTCTTTGAAAAATTCATCAACTTATGTTTTGTATATATACATACATATATACATACATACATATATACATACATACATATAATCATACATATATATATATATATATATATATATACATATAACACAAATAATATCACACTTTTTTTTGTTTTTCTTTAGTTTCAGATGGAAACCACCAATGTTAACAATCCCGTAAGTGTCACACATAATTATTATAACTTGCATTTCTTACGTGTATAAATATTTAAATTTTAAATATTTATTTATTGAAAATGTATAAATAAATTCCAACTATTTATTTTTAAATATTTTTAAATTTGAAACTAACACTTTTTTTTTTTCATAATGCAATAGATCCCTCCAACAACAAATACAACGGCCGCGAAGAATTTCCGGCCAAAAAGAAGCTACGTACATCATTATGTAAGTTTATTAAATTATGTTTTATTTTTATTTATAATACGTCTATTTTATTTTAATGCATTTTCATGAATCGACAAATCTAGTTTTAAATTTATTTTAAATTAATCAAAAATGGTCCCATTTGGCAAAATTATTTAAAATATATACAAAACATATACATCATATATATTTAACACATAACAATTTTTTCTATTATAACATATTTATTTGCAGGACAAAAGGACGCACTGATCGTAATAAGATAAACGATTTGCATAGAGAAATAAACATTTTGAAAAAAGCAAGTCTTGATTATTATTTATTATGTTTTATAATAGCGTATTTTTTATTATTATTTACACATGCAGCGTTTATATGTAGTTTAATATATATTTTTTTTAACATACTAAAAAATATGTAGTTTAATAATTGAAATATATTTAACGTACTAAAAATCACATCCGATAATGGTCATTAAAACTCTACTCTGTATTTTACAATCATTCCGACGAACGTCTGAATCCGATTGAATCAGTTACTTAATTAATATTTCTATGTCCAATGGAAAACAAATAATATCAATGACACGCAATGATTAATCAACTACAGATCACGTATTAATTAAATAATTTTCACATTACTAACATATATTTATTAAACAATTTCAAAACATTTGTTTAAAAAGGAATTTTAGTTTTTGCATCTTGAACATATTCGTTAAGTATGATTATAAATATTAAACTTTAGAACGATTTAATACAACTTATTTAATTCAATCAGAAAAAGAAAAAAATTGACAAATGATACGATAATATTTTAACAATTATGAATTTATTTTGTCTTTATTTTTAGGAAAAAAACGATCAAAAGTCAACATTTTGGAAAAAAAAATATTGTAAGTACATTTACAAAACTTTTAATTCGTATGATACACTAACACATCTATATCTAACTAATATATACATGTTTCGTTTTTATTCATCCAGTTTTAAGACCGTTTATAATATTATCCACAAAATTACAAATCTATGCACGATTATTTTAATAAATGTGGTTAAATGTTTGTTTTCAAAAACAGATATATTTCCATCTATGTAATTGCTTTCATACCGGATATTCGCTTAAAATCCGCCTCGTTAAAGTTTACGGTCTGATCGAAATCCTTGTAGAATGGTAAATTCCACGGCTATTTCTAAATAATACGTTTCGCATGATGACTTAGTTTTCAATTTTGACAAGTTAAAATAGGCAAATTTGAAACTGGAAACGACGAAGTAACAGGCAATAACGGATATAGAACAAGAAACAAAAGTCGGAAAATGCTGTTGAATTTCGCTAGTGCAACAAAATTATACGTCGGAAATATATTTTTTTTGAAAACGAAACAAAAGAACATATACACGGCGTAGGCCTGATTGAAGAATTAAAAATAAAATAGAGTACATACTGTTGCAACGGGAAAGTTACTATTTCTGATATACTGCACTAAACAAAAAACAACGAACATCGTCTACTACTGGTCGAAAACAAAGATTATGAATATAATGAGATCTTAACAAAAATCTTGACTTCAGTACAAATACATCACTCAAAAATGGACACTAAGTATTATAAAATGTTAAAAGCATGTCGGAATAAATGGGGATTTGATTTCAATTATAGGATAGTCTTATATAAATCATCGGTTGCGAACACAATGTCATATTGTAGCTCAGTATTTATAGAACGGCTAAAGTTAAATGTGTTAGGAAAAAAATTATCTCGGTACAAAAAAAAATCCTAATCAATGCGTGCAGAGCCTATAGAACAGCTTCACATAGTGCCATAGTTACAATAGCAGGTGTCCTTCCATTAGACCTACTCATCTTAAGCAGAGAAATTATGTTCGCCATAAAAAACCATCACACATTCCCGTACATAAACAGAGCGCTGCTTATCAAACTAATCTCTTAATACCAACAAGCCGTATAACCCCACTTAGTCATACCAAAATCAACTCAAAAATAATATAAGAAAAAATATATTCTAGAAACGTGGCAAAACAAATGGGAGCAAGATTTGGCGGGACGCCAAACTTACGCTTTGATAAGAGACGTAAGGGAAAGACATAAGATAATCCTCGAGCCAAATTTTTACACATCGCACTTATTAACAGGACACGGCAAACTCGCCGAATACCTTCGTAGATTTGGTCTAGAGAACGAATGCCCCTGTGGTCAAGTAGAAACAGCGCGGCACATACTATTTGATTGTCCGCTGTATAACAAGGGAAGGAAGTTCAATGAAACAAATTTTAATCTAAAAAACAAGTCCGTAGTAAATAATTTCGAAATTTTCGCATTCCAAGTATTACATTCAGATTTCAAAAATAACTGATAGCTTCGCGCAATGGTGCAATGTTGGTATAAAATTATATGTATATATGCGTGTGTGTGTATATGCGCGCGCGCGTGTAAAAGTGTGTGTGATTGTTTGCATTTGTGTGTTTATTCAATGTGGTCTCGATGACACCACATGTGAATTCTAGATCACTTATTCAAAATATGAAAATTATGTGTAAATATTTGTAAATTTTTATTGTGAATCATGTACGATATATCATTATAAATATTTTTCTATATATATAAACATTGTAATATTGTAATTATTGTATAGTAAACTCGTTGAATGCGTGTGTGAATAAATAGTACATCGGAAAGTACACAGTCCGCACGAATGAAATTATGAATGTATATATATATATATATATATATATATAAATAACTTTAGACTTTGGTCTACTTATAATCTGAATGCTTTTGTAAGTAGCCGCGTCTGTCTGATGAAGCCTAACGGTGGTGCAGGAGATGCGGTCATCCAATATTGACATATAGTAGACTGTATTCACTAATATCTTAAGAAAAAATAAATGCATTAATCACTGTTAAAAAGAGAAAGTAAACTTTCTAAGAGTATACACAAAAAACCTACAAAAGAAGAGAAGAGAATTTGAAATAAAAGACGACAAAGACAAAATAGACAAAGTTAATAAAGAAGAAAGACGTAATGAGAAACTATAACTGCAGAAAGTGGTATTAAAATCACTTTACCTTTTAAACGATCTATGTTTAAAACGATCTATGTTTAAAACGATCTATGTTTAAAACGATCTATGTTTAAAACGCCTAGATTATTTGTTCATAGCTAGAGCTTCGTAACAGAAAATCGGAATTTTTCCGTAATTAAAATCTGTATCTCCGTCTAGCCCAATTTGTCCGATAAATCGATTAAAATTCAGATGTCCGGATCCGTGATATGGCCATCGTCTATTATAGATATCTTTCAGTTCGAGAAAGAGTGTTAGTAATATTAAGTATATTTTTGGGGCAAAACTGAAATAAGATTACTCTATTGTTACCTTCTTCTTAAATTTCACCACCTCCAATTGTAAACGAACGCTTACATTGTTTCCCACGTGTGTATTAAATTTTTATCGGCTCCGATTTTACTTAGTGCTTCTTAAAGGTTCGTATAAAAAAAATCGTTCACATCCTCAAAATAAGCTATTTAAAAGGTATAAGCATTAAAGATCCTCAAATCACGCTGAGAGTGAAACAGTCGCAACACTTTGCGAAGTTTTTACCATGCTCGCAATTTTTTCTCATTGCACTGCCACGGAATCGTCATTCGAGATTTTCCGCCGGCATCCGTATTAATAATGTCTTATTCACAGCTAGCTAACCTTCTACTGACCGTTTCACCGCTCGTCGTCTACGAACGCGCCACCGTTGTGCTTAGAAATATGACCTATTTGCTTTCTTATATATTATACATGTTAGCGAAACTGACCATTATGTAACTCTTAATTATAACGGCGAAGGCTGTAGCAACTCCACTATATATAACATGATAAGCAAGCCCAGCCGTGTTGTATATATTGTTTGAAATGTTAACCCATCTCGGCCGTAAGAATAACGTTCGGGAGTCAGTCCCTATATTCAATGCAACGTCGGTGATATATAATATTTCTACACACACACACATATATATATATATATATATATATATATATATATATATATATATATATATATATATAGTTATTTATTTATAAAAATATGATTTATTCATAATAAACTTGGTCCATTATAAAATTATACGAAATTACTCATCACGCGATTTTTCCTGTTGTATAATCAACGATTGAGATGAAAAATACGGAATTTAATTCGGCGTTTTATTTCAATTATTTAACTGAGATAATTTTTTTTTCAACATTAAAGAAGAATTAATATTCAAGCGGGGTTTACGAGTAAGTATAAACACGAACTTATAATAAAGCACTAAATGGCAAAAGGGAAGATGCAGGTATACTTCCCTATCATACGCATTTATATTTTCTGTGCACTAGTGTGTTGTAGTTTCACATAAACACACACATATATATATATATATATATATATGGGGACGAACTTTAAAACGTATAGTAAGACCATTTTTATTGCAGATTCAACTACCGTTTTTGCAGCAGCCGGAACAAGGGTCAAAAATATCTTCCCCGTCCGATGTATAACTTAGTATACACGCTAGCCGAGATTTCACCCTTCGCGAATATATAAGGAAATCTTTTTAATCATTCGAATCGTTGTTGGTTTTTGAGAAAAAAACCGCTCGTTATGAAAATGTTAATGTTTCTCACGTACTAAAAAATAAATAAAACAAAATGTTGAAAAAAAAACGAAGAAAACAAATTTTTATACGCATATATGTATACATAATATGAAAAGATTTTGAGCTATGAAAAACACTCCAGGCCTATTCTCTCGTGTTCAGAAGGAAAGTGATACTGAATGAAGAAGTAAAACATTTAAATCGGTACGAGTGAGTGTGTGTGTGTGTGTATAAAGAATTACTTAAACAAATTTTTTCTTCCGCAATTTTTTTTTCAGACGACTTTCGTTAAGACAAAAGAAAAATCCCTAAACAACAGCGAAAACAAAATGAAAAAAATCTATCTCCATAAAACCGGAAACAAACAACTCAAAGGTCTATGCGACGTAGATTTGCCGAGTGCGCTTACGTCTATGTTGGTTCTCGTACTTCGGGTACATATCTATATACATACGTCTACCTGACTATCAACGTAGAAGATTACGTATACGGCGATACACGTATACATAATGTATATTTATACGTAGGCGTGTGGTTCTTGTTTTCCATCTGGAAAGCATGACGTGGCACGATTTTCCTAACAGGTGCCTAACTACTAGACTACTATTAGATTATACGTGGTTTGTATTATAATTTTCAAAGGGCGTTCTACAACGATATTTACTTGGAAATATTTTCCACGCATACTAACACACTTATTATGTTATACACGCGTACTATTGCGAACGACTTACCTGTATGTACTTGTCCGGGAAACTTAATACAGCGTCGTGTACTTTCCATTCGTATGTATAAACACATCTGTGACAGATTTCACTTCTATGCGAATACTATAAAGAAAAAGAAAATCTATTTTCCCCGCACCATTTACATTCCACAAGTCACTCGTTAAGTATTTTCTTGGTTTCCGTTCTATGTATTATATATATATATATATATATATATATATATATATATATATATATATATATGAGTCTGACCATTCCAATTTCAAATTTCTTTTTAATTACACAGGTGAACACAAACACACTCACATATATAATATATATATTTCGAAGTATTTATTGGTCGTTGAACAATATTAATAAACTACCCGGTAATTTCGTATCGATACGGTTCGCTTGTTCTAAGTGACATATACGTCAAACTGTTATTATACTTATTAGGTTTGATCTAATAATTTTTACGACCGTCAGAAAATGAACGTACGCATCGAACATTTTAGTTTTAGACTAACATTTAACGGAAAATATTAACCTAGAAACGAAAGAATGTAAAACTAATTGATCCTGTTTTTAGCACTGTACTCCATTCCACGCATTTATATATATATATATATATATATATCATCACCATCAACACCACGTTACGTCTTTAATTATCATCATCACCCGGTTTGCGTTTTTGATTAACGAAGATTGCGTACACCGACATCTATACGCATTTAAATCGAATATCCGACCCTATAATCGTGTCTGCTCCTTGCTGCATTCACTATGTCCTTAACGTTTTTTCTTGCTTCATTCCTGATGTCATTCCCAGTCTTCTTCTACTTCTCTCTGGAGGCTTCCCTTCGATTTTTCCCCTATATCGCCAACGTGAATAATCCTTCCTCTCTGATTCCGCGTGCAACATATTTTCTTTTCCTCTTCACGATGTCGCGTACCGGGATCATCTTTTCTACTTCGATTTTTTTATATCACTTATTCGTTATTTTAAACTCTCAATTTTTCGTTATCGGTTAATTTTCGTAAAATATTTTCTTATTCCTTTCACAAATGTAAACAGCACAACCGGTATCAATAATCGTGATAACGTGACACTATACAAAAAAAAAATTTCAAAATACAGTGTTCGCTCAAGCAATATTCGAATTTTTTCTAGCTGGTTAATTAAAAACTAGTGTAATTTTTGTAATTGAATTCAAAATTTATTCCCCGATTTAGGAATAGAGGAAATATAACGAATACGAATCGAAAGAAATTTTCCCATATAAATTACCGGTGCTATAACACAGTTTTAAAGCCTATTCATCTCTGGGGCGGGAATGCATAACCTAGCAATAATTCAAAGGATTTCAGAATCGACTTCTAGGAAAAATAACATCTCCATCGAGGTATATCTCGAATGTTGTTTCGATAGACCGCTAAGTGTACAGTTCTCGAGGAAAAGCGCTCGACATTACTTTAAGGTTGGAAAAACATAAAAATCATTTTAAGGGTAAATTTGATTAATAATTCGAAGGAGATTGCTAATTGATTTTTTAACTGTTTTGGGATTGTTATTTATTTTGCTTTCACACGTCATCTACCACATATCAACTGCTTGAGGTTGGCTAGTTGCGTTGTAATATAAATTTTCGTAATATTTTAAAATTCATTTCCCCGTTCATCTAGTAGTTGTATTAAGAGCGCGGTAGTATTATTTCACTTCAATTTCAATTTAAATTTACTTCAATGTTACATTTTTATCCTGCAAAATGTATAAGTAACAAACAAAATAGTCAGCAGTACTATTCGGCTATCACCTGCTCACGAGCGTCGATATAATCAATAAAAACAAAACAAAAAAAACGAAAATTTATAACCGCTTCAACCGTAACCCGTTGATATACACCGTCTTAAATAATGATAAAACTTTCCGCTGATTTAAAAATTATCTATTTCAACAATGAGGACGATATAGCACCATTGAAAAAGACAATACAATTCAAGATTTTGTGGAGAGGTAAGTGGATATTTCTACGTCGTAAAAAATATATATGTATGTTGTTTATGTACAACATACATATATATATATATATATATATATATATATATATATATATATACTTATAATACTTATATATATATATACACAGAAATATATTACACCTATTGTTTATATACTTTTTCACCTTTAGAATTTGACAATATGGACACGTCCGTGCGAATACCGCTTTCATAGTTTGGGTCTGCTATCGACAAAATATTGCCTTCTTTATATTCTCATCGAACTAGGATGGAATTCCAATTTTTTATTGATAAAAAAATTTTGGGTGCCGACGGTATGCAAATGTTTAACCTCGCTTGTCGACGAACCAATAGTCGAATATATACATGAATACATGATTTGTATATATATATATATTATATAATATATGAATGTGTATATAAGCATATTATAGTAAGCCACCTTACACCCATATGTCATTTCATTTTATTTATTTTTCTTCCTTTCGAAACATGAGCTGTATGTATATATATATATATATATATATATATATATATATATATATATATATATATATATATAGATCGGTTGCAACTGCTGAGGTAACATATGCTTTCTTTTGGAAAAGATATTGTTTATATAACATACTGTGCGTGCATATCCATATATGCGCATACAAGGGCACATTTTATATAATATGTACGTATAGGTGGAGAATATTATATTCATACGTATACACATCGCTCGAACGTAAATATATACAACAGATAGAAGAAATGATATGATATGAAAGTTATGTGAACCATCTTTCTCTTTCTATAGCACATATTTCATTCTACCCTTTACTGGTTGGCAGTTTAAACAACATCCGTTTTGGTAAACTACCCCTCCAACTATACCGCGAACTATGTTTTATATATATATATATATATACGCATATAGTGAAATGGTTTATGAAAACGAAAAGAGCAGGTCGTGGAGGCCGCATTGAATTTACAACTTTTTAAAAAGTCACAACCTTGTTGCCCTATTCTGCAAACTTTCCACAGTTAGTAGTGTATTTTTAGTTTTCTCTTTTACCGATCGTAAAACTTTTCGTGTTGTATACATGTATATTATATGTACATACGTCCTTTGTCGCAGTTATTCTTCGATATTGTGCCGTAAATATCTAAGTTCATATTTCGATGATTTACGTTTCGAATAAAATAAATTCAAATTTCTTACAAAATCTTCATCTCATTAAAATATCGTACGAATTTGACAAATGTAATAGTTTGCTATCGCGAAGAATCAATGTAATCGCATTGTTAACGGTAAAGAATGATGAAGTTTTTTTTTTTTTCAAAAACTGTATCTACATTTATTTCTATAAACCTCTTCGATGATACATATTAAGCAAAAAAATAAAAAAATAAAATACACTTTATAGTATATATATATAACTTTTATTGGTCTTTCGCTGTAATTTGAATCAGCGCGTGCGTTTGCCACTTCTAACACACGGAGCTGAAACATGGAGCTTCACAAAAGAAGTAATTCGATTCGTCGAAAAAATAAGTAACAGCTCGATGAGGGAATAAAACGAAGATTGAAAACCACCCTCGTACTGAGGATACATCGTTTAGCCGGACTTCTATTAATCTTCAGATTGACGAAGATCATTAGGCGACGTCGTCCATTGCCGACTTTTTAGCAGGTGAAACTAATCTAGAGCTACATTTTGTTGACTTTCAGATTTGATTCAGTAGATCGCGATTTTCTCTATACTTCTTTGGAAAAGCAAGGGATGGATACGAAATATATGTAGCTAATAGAGAATAGTTATGAAAATACTTAGGGAAAATATTTGATCAGGAAGTAGAAAGCGCTCCATTGAAAAAAAAGTAGTTAGACAAAGGACTCTTGTCACCAGTTTTAATTAACGCGGTGTAGGCACAATTATTTAGTAATCTATCGTAGGAACAACATGGAATAAAACATCGATGACACTCTATTTAATAAATATACTTATAGCTTCCACGGCTGAACAATTACAGATGATGCTTAACGAGTTAGAAAAAAGAACAATGAAAGCAGGACTGAGTATAAATGAGAGAAAAAAACAACGAATTATTAACTAATAGCACATGGCAAGATGTGGCTATTATCTCGAAAAAGTTTAAATGAATCGAAGAAGTAATATACCTTGGACAATTCATTTAATTCGAAGACAAAACTTCCAAGGAAGTAATTAGAAGGATAGGAATAGGGTGGAAAGAATATTTGGAGGAAATTTTTAATACGAAAATGAGTTCACCGTTAAAAGCACAAGTATTTAATACGTGCATCATACCGGCGATTACCTACGGTTCGCAAACATGGTCATATAATATAAAGCAAATAAATAAGTTATAACTGCACAACGAGCGATGAAAGGAAAAATGTTAGAAGTTACAAAATTTGATAAAATAAACAACAAATTATTGAGCATAGTCAAGAACAGATGGCATAATGGAGATGGTGAGAAAACTAAAATGGACACGGTGTGGTCATATCATATGGAAATAGGTAGATAGCTGAGTCGGAAAATGTATAGAATGAATTCCGTTGGATTGGAAACGGAAAATCAAAGGACCAAAAAGACGATTGAAAGACGATATCGTTAAATATGAAGGTACCAGTTGGATGCGGAAAGCAAGACATAGAACGATTTAGAAACAAATGGGTGCAGAATATATATATCTTTAATGCAAAACGAAAAAAAAAAGAGCCCTTTGCTCAAGTTGGGCTTTCTTTATTATTTAATTTTTATTATTTTATGTATGTATTTTAAGGATATATATACATATATTTGTAACCTTAAATAATCTCTGTGAGTAATTGCATATTGACTTATTTACACACCCGCGTTGCAAGTACTGATTAGTTCTTATGCAATCAATTTTAAATTTAAAATTAAATGCACTTTACGTAAGTATATACTAATACCACATATATATATACATATATATATATACCTATATATATATATATATATATATATATATATATATACATATATATATATACCTATATATATATACATATATATATATACCTATATATATATATATATATATATATATATATATATATCGCGACGGTAGAAGACACAGTTAAGGGGAGTAACATTTGAGATATGATTGTTCTTGTGGAAATTGGTAATTTCACGAAACGGTAGAATAAAATAAATGACACGCTATCTAATTATCGAACTGTATACTCGAATGAAATCGAGATATTCATACAGAAGACGAACCTAGAATAGTTAAACTTACAAGTCGTTATTAAAAGCCAACTCATTAATACGATTTCGAGGTGCTTATGGTTGACGAATGATAAGAGATGATGCGCTTACGTTTCGGATATATGTACGATATTCGAAACTGAGCTTACCTGTCCGTAATTTTCGCAGATAATTTTTTAATTTAAATTTTTTTTTTTTTTTCATTCGGAGCGGCTACTAAAAGACGAGACTATATTACTAAGCTGGCACGCTAAGAAAACAACTAAGGTTAGCGAAGCAATACCTGGCGGTACGTATAGCGGAAGGTTACGTCCTAATAATTATGATAAATTCGGATCGATTTATCAATCATCGTCGGAAATTTTTTGGGTTTCCTTAATATTCGTTCGTGGTATATTCGTAACTGACTTATATATATATATATATATATATATAAATTAAATGATGTCGGGTTTTTTTCTTTCTTTAAAATAAACAACGGCAGAATATTATATTGTTCTTACGGTTGATTTTCTATACGAAGGAAAATAAATAAATAATAATATGAAAAATAAATACAAGAGTAGTAATGATGATGATTATGAAAATAATTATAATTATAAATAAACCTTAACTTTAATATCGACAACGGTGGTCGGTTGGTTAGTTAGTTAGGCGAATAACGTCATTTGTCAGTGTTCAAAAAGCGTCCGCCTCGGATGATGAAATACGACATGGGTATCGACACCTATGCTCTTTGGGATTATGTATGTAACATATCTAACATATATATATATATATATATATATACGTATATACGTATACGTGTTATTAGTAATAACGGTTTCGAATATTCGTTTAACGATTTGTCATTTTTCAAACCGAACTAAACTGTCTTCCGACTGAAACGAATTTATAAAACAACGCAAGTTTTACCGCTGGATTCGAGTGGAAAAATTATTAAGTTCAGCTTGATAAGAAGCCGGCTAAAAAATAATTCTAGACAACGTCCGAAATTACATACACGCTATTCCACCCACATTATGCAATCGCTATCTTTCGAAATATTTTAAACGAATACCTCGAATTAAATTCATAACGCCTCGTGATGTATATGTATATTCAAATAGCGTATTACAATACGGATAATTAGCGTTGGAGGTGAAAGGAAGATACGCGCATTTGAATTTTGCTATTATCGAAAACTGTTAAAGATATCACGAGCCGAGTGTATGCGAAATCGGACAATACTCGCAAAAATAGAAGAAAAATAAACAATTTTAGTCGAATGTATGGATAGCAAAGAAAGTCGAAATGGGAATATTCATGTACAGGGTAAAATACAATCAAAATCTATCGGAAGTAGAAAAAGTTTGGAATTAATCACGACTGATATAGCTGAACGTGTAATAACCTAAAAGAAGAGATTATATAGCGAGCCGTAGATTGGAAAATATAGATGTACGCAATCTCTTTTGGTCATGATGAAGATGATGATATATATTTCGGTATACAAATCGTTTATTCTTCCAACTGTTCTTTAAGGTAACAAAACCGTGGTTTCGTAGAGACTTACGAAAACGAAATAGGACGATTCTATATCAAACCGGTGAACTTCTTCTACTACACGTAGCGGATACGAATTTGTAGAACAATCGTTAGTCGTGACGCGATTACGGCGGATAGGTCGTCTCATATGGGACACAGCGGAGTACTGAATCGAGGTAAACGTATGTAAGGCCCAGATTGGGAAAGAAATATACAAATCAGATACTAGAATTAATAGAAATAACGAAATTAGAAAATGACTCGGGAATAAATGACGAAGAACAAAAACCCCGAGTGTCGATATTATTATTATTTAAACCGGTAGATCAGCAATAGCAGTTTATTCTGACATACGCAAGTTAACCACTCTATTTTACTCCAGAAGTTATACACCTATGATTAAGAGACTTTATGTATAATTGGTTTTTCAGTTATACCATTCAGATAGACAATATACGACGAAAACGAATGGTATTTTTAGTGAGAGCATTACATCGGTCCATATTTATTCTTAATATACATTAATGGGTTATGTAATCTAAAGATAAAAAGTATGCTGATATACCAATATGTTACAGAACTTGGTCCAAGATGATGTAAGTAAAATCGCTCGCTGGTTAAATGCACATGGGCGCTAGTTATAAATATAGAAAAAACGAAATATATGATTTTTAGTTTCCAGCCTCAATATGTTGATGATGTGTTATCTGTTTCAATAAATAATCGAGTTCTGGAAAGGGTTTATGAGATTAAGTACCTCGGCACAATTTTAGACAGTAAGTGGAAATTAAGTTATCTATTCTATTATCTCAGCCAAATATTCACTACCAAACACCTTCATCGTTTGTATTTATCATTGTACAAACCAGTACTAACGTATTCCATAATTCACTTGGACGGAGCAGCCAACTCACATATAGCTCCATTACAAGTGTTACAAAATTCACTCCTCAAGCATATACTTCGTGGCGGTAAAAGCCAGCTTACACCGATACCAACAGTCAAGCAACTTTAAGTAGTACAGTTACTAATTTTTGTTTTTAAAAGTAAATCAAAATTTTTAGTTGGTTATCACGATGGTATAGATATGCATCAGTCGAGTCTGCAAAAATACCAAAATATGATAAATACCATACTCGTACACAGTGCGCATACAATGGAGCGGCATTATTTAATTCTTTATCTCCCCTTATAATGATTGATCTAAAAAACTAATTACGAATGGACACCTAAAAACTATAATAAATTGACGGTCTGGATATTGGTAAATCATTAATATTATTGTTATTTAACGGAATACTTGCTCATAGCTGAATGCCGTTACCTATCTTGTTTCATTCCCGATAATACATTTCCCTTTTTTGTAAGGTTCACTGCATAAAAGACGTATATAGTCACAGATATAGTTTTAATTTCGGATATTCTACTATATTAAGTGAAATTTTTATACGGTTGTAATAAGTTTGTACCGGATTTTCTTCTTATTTCAATTTCATTTTTACTTTGGATATTTGTTACTGTGTGTGTGTGAGAATTTTTATACGGTTGTAATAAGTTTATACTGGGTTTTTCTTTTTATTTCTATTTCATTTTTTACCTCTTATATATGTTATATATGTTACTGTGTGTGTAAGTGTGACGTAATTATAAATGTCTGTATAAGTGTTCTTATTAGTTCTATGTGTATGTGTACGTGTATATGGTGTATATATATACGTATGTACATATATGTCGATATATATGGTATATTAATGTGTGTGTATGTACACGTTTGCCTGAAAATTTTATATGCATTAGTTTAAGCATCTGTCATTCGCGCATTGTTTGCGAATCGGCGACTCGGGTTTAAATTTACTTTATTTGTATGCTTGTTACAGAAATAAAATTTGATTTGATTTGATTATTATTATTCATTTTATTATTAATTATTATTATTAATTAGTATTATTAATTATTATTATTAAATAGTATTATTAATTATTATTATTAATTAGTATTATATAGTAATGGAATAATCGTGTTTTCAAAATAAAATCTAGTTCAAAATGATGTAGAATAATTTTACGTTCAAACTTTTGTTTAAAATATACCGATTAATAAAAATACTCAGAACGATAAGGGGTATAATATTTAATAACCGCAAATTTCACAAATTACGTAAGAATGAATAACACCCAATTAAAAATAAAATATATCGGACTTAACCTAGACGAACGACTAATATTTTTGGTAAGCACATCAATCGGATTATCGATAAAGTTCACGCTAGTCGATATAAATTATTCGCCGCCCCCCCCGGTATTAAACGATCAAAATTAAATACTAGTAAAAAATTAGCAGCTCTTGTTCCGCCAATGGGCCTATTTATAAGTAACCCTACGATCAGAATACAGATTATTCGGATATCCTTAATGGTCCTTCTGACACACAGTCCGTTTTCGATCGCTAGTAAATACCTCTACTACTTGGTAATCGTGCCTCTTTAATTTTATAATAAGCCTCTCTCACAAATCGATATATTCAACAAATTAGTTAACTTTACCGTTGTAATTACGATGCCGAAAACTATAAACACGAAGAATTAAACTTTCGCTTCTACTGCTCAGATTACCCGATACTATTTTTTCATTTTTAATACTTTAAAACTATTCTTATTCTGTTTGCGCGGGATTTATTATTTCCATTCGTATGGAAGCGATGGATATAAATGTTTCTCATAGTTTTAAATCATTATTATCATTACCGCGTTTCCTGTTTGAATTCATTTTCTGTCTACTTAATTTACTTATACAGATTGAACGTTACAAATTACGATTAATATTTGAATATAATAATCTTTCTTTTCACCGGGGGCTAGTCGTCGGCATAGCCTATAGAGCACCGACTTCTATACGGAAGGTACCCTACGATCGGCTATGCAAAAATCACCGTCAGAAAATAAAAATATAAATAAATCCTAATAGTATTATCGCGTGCAAGTCGACGGTATGCGCGCTAGTAACAATGTAGTACGCTACAAAAACACGCCGGACTGCATAGCGTCGTGATAATTACGCAATCAGTTCTCCCTGGTGTGTGCGTGTGTGTGCGTGTGTGTTACGCTAACGCCGTATTACGATTAACACTGTGTACAATAAAATATATATAGGTAAGTAGTCGCCTACCTCCGATACGGAGACTACACTTAATGATGATGTAAATTAAGTATTATATAATCTGTAGTAACTTTAAGATTATTCACTAATTTTAAATAGCTTAGTAGAGCTCGGTATACGAATTTGTCTTGTAAATGATAATTTTAAGATAGTTATTTATTCGTTCTTTAAAAATGAATCTAAGAACGTGTAATAGTGAAAATTAATTTTTAAGTACGTTATATTAAAACCGCAGATTCTTTCCGTAGAAACCTAAATACAGGTATAAAAATATTAAATGGATGAAATATTTTGTAAACTGATTAGGACGAATAACGTATGTTTCTATTTAAGGTTAAAATTAATCAGTTCAACAATTTTATTATTAAAAATTTAGTTATTTAAAAAACTCAACGGTTATTTTAATATTAAAATAAGATACGAGTAATTATATATATATATATATATATATATATATATATATATATATATATATTTATATATATATATATATTTATATATATATATATATTTATATATATATATATATTTATATATATATTTATATATTTATATATATATATATTTATATATATATATATTTATATATATATTTATATATATATATTTACGTTACGTACGTTTATGTTAGGGCGGTCTCTATACAAAGTTTTTGATTGTGGAATGTAGTGATTGTTTATACTTGATTACAAAAAACAGTTGAAATCACTAAACTTTATTTTTAAGTGTTTATAATTCATTTATTATGTAAAAATTGTAAACTTAGATTTAAATTAATATTTTATGTTTTCATATATTTGATTTTATTTATATATAGCTTGATAATGGCGTAGTTGCCGAAAAGTTTTGCTTAATAAAATAAAGTTTAGTGATTTCAACTGTTTTTTTTTGTAATCAAGTATTGTTACATATAGTAGAGCATATAAAATCGTATAAGAAATAACGAAAACGCGTATAAATGACGGAATTATGTTTACGTTTGGTGTAAACATCGATGTATCAAGTGACAAAACTTTGGACTAACATAAGAAATCTCTGATTTCTAAAAGGAAAAAAGCGACACTCTCTTATAATGAAAAGAACATTTTTTACACTAAAGTGCATAAGGAAAAAGCGAATTAAAAATAAAATTTAGGATCGATTCCCCGGGTAGATTAATTTTGTATAGAAAAATATAGCGTAGGAAATACAAAAATTACAATTATCAGTATAAGAGTTGTACAGCATAGATCGTTTCCATGATACGCGATGCAGTAATAGGACGGCTTAAAGTTGGTGAAACTATAGCTTTAACATAACAGAAAACTTAACATGCATACCTGTAATATAATTCTTTTCATTCTTATAATTTGAATGGTGTTTCTGCAAGAAATAAAATAAAATAAATCGATATTACGGCGAATAGGTGGAGAAAATTTACAAATATGACCTCGATAAACATGTATATAAATCTGCGAAGACATTTTCAGCATGTAAACCATTATTCTGACGGAAATCCTAGTACGCAAAAGATCAACAATTGAAAACGTGTAGCAAATAACGTCAGAAAAAATCTTTAAAAATGTGAAAGGATTTTATCAAATTCCGTATGTAAAATATTTTTATTAATTATAAAGAAAACTTAGAAATATACGTAGTCTTTCGTGTTTAGAACATAAGGTTGTCGGTTATCGTTAATAGACTTGTCAAATATTTCACTCTGAAATTAAAAATAGTTTTATTAATATTTTATTTTATTATTGTTAATTAGTTGAGTTAAGGATGGGAAAGGCTTTCATTATAAATAATTATGAAATTAGTAATTTCAACTTATAACTTTATTGCTTAAAACATTAATTTATATATAATTATATACATATATATATATATATATATATATATATATATATATATATATATATATATATATATATATATATATATAAATAAGAAATGAAAAAATATTAGAAAAAGTCAATGAAAAAAGAAGTCTAAGAAGAGCACTTAAAAAGAGTAGACAAAAATAATGAATAGTATAAATAATAGAAGGAACCATGGAAGGGAAGAAAACAAAAGAGAAAGACCGAGGCAGAAATAAATAAAACAAATACAAGGAGATATGTAGAAGCAGAGAACTATGTAAGTTGTGAAGAAAATGACGCAATCTAGAAACTTTTAATCATGGTTGTCTACCAATCTTATTAATAGATTGAGGAATTAATATCCACAAACCTATACATATGCACACTACATATAAAGATATTCGTATATTATGTGCATACAAATATACTGCAGTTTGTACATATATATATATATATATATATATAAAATATATATATAAAATATATATATAAAATATATATATATATAAAATATATATATAATATATATAATATATATATATATATATTATATATATAATATATATATATATATATATAAAAAATATATATACATATAAAAATTATATATATAACTCATTATATACATACAAAAATACTAAATACATATATATAAATGTACACACATGCTATATTCGTATATTATATACATACAAGTTTGTACATATATATATATATATATATATATATATATAATACAAATATACTGAAGTTTGTATATATATACATACAAATATACCGAAATTTGTATATATACACATACATACTTGTGTGTGTGTGTGATATATATGTGTGTGTGTGTGTGCGTGTACACATATAATTGAACAGTTCTGCAACTCTATCAGTAAGGAAATAGAAATTCGAATGAAACTACTGCGAAAGACGACTGGAATTTCGTTACAATAAGAAACAAACTAGGCGAACTAGATTGATAAGAGAAACCTTTTTAAGGAAATTCTGCCGCTCCAACCGACCTACCGAGTCGAGTTGTCTTCGTTAGTTTATTTCCTGCGGAACTTGCGCAAGACAGATAAAGAAGCACAGCACCGTCGTCTATCGCGCTTATCCTCCGAAGACTTCATATTTCGACGAGACGAATAGCGCGCGATCGGTATCTCCGCGTTACTTGGCGATATATGTAAAACGTCTTTAGAAAATTTCCATCCATTCTCTGTCGCTCCGAAAGAATATTTCTCACCGTCGATGCTAAACTGCCACCGCCCAAGTTTATTACGGTGGGGGTGTTAAGTTAGCGTCGTGTAAGATATCGAATATAGTTTCATTTCCTCGTCGAAACTAACGCTGTCGTTGCGCGGTTATCGGCGGATAGCTGCAGGAAATCAAAAACTTGCTCGATCATCATTTTCGAGAAGACGTTCAGATAGACTGAGCCCCTTTACTTCTTCCGGTAAAGACGATAAGTCCTGCGTGTTCGATAATATATACCGCCTTAGGAATATTCGCGCGTAAACGTCCATCGGGACATATTTTCTACGTTTCAAATAAATAAATAAATAAATAAATAATCGTAGTCAACTCTGCTTGTACATTTTTTCAGAAATATTACCAATCGTCCGAAGCGTTCTTTTCAGGTATTCGGAACAGGACCCCGTTCACTAGATCAAGTGAACTTTTATGAAAAAATTGTACTTAAGCTCCTTAAGCCTGTAATCGACAAATCGGCATTATCGGATCCGTATCAGTACGACTTTAACAAATATTTTTCGGTCCACGATGTTAACGATAATTTACTTTCTAATATTAAACGAAAAAATATTTCTAGAGTAATGTCCTTCGATATTGAAGGTGCTATTGTAACATATCTTAATTTAAAATAGTTTTAGTCTTAACATCATAAAGTTAATTTATAATTATTTATCTGATAGAAAAATAAAATGGATCTATCAATCTAACACTATCAGCGTATGTATTGCCAATGGACTTACATATTTAAAAAAATCCCTTATTTTCAAAAATAAACTAACTCAATATGGTAAACTAAATAACAGTAATTTAAAATATATCAATAATTTAATTCTTACTGAATTTAAATCTATATATGATACAGAAGCTAAGGGTAAATGAATTAAAAGTTTTTCACTGATATCTTAGTTCGTTTTAAACATGAAAATTTTAATATTAACTTTTACACGTCTCAGATATTAACTGGACATGGATCTATTGCACACTAAACAGATTAAATATTACTAATAATAATATATGTTGTAACTGTTACGGTAATGATACAGAAGATGTTCATCGTATAATATATATATGTTCTAAATATAATATTATGTTCAACGTTTGCTCATTTTGCACATGGCAAAATTCACATTAAGTATATATTTGTTATTTCATAATGAAATTGTGATTTTCAAGATTATTTTTATTTATTATCATTCGTTGTTATTTGACAGTTAATTGAACAAAATTATATATATATATATATATATATATATATGTTGAATATATAAATAATACACTTAAAAAGTTTTGAATGTTGTAATTTAAAAAAAAATATATATATATAAAAATATATACAAATTAATAAAAATATAATATGTAAAAAATATAAACTTGGATAGACAATTTACAAAAATTTTCAAAGTGATAAAACAGTACTTCTAATAATCTGATAACGAATATGTTAAACAACACAATCGACTACCAGCAATATAAAATTGATACATAAACAAACAATGAAAGACCTCCAGACTTACATAAAATCCTCAGTGCGTAAATCATGGAACCTCCAGTGGTTCGCACTTCCACTTACCATCAAACTTCGATCGGTTCCAGATTCAACATTCCTCCGGACTCTATCCTATTCAAGAAATAGACGAGATGATGGTGTACTTGTTCGTCTGCGCCTAGGTCACACTAATATCTCCGCGCAGTTATATCCTAAAAAATCTTCCTCCTCCTTTATGTCCAACCTGTAATGTTCTCATTACCGTCCATCACATTCTCCTTGAATGTGTGCAATTCAATTCGGAATGATTAATCCTCGACAAACGGTTCAGACTCCTAAATATTTTTTTCTACCGGTACAATTCTCCCGATAACTTATTAAATTTTCTTAAATCCTTCAATTTATATCATCTAACTTAACAGTCCGTCCTTCCAGTTTATTCTTTTAACTTTCAATCCATACTCATTAACCTCACATTCTCTCCTTTCCCGTGCCTCTGGCTTAGTACACGGCAAGTAAATCTACGGGCAAACTACAGGTAATAACACAATAGCAAATACATCTGAGGAATGTCCTTAATCGGCTGTCCGAGTGTAAGCCCGGATAATTCACGCTTGTAAGTTATCGGTAATTCGCATCGTTGATTCTAACAGAAGCAGATAATAGCCTTCCTGTTAGTAAACTGTATATTTAGAAATTTGTTCTGATTGCCCTTTATGTTCTAAAACGAGTTTTCAACTCTAGCGATGACTGTGACACTTTTGATATAATTATTATAGCAATTATCACTATTATTATTATTATTGTTTTTATTATTATAACAAAATAGAATGTGTATGAAATAAGGAAATGTCCTTAACGTGAAGTAGGACAGGGTGATAATAAATCGAACGATTTATATATAAATAAAATAAATAAAAACAGTTTGGTGTTATTTTGATGATCACATTACTTCCTTTCACCTGGTTTTGTCCTTGTACAGCTGTCGAATTTTTTCCATTGAAATTCTATTTATTACACGTTTCCTTATGTATATAACATTTATTTATATATTATATATATATATATATATATATGAAATTTTTGACATAGATTTAGTTAAATATCGAGAAAAAGACGATAGGGTCAAAAATTGAAATTTCAAAAATTTTACGGGAGTGTACTTGGGGAACGTGGCCCAAAATTGTAAAAGTCCTAACTTCCGTACAGGCCATTATTTCATCAATTACATGTATGTACGAAATTCCATCGATGTCGTTAAAGGCGTTTTCACGATGGGCTATATATATATATAATATGTGTAATATATATTTCTATTATAAGTATTTTTATATACATATATGTACACCTATATACATAATAACATTCAAATGATTACTGCGTATCCATTATTAATCGTCGCCTCGTGATATTTGAAAAATTTATAAAATACCCAGATAATTCCGACCGTTACCAAAATGTGTATAAGTTACGCGTACTATCCAATACAATAATCGTTTTTTTTTTTTCTGATTTTAATTTAAGGAAATCATTTGTAGTAATCATCTAGAGGTAGCAGAACTATTTCTACAGAAAACTAAAACTTTTTTCATTATATTATTATTATTATTATTATTTATATTATTATTATACGGTTAGACATGTAAAGATAAGTACAGGAATAAAAAAGTTGGATATAGATAATAGATAAATAGGTGGATAGATGGAAAAAAAAAACGGGCGATTATTGTCGTTACATTTTTTCCACAACTATTACTCGTCATCGTTACATTTACCGTCCTATTATTATATTCTTATTATAATCATTATTAATTCTTATTATACTTATTATTATTACTATTATTACTATATTACCATTATTATGACTATCCTATTATTTCCATTACTACAATTATTTCTATTTTACTATTCTCATTCTTCCTTATCGCCGCAGTTGTTATTACGGTATTTATTGTTTCAGTTTGTTGTGTTTTTTTTTTAAGCATCTTTAAAGATTATAATTATTATTATTATTATTTTTCATTTTCATCGATTTGTCGAGTATCATACCATCGGCCAGCTCGTCGAAGTCTCGGGCGGACATGTAAAAAATGGAAAATGTTCTTCTAGCAAACGAACAGACTAAAATATCGCTAATGCGCTTTTAATAATAGACGAGAGAAGCCGGAAAAACTGAGATCAACCGACGGTTTCTTAACAAACGGCAGGTTATTTTTCAAAACAGGTACACCGGACTGAAACATGTTCGGTACTATCTTCATTTTGGAAGGAACACTTCGCAACTTAATCACACTATATACCTCCTAGACTACAAACACACATACTTACTTATATGTATATATAAATAATAATATACATACACACGCATACATGCATATACATGTATATATATGATTTTGACTGTAATTTCCTGAACTGATTTCTTTTTTACCTGTTCTCATAATTTTTACAAGTAACGTATATAATACGTATAGGTGAGTGGGCATACATATATATATATATATATATATATATATATATATATATATATATATATATATGTATAATTGCCTATTTATACTATGCGTCGATATTATTTAGCGGGCGTTAATCGCTTCGAAACATGGCTCGATTTATAACGCACGCCGAATATCTGGGCTATAAATAATTCGTCGTATATTCGTCATTTCCGTCGGCGATCAATTTTAAAACGTAAAAAATAACATCAATAAAATTAAAACGGAATAAAATAAAATTAACCGGGCTGACACCGATTGCGAGCGATTTATATTCAACGAGCGCAGTTATGTGCGCGGTCCGAGTGTGATTTTATACGAAACGTTTATTTAGCGTGTGCGTGAAAATGAGTTCCTTCAGCTATTCCGTATAACAACGATGAAAAGTCTAGTAGCGTATTTCGAATACTCGTCAGACGTATTTATATAATATCGGAAATAAGCAGCTAAAGAATCCGCCATCCTAGCATCAGCTCAAAACCTACCAATTCCAGCAAAAGACTTCACGGATCGGATACGCAGTCAACCGTAGTGTCAAACAGTGGCAAGATTCTCATGTCCTCCGCAATTCACTACGAATCGGAAGAAGGCAACCTGGTCGGAACGTTCCAATAGAAAACATGAAGTCGCTCTGTTCAGCATACGCTGTGGACACACACTTCTTACACACAAGCATTTCTTTCTAGGCCAGAGTGCACCGTTTATGCTCGTCATGTAACATACTCCTTACTATTTCTCACATTCTCCTATCATGTCCTTTGTACTTAGCTCACCGTCTTACTGCTGAACTTGCATCCTCTCTAACCGGAATCCTACAGTATTCATCATCTGCTGAATCTAAACCTATAACTTTCCTTACTTTATCCAACCTTCTCCCCTTAATCTAATTATCCTTCCGTGCATCTGGCCTTAGAAACAGTATAAGGCACGTTAAATAAATTAAAAAAAAAAAAAGAAGACGGTTTTACCGACGCATGTGAAAATCTGACTATTTGATGAAATATCGAGAGAAGAAATTTTTAACTAACCGAACACAAATGGAGAGAAGATCGCTGTTGAAAAAAGTTGAGCAAAACAAGATTGAAATGGACAGCAGAGCACGTGATAAGAGCGAAAGATAAAGTTATTGCAGACCGAAAGTAAGACTAAGACCGACGCCGATGGTATTCTAAAATTAACTGAATATTAAATGTACGTCGATCTGAAAAGCTAATTACTGAAAACGTAGAGCACTTGGACAACTCCTGGGCCAGTCAAAGGACAATTAAACAAAAGGAAATAAATATTCAAAATTATATAGAAACGAAAATAGAAGACAATAATAAAACTATAAATAATGAGATATTTAAAATTAATAAAAACATCGAGACAATAACGAGACAATAAGCATCCCTTATAATGTATTTGATAGTGGCCTAACTAATTTAGGGGAGAAAATCACACGCTTTGGTGGGAAATTGTCTACGGTACATGTAATAGAATTCATTAATGAATTAGATATGTTAGTCAACAGAAGTAGATTCAGTGAGGAAGAGAAAATAAACATAGCGTTAAAGAACATGGATGGTGAAGACTTAGCATGAGGCAAATATATGTTTAGAAAAGATGACACCTGGGAAGAAGCGGAAAGGTAAAATTAAGAAACCGTTATTGGAGTACTCACAAGCAACAATGTATACGATCGAAATTTTTCTCAGATGATAATTTCTGTAGTAAAGGATCAAATTATGAAATATATGTAGTAGACTGGTTAAATAAGTTGGAATATTTAGATAGTCCCATTAGTGAAAATGAATTCGTAACAGTCATACAAAGCAAATTTCCGAAAGAGTTAAGATTAATCATTAATTGTTGTAGAAAGGTAACGAAAAAAGAAGAATTATTACGTTTGGTAGGAGAGTGGAATAGAACAGATATAACAAATAGAAATAGAGATCAGAGAAAAGGTGATACAGTGATAGGAGTAAATGTGATAAGTAAATGTGAGGAAACAGTAAACAATGATCATGAACAATACAGATATGTCAACGACAGTGATAATAACCTAGTATTTGAAAGAAAATATAAAGAAAAGATACCAATTTACCATTGGTACGAGATATTAGGGGATAGCTTGATGGTCAGATTTGGAAAAAAATATTGTAATATCAAATCAACAAGGAATAGAGAAAATAAAAATACAATTGGCTTATGTGTATCAAGATCAACAGTGAGAGATTTGAGGGATAGACTGAAAAGTTTAAGACGGAGGATTTCTGAACGCGTAATTGTATTAATTGGCACAAGTGATATTGAGAAAAGATGGAGTATAGACGGAGCTACACAATAATATAAAGAGTTAGTGGAAGAAATCAGGAAAAAAGGAAAAATAATCACTGTGCCCTCGCGAATTAATTACCGATATGTAAGAAGTAAAGCCCGTTGTGAACACCTTAATACATTCATAAAATCGTTCAGAGATGAAGACACAACGATTGTAGATCTATACAGTCTAACTGAAAATAACACGGAAATAGAGAGTGCAAACGTGAACTGTTTGTAGAAAAGTTCAATGGGGTACATCTAAACGATCAAGGATTTGAATTGTTGGACCGAGTTTAATTAGCCGACATGAAATTGTCCAAGACATGTCATGGGAGGCGAAGAAAATTGTAGATCGTTCAAGGTCGATAAATAAGAAAAAATTACTCAATATAATGTCTGAAGTATTATCAGAAGACGGATTAGATGAGGAACCTGACTCAAAGACACTACTACCGGAGATAGACATAGAAATTTTTCAAAGACCGTACGTAGCAGTAATAGACGCAGGATCTGAAGTGACGGGCATATCACAAAAAATATGGGACACAATTAATAAAGAACCCGATACAAAATTTATTCCAAAATTACCAGTCACGAACATAACGATCGTTGGAGCATGTGGTAAAAAAACTCGGCAAATAAAATTACAAGTAAAACTTCCAATTAAGATAGGGGAGACACATTTGGATGTGCATTCATTGATCATACCAGGATTGAATCTTGATATGGTAATTGGAACATCCTAAATAAAAATTTGGCGGAAATTAATTTCGAAAATAAATATGTAAAATTAAAGAAAGGCAAGGACTTAGAGAATGATCATATTTTCCAGTTCAAAAACCAAAAGGAACAGTTTAAGATTAAATTTAGTTCAGACCATCCACACACACACAATCAATTACATCTGAATTGGCTGAGCCGCTACAAAACTAACAGCCATTCAATTTTGATAAAATATTTGAAATCAAGCAGTCTTTAAAAGGATGTATTTTAAGTAAAGATAGAATTAGTCGTCTGGAGAAAATATTGCTGAAGCATCACGATATATTAAGTAATCGTCCAGGAAGATGTAATAAATTTGAGTATAGAATTAATACGATACCTCGCGAAGTAATTAAAACAAGGCGAATTTAGCAGATACCAATCGTAGTATATACGCATTAACGTTTGTTTATCTGAAACATTAAAGTTTCTAGGAAGTTAAAAAAAAATATATATATACATATATATAAATAAAATAAAAATAAACAAATAAATAAAATAATCATAATAATAAAAGTATATGTAAAAATAATTAAAATATATTGTTGTATTAGCGGAAATATCGAGATAATATACGCTCCGACATTTAAGTTACTAATGTTAATATATAAATTGTAAATAATAATCTTAGTAGTAGTAACAGTCATGCAATGTCGCATAATAGCATTATGACAAAATGGATAAAAACCGAGGTTAATGTCCTTTGAATATAGGTTGTCTACAAATAATATTCAAACTGATAAGGAATCGAACTACCAATTGAAATAAAGGTCGCTTATCGCACTCGCACAATGATAGGTATAGAATAAGTTAAACCGGTATGCATTCTCCTAAAATAAATGTTGAAACGAGGCAAGTTGATTGTTGAGTAACGGAATTTAAGCGTGTTTGGTTACGTTAGCTGTAGTCGATCAACTGGTACCGAATAATCCTAGAACGTGCGTATGACGTAATCGATTCATTTTCGATTTTTAACCAAATTTAAATACTCTTGTATGAATATTTCATGAATTGATTTTACCCAAAATCAATTCACAAAAAGGGGGAGATGTATGGCGTGTCAATAACTATGGGGTATTGTAGGAATTTATTCTAAATAAGAAAAAAATAAAAAATAAAAATAAAAATAAATAAAATAAGTTTTGGAAAATAATACAGGTTAGCGAAGGTTATAGGCTCGTGCGAGACACATTAGTATGAATATATGTATATATATGTATATATATATATATCGGAATTAATACCTAGATTAACAGGGAAATTTCAGGAAACAAGTCGCACGTGAAGCCAGCAACCGATTGTCGCGTTTTATGTATATATATATATAAGATACACGTGCCGTATAAAGATAAGCGAATATGGTTAATATGATAATCGGTATCGTTGTTAAGAAGAGATCGTACCTTCGACGGAAAGGTATCGATCGAACTGCTCGTCCGTTAGGAGATCGAGCGGAATAATAAAGAGAATAATTGCTTGTTTTAATTATAATAATTATCATTACATTCGTCCGCGCTGTTAAAATAAAAGTAACGAATATAATTTGGAAATAGCGAAATAATTACGAATTTCTACTACAGCGGCAAAAGAGAACATCGGATACATCATCACGATTAGGAAATCGATCTCACCGGTCACGTTACGCTGTTTTATATTTTGTAAATTATGTGTGAATGAATTTTGTGTATTTTTGTAAATTTGTATTATAACGTAAATATTTAATTGTGAATTGTTTCTATGTAATGTAAAATAAAACTAGAATAACGATGAGAATTAAAATAATACAAAATTTGAAACTAATACTGGTCATTCAGTAGCGTAACTCTTGGTTGTTGGCTCTACGCCGGGAGATTAGTTTCCAGTGAATATTAACCAAATTGAGTCTTAAAATATATTATAAAAAAGTATATAATTGAAATAAATATTCATATAAAGGAAATTTTTCACAGTATTCTGTGCTGGCGACCGCGGCTTTCTTATTTAGCTCTGTCTGATATATTACCAGGCAGAGAGAGAGAGAGAGAGAGCACAATACAGTTCAAAATATATCTGTACCTAAGAGAGGATTTGTGAGAACGTTGTAAATTGTCATCGATAATAGAGCATATGTGCTTCGCTCTCTTATGAGGAATACCATAATATATATAATCATCATCATTAGTACAGTGCTAAGACTGGTCCATTACCACGACAGTAAGTTCCCGTATTTCCCGGTCTTCCGCAGCTTTTCTTCACAACCGTGTCGCGTCTAATACGAAACAATAATCCATCTAACGATTACTTCGATATAATTAATTCTCTATCTTTTTCGCGCTTAATTTTTTGACGGGGCATTTCCGTCGAAATTTGAAATAAGACTGGGGGGGCGTTCTTTTTTTTTTTTGAATAATAAATGTCGGGCGAAAAATCAAAATAGACTCTTATAATGTACGACCGATCGGATGTTTTTCCTTTTTTCTTTATCCACTCTCGCTCTCATTCTTTACTATTTTCTATATATCGTATAATACTGTCGTTGTTTGGTCTAGACATCCCGATTGGCGGTTAAAGGTCTCTCGATGTATCTCGTCCGTTGTAGGACAGGCTATGGCCACAAATTACGTAAATGGAGAGTCGCTGTCTTCTATTTCAAGATGGAAAGTCCCGAAGGGATTTAACGTTTTGGCAAAATTTCCTTCGTGTCCTTCTTCGACGAAAAGATAGTCTTCTCTATTTTGTTCGTTTTTCCACGACGTATAATCGTTGGCAGTTTTCCCGGCGGTTCCTATCTATACGAGCGACCTTCGATCTAATACGTATACTTCTTAGCGCATTCGGCGTGTCTACACATCTTGACTAAAACGCGATAACGCTATCGATTATCAGAAAGAAATTTCGTTGCGATTTGTAAATAATCGAAAAAGATTAATTCGCGAACAAAGACGCGGTAACTTTTAGCGGTTCTTTAAGAAATTATTCCTTCGATTAGTAATGAACTACGATTATAATAGACGCTATTAAGAATACGACGCGAGTATTTTGAAAGGACCGACAAAAATTTCGTACAATTTAAAGATCGATATATATAGATGTTCGTTTGAAACGGGAGATTATTATATATAAATAAACGAAGATATGTGATCTGAAGAGAAATTATTATACTCGACGCGCGAGTGACTTAATAAGCAGATGGTGTAGCGGTATTGGCAGTTTTAATGTTTCGAACAATTTGAAACGTCATCAGCGCCTAAAGATATTTATACTGGATAATAATAAAATTATAATCGCAATTAGTAACGTCATTCTGAAACGAAGAAAGAATTTAGACGAGGCCGAATATTATCGTTTAATATTCATACTATGACTCATCTACAAAATATTGTAAACGGTAATACCGAAGAGAATAAACCAACGTTCGTAGATTTAAATACTTCGGGTCAAATATCGAATTACGTATAGAGAGATGTCTTTCGAAAGAAAAATTAGAACTGAGTTTCTGTGTATCTAAAACAATTGCGTCTGTCCAATCGCATACTAGCAGACACAAGTAGTATGCGGGGTAACCGATGATTTCAAATGTACGCAGTTTTAACTAAGGGGAAAAATAAACTAAAAAAAAAAATTTTTTAAAAAACACAATTTTACAATTAAAATGAAAATAAATATTAAAAAATCTGATAATCTAATTTTCATTTTAATTGTAAAATTGTGTTTTTTTTTAAAAATTTTGTGTTCGTATATTTTTATACTTTATATTTTACTTTTGGACATCATACATCGCAACAGTAAATGAAAAATTTAAAATTCCACCAGTATACAACTTTTACAGAATCCGTGAAAATAATATTGAAGAAAAAAATTAATATAAAAAAAAAACAAAATTAATAAACAAATATATTGATGTTAAATTTCAACAATTCAAAAAATAGACAGAACAGAAGCGGAACAGCATTTTTGGAGTATATTTTCACAATCACCATCGAATATTTTTAAATAATTATATTTCATTTATATTTTTAAAATTATGATTTGTTAAAAATGTTTCACTTGATAATGGCGTAAATAAAGCTTTGTGTTTTCTTTAAGAAAATAAATATTAGTAATTTAACTAATTTTCAATTGATTTTTCGATATAATATCGTTTGTTTAAAGGTAATACCGTTAGGTAAGCTATGAAGAAGAAGAAATATCATTTATTCAAATTGTAAACATGAAATACAGCACATTCTATACACTAAGTACACCGAATTAACCTTATTAGTAGCTAATACGATAATTATAACAATAACAAGGTGTAAAAGCAACGATGATAATATGCAGGAAAATTTGAAAAAAAACAACAATAAAAGATAAAGAAAAAGGAATAGCATAAATTAAATTTTTAAAAAAATGATTACAATTTACTCGATATATAAATAAAAAAATATATAAAATAACATAATTATGTTAAAAGTCGGTGTTTTAGTCGGCGACGTCTTAAGCTGGCCATATTATAGTCCCCCTATAACCCTAATTAATTCATTTTCGCGAGTTTTACAATTTTCATAAAAATTTTTAGCAAGCTTTTTGATATAGAAAAAAAAAAAACAGCTCTAGGTTTAGTCGAAAATGCATGTCTCGAATCGTGGCAAACCTGGCGGCATTGAGATTCTGCGACAACGGTTTTGTAATAATTATAATTTACAATATGTACTATTAGAAACTAAATACCAAACGGAACATGCATATGTTAACCGGAGACGAATAATATCTGTATATAGTAGTTTTTTATTTGTAACAGCAAGGTGGGACCTTCGATGAAATATAGGTGAAAGAATTCGTTTTATATATCGATAGTGCGATTAAGATGATTATTGAACGACAAACGCGAGTCCAGAGTGACGCCTAAATACCTGTAACATATTTAACCCATTTAATACTTTGACCGTTAATTACAATTTATGGGTGCCTTCTGGAAAAAAGAGTAGCTTTCATTTTCTCAGTGTTCAGTTTTTCCAACGTTTATGGTACTTACACAGAGTGAAGATGTAATTTACTATAAATTGTATCGGGTCTGTATGAACCACAATACAAAGCTAAATCGTCTGCATAAAGAGCGTTTTAATATAAGGTATTTTAGGTAAATCATTTATTAAGAGCGGGAAAAGGAAAGGACTAACACACTACCTTGTGGAACATCAGCGTAATAGGACCCCATTGAAGAGCTAATAATGATGAGCAACATAGAAAACTCTATTATATATTATTACTTTAATTAAATATGTGGGATATTGGAACATTTTATATAAAATAGCATCATCGTGCCAAGTCGTGTCAAACGCTTTTTCTAAATCGATTAATAATAATCCGGTGTGTTTATTCAAGTTAAAATTATCCGTTATAAGGTCAGCTATGCAACTTGATGCACTTTAGAATGATTAGTTCTAAAACCAAACTGTTCATTTACAAGAATATGGTTTTCTGATGAAAATTTTTGCAATCGACTAAGTATAACTTTTTTCTGTTAATTTACTTAAAATAAACTAATGGAACGAATATTATCTATATTCGACACATATCTTTCCCAGGTTTAGATAGAATAATAACTTTAGATGTTTTCCATCTAACCGGAAAGTAAGAATTTACGAGAATACTATTTATTATTTTGGTTAAATAAACAAAAATTTCGTCTAGGCTGCTTTAAATAAAAATTGAACGTAACGAACGTTGAAAAAGTCGTCCGTTCGATGAATATATGAAATTGACCGAGGAAAGATTACAATCAACTTCTTACGGAACAATCGAAGAATTGTTAAATTTTGTAAGGCGTGAAAGATTGAAAGCTTGAAAAGTTCAAAATGATACATAACTGAATCTCGCTTAAACTTTCGTCGCGAACTTTAAACGCGATAAAAAGCGGAACAATCGAGTACGACTCGAATAAATGGGGAATATTATAAGAAAATTTTAAATCTTTCTATTTTAACGCGAATAAATTACATTCAAATATGGACGAAGTTAGAACTATCGGAAGCGAAACAGAATACAAAAACCACCTCGAACGATGACAATATCGATAATTCGTCAACGTGGCGAGGATAAAAGCATTCAGAGGATAATGATAGGAATTAGATTTCGAATTTTTCAGCGGCCCAGTCTTCGAAAACATTAATACATCCGTCAATCGAATCGGATCGTTCGCAGTATCTAGCGGAGAAAAAATATGGTTTTGAATCTTTTTTTTATAACATTTTAAGATTTTTCGTCAAAGTCGCATTTCTAATTACGCCCTCGATAAGCTGTGCTCATTCAACAAACGCTCTTATCGTTATTAATTGCGCGTATAGGAAGAATTAGAAAGAAAATGTATTTCTGAAAAAGGAAAAAATAAATTTCAGTCGATGAATCGTCAGATACAAATTACGAGCTGGAGAAGTGGATCGAATTTTTTTGAACCCTTTCGTATCCGATGTAATAGCTTAAAATATCTCTCATAAACTATATACGGCCGATGTAAATTTCTTATAAATTATTTCTTCGTGTAATTTACCGAATTGTATACTTTTTATTTTTTTGATACACCTTAATTATCTTATTAATATCATCATTAAGTGCAGTATCCGTATCGGAGGTGAACGACTACTTACCTATATGTATTTTGTTGTACAGAAGACAATCCTATAATATATATATATATCGATAGCGCAGATAGACACACAAATCCGTGGGAACTGATTGCAATCACTTCGTTACAGGACAAAATGGAGACCTGTATGGGTTTTTTTTATTTATTCGTCTGTGTGCACTGTATTACTACTAGCGCGCATGTTACGTTGTTCGTGGTGGTTTGCCATTGCTTTACACGCGATAATAATATTACGATTATTTATATTTTATTTGCCGATAATAATTTAATTTTTGCTCCATCGACGGTATTCGAACTACTCGGTACGTTCCTAATAGAAGTTCGTGTTCCAGCCAATAGGACAACCCGACGACTTTATAGCAACAAATATGTATATATACATATATAATTAATCGGAAGATTTTTAATTATTTAAAGCTCGAAAATATATATATATATATATATATATATATCATTATTTATACGTAGGCATGAAATGGTTAAGAAAATGACGATGTTGCGGGTCGTAAGAAATTCGAAAATAACAACGATGAATGGACAAAGGGTGTGGGTTCTGTGATTAACTTAATAAATTAAGTAACCGAACTTACTTGGAATAATTTTACAATTCTAAACGGCCGGTCACTCACTAAAGTTTGGTCTTGCCTTATTAACGGACGCATTACGCTGTATACGTTTACGTGTATAGCTGTTTGCACGTAGTCACGAGGCGTAAATAAGTATTATAGACGTTAAAGAAAACGCTTAATAAGAGAACGGTCATCGAAGCACTTGGCTACACTACGCGGTTGGTCAAAGGTCCCTCTCTTAGGAATTTCCGAGTGAAATGCGTGACCCGTATGAAATTCAGTTGGAACTTTATATAAAATTCGATTTTACGTTTGTATATTCTAACATATATATATATATATATATATATATATATGTACGTGTTATATCTACGCGTCAACACTTAGTATTCGCACCCATTAACACAACATCGAGAAGGGTTAGAACTTTGTCGCTAAAAGTGTCCAACCGCCTAACCGCTGTCTCGTTATTTATATACGTTTGGTAGAGAAAGCTTTTTCAGTCGCAGATGTTGTTAACTGAATACTAGGGCAAAATTTGAATATAGAAAAATAAAAAATAGATAAAAAGAAAAAAACTAGTTAAAATCAGTAAAAATTTTTTTTATCAATAATCACAACGCTCTTTTCGATTGTTAAGTATCGAATGAATATTAAAAAAAAAATTAAAAATATAAAAAAATCTATACAAAAATTTATAAAAATATCAAATTTAATGTGTAAATGTATAATATGTCAAATTAACGAAAAGCTGATTTTTGATAAAGAAAACATTTTAGCGATTTTATCTCCTTTTTTGTTGTTTATTTTTTTTTAATTTTTATTTTTAAATCGCCACATTTCAAAGACTTTTCAAGTTATAGAAAAAAAAAACATCCTAGTTGTGCATACTAATCTTATTGAAGATCTATCTAATATACATTATACGTATGCACATATTATTTCTTGTTATCGAACGTAGTATTTTATCCATTGGTGGACTTACTAACTTATGCTAAGATGTTTTTCTTGTATATGTGTATGTGTTACTGTGTAGTTAGTGCCGCTAGTAGTATAGGTAGATGTTGTTTAGGATATTACATTGTTGTACATCTATAAGTACAGATGTTAATGTGAATAATGTGTTGTTATAAACTCGTAAATAAGTACGATGTATTTATATCATGTTAGCACAAAACTGCTTTCTTTTAAAATTTCTTTCTTATATTATGTTTTCATTTATTGATTTATTTTGTTTTTCGTTTTATTCCGACATACCGCGTTTATCGATAATTATTATTTTTTGTTAAGCATCATTTTTATTCGCTGCTCGCGCAACTTTGCGCATTAGCGGAAAATTTTTTAAATTATGCAGTTTATAAAAGTGTACGTTATTATTAAAAAATAAACGATTGGATTGGATTGGATTTTTAATTAATTCTTATTAATATGTTTATAGCACTTGCTGAAACAAATTTGATTTGATTTGATTATCATTCAGTTACTATATTATTATTTATTACAGAATATTTTGAAGGGGAGTATGGCGGTGGAGTGAATTGCACTTCTGTATATGGGAAACAACCTGTAAAACATTCATTTGAATAATAAAGTATTAATTTAAAATATTATTATTATACATTATGCTTTATAGGAAGCAAAACTTTAGTGTAGCACGCTGCTCTGTTTGGTTTGTTTGTTTGTTTCTTTATTAAGTTTATAGAGAATAATAAGTTTTCTGTGTTAATGAAATTAATGTATTTTTTCCGAGGATTTCTGTTCTGGTTTTTTAAATTCGTAATAGTTTTAAAGTTATTTTGTATTTTCTAAATTTCGTACGGAATTAGTTAAACGCGTTTATATTTTAACGTTCGCACTCGCTGTAGTTTCTATAAGTTTCGTGCGCACTCGCGTAATTGTAATCGTCGGCTTATCTGTTGGTCGCTGTACGCGAGGATAGTCGATACGTTATCGAACTGGGCTTACCGGATTAATCGATTCAACTGATCATATCGCGTATTTAAAGATACCAGAAAGTCGGTATTTCGTATACGTTTGAATAATAATTATCTTCTTTACACCGTTTTAGAGCTATGCCTTCTAAATGTTAGTTCTTCTTTCGTCCCTAATAACGGCGACTACATTATCAGTTCGTTATGTAGCGGTAATTTGCATTTTGATTGGTAGCACAGTCGACATGGAATGCCATGATGTCTGAAAAGAGATCGATGTGGAAGTGTAAAAATTGCCGCGATAAAAAAAAAATCGACCAACGTCTGTAATGAGAGTGGACGATGCTATTTCATTAATTATGAATGAACTTTAATTGTTGAGAAGTACATTAGATTCGATAAAACATGCTATCGATGATGACAACGATAAATTAAGCGATCCCTGGAAATCACAGTGGAATTACGTACAGAAAACAAGCAACTACAGAAAGAGAATTCTCATCTGAAAATTAGGCTCGATGATTTAGAACAATATTCGCGCATTAATAATGTAATCATAAATAATGTTCCGGTTGAGCCAAACGAGGATACTCTGGATTTAGTCCAGAATATAGGACAGGCTTTAGAAATTAGGGTAACGGTTGATGATATTGATGCGCGTCATAGGTTACGGAAAACTATCGGGAGTGGTGCCGGCTCCAAAAACAAAAGCCAACTTCCCGTTAGTAGTATAAAAACGCTGTGCAATCGGCCAGGTCGTGGAAATGTTAGCGCGATTCCTGACATCTCAAAACGCTGTGGTGAAGCAGCGAAGGCGAGTCACGGGATCGTTGCCGCGCTAACACGTGACAAGAAGACCACGAGGGATACTATTGCTGCAATTAGCGGCAGCCTCGAGCAGATTATGGCAGTCTTGTACGAACAGGTACAAGTCAACAGCCAGCTTATAGGTTGTATCCAGGCTCTCGAAGAACGCTTAGGGGGAGACTCCAGCACCGAGGATAGCGGCCCGTTCTGAGGCCCTGCAAGTTATTGTGGAGGCCGCAGAGCCAGGACCGGTTGAATTGATAAATGAACAGTTTGATATGATCCTCCGTGAAATTACAACTATGAAGGCTTCGGTAAATCCGACAGTCACTGGGAGGAACGGAGCTCTAGCCGTTCCCCAGAAACCTTCTGCCGAGCAGGGGGGAAAGCGGCGCCAAAAGCGTCCGCATAGCCCAAAGCAAAAAAAAGGGGGTGACAGCCACTGACTTATGCGAGTCCTGTGTTCCAGAGCCGTCAACTAAGTCTGGGGTGTCAGAGAAGTTGGCCAAAAAAGACCGCTAAGGGGGAAAAACGCTGGAAGGGCGGTAGCACTACCGGTACCCAAGTGATCCCTGATAAAAAGACCTTGAAGAAGAAAAGCCCTGTGCCGCCAAGTCAACCGGCTGAGGCTTCTGATGTCGCAAAGGTCAGCGCAGCAAAGGAAGCGAATGGAACTTGGGCCGAGGTGGTTGCTCGAGCCCAAGCACCTGAACGAGCAAACATAGGGGTCCGGGCCGGAAGATTAACATATCGACCGTGAGACGGGTCATAAGCCCGACCGTTGCAACGCGAAAAGTCACCGGCTTGCTTGAATTGCAAGAAATCCGTGTTTAGGACCGACGGCCACAGGGCCTGCGGAGCCATCTATATGCGTGACCAGGGTGTTTATATCGCTCTCTTATAGGCGCCATATGTTCATCACGGTGGTCATATTGGGTGTGTCTCTTCGGAAATTCGGTGGTGTATCTACCCTAAGTCCTTGGGCCGCGATTCTCGTTGTGGATCGTGCTTGTGACATCCTTAGATTAGGTTCGTTATCGGATGAAGCTGCGATTTAGTAATGATCGTATGTTGTACACTGTCAGTGTTTATTTTCGAATTTCGGATCATCTTAGGCCGTTGGGACGTGTTCTCACCGCTCTAGGTAATGTCCCGGTCCTTGTAGGCGCTGATCTCAATGCGAAGTCGTTGCTCTGCGGTTCGGGTAATACGAATGCCAAAGGACGCCTGATACAAAGCTTCATAGCCGCGCACAATCTGTATGTATTGAATTCGGTAGATTGTGAACAGACGTTCTCCAGTGCGTCTGGTCAGTCCGTTATCGACGCGACCTTTGTTATCAGCTTGTTGGTACGGAAAGTTCGGGAATTGAGAGTGCACTCTTTCGACGTGTTTCACGATCACGCCCCGATTATTTTTAATTTATTTAGCGTTAGTCGGGACGTGGTTCGTGGACCGCCGGATAGGGTATTGAGCTTCGATGGGGACTTATGATCGTTGTCGTTTTTACCGAATCGGCTTTCGGACCCGAGAAAATAATCGGTAGGTGAATAGTTGGACAGTCGACAGCTATCGCGACTCCTCAATCGCGCCACCAGATCATCAGGCGGGAACGCTGTCTAGGTCTTTGGAAGGAACGGGTCGGTGGTATAAACATAATGGGACTTGTCCCGTGTTGAGGAACGCCGGCTCGAGGAAGGTGGAGGGCTTTCTAAAAGTGAAATAAATTCACTGTATTTTGAATACTCCAGCGGTAGCTGGCATTGGTCTGGGTAAAGTATCTTTTACGATCCCAGTAAAAACTGAGATGAAGACAGGTAGGATGATTTGTTATATTGTCGGTAAGTAAAAACTTTATATGACACCAATAGCGGTAACCTGGAACTTATAATGGCAGTACTGTAAGAGCAAGTACAGGTTGATACCCAGTTAATGGTTCGATTGCAGGCCCTAGAGGAACGCTTAGGGGAGAATTCAGTCCCGAAGATAGCGGCCAGTTCTGAAATGCTGCAAATAAGTGCGGAGGTTGTAGAGTCAGGACCGGTAGAACGAATTAACTCTCGCTTGGATGATATCCTTCGAGAGATTAATACTCTAAAGGCTTCAATAAATCGGACGGTCACCGGGAGCAACGAATCTCTACCCGTTCCCCAGAAACCGCGAAGAAGGTGGTGACAGGTGCCGACTTGTGCGAGTTCTGCGTTCCGGTACCGTCGTCAAAGTTGGGAGTGTCGGATAAGTTGGCTGAACAGGCCTGCAAAGGGAAAGTCGCAAGAAGGGCGGTAGAAAACCGGTATCCTAGCGGCCACCGAAGTTAAAAAGATCTCGAAAAATAAAAATAGCCCTACGCCGCCGCATCAACCGGCTGAGGCTACTATTGTTGCGAAGGCCAGCACAACAACAAAGGAGGCATCGAAAGGCTCTTGAGCCGAAGTGGTGGCTCGGAAGGCCAAGAAGCCTAGGGAACTTAGGGAGCCGACCCGGAAGATCAACGTATCGACCGAGGTTCGGACATGTCTAGGGCCTGTGCCAGTTGGTAAGGCTAGGCGGGCTTTGTCCGACTTGGTCGTTACCACCAAGGATAAAACTCAGGTAGGTTTTGCGGATCTTTTTAGATCCGGTTCGAGCCAAGTTGCGGATTAAGAGTATGTATAGACGCGGGAAGGCGGTTTATCTAACCGTAGAAGATTTGCCGATTCGAAAGAGGATTTTGGAAAATCCCAAATGGGATGATTCGGTCTGCAACCTTTCTGTAAATTCTCCTGCCCTCCCACTGGTTAAAATATTAAGGACGCCTAAGTGGGACGCAAAAATTATCATCAGAAAATAAAAATATAAATTATCCTAATATTATCGCGTTGAACAATATAGTACACTACAAAAACACGCAGGTCTATCTACGCTAACGACATATATATATATCCTCCTTTTCATATTTTTTCCACATTTCTTGAACTTATACATTACAGGGGAGGAAAAAGTTTGATGAAAGAGAGACGGTGTAGCGGCGCTTTAAAAAGGAACACAGAAGCCCTAACGAAAGAATGCTTCCGTGCTACAAATAGAATCAAAGTAGGTGCTCCAGTGGCAAGGCAAGCCAAGTCGACTGGCCTACAGAGATTGGTACGATTACTCGTTGGCAGGAAAAATAGAATAGTAGAGAAGGCACAGGGTGTTAGGAAACGTATAAAAGGAAAGGAAAAGGAAATAGGGGATAAACGGAAGGGGATGTCACTATTTCAGTGTGACCACCTTGCTTTTGGATAAAAATCCTGACCGCAAGGCGGCAGGTTGTTACTAAGGAGGTAACGGTGCTAGGTTTTTACGATGACCTAGATCCGCCGAGGGGAAGACAGTCCTAGGATTTATGCAGACTTTTAGTAAAGAGTTCCTCAAGCTGCCCATCTGCATCCTCGTGTCTTCTTACCCTGCCTCCATATATATATATATATATATATATACGTGTGTGTGTGTGTGTGTGTAAGTAGTCGCTTACCTCTGATACGGAGACGGCACTTAATGATGGTGATGATGATGAATAATGCGTGAAAAAGTCTGGGTACAGGTGGTCTAATATTTTTTTGTAAAAAACGCTGAAATCAATACGTTCGATTAATATGAACATTAGATGTACATAGCGAATGTATCTTTAATCATAGTTTGTGATTACCTATGTGAATTAACTCTACGCGATTATTACCGCTTCTACCGCAGTGCGACGATAATTATGTTGGGCATGATGATGATAATTATTATTATTTATTTATTTACAATAATTGGGCTTAAGTCTAATAACCAAAATTACCCATTGTGTGAACTGTTAAAAATTTAAAAAAAAAAAAAAATCAAAAATGAAAAGAAAAAACGAAAAAACGACTTATAAGAAATAAATAAACAACATAAAAGTAGTTAAAATCATTAAAAATTTACATATAGAAAATGACTACGAAGCTTTTCGGCCATTACGTTATTATCACGTGAAAGCGAGAAAACGTAAAATTTAGAAATATACACAATTTATAAGAGATATAAAGGGGAAAAAATAAAATAAAAAGTAAGTTAATTTCGATGTAATGAAAAATCAGATAATTTTATATAGTGTTTTTTTGTCACTTTTTATTATTTTTTTGTAATATTACGTATTTTATTACAGTTGATTTTGATTTTTCCTTTTATATTTTTTATTAGCTAGAAAATTGAAACTTACAAAAATTAAATATCTACTAAATACCCCCTGGACACCTTCTCCTTTTAAACTAGAATTACTCGGATACGTTGTGAAATACAAACAGCTGTTCGCATATCTGACCAGCTTTTCTTCTATATTTTCACTACGCACGTAGCATGCTAATTACATCGGTTATACCTCTAATAAAATTAAGTCGAAGGGTATATATATATATATATATATATGTATTCCGAAATCGCTTATTAAATCTGTTTTAATTAATTCATTATCGGCTATTTGAAATAATTGTTTTTAATTATACATTTTTTAATGGTGTCGCGCATGATATTATCTCCTAATGTACATTTTTAGTTTCGTGAAACGAACCGTTTCACGTCGATACTAAAGAAATTCGAACGTCCCCGGATACATAATACCCGCATTTTATTCCGATAACACTCGCAGAGTCATCAACGCAGATAATTATGCGAAAAATTTCAAAGTCGCGAATACGCTCGCTAATTGTTTGCTTGTTCTATAACCACTTTAACGTATTTAACCGATACTGACGAATGCTTGAACGTTATCGTTTTCACGGAGTACTCATATTTAAAGAATCTATCGCTAAACGCTGTAATGCGTTTATTTATGTTGTAGCTGCATATAATATCTCTGCCAGCGCGCTTTAGTTTAAGGTATAAATCGTTGGGACTGATCATTAATTTGTGTAAAACAATATTAACTCAGACACAAAGAGAAAATCAATGAGTAAATAGAAAGATCCAGATAGTTTGAACGATTAAATATAATATGGATGTAACGGAACCACACACACACACAAACACACACACAAAAAACTTTAGAATCCGAGACTCAGTTGTGAAAACACAAAATCAACGATGTACACAAAATTGTGATAATAATTTCGGTCCTATTGTACGACTGTTTTATTTAAACGATATTTAACTCGGTTGGGATTCCAGCAGCGCGCATAAAATGGATGAATTCTGCGTGCCGAATAACTGATTTACAAATAGCAATTACGTTAGATAGCACATGCCGTGAGAATGACCGATTTTGCCGAAAAAAAAGCATATATGTCCAGCTAATGAATGAGAAAAAATCTAAACCCTGAAGGTGCTACGAAGACAAAATTGCAGAAATATTACGATATTTGAAGATAGGAAACGCCAAAATTCCGAACGAATTATTGGAAGAACATTCGAAACTATTGGTGACGGAATCTGTATGTGGATTCAGCTCAAAATCCAAAATAGGACTGGTGTGACATATTTGTCATTAGTTTCAAAACTAACGAGATATAAATGACCAACACTGATGTGAGATCTTATTTAAAATAATCATAATAATAAATAATTATTAAACCAAATTTATTTGAATACAATACAATTTTTAAATGTATTTACAATTATTTATTGTAAACATTTACACATATGTGCAAGTTTGAAATAACCATTAGATAATTATATACATCAACCAGATAAATAAATGTATAAGTACACAACACATCCGTGTGTACATATCTACAAACAAGTACTAACTCACAATGCACAATTAAGCCGACATATATATTTATATATGCACTCACACATGCTCACGAGTATTAAGGCGTGCGTGAGCAGTAGTATTCACACTCGCCTATGACAAAAAAAAACACAAATATTACAACCGTTAATGATTGTTCACATACGCGGTCGTGTTATTTCGTACGTTGAAATTTCTCTATAAATTAAAAATTAATAAGTAAACTGTTCATTTCTTCTACAAAATGTTATACCACATAAAAATCAAGTTCAATATTTCCACACACACACACACATTGTCCTCGTTGCAACCTCGTATTATATACGTAAAAACGAATATGAAATCAATAAATAAGAAATTTCAGGAAAAAATGAAAATATTAAGTAAATAATGAACAATCCAATTTCAATTTTTCAGTATTATTTCATCAATTTATGAAGAGGCAAATTCTGAAATATTCACTATCAGTGCTGGCGTTCCCCACGAAAGTGTATTAGGGCAGCTTTTGCACCTTATTTATACAGCTAACTTACCGGTAACAGATAACTACTTTGTGGCAACTTTTGCAGACGATAGTAATATTGTGCACAAATCATTGTTTTCTTACTGCAAATCGCACATTGCAAACGGCAATAAACCAGATTAAAAGCTGGTATCAAAAATGGAGGAATGAATGAAACAAAGTGTACTCGTGTTACTTTCACAAATAAATTCATAACACCCGTAAGCATATATATAAATAACAAAAAAGTACTTACTAAGGAGGAGGTAAGGTATTTAGGTATACACTTAGAAGATTAACGTGTCGCAAGCATATTCAAAACGAACGAGCGGAGCTAAACCTAAAGTTAAAGAAAGTTTACTGGCTAATAGTCAAGCAGTCAAAGCTATCGCTTGAAAATAAATTAGTAATATATAAACAAATTCTCGCACCCGTCTGGATGTACGGATGCAAACTATGGAACTGAAGTGCTGAAAGCAATATCCGCATAGTACAGAGAGATTTCAAAACAACATTTTGAGAACACTGACAAACGCACCGTGGTTTGTGAGCAATGATACCCTTCACCAAGATACAAAAACACGATGACGTCATTAAAGAAACAGCAAAAAGACATATTGATACGCTGTACAGTCATACTAATAACACTGCATTCATTGGAGATTAGGAGACTAAAGAAATCTATTTGATCTGGCTGATTAGTCGAGCATCAGACTAAAGAGGACAAACATATAATTCCGCATGAAACCATAATTCTGCCTATCATTGGATAAATGTATTCAAGTAATTATCTCCAACTGAAATCATTTATTGATAGACAAGCTAGGAATAAAATATGCAAAAATATTTATAAAAAAAATCATTATTTTACATCGTATTAATCTACAACATAATAAAAATGTTTCCCGCAAGTGCACGGACATCACGAATTAGATTGAAATCAATAACAAGAGATATTTATAATTTTACAAACAATTTTCAAAAATTTAAAGTAACTTATAAATTAGGAAATGTGCATATACAATTATACCGTTTTACGCACACTTATACACTTTTTTTGTTCTCATATATATGTTCGATCTTCCCGTAAATGCAAATGTGGAGATGGCGGCATTTTCCGATCATATAATTCGCGAGAGATAATGATCAGGTAGCGGCGTCAGAAAAATTAGAGCGCGGTTTGAACGACTTGGACATCTGGGCACGACAATGGAGGGTTAAAATTAACCTATTAAAACCAGTACATGTTACATTTACAACTAGGCGGAAAACATGCCCATCTGTTGATCTTAATACAGGAAAGTAAATTCCGATACCTGTGTATGTGGCTCGATCGCCGCTTGATCTGGAAGGAAAACGTCGGGATCAAAGTTAATGGCTCCTGGGAAAAACTTCCGAATTACCTCTAAAATCAAAATTATTGCTTTGCAGGGCAGTTATTAAGCCGGTGTGGACATATGGCATATCGCTCTGGAGGACAGCATGAATATCGAATATGAAAATCGTGCAGCGATCTCAATCAAAAATACTAAGGTTAATAGCCGGTGCACCCTGGTATATACGAAACAAAAAATTGCATAGATTTCAATAGAGATTACTTACACAGGTTAGAGCGTCATTCTAACCAGCTGTCGGTAGATTTATTAAATCATGCCAACGGGCCTCGCAGATTGAACTATCGCACACCCGTAAATCTGCCCCATCGGTTTCAATGATTGGACAGGTAGTTCGGAGTGTCATTGTTGAGTGACATCTCCCGTCCTGTCATAACTCACATCCCAGTTGCTTATTGGCTACATCAGCCAGGTTGCAATTTATATATATATATATATAATACACGTATTCATTAAAACATATACATTTATTCTCGTATAAATATGACAATTGAAATATCTAACGCTTCCGGACTCATGTGCAATTACTACACACAGAAACAAGAAAATACCGAACTTTAAATTCCCGATGTAATGAACGAAACACATGTTATTCCCAAACCAGTTGATTTCGATAATAAATATATAAGTTTAAAAAACAATTTCAAAATTTAAGCACGTTAACTTAAAATTATTATTAAGTGAATATTTTTTAATATTAATAATCACAATAATAATAATAATACAAAATCAATTGAAAATTAGTTAAATCACTAATATTTATTTTCTTAAGGAAAACACTTTTCCTTAAGAAAATAAATATTAGTGATTTAACTAATTTTCAATTGATTTTTTATAAAAAATCACTACATTCCACATTATATAAAAAATTAAAATAATAATACAACCGCACAAAATAAGAAATTTTGAGTTTCACGGCACAACTCGTGTACATCTGTCATACACAGAAATATAAGATAATGAACAACAAGAATAATTAAATATATATGTGTATGGTACCTTTACGGCAGCCTATACCAACTAATTTTTAAAGCTACAATATTGCAAATATGATTACAGTTTACTGTAGAAACGCTATTTCTCCTATTGTTTCCCATGTTTATCGTTTTCCTATTTCCTGCTTCTGCAATTATTGTCGTAAAAAGAATGTTGTCAACAACTTTCTACGTCTTCGATTAAAGTTTAAAAAATAATACTAATAATACGATTATCGATAATAATAATAACAATAATTTATATTTTCTTTTCGGGGTTCTCATTTATATTTCAATTAGCATTTGAATCTTTAATATATGACGATGTAGCTTCCATATTTAATATAGGATACTATGCTCGTGTATATATGTATCTCTAGTATTAATTTTGTATGTAATTAGTGTATGTGACTTGTTTCGTGTGGATGCTATATTTAAGAACTTGTACGGGACGGATAACCAGCGGAAAGGTGTTTTAATTTATTAACAAAATGTACAATCGAGCTTATTATGTACTGAAATTAAATATTCTAGCATTTATTATAGTAAATAAATAGATTTTTGTTCCTTAAATCTAGCTATACGGCGCAATAAACTAATTGAATAGAAATACTGTATTTCTACCCCTCTCTATATAATATGATTTACAACCAAACTCTAAGACTCCATCCCATCGCTATTTATATTTTCTTAATTCCGCGACTAAATATACACTTCACTTTATGTCTCGTCGTTTTGTTATTAATTTTACCTTGTTTTTCCCTTAACCAAGCTTTCACCCACCATTTTCATTCGTCTTAGTACTCTCTCTTCAATGAACTGTTATTTTGTTATATATTACTGGTATTTCTCCTATATAATAGTTTATTTGTACATTTTTTCCGTTGATTTTCCTTATATATTTTCGTCTTCCTAGCGTTATAATATGTTCCCTCGTCCCTAACTACAACAATTGTTTATTACTATTTAGTTGTTTTAAATACTATCGATATTCAATAATGAAACAACATTACTGTAGCTAATATATTCGCTTTCTGTAGAAGATTTCTTATATCTTTCGTGTTTCCTAACGTTACATATTATATTCAGACATACTTTTTTGTAGATGATTTGGTTTTACTAGTGTACTCGTATCTGCTTGTGCTCATATTGAAATGTCGTACTCTTGGCGTGATTGCTACACTGCATTATAAATGACTACGGCATGTACTTTTGATATCTTAATAGATGCGCGTATATTAACACACATATAAATATATATATATATATATATATATATATGTAGTCGTGTATGTAACGCTTGCGTAACCATTAAAAATCTACATCGTATTAAATAAAGAGTTCAAAAATTCGTTAGGTCGTTCAACGCTAAATTAAGCGATAGTATTTGACCTTAGCAATTAACATTACGAAATATAAATAGCGATAACCGATTTTAATGATAAATTATGAACGATAAACTAACACACAAACGATCGAACGAAAAATGTTTCTCGATATAACTAGCAATGCTAAAAAAAAAAAAAAAAAAACATTAATCCTTTCCATTTTTTTAATCACGGACATTCCATCGACCTGGAATATTTCGAATCTTTAAAATATTATTGACGATGGTGATGTCGTATGTCTACGGGTAGGTTAAATGTTCACATCCCAATTCTGTAACCGTACTGTGTGCTTGATATTGCTCGGATATCCTCCCATCCAAAGCAAAGGGCTCTACATGGACATTCGTTCAGGATATTATCCATTGTCTGCTTTCCTCATTGGCAGTCGCATGATGGATCAGATTTAAAACTCCATTTTGCGAGCATATGATACGTTCATGACCCGTACGAATGCGTTTCAGGCGCACCCAGCTTTTTCCCTCAAGGTCAAAGCGTAGTGACCTGCTGTCTACTTACGATCTTTTGGTTCCGTCCTTCCAGGCTGCGACCGCGTCGAAAACATCTGATAAGAGCTTTGTAGCTAATCTGTAAGCTGACTTTTTAGTCTTTCCGACCTGTTCAGATCTTGATGTATTGGTAGATTTGAATCATTAAAATATTATTTATTAAACGCGTTAATCATTTCAGTCGCGTATTATTCAATTTTAACGCAAAAAGCTTTATTTTATGCGAAGTGTCTATTAAATAACATCGCATTTTAGGTGGCTGTGGATAATTTGCAAATAGAGATATTTTTTAAATGGAGATATTTAACGACAAAACCGGAAGAAAAAATGTTTTTGATTTTTTTTAGAATTAATAAAACTTTGCGTCTACCATGTAGAATTCAGAAATTTGTGCGTGTAGTTTGCGCTTCGTTTGTTGTTAGTTTCGCTTGTGTCACTCCCAGTTTCGTGATATTCGAAATGGGGTACTTGATTATACCGAAATGTCTAATCGTTATGTCAAAATTTGATAATACGCGAAAGTACTAATTAAAATAAAACAACAAAAAAATCGGGGTAAAATTTACTAAAATAATAATAAATATTTTTAATTTTCGGTACGTTACCCGGCCGTGTATACTGCGCAACCCTGTAAGATATAATAGTCGCTAGACAATTTCATTAATTTCCGCTCATTTTGAGTTTAGAAAATGTTTCGTTTTTTTTGAATCGTATATAAAATAAACGCATACTGAATTTGAGGACTTACGTCTCGAATTTGATTAGGCGTTTTTCTTTAAATCGACATTTTTTCAAAATAATCCAGCAATTTAATCTTTAAACCAAATCCGTTTATATTATGCGGTAATTCCTTCAGAAGTTTATAAAGTATAACAACGTGGTCTTTATTTATCACTATTTAATGTTTATAATTCTTTGCCAATTACTCGTATCTGAGCATTATATCTTAACCGTGAGTCAATTAAAGACTTAAAAGAAAATGGAACGGATAAGCTGTGTAGCAAAAATCTAAAATTAACAGATACAACGACAAATTGAAGAGAAAAGACCGTTATTAAATCGGATAAGGAAGATTAACTTGGATTTGTACATTCGACATGGGGGATTATTTCGAAATATTCTCCAAGGTAAAATCCCAGGAAAAAGGAACCCACGGAAGACCGGGAAACGAATTTATAACAACTCCGAACCCTAGGTTAGGTCTAGTCGCGCATGTTTTTATTATATATATATATATATATATATACGTATATATATTATTATTATTATTAAATTAAATTACCGTGCCATGTACAGGAGCCAAGGCTAGAGGCACGACAGGAAAAGAGGATTAGATTGAGGAATAGAGATGGGATAGATGGAGGAAGATAATTAGGTTCGACAATGAAACATGATTTTCTTTGAATAGGAGATGGAGCGAAGCAGGAAGATTAAGAGACGCTCGAAGCGAGGAGTATGAGGGACAATCGACCAGAATATGGGAAACGGAGAGGACAACATTACAGCCGGGACATACAGGAGCCAAACTTCTGTTAATGAGATATGAATGAGTAAGACGCGTATGACCCAAGCGCAATCTGGTGATAACCACATCATCTCTACGGCTTGGAAGCGAAGTTATCCAAGGTTCAAGCGAATATTTGATTTGCCGCAACTTGTTGGTTTGTGGCGTCAGCTGCCACTCCTTCTGCCATAATGAAAAAAGCCCATTTATGACGAACTTCTTAAGGTCACGCGCTGGAACTGGAATATTCGGAACCGGCAAGAACACAGCAGCCTCCCTGGCCGCTTTATCAGCCAGTTCGTTTCCACGAAAACCAGCATGAGCTGGGATCCACAGGAACGTCACCTTCTGAATCAGCCCTGCCAGTACCATTTTCGTCACTTTCTTGGCTATTGGGTGCTGATCATGTCTGAAAACGTCGCAGAGAGCGCGGAGTGCTGGAAGAGAGTCAGAACATATAGTTGATGGTTTATCAACATCGGAGCGCGTTAAAGATTCTATAGCAATATATATATATATCTATATATATATATATATATATATATATATATATATATATATATATATATATATATATGGTCGCGCTGTCTACACTTGTAAACGATTTTAATTATAATCTACAAAATCAAAATTTTAACGAGCAAAATGTGTAGCGTAATTCTTTAAGTATTTCTTTAGCATATTTTTTTTTTTAATGAGAAATTTTCGCACAACCACCAAATATCTTAAAATAAAAATATATACCATATTAATTTCAAAAATACACTCAAAAAATAAACTTTTAATCGCTAAAACATTTTTTTTGTATAAATTAAATAATAATATTTATTTATTAATAAATATGCACATATTAATTTCGATATATACGTAACGTATTATAATAGAAACAAAACATACTTTGCTGCATTTATAGATCCATGAACACCGTACATATTTCTTTTATATGTTATTTACAAACAAATTTCCCACACTCTTGTTGACTTATTTATATATTACAGCGTCTCCGGCATAATTATCTGATTTAACCGGAATGATATACTTTCTTTAATCCACAAAAGGGAGGGTGCTAGAGTGTGTCGTTTCAATCCTTTTGACAATGATGGAAATGCTGATCGAAATTTAATTTGCTATTTAATAAGATGCCAAGCAAATTTTTCGATAAAATTTTGCCCCCTTTACTTTTTATGAACGGTTATTTGCTTTGAATACACAAAAAAATTAATTCCCGAACAATTCAATAGGTTATAAAAGATAACCGTCGGCCAGCTGAGTGTGCTTCATACGACATCGTAGGTTTTTTTTTTTACATAGTTGATGTACCAGGTCATTAACATCAGGAATGGAGCCAAATTAAGGACATAGTGGACGCTTGTAGGGGCAGATATTCGATCTAACTGCGTCTAAATGTTGGTGTATGCAATCTTTGGAAATCAAAGACGCAACGTGATGATGATGTATCAAATCAACTCCCATTTTTGTTTTAATTATAAAACGTAATTATGTCTAGTTTTTTTATCATCACCGATTTCTGAATCAATCATGATACACACTAGAAATTAAAATTACAGATTTATTCTTCTCGGAAACGTAAAAGAAATCAAGGGACGAATTTCTTGAAATCGGAAAAAATCGATGATTTTACTTCGATAGTTTTATTCAGCAGAAATTCAAGTGGTATTTCACTTTTTCCAACTGTACCACTTCACTCACAGTTAACATTTTTAAAACACACGATCGAGAACAACTTTCTAACCGATAATAAACGAAAATAATCATTTATATTTGTAATTTTATTCGACTTTTTAACTTTCTAAATATTCTCTCGCGATTTATTGTAACATCGTTTCTCTTATGATATGATAATACATCAAGAAACGAATATTATACATACATACATATATATATATATATATATATATATATATATATATATATATAACGCGATTTAGTTATTTGTATTTACAATTTATCGCTACGTGCTAGAATAAGTAGAAATTAAATAATCTAACCACTTGACGGTAACGTGTTTTCTTCGTGTGACCATACCGCGGGTATCCCCTATTTCTAACCGAACACAAATCCATCATTGCGCAGTTACTGAATTACCGTAACATATTATAACGAAAGAAGACAATTATACGTTATAAAAAAATTTATATATATATATATTTATATATATATATTTATATATATATATGTATATGTATTTACGTGTGTTCGTGTGTATGTATGTTTTTTCCATCCGGATCTTTACATAAAAAATCTTCGAACGTTAATTGAAGAAGAAAAATTGCCGGAACACCTTAATAAAATGAAAACGGATAACTCTTTATTAGAATCAAGCTGATAGTTTATCTTTTTTCCCATCCCCCATTTCGCTAAATAAATTTACACCCTTTATCCGTAGTAGAGACGTCATCTTGTTCGCGATTTAATAACGACGAAACGCGAAAACAGATATCCCCGTTATTCTGCTCGAGCGAGACGAACCGCGTTCGACGTCAGTTCCAACAATGACTACAACAGCATGAGCAACAACCGATCCATCAAATTCATTCGAACAGACGTTATTTCGATACCCGGAGTGGCGCGGTTGATACAGGGTGAAGACAGATTACTTCGACGTTACAAGTTGACTTTTGGATTGCAACGACGAGAAAACGACCGAATCTCTTTTTGACAACGTATCGACGAGACCTTTATATATTGCTCTCGAGACAAATCTGACAATCGACCGAGTTTGTTAAAGCTGGATGTTAAAAAAAAAAAACAAAAAACAAAAAACGAATAAACAAAGTAAGTATCTCTAAAGGTACCATCCTCGAAAATTGCCCTAATCGGATTTCTTAATTCCGTACGGTATTTGTTGTCTATTTTATTATATTTACAACGACGAGGTTAATATAAGAATCCGCACGTAATGCACTCGCACACTATTAACTTTATATCGTATAAAAATTGAATAATATTTATTTACGTGGAATATAATTCCTAGAAGTGGGAAAAGATTTATTCTTCGTTCTTTAGTAAATAAATACGGAATTACGCTGAACGAATTATAATTGACATAGTTGTGGACATTATATATATATATCCGGGCAGATGCGAAAATATAATTATTATAATTTTACCGGCTAAGTATATTGCTTTAAAATCACACTAGCAGAATGAAACATCTCAATGGAATATCTTCGTCCTATAAAAAGAGCTAAATATACGATGAAATACCGCCGTGTAGCCTGTTGAGGCTGTTTATGTATCTCACATGTATACGTATACTTCGGTACGGGTACATTTTAATTGCACCGGCAACAATACCCGTGAATGCGATGTAAAGTTGTAACATGCGCTCGCAAAAAAATTAAACGATGGTTCTATAAGTAGCGATTGAAAATAAACGCGAAAAAACCATCGTACATAGTGTTCTGTCCGCTACGCTTAGGCAATGACTGAAATGTTTTCGTTCTCAAATGTAGGTTGCATGACCTCTTCCAGTTCAGGTACATGAGAAGGGGCCATTGCTTCGATGAAGGAATACATATTTTCATCACTTAATTGCTTAACGCGGTTACAGGTGGAACATCTGAAGGCTTTTGATAAGCCCCACACATTTGAAATTGGGGTTTACCGATTAAACTGCGTACAAAACTGTTGCCATGCTTTCCTTTTTGACGCTACTTCGCATTTCATAAAAATTGCTAGATGGCCTCTAGGTCAGTTGTAATTATGTTATTTATATAAATATAAAAAATATTTTTAGCCCAACTTGCGCCACTTGCCCAGTTTAATTCACGCTTGGCTAACAACTTTCCTCCAATCAAGGCGATTTTCAGTAGTGCCATTACTTCTATATTGCAAAAAGGCTACACGTTGACAAGAATCTGACCACCAAAGGTTTGAGTTACATTTATATTTCTTATTAGATTTATTATGATATAGTAGTGGTATTGAACTAGAGAGAGCATCACTGAACATTTCAAACTGGATTCTGGGATCAGTTTCACTGCATATGATGAAATCGATCATCTGAAACTGAGCTGTGAACTGATACCAATTGGTAAGTTTAAATTCCACTTAGGTGTTGAAGAAGGTCCTAGAACCTTGTCATCATACACGCCATTAATATTTATTTCGGTTAGTATGGGGCAATGGTCACCTTCTACAGGGTCTGATATGATCTTCGATAAGCTAGTAAAACCTAATGAAGGTAAGAAAAACGTTAAATCTAATGGATTAACGGCAGTTCCAGGACTGCCAAAATGAGTAGGCCTGCCGTCATTTAATATAAAACAGTATGCTTCTAGGAAAACATCATACACTATTTTCCCAAAAGAATTATTCGTGTGACTACCCCAGGCAACATTGTAGTCATTGTAGTCATTCCAGTCGCCACGAATGATATAAGGGTTTCCTAATGAATTAAAAATATTTATGAATCGAGACGTATTGAGTCGGAAAGAAGGTTTAACATATATATATATATATATATATATATATATATATATATATATATATATATATATATATATATATATACTATAAACAAATAAATAAAAGACAAACGTATGATAATATTAGCGCCTACCAACTGTATGTAGTTAGAGTAGTTAGAGATATCTTGCCGTAAGTTACAGGAACAGATGGAATGTTATCACGCACTAAAATTGCAGCTCCGCCATATCTATCTGGCCTGTCGTCTCGATAAACAATAAAATTATTGTAAGTATATTGTTTATTGGGATCAAGCCATGTCTCTGAGAGCAGCATTATATCAGCTTCATAAACGTCGATTAACTTTTTATATTTCAGGCTGCGGCAGTTCCATTGTAAAATATTAAAAGGTTTCATGGTTATGTTCTTTGTATGCTCGACAATTCCTCTTTATTAGAGATAAAGTCTTTTCGCATTGCATGCTCGACAATCCCTCCTTAAGAGGTGATGTCTTTTCGCATGTGAACGTGAAGAAGGCTGCTTGCTTGCAGGTAGTATTGATGTAATTATTATTATTACATACATATATACACATATGCACACACACACGCAAACAAAACAGTCATGAGCGACAAAGCAGCTGAATTATGGCTTCGTGCTTATGCTCTAAGTGCGGAATTTAAAACTGCTGGAGCGTAGTTAATAGTGCGGGCACAAGTGAGTCGGAAGGATGAAGAGAAGATATAATGGAAGAAAGCGTTTCCATAGAAGGATGAGAATTATTTTTATTTTCAACGAGCTGTTGCTCCACAGGATTTGACGATATGAATTTGTCGTTATTGGAATTAATTAAGGCGGGTGAGGAATTAAAAATAATATATCCCTCTCTTGTGGATACACTAGTCTAGGTCTTACATTAAGAGCTAGGTTTGAGAAATACTTATTACCCCAAATATTGGATTCGTTATTTGTATTTTTATTACTGCTACGAGTATTATTACCATGATTACTATTATTATTACTGAGGTTATAACTATACCATTACTGCAGTGGCGACTGGAAAGACCTGAGTCATTGTTGCTTCTTCTTCGTTTATGAACTGGATCTGGATCGTAATTCAGGAAAGTTTTGGTTATTCGTAATTTCAGCGAAAAAGCAGGGGTGGCCATCGCCCCTTTATTAAGTAAGTTTCCCTCAGAAAGTGATACATTATCCATTGCCGTAGTTCTTTGAATTTTAATCTGTTCTTGATAAAATGGGCAGATACGATTATATGACAAATGTTGTCAATAATTGTGTAATCTTTCCAGACACTGTGAAGATCATTTCCATCTTCAATCCCTTTTTTCAATGTGTTTGTTCTGTATTTTTTTTTTCATTGACGCAATCACACCCTGGTCCAATATAGTTGGATATGAGCAGTGACATTGAGAGGCAAAAACTTCACGATGAAATTTCTATTTTCCTACTTTAAAACTTTGTTTTCTCCCGGGTTAGATGGAGCATTTTTAATCAGGATGCGAGCTTTATCAAGTAAAATCTTCGACTTCAAATATTGTTTGACTTGAAGAAACCACTCCTTAAATACTTGCTAGTCCATCCAGTCTTTCACTTGGTTAAAGTAATGTAGAAAAGAGATTTTCAGATTTTGCTCTTTAAAATATCTCGTTTTCATTTTATTTACCAATCGCTACCAATTTTAATTTGTGAGAGCATGATGTATTACTGCACGTCATTATGGTGTCATTCGATCTTTATTGAACTCATGTTCCGGAGCATGCCGCTCGCTCTCAAAGTAAACATTTCCAAAATACCCCCCCCCGACTCATCAACATTGCACACTTGATCGTATAGAATTTTCTCCGATTCAAAAAACTCTTCGAAATCGGGTTTAAATGTTCCGCTACCTGTATGTCGCCACTTAATTTCTCGCCGTGAAGTCCAATTGACGCTGTTTGAACCCGTCAAATGTTCCTTTCAAATAAAGCATCTGAAAAAACTTGCAGCAATAATAGAACTTGAAAGTTCTTTCACTTCTCAATTGACTCACCCGTTCTAAAAGTGTCGCATTTAATTCTTCATAATTGCACTTTTTAATGTTTTCCATTTTTTTCATCGACGAGGAATTGTCTGATGTGGATGAAAATTGAATTTATCTTTTTGTTTTAAAACGTCTCTAACAGCGAATTCTTCTAATACTGCAAGAAAATTTGCTTTTTCGATGCGCCATAAAACCACTTGCTCCTTTTATCAGTCATTGTAAAATAAAATAAAATCAGAACGCTGCTATAATGAATTTGACAAAACTAAAATCACGATTCCCAAAACAAACTAATTACTTGCTTCAGCTGACGTGGTACAGTCTTCCGGTAAAATTGGTACACTTGAGTAAACGACGGTTTTTTTCTCTAGAAGAAAAAAATCCAAGAAAGAGATGATCGAAAATTTACTGTAAAATTAACTATTTCAGTGGCACGTTCTCAAATTTTTTATAAATTTTATACTTGGTGCGTATCCTCATATATCGCTTTTTACACGACTCTGGATAATTTTCAACGCATTTTTACAATTAATTTTTTATTGTTTGTAATTCAGTCGAAAGTGCGCAATTTTTTTCATGTTAAAATTTCATTTACTATATAACGCGACGACTTTGAAAAAAAGAAATCGCTATTAAGGTATGTTTTGTTTTAATTCAATTTTGTTGACAATTACGTGTTATAGAATATTTCCAGGTAGTCGGACTAATACAATTTTTCGAATAAATTTATTTCGTAATTAAAAATAATGTTTCGAAATTGATAAAGTATAACAATTATTTAGGTCAATGAACTTTCTAGGAAGGATGTTAAAGTGTTACATTGTAACGCTGATGAGAAGCAGACAAAACAATGAGTTGAATATTAAGTCAACCGAGGAAAAAACGAAATGTTGGAACTTATCTCTACGTAATTGAAATTTTTGTAAATAATAAACATAATACACGGCGTCCATTAATTAATTTCTGCGTACTGAAGTATCGCAAAATGGCAAACACACACAATATACAGACGTATATTACGTATATGTATATATATATAAATGTGTGGGAGTTTCTCAGTGGTATATGGTATTATGTGTACGTGTTGGTGTATATCTAGTGTATGAAAAGAAAAATGGAAAAAACGACTTATTTAAAAAGAAAAGAATGAAATTTCTTATCTGAAATATTTCGTGGATGGTATGCGCAAAATTTAGGCAGCCACTTGTAACCAAGACATAACATATACGATATATAATAAGAACGGGTCCGTAATAAACAAAATAAAAAGAAATTTTACTTAATTACTCGCTAAGTTTGTATTTAAAAAAAAAATATATATATAGTGTATATGTGTGTGTGTACATATATAATATGATGAACAAGTTTTTAGTTAGTTGATCTTTTAGAACGAAAAAGATAGATGCAATTATATTTTAAAAGAAAAAAAGGTTAATAAAAACAAAATGGGACCTGAGAGATAATAGTATAGATTAATTTACATTGTTCATTGTTCAAGTGTCAGTGACCAGTAGGAGATCATAAGTTATATATATGCATGGATGTATGTTGTAATTGCTGTTTTACTATTTATCTCTGTTCTATAGATACGTATATACACCATATGATAAAGGTCTCTCCGCTTGCGAATGAATACCTTCCACGAAGTCTTTAAACCAATTTTATTCTACGTTTTCTTCCACCGGTTTTTCCATCTACCTTTACTACGTCATCGTACCACTGTCTTCTTTTGCTATCTATTCGCTATAGCAAGACTCGCTTCGATCATTTGTTGCCGTTTGTTTGAACTGCGTTGGCCAGTCGACGTACATTTTCGTCATAATCCGTCAGGTCCACTACATCGTCTTACCTCCTTTATTTCCACATCCATGGATATTCTCATTATGCAGAACTTTTCTATTCCTTTATATATATATATTTTTTTTTTTATTTTTTTTTTTATATATGTGGTCATATTCCTGTACTATACATATAACGACTGTACATTTAAATGAATCGACCCCTGTTTATTGCGATATTCTTAATTTTCCTTTACGACTCACCTTGCTATTTTCTTTGTTGGTGGTTATTTTCTGATCTTATACTCGCTGTATCCGTTCAAATTTATCACTGTTTGCGTATTTCAAGCATTTCGTTTTATGTAAATTTATTTTACGCCCCAGTTTTGCTCGTGTGTAGACTGAAGAATTATATCGCCTGTAAACCTTAAACATTACTTCTTACATATATCTATTCTAATACCATTCAGGTTATTCTTATAATTATTAAACACATTATCGGAAGCGTAGATAAATAATTCATCTTTTTTTTTTGTTTGTGTAGTAAAAGCGTTTCTAGTCAACTGAACTATAGATCTGATTTGTTCGAAATAAATGAGTGTCAATTTGCAGGAAGATAAAGAAGCGAGGAAAGCATCGACAAGTGACTTGCCAGGATTCATCGTTTGAGGGGTTGTCTACCAACCATCGTATTGACAAGAGGATCGTTCAGGCGGTGATCAACTTTCTAGTTGATCAGATTTTACTTTACTCAATTTAAACGAGTTGTCCCACGTGATATAGTGTATACTGCGATTGACTTCGTCCGCTACTACTACCTAGCTTAATTCGACTATTTCCCGTTTGACATTACCTATTTCTTCAATTCGATTAGTTCATATTTTATTCATAAAATGTTAACATTATACGTATTTATGTGTACATCTTCTGATCATATCTCGGATACGTTTTTTCATATTTAAGTACTTTATTTCGCCTGAATTAACTCCTTCTATTTGTATCTACATTAACGTCATATTGTTGTACTTTATTCGCTTTTTCTTCTTGTTATCGTGTTGAAAAATACAGAAAAAAACAATCTCTCGTTACATTTTTCCATACCGCTAGATTGACGTAATTCTCTAATCGAATGATGATTTATGTACGCCGAATCGTCTTATTTATAATCACTAGTTATTTTACGTATATCGTCTTCAGCACAGGACCTACCAAGACTCTACGTAACAGGAGAGTCCGCTTCATAATCCGTTTCGTCCGTCTATTTTTCATTTTCCTAACTAAGTCAGTTTTGGCAGTCTATTTTGACCTAAGAAAAGCTTTCGATGTAATTGATCACAATATCTTGTCAAAGAAATTGGATGCTCTCGGATTCAGAAATAACGTAAACAAATGGTTTAAATCTTAAACTAGTATACATTATAAAGTAAAAGTAAACGAATGGTATAGTAAAGCTGAATTTCAGTCCGGAGTGCCTCAGGGTAGTGTACTAGGTCCTTTATTATTTCTTATATATATAAATGACTTATGCAATGTAAAAATTTCTGGCCGTATTTTTAGTTATGCGGATGACACTATGATCTTGGTGAGTTCACGATTTCCTGATAAGCTTCAGCACTTGGCGCAGACGGATGTAGACATAATATCTCAGTGGCTCATCTCAAATAAGTTAGTATTAAATACAAAAAAAAACGAAATATTTGATATACAGTTTTCAAGAGGATAATTTATGGAGTGACATTAATATTACTTTGAATGACGTTGTAATTGAAAGAGTAAGAGAAGTCAAGTATTTAGGATTAATTTTGGATTGCAAATTAGTGTGGGATTCGCATGCACGTTATGTGACTGCAAAATTAAGAAAAATAAATTACCTTTTTCATTATTTAAAACAGTATTTCACTACAAAACATCTCTGTCGATTGTACATAGTCCTGTAACAACCATGTTTAACTTACGGTATTATACACTGGGGTGGGGCTCCAAAGTATCATCTTAAGCCTATAGAAGTACTTCAAAATTCTGTGGTTCGTGCTATTGTTGCAGATAGAAAGAACAAGAAAAATACGTTTTTAAATTTGAGCCAACTATACGAAGTAGCTATTTTGGATGTAATCAGTATTTTAATATATTTACACTTGGTGGTATTACAAGAAGTGCCGGGTTAGATAAAGCGCGTCTTCCTCGTTTTAACAAGTCCCATACGCGAGCGCAGTGTGTGTACGTAGGTTGCTTACAATTCTCTGCCAGAAAGTGTGAAATTATTGCTTAAGAATTTAAAAGGCGGCGAAAGCGTTTGATTCTTTACGTATGTAATAAGTAGCATAATAATGAACAGTGAAAAATATTGATGTTTTGGCTTTTAATAGGGACATTTGGTGTAACTTCTCAGATGGGTGCTCTCGCAGGTTTTGATTCTGGTACTGGAAGGAATAGTATAATTGTATGATTATATGTATATAAGTGTATATATGTATATATATATGTATGTATGCGTATATATGTGTGTGTATATTTCTTCTTTATAATTTGGTTCACCGAAATTTATTTTATTTTCCTTAGTTCAGTCATTCTATTTTAATTTGGTGTTCTTATATTAATACTTGGTGTATTTGATATGAATTTAAGTAGTAAATGTATATTTGTATGTATGTGATATATGTATATGTGTATATTTATTTATTCTCATGTAACTGATTAATAAAGGAGATTGTGCATATTTTTTATGTTTCTACGTATGTTAGTCATACATCAGTACTTATGCATATTTTTTATGTTTCTACGTATGTTAGTATACATCAGTACTTAGTTAAAATGTAATGATAGTGGAGTTTATATAAGAGAATGAACCTATAATTTTTTTAAATGGGTGAGCAGATATAGAGTGTTTATGGCCGGCAGCGTAGAATGGTATTTAACGATTAAAGTATCTTAATATATTCAAATTTTAATTGTAACTCAGTGTTAGCGCATTCGTGCGCATAACCGAGACTATAAATGTGAGTAATATAATACTTTATTCCATTTAATTTATTATTACTAATTTGTTCATACATGATTTTGGAAATTTTGCGAAATATATTGATTTGATTTGATTTGATTTTATTATTATTATTATTATTATATTTTCATTGATTTAGAATTACTTAAATTGATATTTTTGCTACGAATAGTGTTATAATTATACAGCTAACCGGTCGCAAGTCATAGAGATAATTTTAACCCTATCAGTCACGATGTCACCCTATTCATTAAATTTCTGAGTTCTAATATAAAAGCGCTGTTGTATAATAGAAACTCTGAATTATAAAATTATTAATTTTTCGTCAAAATTTCTCTTATAACTGAAGGGGGTTCGATAGTATACGTTTCGACTACTACAAATCTTTCCGGAATATAATGGCGATTTTCTTGAAACGAAAACTAATCCAAACAGTTCTAAGGGAAATGTACAACACTCAAAATGAGTAAGCGTTTTCCGTAAGATAATAACTAGGCGACCTCGTTAATACACCCAACCCAGTCCTAATTAAAATGAATAATTCGTTTCTCCTAGTGACGTCGTCTAGCAATAATTAACAATATTAACCCGTCGGAATCTACTTTAATCCGGTGAAACGTTTCGACTGAATGAAATTTTACGAAATTTTGTATTTCGGATATACTTTAACGGGTTTTTTCCGCTAACTTTCGAACTTTATTTCTACGTTCAGATTAGTACGCTGCCAGGGAACTATTTATATTACGCATTCAACTACATCATAAGTATGGACTGCGTAGAGTATCGGTTTTACTATGACTTTACAAATTTATATTTCTCGCGAGACCCGCTTAGAATTTTTCGACGGCTGCCAATTCGGGTTAATAAATTAATTTTCCAGAAACAATGATAACTATAGGTCACGTTCTGCGTGTATACATTTTTCACTCGCTTTTAAATCATCTTTTAATTATCTTTCTGAATTCATTTGCTCGTTCATCTCTACTATATATATATATATATATATATATATATATATATATATATATACACCTTTATCGTTAACTCCTCAGTAACTAAGGATATTGGATATTGATGCAAAGGCTAAGGGAGACAACCGTAACAAAAGACAAAACTTAAATTCAGAAGCGTGTATCTGAAGCGGCTGTCTGGTCAGCGTCTGTACTTCATGTTAGGAGCGGCTGTAAGTATATATATCCGCGTGTAAGTATATATAAAAAAAAAAAAACATAAAATAAAATTTTAATGCTTAAACCATGATTTTATAAATTCCATAACCATGACATGCGTACAAAGAACACACATACACATACATGTATATAATATCGATATTCGTGAACAAGTGTGCTGCATTAAAAAAAAAAAAAAAAACAATAGTAGGAAAGAAAATCAGTTATGAGTTTGAAACGTGGGACAATGCTTGACGATGACGTCTTGATATAGATCAGACGTTGTGTGCGAACGTTTTTGAAGTTTTTAATTCATTTCTTTCAATTTTCGACCATATGCTTCTCCCCGGCAGTGTGTTCTTTATTAATTATTTTCAAATTTTTTATTACTTCGAGCATGTTTTCTTTTTATATCTGCTGCGTGATCTGACTTGTACGCGTTTAACTATTCGTATAGTTATTCTTTTCCTATCTAAAGTAATCGCGTCGTGACTTACAATTGTTCAATGGATTCGCACCCGCTACGTCGATGAACAGAGGATTTTTACATCAAATCGTTCGGTTATTCGTTGTGGAAAGTATTCTATATTTTTTATTAGTCTTCTATATGAAACTAGTATATATGTATTTGTGTGTGTGTGTGTGTACATGTAATTATTACAGTATTCTACTGTAACAAGAATGAGTTTATTTTAAAAAATTTAGTCTAATTCCAAGTTATAGGTGAATGAAATTACTTACAATTTTCTACAAATGATTTAAACATTTATACCAGTTACGTTTAGATACTGTTTATCGGATTATTCTTCTTCGTCATATTCGTACGTACTTGTCTATATTCCGAAGTTCTATTTTTAAATAATTATTTTTCTGCATTTCAATACTTGTCCCGCACCGTTCTATAATGTTTACCTTACGAAAGTCTGACGTTAATATTTCCGTTAATTTACCAGTACTATTTGGTTTCTAATCTACAGTAAGTTTAGATCCATACTTTTCACGTATGAAGCGACGAATCAAGCATAACGCTTCATAATAATAATAATTATTATTATAATAAAGTACTATGGTGTCCTTCATAACTCCCTGATCGGATAATTCGTCTTCTTCTTATGGGGAGACAGATTTACTTCTTGCTTTTGTCTGTTATAAAGGAGACGACAGTTCAGTGGG